>CM056996.1:43125985-44325985 GCA_029891345.1 Dryococelus australis
GTTCATAATATTTCATAATGATAATGTAGGAAATAATTTTTTTTGTAATTGGTTTTATGTGTGTCTATTTGTCGCAAACATTTTTGGCCGAAAGTGACGCAAATAAAGTTAATTATTAAATTGATATGATACATTATTATTACAATTTTCTTACATGCAATCATAGTAAATATTATGACGTTCTTTCTTGAAGAAGATTTTATTGTAAATTCTGCTTTTGGAAGTTTCTAGAATGGAAATGCGCTGAAATTTTGTTTAAAATGCTGACTTTTAATTCGTTACTGTGTATGTTGGTATAACACGTCTAAATAAAAATAAAGGAATACTGACGAATGTCAGTTATGTAACACTCCGGCTAGCTTAATTAGAATATGCGCTGTTACCTAACATAAATTTCCTCTTTGTAAAATAACTGCTCCAGGAACCTACGACTTGACTAACTTATTTTTACTTATGCTACTGAATTTGCTTAAGCCTCCATCAACATATCGGTCAGTATGGGTCCAAAAGAATTACATCAAAAGCATGCAACTCTCAAATTTTATTTTTAACAATTATGATTGTGATTTATTATTTGAAAGGATAAATTTGCATATTGTATTTGAAATGACTCTCCTGAGTATGTTTCTAATACGAATTAAAATTATCAAACATATTATTGGCAACCATATGAACGTAACAGAAAAATGAGCAAAGCTTACATTTATCTACCACACAAGCAAAGGCATGCAACACTATCGATATAAGCGCACCGGATTCACCCATATCTCAACTGCTTCATAATTACTGTCCTACTTTCAGTGTTCATGCATCTCTAATTTACATATTAAATGCGCTGGACTTAGCTCTGGACGATACACCACTGTGGTAGTGTCTAGAACTACAATATTCCTCTGGGGACTGCTGCTGGAAGGACCTGTTACTAAAACGGATCTCGCACCTCATCACCAGGAACTGGTCATCCTCGGCCGCTCACTGGCACCGTGGTCCTGGCGTCGACTCTCGTTCCAGCTGCTTCGTTGTGGATTCGCCGTTGCTGATCGAACCCCGTGGCTGGCTACTTTCGTTCGTCGTACATCTCCTGGCCGGGGCAACGTACGGGGAACTCCGTATTCGTATGCTGCGCTGGTTCAGGCCTGGGTCCTTTGGCGACGTGCGGGCAACATCGCCTCTATACTTCGAACATTTTTTAGAAGAAACCAAAACTAACGTTCGATTATCTGTTCCTAATAAAATCGCCATTGTCACTGCCAACCTGGCTTTTTTGTATTCACTAAAGAAAAATATTTCTAAACATTCAAAATGCAAGGATAAAGTTACAATCAAATATTAAACTACCATCTGCGAAGGCTTTCCAAAGCAGTTTTCTCACATACGCTTTGCTTACTTTCATCTGAAACACTTGATATCTGAACGTAAATTATGGCAATCAATAATAACATTTCCCTATGCGACGCTCTTCTCAAAGGGCGTGGCAGCAATGTAAGTTAACATAATATTTAAAAAAACGTATTTATAAGACAGAGCCACGTAGTGTAAGGATTTCTGGCAAAAACATACATGAATTCTCTCACGACATTTCAATATTTGTTTAGTATAAAATGCAAAATGATTCATTTGAATGTTATTCAGGAGAAAATACAATTCGGGTATTGGCATATTAATGCTTATTCGTATTATTTTGGGCAAACAAAGTGACCTTCCATAACATGTTTTATAAATTACAATATTGAAGAAAAGTAGATATTTTAACTGTTATAAAAATTCCAAAGTTAACGGGATAAGTACATACATTATTACATATATTATATTTATTGTTTATGTGATTAAACTTTCAGGCTAAATACCTTTACTAAGAAAGCCAACTTTTTCATGAAGGTTTCTATCACTCCACAATTCTCACAAAATGTTTCAACTACAAAGATTTAGTCGTTTCGATTATTATCAAAATGTTAGATTTCACTCAAAAGTGAATTTTCTAAACGAGTGTTCCACAACATATAGGTCTTTCTTGAACATTTATTCAGACTAATTTAGTTTCCTACTCTTCCTTATTACTTTACTAGCAAAGTGGACTACATATTTAAAAACATTGCTGAATTTCAGCATTAAAACAGTTATCTACAATTCTTTAGTTTTATTCCACTAATGGCTGAGTTACTAAAACAATTTTTTTAATTTCCATAAATCGTGTATGATCACAAAATGGCTGTTACTTCCAGCATTAAAAGCTTGTAGAAAGTTTCTAACAGCCAATTACCAAGAAATTGTATCTTTAAATAAATTCAAAAACGCCCTGTCTTTAAGGACGGACATAGCCACCATCTTGCCTGTTTTCAGACCTGAAGGGTCAAAGTTACATTTAAGGTGATATACTTAACTGGTGGAGAAGTCCAGAAGGAAAGTCGGTCTCTGAAGCTACCGACCACCTCCCAATGTTTTATACTCTAGGATCGGGCCGTTGCCCCTACTCCACAACGCCATATTTTAAATCTGGCCAGTCAGAGCCCAAGAGAACATTCGATAATAGTCTTGGGACATCAAAAAACTTCTTGGTTGGTGCCGATTCCCGTCCACGTGGCCTCCTTTCCGGCGACCACGTCACCAGTGGCGCCACTGTTTCGCATGGCTGTTGCTCAAAGATCCACCATCCACGAGCTCGCCATTATACCCTTGGATCAGGTTGCGGCCGGAGGCTATGCTGTGTCGCGGAGTGAAGTCTTGTCAGTTGTAAAGTCCCTTCTCATAACAAGGGTAAATACAACAGATCGTTCAGGAGATACACAAATAAGGTTGGTGTTACATTTGCGCGTAGGAATGTAGTTTTAAGTTTTAATAATAAAACTGTCTTTCATGTTTAAGAACGTATTTTCTGTCGGGTCGTAGAACACAGTATTTTTCCGTAGCCTCGTAGTCAAGCGGTATGTTGAGCGGACAGTCAAAGGCGGGCACGGAGACATTTGTCTCAGTCTCCCCTCCTGAAACGATGCTCTAGGTGTAGGATCTGGAGAAAAATGCCAGGAACTATGTCCGGCTGGCCACACCAGGTATAGGACCCGGATCACCATCCTCAGGGAAACACCAGCCAGGAGAAATCTTCACCAGCTCCAGCCTCCGACAGGTCCACCGGCACAAACAAGACAGACGAATGCAAGCATCACACAGCTCCAAGGAAATGCAACTAGTTTCAACTCCAGTATTATGCAAGTTCCACATCAGAACTCCAGATGGGGCACAAGAGACAAAACCTCATGGACAAGGACCTATCCAATAGACTAGTCTAATGGTTAGAATTTCTTGATTTTTATCAAACTATAATAATATACATATACTCTTACACCTAAATAAAGGTGAGCCACAAATTACTATATTGACATTAAAAACACCTCACACACTATATGGTAATGAAAACCTTAGGGGAAAAACAAAAGATATAAAGATGAAGAAACACGTTACAAGCTTGACGCATGACGTCTTCTGTATCATAATAAACGACTGATACTCATCAGTCAACTACACCCCTGACAGCTCGTCCGCAAGTCGTGTCGCTGCCACCGACGTCTGCAAAACTGTATTACCTACCGGGCAGGGACAGACGTCCCTTTGATAATTATTATTTCGCCCAATGAGCCACCGAGACTATGCAAGATGTCCGTAGCAAGTACTGCAGTGCATCGCTAGATGCCGCCACAGACAAGAGCCATAGATCCTTGCGCTCTGCACTACGCCGCCCGCTCGGAGGATCCAGATGCCGGGCTCGCACCTGCTGTGTCCCCTCCCCAAACGCACTATGCCAGCAGAAGGGATGGCCGAGAAGAATAAAAGGGCCGGCAGGTGAGTAGCGTCACAGTGATGTAAAATAGCTGTCTTCATCGCCAGTTCTTCTCAGTACTCGATCGCTTCCTGAGTTCTCACCGTCCCAGTTACTAGTTACTGGTGCCGAGGCTCCAAAATCTCCTGAGCTTCATCGCTCTCTTCGTAGGGTCGAAGTTCCTTTCCAAGCGGAATCCTAAGGAAGACCCAGCGGACGTCAAGAAGTTACACTTAGACACGTTCGGTAGCTTACGGACAGTCACCTGAGAGTAAAGCTCGCCTCGAGGAAACACGTATTAAATAAATGCCTAATCCACCCAGCTTTTCACAAGGCGCCTTCCCCTGTTTAACAATAGAGTGCTTAACTGTCCGTATACTCCGTGGGGGAATTAGGACTTAGCACCTCTGCCATAAATGTTTATTTCACTTCGGTAAATAAACACCGTTCTTACCAGTCATCTCAGCTTTCACTCCAAGCTCCTTCCTGTGTCACATCGGGGCTGCAGGACTTGGCAGGAGACCGGGTGTTGATACTGCCGAACGCACACTGCACAACAGAACAAGAACATCCTTGGAAGGCCACCCATTCCTTGTACGTCGTAGGAGGAACGGTAGAGCCACAACATTAGGATACCATCCTGTGGAAATTGGCTTGTCAGCTTGAAGTCGCCCCTTCCTCATCGCTCCCTCTGTGGTGCCGAGGAGGAGTTCTTCTTTGAGTTCGGGGAGACCAGTGACCCTGGGACCCTCACCATAACACCATTGGGAGGCCAACCATTCCTTACACCACGTGAAAGGAACGGTAGAGCCACGACATTAGGTACGCTCCCGGTGGATTGGACTTGCCAACCAGTTGCCCAACTCTCATCGCTCCCCTAGTGGTGCCGAGAGGACTGCAGTCTGGTGCAGGGAAGTCTACTCCCACGGGACACTCGCACACTGTTAAACACTGACACGTCAACTGCTCAACTCCTGCTGCTCTAATCTATACTTCATACTGTACACCCAAAGGGGTGGAGTTGAGAGACAGGCCAGAAAGGCGAGGGCAATTGCTAAGCTTTCCCAGGGAGTACATATCCTTCCTAGCGAGTCCGGGTTACTCAGTCCACGGGAACACGTTGCACTTCAACGACGCCTCAGCAAACCAGTTCCAGACATCGTTCCCGTCGGATTGTTCAAGCCACCCACCAGGGTCGCGGAGGGATACCTTCAGGTAGTGCAGGAGGCACTCTTTGGCATCAGACAGCCAAACAAACCCGAACCACAGCCAGAAGCATCCGTACCGGAGCAGATCACACCCCAGTCAAGCGAAACACCAGTCAGTGCGAATACACAGGTACCCGCCAACCTCACGCCACCTCGCCGAACTGCTGCGCCACTACCCAAGCCGGTACCTCGTAGGGGGGTCAAGGTCGTAGGGCCTAACTTCGTGCCCAGCCGTCGACCCACGAGGCCCGTACTGTACACCGGGCGGGCACCTGCGCCCCGGACCGAATAAAGTAGATTAGACGCGACTCGCCTAGCGTCGCTCAAGTTACATAGGGGCGGGGGCAGTCTCACAGACGGGACTGTCACGCGTCAAGAAGGGTACTTTTTGGCACCCAACGTGGAGCGCCCGTCGAATTTGGAAACAAATTAGACCGGACCAGGCCAGCACGACCCCGAGGCGAGAGAACTAGCTGGGGCAATAGAAACCCAGTCTTCGGGGAGTCTGAAAATACCCCGTGGTGCTCAAGAAACTCCAAAATGTTGGAAACCCAGGAAATAGTGCGGGAACAACCGGAGGAAACACTTGCGAACGCCAGATGTGCTCGGCCAGAGTGCACCGGCGATGGCATTCATCGTATTGAATGTGTGCACTGCCAGCGCCAGTTTCATTATGCCTGTTTAGGCTGGGATGACATCCGCCACACCGACGTCCTTGAATACCGGTTTGAAGCCTGCCGAACACGACAGACGGCGTACTGTAGCTGGGCGACCTGCCAGGGGCAGGGGCAATACACAGTAAGATGCATTATTTGCAGTGTGTCGTTCCACCACGTCTGTATTGGTTGGCCGGACGAACGAATAAATCGACCGGGACTGGTTTGCCGATATGACGTCTGCCAACGCGCCGGAGAATACCGGCCGCATCATCCCGGACCCGGGAAATGACGGAAACATGGTATTCCGCAGGAGAAATTGACATTCCCGACTTCGCCGGCGGACCACACGAGGATCCGCTTTCCTTCTTGACGGACTGCGAGATAGAGTTCAAGGAACAACGGACGCCGCAAAAACATTGGATCAAGCTAGCACAAGCGCGCCTTAATGGAAAAGCACTTGACTGATGGGGAAAATACGGGGAATTCATTACAGAGTGGCTGCAATTCCGGAATAGGCTGGCTATCGAATTTACCGGCGAGGAAGTTCTAGCAACCTTGACAACTGCTTTTTACAGCCAGACGCAAGCCCCTGGCGGAGAAGCTGAGATATTAATCCGCCAGAAAGGACAAATGTTCCGGCGCATTTTCCCAGGGGAAAACGAGGAAAGCTGTGTACGCAACATCACCCGCGTGCTGCTGCCGCAAATACGAAACCTTTCAATTCTTCTGAAACCTCAAATCACTGAAGAGTTGGCAACATGGCACGTGAAATCGAGCGAAATCTGCAGGTGCAGGCCTGTATCGAACGTCCGAAGGCAAGCAAGGTCGCGAAAGTCAAGAAGACAACAGAGAGGAAGGTCAAGGTCCCGTCTCCAGCGTCACCCGCTCGTGATCTCACCAAGTGTTGGTTCTGCGCCGGCTATCATTTCCACAAAGACTGCCCGACGTGGCCGGCTCCACGTACAAGAAGGGAAGGTAACGCAATCAGTGGGCCGCGACCCACACTCAGCCCGCCGAAGGGATCCTCCCCGGCGGGAAACCCCGAATCCTGCCAATCAAAAGGGCCGACTCCGCCGGAACAAAAGGGCCCGACATCCATCTAATGGGCTAGGAGGCCTAACCATCCGAGGCACCTCACGTAGAAATCACACTTAACGGCCACAGTATGTCGACGCTACTCGACTCAGCCGCCACCAGAAATTTTATCCGAAGTGATTTGTTGTCACCCAAACAATGGGAGTCATTACGCCCACAACTAAAAGCCGTCCGGATGGCAAGACTGCATCCTAGCAGTAGATGGGAGAATTACCCTCACGTTTACCATCCAGAAAATAACCAGTACCTCTGAGTTCATAGTGGCTTCCGGACTACACGAGATGGTCATACTAGGCTACCCTTGGCTCTGGTAACAACAGTGTCTCATGGTTTATGGGTAAAACAAAGTTCATCTCTGCAACAAGCACTGAGGCGCCATCAGCTGGGAGAATGGGCCACAGGTTGGAATTGCCCCACCCCTAGTGGCGACGGACGTTAACCGCGAATTGGATCCAGTCAGATTCAAGCAACTAAAGCAAGTCCTGGACGAACACCCAGGAGCCTTCGGAACCAACGGCACGCTTCGCCAGACCAGGACGATACAGCACGAGATATGGCCAACTACTAGCACGCCTATTTACAATCGGCCATTTCGAGTGTCAGCTAGACTCCTTCAAATGATCACGGATCAGATAAAGGAGATGAAGCAGGAGGGCGTCATTGAACTTTCAGACTCACCCTACAACTCACACGTGGTGTTAGTACCCAAGAAGGACGGGCAGCTACAGTTCTCTGTAAACTACAAGGCTTTAAATGACGTCACCCACTCCATCGCGCCACCAGCCATCAACCTGGCTCACACGTTACGCGATATCGGAGAGGCGTAGATTTTCAGTACCCTCGATCTACAATCAGGATATTGGCAAATCGTCGTGCACCCGGTCAGCAGGCGCTACACCGCCTTTACCAGCCCAGAAGGGGAAACTGTACAGTTCCGCGTAATGCCTTTTGGGCCGAAGAACGCACCTGCCACCTTCCAGAGGCTCATGTCGTCTGAGGTACTCACAGGATACATAGGACAGTTCTTTTTCGCGTACCTCGACGACGTCATCATATATTCCAAGACCTGGGAAGAGCACCTTATACACGTGCGATGGGTCCTCGAGCGCCTCGAGATCCATGGTATGACCGCCAAACTATCAAAGAGCCACTTCGGGAAAACTTCCATTGATTACCTCGGGCACGTAGTGTCGCCGAGCGGTAACCTACCCCAGGCTAACGCTATACGCGCCATCCAGGAAGCCGACGAGCCTAATACAAAGAAACAATTACGGCGATTCCTGGGACTTTGTAACTGGTTGCGGGATTTTATACAGGATATTGCCAGCCTGATGGCACCCCTGCAACCCCTCCTAGAAAAGGAAACAAGATGGCAGTGGGGTACGGAGGAGCGAACGGCCTTCCATGCCACGAAACAGAGCTTTCAAAACGTCAAGCAGCTACACCGACCACAGGGGGAAGGGCCATTAATACTCCAGACCGACGCCTGTCAAAACAGTCTGGGAGCCGTCCTTTACCAGGAAGACGAAAAAGGCCACCCACGGGTAATAGCCTATGCCAGCACCCGCCTGAACGCCACTGAACAACGCTACCATATCAACGAACCATAATGCTTGGCCGTAATATGGGCGCACCGCCCATATTACCGGTACTACCTAGAAGGAGTCCACTTCATTCTTCGAACTGATAGCAAGGCACTCCAGTGGCTACGAGAGTCGAAGGCGTCCAAGGCAAAACTGGGAAGATGGGGCATGTTTATAACTGAATTTTATTTCGAGGTGCAGCACTGCCCCGGGAAAACGAATGACTGGAGAATTTGGGTACCAAAAGCCCTGCGTGCAGACATCTACCATCACTATCACCCCGACGCCGCTCATCCAGGGACCAAGGAAACCCTGACGGATATTGTGGGCCGATACATCTGGGACGGAATAAGCCGCGATGTTAGACAGTACGTCGGAAGTTGCGAGAAATGCTGCAGGGAGAAGGCATACCCAGCCCCCCTCCGACGACGAAACCACGACACCCGCAGACGCCCTGGACACACGTGGCGGCAGATTTCATGGGCCCCTATCCTGGCAGCATTCGCGGAAAACGGTATCCATTCGTGGTCACCGACTTATTCTCCCACTGGGTAGAAGCATTTCCCCTACCCAGCCCAGAAACACATCACACCGTCGGAAAATTTGACAAAGGAATTTTTCCTAGGTGGGGTTATCCACGGTGCCTCCTCACCGAGAACAGGACGCAGTTCACCAGCCGGAAGTGGCTCGCCGCCTGCGAACAATGGGGTGTGGAGACCTGGACTACGCCCCCATATCATCCCCAGGCCAACCCAACCGAATGCCGTAACCAGGAACTAAAGAAAATTCTGCGGTTGAGCGTCGGGAACGACCACAACCACTGGGACAAACCCATCCCTCGGACATTATTTGCCCTACAACGGAGGAAGACCGAGGCCACCAACGCCAGCCCCCGCCAGCTTCTACTAGGAGCCACCTTGCGCCGGCGCGGGGATTGGCAATGGGGAAACCCTCCGACGGTGTTGCCACAGCCCTAGGACATACGGATGGCGTCATTAGCAAGGCCTGAAAATGCACGAGAAGCCCAGGAAAAATATCTTTCACGCAAATATCCACAACCCAGAACGGGCATCCGAGCCTTCAACATGGGGGAGTCAGTACCCCTGCCGCTATATCCACTTAGCAAGTCAAACGCGCAGTTTAGTACAGGAAACAGCCTCCGTTATCTCCGAAGTCTCAGAAGACCCGGATGAACCGCTCCCCAGGTTACAACCACCTGCCCGGCCAGCCGAGAAATCGAAACCGCCGACGGCAGTCTCTGGTTCTCCCACGACGAGCTACCTGCCACCCGCATGGCCGAAGGGGCCACCACGAGCTCCGGGACCAACCAGCCAAACGATACTCTCAACCCCCACGGATTTCAGAACCAAGACGGGGGCCCGAGGGGGAGAGAGGACTCCTAGTGCAAGCGTGATATCATGGCGCAGTCTTCTTGACTTGGAACTCAGACTGAAGCCACGCTTGTTAACACTGGTCAGTGAAAGAGGCGATACGACTAGCATTGTGGTCCAGCCCGATAAGGAAAGAGCATTTTCCCCGGAGCCTAGCCAAGCCTATGAGGCACCCTGGCCAAAGGAACTTCCGGCATCTCCCAATAATGCCGGAAACATGCTCCAGATCTCCGTGTCTTAACAAGCCAGTTCTGAATGCCCTAGTTGAGCTCGTACCGTCGGCTGCGCTGTACTTGACGGAGCAGCCAGCCGCCCCAAGTACGGCTATGGAGTCGGGAACAGCCAGGACCGCACCTACCACGCCAGACTCCGAAGACGCAGCAACGCCAGCCGGAGGGGCAGAAGAAGAACGCCCGTCAGAACCCTGGCGTTGCCTCATGCCGAGCCGGACACCCGGGGCACCTCGTCCCCCGGGGAAGTGGACACGTCGCCAGACACCGAGGAGGTGGAAGGGAGGTGCCGAGCCCCTAAACACACTGCCGTCCGCCATAAGGATAGTAGCACCACTACCTCTGACGGCTACTCTGCTGGCATCCACGACGGGCCGGGAGCCTGTCAGCACGCGCACGTTTCCCGCCGGTCAGTCCGAGGGGTCCACGTCAACGTTCCTGCCACGCCCACGCATGCTGCCTCATCGCTCCTGCAAGGCTGCCGCCGTGCCAGGTCGGCACAGGGTGCCGCCATGGAGGCCGCCTACGAGGTTTCCGCGGCCGACGCCACCACACGTCACAGTGAGAAAGCGGGGCGGGGCAGACCAGTGAAGAAGACGGGAGGTAAACCCCGCATCACCCTGGAGCACGCGTCCGTGAATGTGTGTTCAATAGATAGCATTCCCCATTCAAACAGTGTAGGTGTACCGTCGATGTACGCAGAAGGGGCTGTAAAGTGCTCCGAATGAAACGAGCCCCTAGTATAGGTTGAGGGGTGACCTGTAGGTTATGTTCCTGTGATAAGGAAAATCTGTGTGTAACGAGAGACAGCCGAGAGTAAGCCAGCTGCCAGGGTACGAAGCAAAATGTTAATATTGTTTCAGAAGTGTCTTGTAATTAACCACTGTTTTGTTTGCGTTAGTCTCTTGAGCATAACATACGTCACTTTGTTGAGCAATTTTCTACAGGTTGCCTGAACTGTGAAAGAACTAACTTGCAGCCACGCAATAAGAGCAAGTATAAAAGTAAACAGAGGCAAACTGGGAAATATTTTGCAATTTGTTGTAAATAACTGTTTTGTGTTTGTATATATTAACTAGTAAAGGTTGTTAATCTGTTTGTAAAATAACGCACCTTTACGTCAGCATCAACTTTAGTCTTGCCTTAAAACAGCCAAATTGTCAGCAATTGGCTTAGAAACGTAAATATCACAGTCATATGTGTTAATTAGAGTTGTCTAATAATGTTGTAAATATGAAGTATCTCATTGTTTAACGTGACTGTTTCAGTAAAAGGAAATGTTGAATAGTGTGTGGTGAATGTAAACTTTCAATACATTGTAAATTCTGGCAAACAGGACCACGCAAAGACATTAAAACAGCAAGAACGTGGTGAGAAGAATAATATAAATTTTAAATTGTTGAAAATTTGAGTGCTCTCTCTTGTGCTGCATGACAAGTGCTCTGTGTTCTCTTCTCTATTTGATGTATGATGGTCAAGTGCGCAGTTTTTTAGGGGCCTCGTTTGCCTAGACACTCGCTTTTCACTTTAGCGTACGGACGAGACAACGGAAGGTCTCGGCCGTGCAAATCTCTAATAGTAATTGTAACTCTCACTCTGCTGTGTGTTCAGATAGGGAGACCAAAGGTAGGGCCCAGACACTATACCGCACCAGGCGGCCACAGCAGAAACACGCCTTGCGAGTAAAGCTATGGGGCACAATTTTTCTTTAAATTTTTTAAAAAAATATTAAATAAATGTTTTTCCCAAGAGTGTAAAATTATTCCGTGTGCCGGCCAATATGTTTGCTTTTTCTTTCGATTCTTAGGAATCACAGTCAGTAACCAAGCTGTACCGCTGTGATGTAGGTCGGCACACTATAATCTGAAGGCCGCGCGTTATCACCCGACACCGATACACTCCTCCTGGCCAACCGCCGCGTCAACCCACTAACTAGGTCTGGGAGAGGGGGGAGAGGAAGAAGATTGTTTTGTGTGTGTGACACCGTGAGAGATGAGTTCGTTTACCCGACTCCGTTACTGCAAGAGACACTACAGCCCGCACCTGCTTCAGGCCGCCTACCCGCACGCCTGCAAGTAGTGAGACCGTGCCGCAACCAGCACAGAGCCGACAAATGTACAGCCACCCAAATAGAGGGAAATACATTGCTGACGTGGGCACAGTTCTACATTCTCGCATAGGAATTTTTATTTCTATTCTCACTCGTTGCCCAAATGAGTCTACGTCGCAAGGGGAGAGGGGGCGAATTGACGCATGACGTCTTCTCTATCATAATAAACGACTGCTACTTATCAGTCAACTGGAACTCTCTTGGTGGCAGAACTTACTACATTGTTAAAGGCTAATGTTAATTGGTATAACACCATATCCCAGTCTTTATGGGAATAACTGCCCAAGTACCTTTTTCGGCAGGAGGAAACCCGGAATATAGAAAACACTGTCAGAAGGTTCAACAATATTTTATGCTTGCAATTCACTCACAATATTCTTAAATATCTTTAATTTTGGTGGAGATACACAATATGGCACTGAAGAGACAGGATCCTTCCTGATCCTTAGATCTTAAAATAATTGGGTGCTTACTATAGTGACCTAATTTCTTCGTGATAACATCTGAAAATTCTAACTGTAACTCTTTTAATTGTTGATCCAGATCATGATGCTGACTTTGATTTTGGATGGCGATAACCTGAAAATTAAACTTCCAAGGAAGTAATAGCAACTGGTTGATCTTTACAGAATGAGAACACTAGCTCTTTCTTTGCTACATCAACACAAGCTCGCATTTTTCCTAGAAAGTCTACTCCTAACAACAGTTCATGACTCAAGTCTGGAAGAATTCGGAATTAAAATTTCCAAGTAAAACCCTCAATTATAATTTTGAACATGGCAGTACCCTGTGAACCATTGGCTTAAGAGAAACCGATGGCTTCCTGTTTCTGCACTTTACTTAAACCCTTAGGCATATTTTTTCGAAAGGGAATTACAAAAGGAATGGTTTATCAAAGAGCAAGTAGCCCCTGAATCCACAAGTGCAGCTACCTTAACCTGGTCGGTAATTACAGGAACATATAACAACCCAAATTTTCACTCTATTCCTAAGGTATTTATGGAATGATCCCCAATTACCTTCCCTTTCTGCGGACAATAAGCATTTATATGTCCTCTATGTTGACACAAGAAACAAACTATATCTTTGCCTTTATCTTTCTTAGAGGTTCCACAATTAACCTTCCCTGTCTGCGTGTACTATGTCGGAGTGTATTTCCGATTATTACCAGCGCTCTCATCCTGCGCTACCGAAAACACGGATTTCCCGGGAAAACATTATTTTGCCATATGGATATCTTTCCCACAAATAGTACAAAATTTTGACGTTACCTTTTCCAATCTTCCTTAGGGTTTATTTTCACCTCACTACTTCCCCCACCCAATGAACAGTCCTGCATAGTGTGTTCTACATCTGTGACTAAAGTCAAAAGTTGTGTTGTAATGTTGTGGGTTGTGTGGCAAAGGCAAAAAACTTGCTATTCCTTGGAAGTAGGTTAAAAAACATTAACTGGGTAAAGTAATCCTCAGAACATGGGTACCTAGGAACCTCAACTAGACCTATAATTTCCTGTACGAAATTCTGCATACACTGAGTTGGCAATTGTCTTTTTTCCATTAATTCCATATGCAATTTTCAAAAAGCTACCTCACTCGAGACTTGGCTAATACAGGCTTTAACCAGCCCCTCAAAACTCCAATTGTCATCCCTTGCTTTACAGAAAATAGACTGTAACTCTTCGGGTACTTTAAAAGTTACTGCTACATAAACTACTTGCTTAGAGCAAACATTCAAAGTGATGATTGATTGTAAAGCTGCAAGAAAAGAATCTACTGCCTCCAAAGTAGTATTAACTAAAACTGGCACTCTAGCCGAAAGCTCTGATGGTAAATATTTTAGTAATTTGAAAATAGGGGCTGGCTAACCCACGGTCGCGCTGGTGGAGTTCTCTCCATCATCTTTACTCCGAGCCTTCAGCCTCAACTCTGCTATGCCATCGCCATCAGCAACTGTTTCTTCCTCTTCCGAAAGAAGCTGCGCCAGCGCAGGCTTGCTCAGCTTCTGTATCCACCCTGTGGACGTCGTTAAAGTTAGAAAACAGGCAACACACAGAAATAAAACTAACAAGTAACTAAGCCACGGAACTGAAACTGGAAGTGATTGAACTGGGAACTTTACTTTTATCACAAACCAGTCCATGTGCATACCCAAAACAATATTTACTATGCCAGGAAATCAACAAACTCTCCATACAAATAAGCTGAGTGCGCAGGGAAAACTGTGACTCCCCTTCCAAAGGGTGTGGCAGCAATGCGAGTTCACTAAAATATTTTATAAACAAATTTATAAGACAGAGCCATGCAGTGTAAGGATTTCTGGCAAAAACATACATGAATTCTCTCATGACATTTCAATATTTATTTAGTATAAAATGCAAAATGATTCATTTGAATGTTATTCAGGAGAAAATACAATTCGGTTATTGGCATATTAAAGCTTATTCGTATTATTTTGGGCAAACAAAGTGACTTTCCATAACATATTTTATAAATTACAATATTGAAGAAAAGTAGATATTTTAACTGTTATAAAAATTCCAAAGTTAACTGGATAAGTACATACATTATTACATATATTATATTTATTGTTTATGTGATTAAACTTTCAGGCTAAATACCTTTACTAAGAAAGCCAACTTTTTCATGAAGGTTTCTATCACTTCACAATTCTTACAAAATGTTTCAACTACAAAGATTTAGTCGTTTCGATTATTATCAAAATGTTAGATTTCACTCAAAAGTGAATTTTCTAAACGAGTGTTCCACAACATATAGGTCTTTCTTGAACATTTATTCAGACTAATTTAGTTTCCTAATCTTCCTTATTACTTTACTAGCAAACTGGACTACATATTTAAAAACATTGCTGAATTTCAGCATTAAAACACTTATCTACAATTCTTTAGTTTTATTCCACTAATGGCTGAGTTACTAAAACAATTTTTTTAATTTCCATAAATCGTGTTTGATCACAAAATGGCTGTTACTTCCAGCATTAAAAGCTTGTAGAAAGTTTCTAACAGTCAATTACCAAGAAATTGTATCTTTAAATAAATTTAAAAACGCCCTGTCTTTAAGGACGGACATAGCCACCATCTTGCCTGTTTTCAGACCTGAAGGGTCAAAGTTACATTTAAGGTGATATACTTAACTGGTGGAGAAGTCCAGAAGGAAAGTCGGTCTCTGAAGCTACCGACCACCTCCCAATGTTTTATACTCTAGGATCGGGCCGTTGCCCCTACTCCACAACGCCATATTTTAAATCTGGCCAGTCAGAGCCCAAGAGAACATTCGATAATAGTCTTGGAACATCAAAAACTTCGTGGTTGGTGCCGACTTCCGTCCACGTGGCCTCCCTTCCGGCGACCACGTCACCAGTGGCGCCACTGCTTCGCATGGCTGTTGCTCAAAGCTCCACCATCCACGAGCTCGCCATTATACCCTTGGATCTGGTTGCGGCCGGAGGCTATGCTGTGTCGCGGAGTGAAGTCTTGTCAGTTGTAAAATCCCTTCTCATAACAAGGGTAAATACAACAGATCGTCCAGGAGATACACAAATAAGGTTGGTGTTACATTTGCGCGTAGGAATGTAGTTTTAAGTTTTAATAATAAAACTGTCTTTCATGTTTAAGAACGTATTTTCTGTCGGGTCGTAGAACACAGTATTTTTCCGTTGCCTCGTAGTCAAGCGGTATGTTGAGCGGACAGTCAAAGGCGGGCATGGAGACATTTGTCTTGCCTACATAAAATAAAAAAAACTAACATAGCCAGGTGTTTCATAGTCCTCCCAATTTTTTCTATGTCTGACAATAGGACTATGGAAAAATTTACCTTTGCGTTAGTAACACCTGAGACTGGTTTATCAGACCTCAGTTATACATATTAGTTGCACAAAACAACAATTCATTAAAAATACCAAGGAGGTCGTAAGACACATTAACACACATATCATCTACATGCTTATACATAAATTACAAAACTAAACAAAATAAATTTTTACATTCAATCTTCAGCATGGCTGTATAATGTTTTGTTTCGGTTTCTTATTAAATTTAAAATTATCTTCATAAAAGAGTTCGCGATGATATTGCTACTTCATTTTGGAAAGTCACCCACTTGGATGAAGAAAGCAGTTGTTGATACTATCCCTCTGATTACATGGTGAGCTCCTTTCACAGAATCCTCGTCATTGGCCCTGCTGTCTCGGCTCATAGCTGTAACCCTGGTTGTATGGTAGTAAACCGTCTGTAACACTAGGTAGTACAATATATGTGAACTGCTTCACTCAAAACATTTTACAACAGTTTTTTCCTGTCTCCTATGACATTTATAAGGAGACTTTTATTTCCGTTGCAGCCTTTCTAAGAAATGAAAGTTCGCTATGTTTTCCTACATACTGTTCTCTATGTAATTAAGATTTTAACACAATCTCTTAGCACTTTTGGTTTGTATCTAACACCACTTGGCAGTTTTTCACCATAGTTGTGTTCACCATTTTCTTTTTTCTCACTTTTCCCATGAAGTATGGGTGAACTCGGCAAACACACAGTGCCCCACATACTTACCAATGCTTGGTGTGATTTCTAAATATAAACAAAGCTGAGTTGGTCTAAATTGATTCCCTTCAAGTGACAAGTAAGTTACTGACATTTCACACATACGAAAAAAATTGAGCTGAAGTACATCATAACCTTACTAGCATGAATGATTGGCATAAGAAGACACTCGACCTTATAACTAGGAATATTCTCAGAAGACCCTATTCACGAAAGAAGTAAACCATCCTTCATATATATTTATATATCATTATGATGGTCAGTGATAGTATAATGCTGCGAATCATGTTTATTTCTGTAGGTCCTACAAAGACAGTAACAGTTTTTCTTGGATTTCCACAATTATTTACTCTTGAAGCTCGCTGGACCCTGCATTATTTTATTCTTAACCAGTTACGGTACCTATGTTTTCGTTTGTCATACGTAAGGCTAAACATTTGGCTTGTCTTGCTGAGTACAAATCAGTCCTAGCATTCTGTCATATCAACTCTCTACGCCTTATGTGGGATTGGAAATCGAAGTACATTGATGCAAAACATTAATGCGAAGTTATTAAGATTTCCAGGCATCGTCGATAAAATTGCACACATTCAAGGCATGGAACAAATCAATATAATCAAAATGGCAGCATTTCCCTTCGCCAGAGCATTTGTTTCACATCATATACATAAATTTCAGCCCCAAACATTAATTATCAACGTAGTAAATTACACATTTTTTCTACAATAACTATCCAACATGTATCTTCCCAAAGCTTCGCATTTTCTATCTGACAGCTTCAACATACTTATGCGATTCCCCAACAACTTACTATACTGGTGTAATCGGCTGATGGTATTCCCTCAATGCCATAATGTTATATCTGCCAATTACCTTATTAGACTCTGGAAAACCACTCCATAGCTGCTGCGGTTACAGATTTTTGAAATTCTTACCGCCCCATCATAGAATGGCATTAGCTTCTTCGAAGTGTGTTCCCAAGCTTTTGATACGCAGTGTGCTCGTACTAGCGTCCAATCGTCAATTCTTGTTTCCATGACTGCTTGGCATATCTGCTACTCCTCTCCGCGGCTAGGATTAACTTCTTTTTTGTGAACTCTAGTAGCTCTTCCTTCTTTTACTTGCCGGTCTTCTCAGTTTCGGGTGATTTAGTGTCGGGTGGAGGTCGTAATTTTGACATATCGAAAATGAGTGATCGCTGACCTGACAATGCTTCCAGAGGGGTTATGGGCGTAGGCTTGTGCACCATGTTATTCATCACATACTCTATCATTGGTAGTTTGTCCCTCCAATGTTGATGAGATTTATGGCATAATATCCTGAGCATGTTTCCTAATGTCTTCATCCTCCTCTCCACAGGGTTACTTTGTGGATGTCTGATGGATAAGGTGGTGGGTAAAATGTTTAGTTTCCTGATACCGAGTTACCATGTCTTCCCAGTAAATTGTGTTCCGTTGTCGGACAGTACACATATTTGTCTGCAACCGCTTCCACAAATGACTTCAGTTTACTCATAACTGTTCTTGCATTATCCTTCACAGTCGCATATAGCTTAGTGAATTTTGAAAAGATCTCCATGATTAAAAATACATAGAAACTAGGCTCTAGATTGGGGTAATGGACCAAATAGATCAATGGAAATTATGTCTAAAATGTTTTTTCCGGGATAATCAGCAGTGGTTCCCCAATTAGCTGTTCCCTTGCACGCTTGCATCTTTAACAGAGGTCGCATGCCCTTACTACTTTGGTTACTAGTTTTTGCATGCCCTTAAAATAAAACTGTCGTCTTAAGGCCTCACAGGTCTTGCACATGCCTGAGTGACCTAGCATTTCATGGGTGTCCAACACTAATTTGAGCAGAAGCGACCTTAGAATGATTGGCTTCCACTCTTGCTCAAAATATTTTCTGTTTTGGTTGCTCTATAATAGAATTCCTGAGTAATTCTTGCAGTATAGCGTGTGGAACAGATGTTCTACCGATAACTGGGCTAGTTTCCTAGTCATACTTTCACAAAACTTGTCCTCCCGCTGCTTTACCAATAGATGTTCCAAGTTCTTCTGCCACAGTCTACTTAGAATAGGTGCCTTGCTTACTGGTATGACCAAATATGCATTGTACTTTTTGTCTTGTTGCAGAACTTCCTCATCAGGGATTCTGTTCAAAAGGTCCGCCACTACGTTACTCGAGCCTCGAATATGGCGATACTCAATGTCGAACTCCTGTATAAGGAGTACCCATCGCGTCAGTCTGCTACTAAAAATGTGTCCCACTCGTAAGCTTAACAATGCCTGATGGTCCTTGTGTAGTACGATTCTTTCTCCCAGTAATAAATCACGGAACTTTTGTAGACTCCAGACAATGCCAAGCATTTCCTTCTCAGTGACGGTGTGTTTTTCTTCTGCTTTGCTTAGCGTTCGACTGGCCATGGCCACAGTCTTTTCATTGTCTTGTAGTTCATGTTGTGCCAGTCTAGCACCTAAGGCGTACGCCGAAGCATCAGTGTACAAGTGATAGTCAATCCTCTGTCTGGGGTGATGTATCATCTTTTTCGCCCTTGATAAACTTGTAACATTTTAATTTTGTTATTCTGTTGATCAATTCTTATCTCCATGCTGGGTCATCGTCCCCACGAGGAAGCCATCTCTGAAGAAACAGCCCTCTCGCGAGTCCTTAAATACACACAAAATTCCATTCCCCTTAGTGGGATCACATAAATTAAACAAATCGTAGTAAGGAACATTGAAACGTGACACGTACCCCCCTTCCAATAGTCCGTTTGCCCGCCACACCAAGTTCCGATATGATTTCCTTTTCACTTACATTGATGATGTTTGTGTTTATAGTGAGACTTTTGGTGACCACATGAAGCATCTGCGTCTTTTCTTGGAGGCTTTGAGAGAGGCTGATCTCACAATAAACCCTGAGAAAGTTATCTGGGCTAAAAGCTATGTCAGGTACCTGGGTTTTGTTATTTCAGAAGGTAGGTCGCTGATGGATCCCGATTAGATTAGACCGGTGGTGAACTTTCCAGTCCCAAAGAACATGTGTGGAGTGCGCCATTTTTTGGTATGGTGGGTTTCTATGCGAAAGGAGATAGTTTGGTGCCAGTATCCTATGGCAGTCGGCTGTTGACTACTGCTGAACAAAAATTCTTGGCATATGAGAAAGAAACCCTTGCTGCAATTTTCGAAATGGAAAAGTTCAAGGATTATTTGGAGAGCTCAGAGTTTGAATTGCACACTGATAAACAGGCTCTGGGCTGGTTTTTAAGTACCAACAAGCCTGCAGGGAGGTTGGCTAGATGGCTAGTTAAGTTGACACGTTTTAAATTCAATATCAAGCATGTCAGAGGCATTGACAATGGTGTTACTGATGCCTTGTCGAGGATGTTTGACTCCGATGAGATTCAGGTCGACCTCATCGAAGTAGTGGCAGTGGTTCAGGTTCAAGATATTGGGTTGCAAAAGGCGCCTGTTGGAGCTCAAACAGAGGCAGAGCATGAAAGGTATAAGGGTCCTAAGGTTGAGGTGCTCCAGAACTTTCTTCAGGCGTATTTAAAACTGCAATACTCCTATGGAATGGACCTTGAATGTGCAAAGTTCAAAGGTGATATTGAGACAGGGAATGAAGGACAGTTTGAGATCAGGAAGGGCTTGATCGGTTATGTCGATCCAAAAACTTCAAAATTTAATTTCTTTGTATCTCAAGTGCTTCAAGGTCCTATATACAAGTATTATCACAATATATACTTTGGTGAACATCTTGGTCAAGATAAGACCATTTCCAGGATTAGGGAAATGTTTTACTGGCTGGGGCTAGCAAAGGATATGGATGGTTTCGTTAAGGAATGCTTGGAGTGTCAGCGAGCCAAGCCTCAAAATGCCAAAATTGTGAGTCCTTACAGTGCCAGTGTGGCAAAGTTCCCTTGGGAACGGGTGTACCTGGATGTTTTTGGCCCGCTACCCCATACTGCAGCTGGATTTACATCCATACTAATTGCTGTGGATAGTTTTAGTAAGTTTGTGTTCTTTTTCCCTCTTAAGAACATGAAATCCAGTGAGATTTCTAAAGTCCTTGGTCAGCGTCTATTTCCTGTGTTTGGTTCGCCTGTACAAATAGTCACTGACAATGCCACATATTTCTTGTCCATGGAAATGAAGAACCTTGCATTTTCATGGGGCATCAAGTTGGTCCAGACAATTCCATACTATCCCAAGGCTAACTTAGTTGAGAGGTATAACAGGATTTTAAAAGTAGCTTTAAGATCCTTTCAAACGGGATCGCATAGAGATTGGGATGGTGTGTTGTACCAACTGTCGCTGGCTTTCAACAATGAGATTAGCAGTGCAACTAAGAAGGTGCCTGCGGAACTCTTCTTCGGAAGAAGTTTGTTTCATCCCTTAGTAAATATATGGGGTCGGGTCTCCATAAGTTTTGCTGGGAGGCTGTAAATTGTAAGAACCTGGAAGAGGTCTGGATTGAGGCTACACACAGTTTAAAGAGGTATAACTCCAGACTAGCTTCCCGAAAACCTTATAGTAGTGGTACAGTTACCGTCAAGGTTGGTGGTAAAGTGTGTGCAGAGACCCACTTTCTCACCAACAAGGTAGCTATGTTTAGTGCTATGTTAGTGCTAAATATGCTGGTCCTTTTGTGGTAAAGCGATTTTTGACTCCTGTAATGGTGTTGTTAGAAGATGCTGATCATCCTGGTGCTTTAAATAAAACACATCTTTCTCAAATTAAACTTAGCACCTCATACATAGAGGTCTAGGGTGGCAGCCACTGAAGGGTGATTTATATTGAGTGTTATGTTTTTTGGGTATCATCTTGTTTATCATCTTTTGCTTTTTTTTTTTAAACACGTATTTTAGCTTAGTTCTAGTCAGGGTGGAACTGTAGTTCCAAGGAGTCACCGTCACTCATTCATGTCCATTCATTTTTTAAGGGTTAATGTTTTGTTGCAAGCTCAATTAGTTAAGAGGGTTAGATATTTTTAAGTTTAATAATTATGTGTGTATCATTACTCTCACTATTGTAAGAGAAATTCCTCTCTTTTGAGAAAACTATGTCAAAAATTTGCTATTCGGTTATGTCTCAGATGTCTGATTTGACATTAGGAATGAGAGGTCCTTTCTGACGTAACTTCAGTTTACTTGCACAAGTATGTAAGTTTTCTGGTGTTGATGTGGAGTGATGCTGCTGTGAATCACTCGTCCTGGCTTCTGCTGATGTAGCGGCATTCGGAGATTTGAGGTGGTCATCTTCGGGAGCTTCTGGTTCCTTTCTCTTCTACTTCTGGGAGTTTCCAGGGAGGTGGACTTTGAACGTTGAGCGCCTCAATTAGATGTAGGTTCCATTCTGTGCTCGACTTCAGTACTCTAGTCCAAATATAGTAAGTGCGTGCTTGGATGCATATTGCAGCTGGAGTTAGAATCTGCTATAATCTCCTGACCTGTAATTCTGACTGGAGATCTGGAGGGCATTGAGATTCAGTGTGGTACTTCGGCGCAGCTGCGGTAAGACCCTGTCAGTTTGCTTCGCGGCCGGCTACTGCCAAGGGGGGTGAGGGTGACAGCTATTATTATATTTTAGGTTTAAATCTGTGTTACATGGTGCTTAACTCATTTAAAGGCCAGATAAATTTGTGCTGTGTATTTGGGATAACCATGTTTTTGCAAGTCTTTGGACCGAATTTTAATCAATCAATGTAATTCGAGGCAACATAATTGAGCATTTTTTATGGGAGATAAAGCCATTGAACGAAGGTGTGTCCTTCCAGCCGGCCGGCTACTGCACGGGGCGGCTGAGGTGACCAGAACATATAAAATAAATTATATTTTTAGTAAAATACTGAAAGTTACATGGTTGGCTTAAAATTCTATTTTAATATGGCCAGGTAAAATTTTAAGTGTGGTATTTTGGATAACCACTGTTTTTACACAAGTTCTTTGGACCGCCATTTTAATCAATCAATGTATTCGAGGCAACATCTAATTGAGCATTTTTAAAGAAAAGCCATGTGAACGTAAGGGTGTGCAATATAATTCTTTTTAGGCATTTTGAAGTGTTGCCTTTCATAAAGAATGCATAGTCAATTGTAATAATAGTTGTATTTTCTTGTGTGAATTTGCCATGAAATAAAACAGAAACAAAAGTTAATAAAAGGCAAAGTGCATTCTCATGTGTTGTAAAGTGGGAAACGGGCGGGGTCTCCTCTTTAATATTGATGTTCTACCTCGCTACTTGCAAAGGGGTTACTTTTCTGATCTTTATGATATTTACTCTTTTGGGCCCTGGTTTTACTGCCCTTTTGATGCACCCTTGAGAAGGGCATATCATTTTGCTAATAATATTTGATATGAAATTTAGAAATAAAGTTTATAATATGTAAATAAATTAAAAAATGCAAACAAAATTGATATCATAAAATAATAAAATGTCAAAAAAAAATTAAAACGCACAGTCTGCAACGGCAACTGCCACTGGCATTGTCACTCAATTGTAAAGAGCTTTATTAACCACCATCGACTGTGATTGTCGGCCGCACTGCATCGCTGTAGACAACTGGAAACCAATGCTGAATCATGATGCCCAGTTGCCATGGACACACCACTTCTTTCTCACCATCATGATGTTGCCTGTCTTCTTACCAACCACACGACTGCCTACTCATCTGTAGCACTGCATACGCGATTTAACTAACCCAGGCGGCCGTCTGAGGCATCAGCTCGTATGGAGGTACCAAACTAAGGACAATAATTATTACTTTTTTTCAAATGTACCACTTCAAATTTAAGAAATTTTTTACTCTGAAACACTGAGTATATGAAGCAAGATTTGGTCAACATAAAGAGCATAATTTAAATAATTTACTGCACCGATATTTTATTATAGTTGTGAGACACATTTCTCTTTACCTAAAATCCTCCTCTCCATTAACAGTATATGCTCAACACGTTATCCCCTACTCGCCTAGGCCTGCAGGCACACACTAATCCTAGCATTTGTTGTAAAAATTATGCAACAAGTGTGAGTAGTGGTGCCTCAAAATAATGTGACAAAAATGAGCCTCGAGTCTTATTTATAGCAAAAAGAAGGTGCTGCACCCTGGTACAATCCACACTGAAGAAGAGACTAATTATCCAATTTGTGTGTAGTGGATCAGGACAAAAATCATAAATATGACGCATGATGGTCTAGGGACAGGAGCACGCCAACATCCCAATAGTTGTATGTTTCTTAGTCCTGTGTTATACCCATTACACTGGTGAGGGAAGGAGGGGGGTGGGGGAGGTGTACAGACCTTAATGTGGTAGGATCTGTAAACTTTTGTGCTTGGCCTTAATGGTACCTTTGTATAAAGTCGACCATGTAGGCCACCGGCTGGCACAAAGTCTAGCTGCGCTAGTATTGGCTTGCGAGTGCAGGTTGTTGGTGGAGCTGCTCGCTTACCTCCCACTGCTGGGGGACAGGTGCTCATTGGCATAGGAATGGTGTCGGGTCTCCTGACCCGGCTGGTTGGTGGCAACGGCGTCTGCTGGACGGCTTGGCGGAGAGACATACTCGGCTACGGCTGGTGGGTTTCCAGTACACTGGTGCTGATTCGATGTGCAGGTTCTTCATCAGCTGGCTTGATGCCTAGTTCCAGTGGTAATCCTAGGCGGAGGAACTCGACGACTGGGTGTGCAGCTCTGGGGAGTTTCACACGGGGTCCAAACAAGTGACTGGGGGGAACTGTGAGGTGTGGCCTCAACAGTTGGCAGATGGCATGAGCTCGTTTCTGACGAGAAGGGGGGGGGGGGGGGAACTTAGGTAGCTAAAGGCTGGGACAGGTTGTTTAACCAGTGCTTGCTTGCCAGCTGGGATGGCAGCTGCCTTCCTGTCACTACACTTACTACCCCTCCTGTTGGTGAATGGCATTAAACAGGGATGAGGTGCTACGGTTCACTTCCGCAACGGGACAGCAGGAAACAATTTCTATAGCTAGAGAGTATTTCGGAAGGGGTAGATCCTTCCCTGCTAGACCTGGCACTCTGTTTGGCAAGTTCATATGCCGTGGCTGGCATAGGTTAGCTGACAAGGTGAATCTAGCCTCTTCATTGTGTCTCTTGCTAGTGGCCGTGGCTTTACTGTACATGTGCACAAGGTACCTTTAAGCACTTGGTCCACAACATGAGTGGCTGTCTAATGGGTAGCGTATTTATGATGTATGTCGAGTCCTTTTTGGCGACAGGCCACAGTCCTAAACCAAGATCAGCAAAATCAGTATTAAATTCACAGTTCCCTGCCTCTCTGTTGTGATAACTAAGCACAATTCAGACAAGAGCAGACGTGGTTAAATTGGGTACGTGTTTCATTCTATACAGGATAAAACATGGTGACCCGTACTCTCCTACTGTAACCAAGGCACTGATTAACTCTCGAAAGGTAAGCAGACAGGTGAAGGGGCCTGTTGGCTAGAAGAGCCTCGCCTGAAGGGCAAACTAGAAGAGCACAGAGCAACACATTAGGTAGCCGTGATAACAACTAAACTCTAACTGAAGCTGATGGTCCTGAAAGGACTTAAAGGGGGAGGTATGGGGTGTGGGTTTGATGTCAAGTGTAAGGGGGAGGAACGACTACTCTTCTGAGGCTGCAGCGCAGGCTTAAGAAGTCCGGCAATGGTAGCTGAAGATCAACTGTTGGTCTCTCGTGAGGAGAGCAGACAGAGCAGAGAGCTTTATCACACGAGGTGGTAGAGCGAGATGATGAATATCAACTGCCTTTCTGCAGCGGTGCAGGGACATGGATTCTCCTGCGCTGAAGGTCATCTCTGGTGAGTTCGGGTAGCTTCGATGGTAGTGGCTCCTCCCTTGTAAGCGGAGCCGTACTCTGCTGCCATCTCTCAGGGCTTTGCTAGTGTGGTTTACTGGCACTTTCCCATCTTGCTGGGTTTTATTCATGATCGGCGCAATTCAATATATTCTTCCTTCAGGTGCATTACAGTCTCCGTGCATCCACATTCTTATAGAACATGTATTGTTAGCTTGGATAGCTACCATTCAGGGTTGTATCGCTTTAGGGCCCATTGTGCGCACGTGATATGTAGTTTCAGCAAAAATAGAAATGGTATATTTTCGAGTCTCACATTAAATACGAGAATTTATTTTCGGGATCTGTTCCGAAATAGTTTGAGACACACTATTATTTCATTTGAAAGAAATAAATAAATGTATTATTGTACAATATGCACGGGTAGGGATATGGAATTGGGGCGAACATAAGAGGTGTCCAAAGCAATTTACTTAGAACGCTTTTTCGCACCACATAAAGGTTGCAAATGAAGCTGTCACCTTTTTCAACATTATGCAAGAAGTGTATCATTATTTTTCTTCCTCTACTGATTGATGGTCTGTACTAAAGAAACATGTAACAGATTTAACTGTAAAATCCTGAAGAGACCGACGCATGACGTCTTTCCAACAATGATATTACGACTTCGCTTCATCAGTGAGCAAGCCTTGCTGCCTGATTCCAACTGAGTTTTCATTGTTACCATGCATCATGGGACCCAAGATTGTAATGTTTGCTCCGCTCAAGAAGGGACGTCCCAGCCCGAGATTGAATTATTCACCGGCCGCAGAGACCATGCATCCAAGGTACAGAGTACCACAGCACGTCGCTAGGTGACTACCAGTACGATTCGCAGCATCTCAATTCTCCAAGACGGCCGGTGACACCATGCCTTGAAGAAGCTATGGTACAGCTACCCCCTATCCAATGTCGCCCATATCCAGCTGACTGAAAGGGGAAGCTCAGCCAGAGTATATAATGAGTTGCTCACCACAGTCTGCAGTCGTTCTAACTTATCTCTCCACCGCAGCCCTTGTTGGAGTTTAGGACTAGCTTGCTCGCCTCGCTCAAAACCTACCCTCCTTCACCGCATTTGTGCCAAAGGAACCACCTCTCCTTGGTTTCCACCACGACTCGTCGCCGGAACCATCATTACCAGCCTATCTTCACCACATTCGTGCCGAAGATCAACCCTTGCCAAACGTCGTCTACGCACTGCGATGCTGCAGCCCCTTCTGGGCAACACATGCATATAGGGAGTAGTACCAGTTAAGTTGTTTTTATAGCGCTCGTCTACCCTGCCGTTGTTAGCCTAGGACCAGGTTGCCTCTACCTGACTCAGTGTAGGTTAAGCTTCCCTAAGCTCTTGCCAACATTAGGAGGTAGTGCGACACCACTCTGTTTACTTCCCATTAAAAAAAGGAATAAGCAGACGTTTTACCAGCTCAAGGGTATCTTTCCCATAGTTGTAATACCTCTCCTAGTGTACCTCACGCCATTCAAGGAATTGTTAAGTAACCAGGAAAATTACTCATACGAACCAAACAAACCAATTGAGTACCCCTACATACACTGGACCATCACCCTTTTGTGCTCCCTGGAATACACAATGGTACAGTCCCAACACTAGGTACTCAGTCTTTTGAGGCAAGCTTGCCTGCTCAGTAGCAGACTCTCTCCACCACGTTTCAAGGCAAGAGTTCGTTTTCTCTGAGTCTTGGGTGACTGTTCCCTCCTGAGACACTCATCCATGTGGAGAGACTGTAAACAGTGAGGCCTGACGCAGTGCTCATCGCATTATGACGTCGAGTACCGAGATTGGGAGTCCGCTTGAGTCGGCATACACTGCCAGTGGTAGTACACCACCAGGAAGACACTTTACCTACAGTCACTTCACGATATGAGAGTGTTATTCAGACCAGATGCCTTACTCCCGACGGAGTGGTATACAAGAGTAGGTCAGACCGGAGCTAACCGCTTCTGGACACTTGCAAGAGCTTACTCCTCTCCTCATCTTTACGATCACATAGCTCTCTCCTATAGCATTGCACCGTCTACAGATGCCGGGCAATCCCAATCCAGAGATTCTTAAGAACCTCTTGCAGGACCCTCTCCATTTGAGTGAAAAAACACTCCCCCTACTAGGAGCCTACATCAATGGACAGGACAGTTCCTTGGGACTTACCAACATGTATTACAAGGAAATTAAGACAGCAGAACATAATCAGCTGACTGACACAACATTTGAGCCACTACCTGTAAATCAACCAAGCTCACACTCAAGCCAGTCAAAGATGACCCAGGTGAAACAGCTGCCTCACGTCACTAGCACAGAACCCGACTTCGTGCCCTGCTGCAAAGGTACCAGGCCAGTCCTCTGCACTGGACATGCACTAGTACCACATAGAGTCTAAGATAAAACCAATCCCCCTCCGCCAGAGGGTGCGCTAGACATAGGGCCCTCCTCCCCCCCAACAAAAACTCTCTCTTGCAATAGTGCCGCACCCTATTGCCCTATGTGCGTCACGCTTCAAGACAATGATAAGACCAATGCTGGACTCCTACAGAAGTACACAGATTTACAGTCAGAGCTGACAAAGGCCATCATGACAATGACAGTGCACAACTACAGCAAGAATTTTCAGGACTTCTTTATTATTATGTGAAGTTGATTAATGCTTACGTAAACCACTCAAAAAATTAAATATATTTCTACCACAAACTTCATGTATGTTTATGTACTGTACTGCTGTTTTGTATCACTGCAGCCTCTCCATAATATGTGCCCGTTTTACAGAGTTATTAAAACATTTAATATCCTTGGTATCAACGTTATCACGACAGTTTATGTGAGTTTAAACAACAGTACGTGCACAATATTTATCATACAAGAAGCAACACAACGTCCCATTAACGTATCCTTGCTAATTTATCAAAAGTGAAACTAAGTTTTTCATGGCCTACAGTAGATGTGTAAATAATTCAATGCTTTTATATGCTTCGTACAATCACAAGATATTTCTGACACATCTTACACCCTTCCATTTCTGTAATACAGAAAATTTAAATTTGTGCTACTTGGCGGCATTGTATCCGTCGTTCCATGAAAGTACCTATTACACTGTTCATTTAAGTGTTCAAATACTTTACGGTTAACCAGACTTGCACCAAGAATCAGGATGGTTTAGGACTGTGTAAAATGAACAGAAGAAGAAGAAGAAAAAACCCTCAGTACAATCAGATAAATATATTTATATAAATGTACACTATTAAGCATAATATGACAAAAACAATACTAAGTAAAAAAAAAACACATAAATATCACGAAGAAAACATATGTTACAAAAATCTGCAAATATGTAAACAAAATACACGAACCTAACAGTAATGACTATCACACAGCGATAATTACGAGGTAATACATGTGGCAACCACACATCCAGTGTCGAAACTTACACCATGGTAATACGTGGTACATTACTCTATAGCTATGTCTGGTCAAAACCAGAGTGAAACAATTTGAGGGGCAGCGTCATCCCAAATACTGCTGGTTTTCTCTCCCGTTTGCTTTATATTGTTGTGAAGAACATAAGCTTACAGCACAACAGCTCTTTGCACTGACTTGTATTGCAAATACGCATTCATACCAAAAGAAGTTTGTTTGCAACCTACACCATAGTGTTCCTAAAAATAGGAACACTATAAAAATGGTTTATTTTGGACATTTGACCTTCACAAAATCTGTTTCAGTTCCCCACAACTATTACCAGACTGCTGGCCAATAGCAAAGTGGCCATCATTTTTGCTGAAAGAGTATCGGCAATTATCACATCGATCACTCTGTTTGTACCACATTGCAGCATGGTGCTAATTTGTAATATGCAACCTCGACTCTAGGGAGAGGGTGACAAGTATAGAGTGTAAATTGTAATAAACAGACAACTACTTCCAAAACACACTATACCCTTGCCCACCTTGGATACTTCCACTTCATACTGTACTTTTCTCCCAAACCCTCTTCTTAGATTGCTAATCTCCTGGCAGTTCAGATTGCTAATCTCCTGGCAGTTCGTAAGATCTCTCACGTCACCAATGAGACACTGTCTAACACTAACATGCTATCACTAACCACTGCTGGACAAGCACCAACCTACCGGGACAAACAGGATTTTTATTTTGCAATCTGATAAGCTCAGAGTGGAGAGGAGAAGTTTGAGGAACTCATCTCGAGAGCCAATGAGAGTGAAATGAGATGGATATGGAGCAGTGTCAGAATGGAAGGGTGGGGTAAATTGGAGATCCCCGAGAAAACCTACCAACCAGTGACATTGTCTGGCACAATTCCCACATGTGAAAATCTAGATATGACCCGAACAGGAACTGAACCTGTTTCACCTCTGTGGGAGGCTAGCAATGTAGCAGCTATGCCAACCATGGCCTCTGTGAGCTCTGAGACAGTATTTATGAACAAATAACAAAACATTATATAGTATTTCTTTGGCACAGTCTAGTAAACATATTCTGTGAAAATCAAAAGTGCTCTTAAGTGTATCACATGTTACTGTGGATCACTTGCTTCGAAATGAGAAAATATCTAGCACATAACATTTGGATTCAACATCTGAGACAGCTTGTTAGATATACTGGTGAACGGTGATACATTCAGAATAATATAAGAAGTTTCATTCAGAGCATTGAATCAAATTGAAGAGACAAAATAAAATGTTCACCAGCAGCCACTATTACAACTGTCATCATCCCACCTACCACAGAAAGTTGTATTGAGCAGTAGGATGCAAGCAATTTCTGATGATGGTGCTAACTGGGATGACAATTACCTCACATCATAACATCATTATGCATCTATGCTTCATACACACTTGAATATGTTATTCAAAAAGTCAAGCATTTAGACAGTACAGTATATATTATTGATGGCATCACGGCAAGAAAAATTCCAATTGATAGCTCTCCCAAAATCATTCTACTACACAACACTTTACGCAATTTCAGTAAGTACAGCTGGTGTGCCATTATTTTACAAATTCTTGTTAAGAAACGCTTATGTCTAGATATAAGTTTGGGTAGGCATTACCTTCTATTTAAAAAATCAAGCATAAACAAATCACATGCAACAAAATTCTGGCAACAAAAATGACTCTAAAGCTACAAACAAAAACTGAGCAATTACTTCTTCTTAATATAAGTACAGTCCTAGAAAATACCTCTTATTAAAAAAATTTATCAACAACAAAATAAACCACAGCCAAAAATCTCCCACTTCAATTTTTACTACATATTTGTGTGTACTTAAAAACAGCATCGTAATACATCAAAGAGATAAAATAAGGAAGTGTGATCAAACATATATATTTAAAAAATTGTGAGCTGTCTAGTGTTGAACTTACATCAGCATATCAAGATGAACTATTCATGTGGCCACTGGAAAATACTGGTACTTATTTTCACATTTATACTGTTTTAAACAATTACAAAACCTATTCATAGGAATAAAAAATATATAAAAGGGTAGGAATTCAAGTACTCAGAGTGTAGTACTTGTCCACAGGCGCGCACACAAAAAGGACGACATTTTACACGCGGTTGCATGATCGCAACATTTCACTGACTAAGCCAGTTTCATCAGGAGGTGAGTTATAGGACACTCACCCCCTGATGAAGAAGCTAGCTTAGCCAGCAAAATGTCACAACCGCGTGAAATGTCTCTTCCTTTTTTGTGTGCGCACGCCTATCGACAAAACAACATTAAAAAAAGCAGCACCCCCCTAACCTTATGATGTCACAGCTCGCCTGCTTCAGTCCTGGGGGCAAGAAAATATCTATGCCTCCACCAGGGGCGGTAAGAAATTGAGTGGCGCTCCTGCAAGAGATAAACCAGAGATGCTGGACTCGCCGGCCGACAAGGTTCATGAGTTCTCCTACAGTCTGCGGAATACTCTCTACCTCTCCTCAGCAGCCCGCCCAGAGCTCGACATCCTCACCTCAGCAGCCCGAGGCAGGGCTCGACCACCTACTGCTTGAGAATCAGCAGTTCTCTATCTTCAGCCAGCAGCTTGAAGAACGCCACCAGCACTCCAACCCCAGCTGGACAAGGCTCTTCCATCAGCTGACCATCCAGGGACAGCTCTCCATGTCTATTCGTAAATCCCACGTCTGTACCCACTACTCTCACCTCAGTCAACTACCCTTGACTCTCGCGGTAACAGGTTATTGCGTGATTACGTCCCCCTGGATAGAGCCCATTATACTTCACACTGTTAATAGTGTTTAATCATTGATTAGGAATTTTGCAGGAATTAATTGTAATAGATTAATTTTACCCAGGCTCGCCTTCTCCTGTCGATTAGTGAAATTGAGAATCACTATAGTATATTTTTCAGTGGTTTAATATTTTATAATTATTTCTTAGCCTAGCTTTAGTGTGTATAAATTAGCCAAGCATTTCCAAAATATTTCTCTAAGCGTAATAAAATATTACGTTCCAAACTTAACCCTTTGTGTGTTGACTACCATAATGTTAGTTTTAATTCCTTTGTCATGTTTGCTCTATTAATTTTGTAATGAATTTCAGTGTAGTGTGTTAAATCAGTTGCTCAGTAATAATAATTAATCTCACGTCTCTATTTGGCCGTGCAGTGTACTGCATCCCTCAGGAGACAGGGCCTGGTGTAGGACCCATCCCTGAGATTCCCTTCGCCGATATGAGGCACAAGGTCTCGTTACTTGGGTTGCCCTCTTACACGGCAGGTCCGCCGGAGTGATTGAAGATTTTGCCCCACCTAGGACTGGATGTCCGCAACCCCTTGTTTGGCATTTCACTTTTAATTGTGCAAAAAACATGGAGGTACCGGTAGCCATCAGAGGCTACAAATCAGCTACTTAATGAATCCAACCCAAGTGCACTGGTCCCTAGTGAATCTGAGATTGAACCTTTGTATTACAGTATAATTACTCCCCCAGACCACGAAACCCCACTGAAATATTTGCTAGGTTGGTGCAACCCAGACAAAGTATCCGACTCAGAGGAAACCCCCCCCCCCCCCGTTAAACCATGTCCTACACTAGTATCAAGTTCTAGTACCGACACACAGGACCTCCCTAGTAGATAGAGTGTAGTAAAACTAAAATCTGGCAAGATAATTCTGGTTCGACACCCGAACACAGAAATACTCCCCAACTTCTGTACGCTAACGTTGGCATCCGGGAAGACGATCAGGGTTTGAATCCCTGCCAAGGTAGTTCCCAAGACACACCAGGAACAATCCTTAGCCAACTTTATCCCCGCTCGACAGCCAATGAGGCCGCGGCAGATAAACCTCGTCTGTTATAGCCAGATCACTCACCATCACACTCACTCATCCCTCATATCTGACTGAGCATTTCACCCTCTTTGGGACAGCTGGCATCCAGTTTATTGACATCCCTAGTGGTAAGGAGAATAAGGCTGCCCGGAAGGGATAGCCTAACGCTCCGACTCACCCTGGGGTTTGACTTCCATCCACCTCGTAAGGTCAAAGAGGGCAGTCAGCACCCTAACCACTTATCAACCAGGCAGGAGCACGCGTCAAAGTAAATATTGAAAAGGTATGCAAGTTCCAATAAAAGGATTCCCCAGAAATTTAGATATATATGAATGCTGATACAAAGCAAATTTAGCCTAAAACTGGGTCACAAATCCGCCAAGTGCTTAATCGGACAGTTTGTTAAATTTTTGCTAGAAAATAAAATGTTATTATGTAATTCATAAAACAATTTTTTAAAAGGTACGTGTGTTATGGTTAAAATTGCATGCATACATGTACACAAATTCCCATCAAATTTAGTATAAAAGGAGTCGCAAAATGGCATAAGATGCAGTGGCCGACAAGCCAGTTTGTTAGAAAAATACGACTGTTCATAGGGACACTTGTTTTTCGCAAGGCACGGAATCACTAAATTGTAATGAAATTTGATTTGGTTACTTGAAACTTCAAAATAAACAAATGTCATACGAAAATGCAAAATACATACATAAGGCTACATAAATAAATTTAATCAGTTTTCCTAAGTTATAGTGTAAGTTTTTGCAGTTAAATTGTTCGGCTAATGCAAAATGTGATACCCTCCAGAAATAATTACCTGTCATTTGTAGAGTAGTTCTTTTTACTGTTAAATTTTTAAAAATAGATTTACTGTATATTGTGTGGGAATATGCTGGTGATGCATGCCGTTGCTTTTATTTTAAACACAACTGTCTCTTTTACAATCATTTTTCATGAACTGTATATATTGACTAATAAGTATTTATTTATCGAACTGATAGATTAGAGCAATTAAAATTGCATACGCAAAATCAAGCACTCCAATTTAATATTTTACTGAATGAAACTTAATTGTACATGTATTTTATTGTTTGCGATATTTTATTGCATTTTAAAAATAGCAGAAATTTTAGGAACATTAGCAAAGAACATGCAGAAATTATTTCATCAAAACCGAAAAAAGTAGAAACAGAAACAGAAAACTAGTGTGTCTATTTGCAAGCAAAACAATACTTTAAAAAGTAGAAGTGTTCTGTTGAAATTATTCCTTAGAAATGTAGATATGAATACATAATTACCTCCAAAACAACTAATATAACCTTTAGTATAAAACTTATTTTGTCTGCAATACAAAAGCTTAGGCTCAAGCTAAAAACCCCAGGCTTGCATCTATTCCTAAAAATCTCCGAGTCCCACTTCATTGATGTATGAACAGTGCAACAGAGTCCACAGTAAAAAGGTGAAAAGAAACAAAATAGGTAGTAAAAGAAGGTCCCAGGCAACGTTTAAAATAGGATTGTGCAAATGTGACTTAGTTTACCAAACTGGAAATGAAGAAAAATATTTTATCATATTTCATAGAATTGGAAGTAGAAGAAGAGGAAAAAGTAGTTTTACAAGAACTTAAACAATGGAAGTTAAGAGAGATTGTACTGTCGGCCCTGCAGATTGTTTTATTCACTGGCCTACCGTAACAATGCTTAAAGGCAATGAGTTTGTTTACTCCCCACTAGATAGCTCTAGTAGTAGGATTAAAAGTTTGAATTTTGTTTTGCATCCCTTTCCAGCCCGCTGGTGACATCACAGAGGCAAGCCATGCATTTGCTAACCGCCGCTCTGCAACCACCTCTCTCGCCTTAGTGGGGCACAAGCCAATCAGCGTCTAGCAGCTGCCCGAATTAGTATAAAAGGGAAGACAGCCTGTATCCCCAGACCAGTTTTCAGAACTCCAGCACTAGTTGCTTGGATCTGACCAGTCTACACCCTTTAAGCTTTGCTTATTTTAGCCTCCATTCCCAGTGGTCGCCCATTCCCCTGTACGTACACCAGTCACCTCTACCGGTCCACTTAGCAGTGTACTCAAGCTTTCCGGCTCAGATTCATGCGGTCGACCAGGAGCTAGGGTGCATTCACGACGGGTATTCTTCCTTTACTGGAATAAAACATGGGTCGGCTTTTACCTCGAGTTCTTTCCTGTAGAAATAGCAACTTTCTGTACTTACCATCACGTAACAATACAGCAGGTGGTCCCGGGAAACTAACTCGAACAGCCAAACACTAACTTTTACCCACAAACACTAGCCTAGGCCACCCTTCCTGCCAATCCCCTGGGATTGAAGGAGGAGCCACACAGGTACACTGGCCTGAAAACAGCCTGTCAGCTCGGTGTTCGCTGGCCTCTCCACTGCAGTCTCTGCCAAGAGTCTGACGTCCCCTGAGTTGGGAAAACTGGGACAGGGCCACACACCTGTATGCGACCTTGGGCAGGTGAGGCCTGATTTCCTTCATGTACTGCAGTCTCTGTCAGGAATTGGAATAAAGTGTTTGCCAGTCCCCGGCCCGCACATGGTGCCAAACGTAAGCTGTACAAGGAGCCTGCCGTATTGGTACAGTATTAGCAGGATAAATTCCACTTTCTAACGCCCTATTCCACGCGGAGGGGGCCGAAGAAAAGAGTGTGACATATTCTCCTGGTTTCTGGCCGATCACACAAATATCAGCCATCCCTGGTGTCTCGGATAGCTGGCTTAGACCCACAAGCTCAAATGCAAGCACTCTGACATCTTCAAGACCCAGTGGAAGTCGCCGTACCAAGAGATCTGTTCACCCCTCCAGAGAGTGGCCCGACGGAGTACCCTTGATGGGTAGCTGAACACCTAAGTCAACCCGATCAGCCACCTACACCAGTCATAACATGCTTGGTTCTCACCATACTGCGCCCTGCTCTTCACCTAAAGCCACAGCTCATGCCATCCTACTACACTGTATAAACACCTGCACCTGCCTGCACTAGCGTCATCCCAGCACCCAGTCACCCAGGTATCACCAAAGCATCAGTGGCACCTAAGCGTCGAATTGTTTTGCCCACGCCTGATTTTGCGCTCTGCCGCAAAGCAACCTGGCTAGGTTTACATAACGGGAAGGCACCAGTGCCCCGTCAAAACTGAATCCCGTATATTATAGAAGTGCCTGGCTTAACGTCTGGCCAAAAAGACAGGTACGCCCTCTACTGAGACAGACTAGTGAGTATTTATTCCCGGTACGTCACACGTCAGTGTTTTACCATAAACTTTCGCAAAGCATAACAAAACTCCAAAATTAGTTCTGTTATGCACACATCAGACATAAGTTACATGATGGCTTAGTGAAAGAACAAATGCTCTAACTAACAACCTTATAAAACTTGAGCAAATATTGAACACAACAATTTTTGGCATGTGTGTTTCAAGTTAAGTTGTAAGTTTTGTTAGAAATATTATAGTAAAAACTAACAACTAGATGCTGAAACAAAAATTTTAAATTGTTAGTCAACTACATTTGATAAGCACTCAAATATTTGTTGAAATCAAAATGTTGCATGTCATTATAGTTTTGGTAAACTGAATGTTTACAAAACCCTGCCTTAAAAATGCTTGCTCAACCCCAGACAGCACACACTATGGTTGACTAACTGCCACTTGACCACAAGACACTATGCTTTAAGTAGGAAACATTACCAACACATACTAGTACAATTAAGTAAATTAACTGTTCCTTTGCAAAATTTGGCAATTATGGAGCACAAAATGGTATAGGTACAAACAAATATAACCATGGTTTTAAATATACTCTGATCAAATTCATTTTTAAGTGCAAAGCTCTAATACTAAAACAAAAATTAAGACACAATTCTACCAAGAAAGCACACTGTAAATTCACGACACATGCACTTCATTTTACAATAAAATATATCTGCTATCAAAAGAAATAATTTGTGCTTCTTTTGTACAAGTTTTTACAACAATAAAGTTATACACAACAAGTATAACAAACCATTCATGTAAGTAACACACACAAAAATAGACTATGCGAACATGTGAGAAGAACACACAGATATGTTACATGAAGGGTCTACAAGAGTGTGTAATGCTGTCATAAATATTCATACTCTATGGCACAAACTTGCTACGGTAGATGAGGAGGGTGCAAGCACATCTGTAAGATACACACACACACAAAACAAATCTGCTATAGCTGAATCTGCCATGTCCCCTCGGAGCACCATCACCACTGCTCACAGGACTGACCTACAGATGTTGACCAGGACAGGAAAGTCACCCAAAGACAATTGTGATGTTTGTTACTCCTACAAAGAATCCAGTCCCACCATTTTGAAATAAACATTTTTTGTCAAATTTCATTTGACACTGTTTATGCCATTTTTAAGGTTTTTAACATCACACCATCTATCCGACTGTTAATACAATTTTATCAATCCCAAATGCATCTGAATATAATAATTAATTTTCTACAAATGTATAATGGCAAACGCCGCTCCAGAATAAAAATCTTTGAAAACAACAACTTTTGTGCAACCTATTCCCTAAAACTGTTATTTATTTTTTATATTCCTCAGAAAATAATAATATGTATGTATATGAATTACTACAAAAAATTGCTATTATACACCTTATCATCTTGCACACTAGATATGTGCAAAATTGTTCCTTTTTCTGAAACATTGTACTGGTCCTTCACATAATTGCTTTACAAAAATAAACTAAGTTGAAGGATAATATTCAAGCAATTAGTCTTTATACTAGGGATCTCCTAATGGAGTTTTCCCCAGGTCTTGTTATATTATAAGAAATAGTCTAGTTTATAATCATAAAAATGAGCAAAGAATATCACAAGGTAACAAACATAACACGATGCTCCTTCAGAAAACCAGTAAACACACAATGATACCAATAACCATATTCGGGCCCATAAAATACCAATAAAAACATTTACAAGCTTTTGAGATACTCAAGTTTTTTCACCTTACAGACATCAACACACTTTCATTTTGCTGTGAGTGTGGAATACAGTTTTTCCTCCAAACAGGTGTTGCACATTCCTAATGTGTACTCTTCCCTTCTGCTCTCCAGGTTACGACCGTAATGGACTACAGTTCATAACAGTACATTAATAAATAATACGTTAAAAGGACAGGAATTCAAGTACTCACAGTGTAGCACTTGTCGACAGGTACACGCACACAAAGAAGGATGACATATTTTCCATGCAGTTGTGCGATCACAACGTTTTGCTGGCTACGACAGCTTCATCGGGCGGCGAGTTGTAGGACACTGCAATATGGTGGGAGGGCACTGTTAATACTAAACCTAGCGGCCGGGTGGCAAACTAGGGTGGGACAGGAAAATTGAGAAATTGCCGGTATAACTGATGAATGTGGTTAGGAGCTGTGATTATCTTAATGTTAAGGCCTGGAGGTAGCCTGGATTTTGTTATAAAATGGTGAGTTAATTCCCAGCGTCTGAGTTCTGAGCTACTGCTTGAAGGTGGTAGGGTTCTCACAACTCTGGCACTGAAGCTGGAATCAAAGTCTCTGTTGTGTGATGCTACATGTGCTGCAACTGTTTTGTCCTGTAGGTTAGTGATGTTACCAGCTATGACTTGTTTGGTGGTGTCTGCTCTGTGGCTATTCATTCTCTGTCTGAATGTGATGGTGGGGAGACAGACGTATTCTGCATTACACTGTTGGCACTGTAGTTAATAAATAAGATTTTCTGTTGCACAGTTGGCAGGCGACAGGCCAATTACTATGTTGTATCACTGCACTGTTTACTAACCTGGCAGAAAACAGCATCAAAATCACCAATCAGACATGGAGCAAGTATTTTCTAGTACTACAGCACTAATGTGGTACTGCATTTCCCTTTGCTCCAACACCTAACCACATTCACAATAAACAAAACAGTGACACAGGTACAGTGCACTTACAACTGGCGACATTACCAAACTGTATACAAATGTAAAGCAATTATGTAAGTACAGTACAGCAGTACAGTTATGCACACCCCCTCAAACAAACAACACAAGGGAACTACTTGAGATGCAAAAATCTGAGATCAGAGAAACAGCACCTCTTCTGGTCAGCTGACTGACAGCATTGACCTTCATAAGCATTTCTCTCTAGGCAAAAATATGGGAATTATGTTACTCAATACAAGAATGACTGGTGTGCTTTAACACCTTTCACGATACTTATTACTATGCTAATAAATAATGTTTAAATATATAACGCAAAAAAAAAGAGTTTAATCGTGGACCACCTACGCATATTCACAAAATTTACAGGCTTTCTGTCATGCACTAGTACACACAATCACATACACACACACAATATCAAACTATTTCATAGTAGAATGCTTGAAATACACATACACTATCTGGTCACTAAGATTTCCTTTAAGATGACGATACAATAACTTAATACAAAATTTAACAACAATATTTTTAACATACATGAAAACTTAGTTCCTTCATAACAGCAAAAAACAGCAGCAGTTTCTCACAGAAAAATTTCCCGCACATAATTTTTTACTTGCCAATACCACAATGGTAAGGGTACACAATAAATTATGAGAAAAAATTCCAAAGGGTAGGGACCCCTGAAAATGGTGTAGGATGAAATACCGTGAAATTACATATATTTTTTATTTTGCAACAAAATTTTTAAAATACACGATAAAAATGAAATTTGTGAAATTAATCATGAAATTGAATATTTAAATGGCAAAATTAATTAATTCATCGGTGCCCACTACTAATTCAGGCGGATTGGCGAAAATCATGCGAAGAAAGACATATAATATTCATAAAGCATAATTATTATACTTTTGACAAGCTTTTGCTACACTTTTTCACCAACTAAATGAAGTTTATATTTATTTATTTACATTGTGAATAATGCAGTAATTCCAATCTTGTCACAATGTGAGCTATATACACACAAACAAAAATGAAATTTTTAATTACAAAACAACTACTTATAAAACTGGACGTGTAAGTATACATTCCCACAAATGCATCTTTGTTATAACCTTAACAACTTAATTTTCACATCAAAGATACGTCGCAACACTATCAATGTCAACAGTCAACGAACATTATGTTACTAAACTGTGTTTCTCCTGTTGTCCGTCACATGCGCTGTTGCTGCCAATTAACAAGTAAAAATCCCAGAAAATTATGTGTTGCACCACTATATTAATTTATACATTGTTTAGTCTAAATTCTATTGCTATAACCACGCTATGAACCACCGTTAAAATGCCGAAAAGTGTCTTCTATATATGATCGTAAAAGAGAAATGAAGTCGGAAGGTTTTTAAATTTTTGATGTACGAGACAAAATAATAATATGCAAGTAAAGCAATGTGCTTATCGTTTGAGCAAGAAAAGACGTGCACGAAACACATCACGAATGAAACGCACTCTAAGAAAAAGAAAGGGTTTCTTCAGCAAAATGCATCCACAACTAAACAGGTTTCAATAAATGACTCTATGAAGACGGCAGCTACAGTTTGAGTTAAAAAAAATGGAATTTGTGTCTAGTTTTGTTGAAATGATGACGGAGCGGAGTATTCCTCATGAAAAAGTTGACCATCCGAGTATGAGGAAAAGGCTGAACACACATGTTGAATGTGAGTACAGGTTAGTCTTTTTTCTATCATAAACATGAATGTTTCTTGCATATTTCTTAATTGTAATTTGTAAAACAGGTTGTTTGTTAGTAAACCTATGATTAACATTTAATCCAAATTTTACAACCAAACTGTCATGCTTCACATCCTCCGCTCAGCTACTACCCCTCACCCTAGTGTACCAGCCAATGAGAGATGGGCAGCGGCTCATGAGGAGTATAAAAGGAGAGATGACCCACATCTTGATGCCAGCCTTCAGTTGTCTAGCACGCGTTGCTCAGGCACTGACTAGACAAGTCATTCTTCCCAGCGCACGCCGCTCAGTAAGCGATCAGATTTATGCCAGTTTTTGTTTCCAGCACGCACTACACAGATTCAATCAAATTGCCATAATCTTTTCCAGCACTATTTGCTCAGAACTGATTCCCTGCCTTACGCCTAGCGTACTGCTGTTGTTGCACCTAGTACGCGTTGCTCAGGCCAAGATTCTTGCTACGCTAATTCTTGTATTGTTGCCATTATTCCAGCACACACCGCTCAGAGCATACCCCTTACCGACGGTAGACATCAGCAGAGCTTGCAGTACGTTACGATTATGTCAGTTAGGAGCTATCTGCTACCCTGCTAACCTGCACCCCCCTGTGTGGTAGATGATTACCAGGCCATGCATCCTTGCGGTGACTGATGTAACTTCACACAAGCGAATACCTGCACGTGCAAAGCAGCTTGGTGGGGTAATTTTCAACTTCCTGACGCCTTATATCAAAAGGGGAGGACCGAAGGAAAAAAATGAGAGCATTCTTTGCATCAGGTCGAGCGCATTAATATCAGCCCTCAATAGTCAAAAGATAGCTAGTTTTCAGCCCAGAGAGCAGGTGCAAGCTCTTCGACTAAAAGAGCCAAGAGAAGTTCCAGTACCCAGTCATCTGTTCTTGCCGCCTGTACGCTATTGACCAGCAGCTTACCCCGACTACATTATACAATACCTGAGGAAGCCTGAACTGCCACCTATGCCAGCCATAGCTCATTTAACTCCCACAGTACTTCTGACACCTTCAGTCTACCGTCCACAGGAAAAACCTACCGCTCCACCAACACCATGCACGTCTGTACCAGAGAAAGCTCCTACCTTGTTGAAACGTCGTCCAAGTGGCCTTCCATCTATCATACCTACCAAACGCAGATTAGCCCTTGTTAACCAGGACTTTGTGCCCTGCCGAGTAGCAACGCGGCTAGTTCTTTATACCAGCAAGGCCCTGGTATCACGACAGAACTGAACTCCTTTTCAGAAGAGAGACTGGCTATCTCTTTGGACGGAACTCACTGATTACGAATTACTCTCCAGCCTGTCATGTGTCACAGTTCATAAGAAAGTGATTGTAATCTGAAAAAGAAATGTAAGCATTCAGCTATAATTCTTTTTCATTGCACTGCATTGCTGCTCCATGTGTAATTTTTCAGAATTTACATTCTTTTATTTAATTGTGTAGAAAAATACAGTATGTTTTATTGTTATTGTAAGGAGCCAGTGACCTGCCAATAGCCAACAAATTAAGAGAAGCATACTTAACAAAACTCACGTTATTAAGAAAGAAAACATAAAAAATGCTCTTCGGAATAAAAAAATATCATTTCTTTGCAACAAAATAACTGACAGAGTATGAGACTGCATGTTCATCTTCCTGATTTGTATTCTTTCATGTAGCAGAGGCCAAAGCATGTTTGTGGGGGCAGTCAAAGAATTGCCAAGAGTGACAGGTGCAGAATGTTCTAGTGCTAATTTGTCTACTGTGGCAGACTATGTAAAATATATGACAATTTGTGCAAATACTTTGAAGACCATATTTTCTGAAGAAATGGTGCACATACAATGTTGGGCCCACAAATTAAATAAAGTTGCAAGATTGTGGAGTTCTACTTTGGTAGATGGATCAGTGCATCCAAAACACTAAATATGCATTTCTGAATGCCAGGGGAAGGTGATGCATGATGCAATTCTGCCCTTCTAGAAAGCACTCTCTACTGAATGACTTTGCCCCATCTTGGAGAGCATTCATCCTTATGGGGCAAGTCACGCCACTCAAAACAGCAATTGAGGTGGGACACGTGCCTACAGGGTACTTTGGCAAGCCCAACTGATACTACAGACATATGCTCCTAGATTTTACTGTTCCCCGAAACTCGCCCAGAAGCCGTCACCCTTCAGGAAGGTTGCGCCAGTTCCACAAAGCGCTGCTGGAGGGCAGCACACACTCTACTGGAGCACCACAGCTCCAGAGCTTCCAGATGAGGCGTTAAGATAGTCAATGCCTCAGGCGTGCACAATAAGAAAAGGCACTCCTGAAACTTGGAATTTCTCAACCCCTGTGAAGCGAGGTTAGCTTCCCCCTCACTCTTCTGAGGTCCTACAAGCTCTGAATTTTAGTATAAAAGCACTAGGACAGCAGGTTTCAGGGCAATCTGCTGCACTTCCATTGCTGTGATGGCCGGATGTGACAGCCACGGGTAAGCGCTTGCCAACCCTACTCCATCGCTGCAAGGCCGAAGTTTCTATTCAGGATGAGCTAGCCACTAGGCCGAGTCCCGCCGTTCTAATGGCCGATGGCTCGGCATGTCGGTAAGCCAGCGTCCAACAGATGGTTCTCAACGTCTTCAACAGCCACCAGCTTGGGACGATCACAGCCATCCCGAGGGTCCTAGCCTCTTCAGCGACCTCCAGCACCAGTAGCCCTTGGACTCTGACACAAAACAGAGGGTTTTGCAGACACCACTCTCGTCGACCCTTCCCTTGCTCCTTGGTCACTCACCTCGAGGTATACCAGATCACGACGAGGAAGTCCCCTCTGGCTCTAGCCAAGCTAGTCTTCATTGTCCTTCTGGCAATGAAACACCAGTTAGTTTAGGTTCCTTCTGAAAGCACTCCATATTCAATTTGGGGTTGAATTAATTTGGCTTTGATTGATTAATCCTTTCTCACCAGTTGCATTACAGACAATTATCTTTGTATTCAGGTTGCCTTCGCCTGACTTTTAATTAGGAATAACTGCCATTATTTCATCTTCTTATTTTTAATTCTTTTATTCACAACTAGGAGAGTGCAGACCCATATGTCCAGGTACATATTCAATGAAAACGCATTGCTTTTAAAACTTAATTGTATTCAGCTTTCTCTTTTGGTAGATTTACACCCCATTTTATGCCCTTAAGATCACATGAACTCTTCAGTTTATTTTGAGGGGAAGGCGGCAAATGCATGTATAAAGTCACCAAAGCAGACACCCACATATCTAAGAGGCAAACAGAGTTCCACCAATTGGTAGCTCTTCGGGAGTGCCCGAATCACATTAGGTACACGCTCGTACGTGGAATTGAGTCGACTGAAGTACCTCACTACTCCGCCATTGCTGGTAACAGTCGGTCTGGAGAGAGGAATGCTTTGGCCACCCAAACTGCTACGGAGATGACATCTGAACGCTTCTGCACAAAACGACGTAACAATAACCTAAGCTCTTTTCACATCACTGTAACGGCTGGAAGTTCCACCCACCGTCGCAAGGCTGAGCCGGAACAACAGTGTGTGTTGTCTCACTGCAAAGCAAAGGTGTCCAGAAGTACACGATAGGGTTGTCATTAAGGCCAGGCTTCACCATGCATGGGTATATAGGGAATCAAAGGCTAAATTAGGACAAAGATCTCTCAGTAATTTTTTATGATAGTATTTTCAAATAAGGTTTTCTTGTTTAAGATTGAATGCATCTACATTTGTAAACCATTCAAATTCAAAATTTGAATTTTAAATGCAATTTTTAATTATTAATAAAATATCACCATTTTATAAACAATGAAAATGTATGTTAAAAAAAATTCAAATTTGGAAAGTTTACAAATCTAGATGAGTTCAATCTATAACAAAAAATTTTTAGTTGAAGATACTACCACAAAAAACGACAGAGAAATTGTCTGAATTTAGCCTTTGATTCCTTATATACCCATGCATGGAGAAGCCTGGCCTTAAACCGGCTTAACTTCAGGATAATGTTAATTACTGATTACTCATGCCTTACACCAAGAAAGGTGGTGTCAAGTAGCAACTCAAATTATAACTCCAAGAGATTGTTGAAGACCTAGTCGGGCAAGCCTGTTTTGATGCCGAAAGCACTACTCTTTTATTATAGCCTCCAACTCAGTTACCATATGAACCACAACCAATTCATTTAGCTATAGCAAGATATGGAGATGCCTTATTAGGTTTACAGACAATAGTTAAATATCCCACTAACGAAATACCTCCCTTCACCTTTGGACCACAAAACATCATTTCCATAGCACAACTCCGCCACAGCCAACACCGGCCGCTGTTCAACCGCCGCTCGCAGCATACAGCCAGCCAGCGAAGAGAATTGCATATTGGCCTGCCAGTCTCAAGGTAATGTATCGACAGAGAATGGTGTACATTGTGCCTGATTTCTTTCCCATGAGGAAACCCACTAGGCCTACAATGTATAATGGCAAAGCACCCAAAACATGATTCAATTTCACCCATATCTGACATTTTTAATGTCCTTCGCGATACTGGTTTTGCATTGATCGTAGTCCTCCTCTGTAATTAAAACCCAAACTACCTATAAAATTACCCCTAACTTTAAAATAGTCCTGACATTCAAGTTTCCCAGTTCCTTAATCAGAGCAGATGCGAGTAAGTCCTACCATCTGAGATTTCTGTCCCAACGTGGCGAACCCCCCAGCCTAGCCGGTGCTTGTTCTAATTCAAGTGAGTTAATTGACGTCCTTAGTCAAGGGCAATTATAACAACCTAATCCTCGGGCTTGCGTTCGACTCCGACCTACATCAGTTTTTAGTTAAGTGAAAAGTGTTTTTCTTAAGCCTTTGTACCCCTGGATACAGTAGGACGGATGCACGTCCCAGAATTTTATAATACGTGAATCCAACTGGGAGCACGATAAAGGAAACACAGGTTTGTGACATTTCTTTAGCAAAAGTATTCAGAAGAAGAAAAAATCAGTACTGTTTCCTGTATCGGAGTTGACAAGGTGGAATTCCTGATTTGGTACTGCTAAATATGTAGCAGAGTATCTGGAAGTTTTAGTGGCATTTCTTGTGCAGGAGGAAGAAGGAAACAGTGCTGTCATATACTTCATAAATCTGTAAAGTGACAACATTGCTGTCATGAAATGTTCATCAGTTTTCCTGGTTGAGCACTGCTCAAAAACAATTGAGGCTATTGTTCAATTTGACGGTGCCAACTAAGTGTTTGCCCACAAGGTGCATCCAGAATTTTCAGATATACTGAACCAATTCCTTTTGATAAGCAGAGGTTCCTTTGACAAATAAACATCCTCTGAATTTTCCATGCTGTCTACCAAAGTGAAGCAGCACTCGGTTTGTCACAATTCCATTAGTATGGGTTTCAAACGCTACACCAAAAACTCATACAATTGATGAATCATGATGCAGGAGAAGACTTTATTTTTGAGCAAAACAAAGCCAGTTGATGTCAAAGTTTTTTTAGGATTGCATGAACAACACTCAATCTTTGCAGAACAATCTGTGTCAGCATTATGGATCCCACCTTCCAATGTTTACAGTGAAAGAGCATTTTCTGCATATAGCCACATTCCTTTAGATCTAAGAAGCAACTTAACACAACAGTGCTGTTCTTTTTGAACTGTATTTTGATAGTAAGCTTGCTGCTAATATTATTACTGAGAAGTTATTACGGAATACAAAATAATAAGGAGACTGAAAAGTGTGGTTATTCAAATAAAAATATGTGAAATTTACTGCACATTACATACAACCGTTAAATGCAAAATATAATTTGTTATTAATTCATTGAGATTTTAGGTAATTTTCATGTATACATAATGTGCATTCTGAGGGTTTTAAAATTAATTTTTTAATATAGCTGGGTTGTTTTTAACCCACTGATACTTCAATATCAACTGTTCTTGTTACTGAAACATTTTTTGTACCGCTCCTATGTTGTATTTTATTCATCGCTTTCCGGAATTTTTTGCACTGATATTAGCGAGTTTTATTCACCATTTACAAGGGTCCCTAAAAATGAGTTCAGGACATCTCGACAAGCTACGAAGATTTCAGCATAAAAAAGACCTTCCATTTTACAAGGGTAAAGATTTTACAAAGTAATTCTCGACCGCCATTAAAAAACCCCATTACTGATAGAAAAATGTACAAATGCAACATGTCTTGAACCAAATTGATTAATAATACATTAATTGAAAGATGGTGATAAAATATAGAGGTCGTAATGCTGCTACGCTCAACTACATGCCATAATAGAAGCAGAGATAATACTTCTCACCTTTCGCCTTTTAATCACTACAACATCTACAGTCTCGTGAATCGTGAGCCTTTGTAAGTCTTTGTTTATTGTTGTGTTTGGCTATGAGGTGTATTTTGTGAGAGTGCTGTTAAATATTTTATTTTCACTTTTTCTTCTTGGCTTTTGACTTCAGATTGCAGTTGCGTTAAATTGAACCAATTTTTTATGAACTGCTTATACTATTTAGAATTTTGATTACAACTTTATTTACAGTTTTGGATTTTTATATTACGGTTTGATTTATTATTTACGTGTTTTGCCTACATACTTTGGCATTATCAAGGAAGTGGAAAAAGGGTAGTCGACAAAAGCAGAGGTAGCATAGCAACACGAAGCAAGTGAAACATTTAAAGATGGACTTCAGGCTGGCTAGAGAGGTATTTATAATGGGGACATACTGCTGTGTTTGTGCAACAAGGGTATATCATGTATGTGTACCCTTCTGGGGTCTCTTGTAATTCCATCTCCATCTTGCTTAGAATGCCTCTTCTTGCTGCTTAATGCTGAATAATTTTTTCCCTCCATTCTCCTTTTCATGAACGCAACTTCACCCGGGAATTAACAGCAGCCAACCAGGGAAGGAGGCAAGAGAAGATGCAGTACCATATTGGAGGGAAAGAAGAGGACACAATGCATTCCTATCCCTTCCCTTTGTGTGTACAAGAAAGACAAAAATAGCGAAATTGTTCACATTCTTGATAATTTTATTTCGGCTACGTTTCCAGATTAAAATTATCACACACACATGTTATAGCCCATATTTGTGATGGTGCAGTTCCACTATTAGATTTTCTCACATGAATCCAATGAAATAGAACCTTACGCTCTCTTAAAATGACAAGAATTTTATGTTACCACATTTTTTTATAACAAGAGGAGACAAAGTATACACTTCTGAAGTAATGTTTTATTTTAATGATGTGTATTAAATGAATACACATTTCATAATAACAGCTATTTTGAATCTATACAACATGATGCTGGCCAATGGCCAGCAACACTCAGTCCATGACTGCGCTAGTCGCTGAGTGCACGTGCTACAGCAACACATGGCTAATTACCGCCACAGGCCACAGACTTCCCATACAAAAATTGCTACTTAATTTCTTTGACATTAAGTGTAATATGTTTGTAGGGTACCATGTTTGTTTTCAAATTGTTGTGTGTATTCAAATGCTATTGTGTTCTTTTCAGCTGGATATTTTTTTATGTGCACAGCGCTAAAAATGATAAACGTAACTCAGGCAAAAAGGCAGTACAAAAACATTAAAAAATATTACCAGTCAACTATTATTTAAATTCTGTATTTAAAATATGCATTTACTTTACTATATGCCATTTGAATTTGCCATTTCTAATTTTCATGAAGCGTTCTCGCAACTTCCGCTTGTGTAGACCCCGTAGGCCGCCATGGTAGGTCTGCGGCGCCTCTGTCTCTGAGTAGTCGTTCCCGAGAAGCTGGCCACGTAAGACGCTGCCCGTAAGCACCTCAAACTTTATACAGTGACTGGGGTTTCAATAGCTGACTTTAGTATGTATACCGGTTCACCTTTGCTTGCGTACGTTGCCAGAATTGTCCCCAGCATAATGCTATCTACTTAAATAATATAATTGAAGCCCCTGTTGGCTTTTTATCATGTAAACGACGAGAGGAGTTGTGTTGTACATGCGGGACCACGTGTCTGGGCAAAGCTGGTATCGGATTTCATCCGCCCACGAGATAAGACTATGAGCATTTTACTTGTGTTATTCTTATGTGATTGATTATGGGCAATATTTCTGTGTGTGTAGTTTGCGGATTTTATGAGGCCATCATGTACAATTTCCACTTAGTTTCTGACCATGCGGTCATCCACCGTAACTTCTGTATCAATGCTATCACCGTATTTTAAGGGTTTATTGTGTTGCATTTTGTATGATTTCATCTTTATCAGGGTTCATGTATCTTTTATTAGGGTTCCGTATAATTTCTGTAATTTTGCAGTGTTTGTTCTTCGACCACGCGGTCATTCAGAGCACTTATTTTTTACCACCATCCACACAGCATCCAGGGTTTAAATGTTTCACTTGTGGAAAAGTAATATTAAAATCACAGCACTGTAATTTGTGGAACAATATTGGCCTACGTATGGAATGTACTGTGTATTTTACGTCTGACCACGTGGCCGCTGCCGCGCATATCCGGAGCCATCCGCGCCAACCTCAAGTTCTTTCGCACTGAATGTGCTGGTATTTATTCTTCCATGCCATGTCCTGTTATCTGCATCACGTCATTTTACATAATTTTCATTGAGACGTGTTAGTGTTATTGCCACGAGGCTTAACCGCCGACCATGTGTCTGTGTAAACCAGCCCTCCATTGTCCTTGATCGCCACCACATCTCACGTGGTTAGGGGGACGTATCCTGATGGGTAGGTGTTGGAAATTGCATTGTACCATAGTGTAAATTTCATCTTCGTGTCCTGTCGCCGGGTAAACCTGCAGTCCACCCCAGCGGCCATAGATCTCTTACCTTGTGAGGACTGTGTCGACAGGCACCGCGGAGTGTCATCCCACATTGTAGGTGTTTTGTTAAGTGTGTAGAGAGTCAACCAAAACGGACATGTGAATCACGCAGCAAATCCTAAATTCTAATAAACTTGGCACGGTATGCAATATTCAGCACAATAAACATCTTCAGTGCAGAAGTTGGGTGTTTCAATGGTGTCTTAGCCATGGTCCAGATTACAGTGTTGTTTAGTAAAGTGTAAAGTGTAATGTAAATGCATGGGTGAGACGAGCACACAATACCCACGGAAACCCCTGAGATCATCCTGATTTTCAAAAGCACGGTGCATAGGGAGCATCGCTGGCGTCCACCTCTATGAAGTAAATAGTGCATTAGTTCATCTCCGTGTCTCACCCGTCGACGTTAAAAATTAAAAATGAACCTTCCATGAAAAACACACTTCGATTCAATTTTTGGGGTTTTTAGGGGATAAAAATTTATTAGTTTTAATTTTTTGAGTATTAAGTCAATTCCAAGTATGATAAAATAGCTGTCTATTGAACTGTCATGTAATGGCAATTATCCAGAGCTTTTCAACTTATGTAAGAGTTTTCAGAAAACAGCCTCTCTTGAAGTGTTTGCTGTCAAAAATTTTATACAGATATGAAAAGTTGCATGCAGCTCCCATACAGTAAATACATGCGTAATACTTTGTAATATTGTACACTCAGAATTACAAATTTCCACAGTTCGCAGGAAAATTGTTGGAACTTTGGAGGAGTCATTTGATTTTGGACTAATTCTGAACCATCCTAACCACACCATATATGCAAATTGTACTCGAATTTTACTTGGGCCTTTTTGAACGAAGATAGTGATCAAATTACACGTTATATTTGTTAAATAGTCAAATGAATTGATGCGTAAGATCTACAAGCCTATAGTATCAAATCTAACTTATTTTGACAGACTTTGAGCCACAAAAAATCAGAAACTGCCTCTGTGTTCAGTTGTTTATTAAACGAAAACAACATGCTGTTTTATTGAAATATTAATTTATTTTAGCTTAATATTAAGTCTCCCTAAATAAATTATATAGGTACTAGGTGAACATAAAAGTTCTCCTCTTGTTGCCAAAAAAAGCCAAAGCAAAATGCAGAACAGCATTTAGCATGTGTAACATTTTCACTAGTCACTTGCAGGAAAATCAGTTGCTTCATTATTTAAATGTTAACTTATTATCACTAGTCTACTACCTACATAGTCCTTCATGGAATTTACATACACTCAACGTAAGAGTGGTAAAAGGTAGATGTCCTAATGCAGTTGCGATTCGTGTGGCACCCTTCGCTTTCACTATGAAGAAGCAGTGTTCCAACAAATGAGCTTGCCAAAGTGAAACGTGATGGGGAGGCATCTGGCTTGCCCTCCCTCTGGCAACAAAGAGAGCTGCGTGTGTACTTGGCTGGATTATTAATGTTTTCTTTCTTGGCATTTACCAAAAGTTGCTCCATACACCCCGGGCAGAGTAAAACCTACTCTAATCAAAGTCACTTCCTTCAGAGTTAACCCATGTTCAAAAGTAATTGGATGAGCCAGATTTGTTTACTCAATCAACCCTAGACTAACCCTGCCAAACACCAGTTTTATGCCTTCAGTGGCATAACAGCTGTGGTGGAAATCGACTATGCCACACTACTGATGCTGTAAAGGTACGTCAAATTCGCAATTGCGATAACTGCAAAATTTTCTGTTTTTAGCTAAATATTTGCAAAATTGTATGAAAGTTCATGAACAGGAAAACATATCTGAATTAACTATCTTTTTGAGTAACTACCTCTGTTTACGTTTCCTTGCAGTTTTATCACTGCCGATATTGTTTTTCAAATAAAATATAAGAAATTAGGCAAATATACTGTCTGTTTTAGCGGAAAAATACAGATCTGTGTATGTATTTTGCTCGTGCATTCGTTAATAAACTCAGGCGGCAGGAGGCAGCAGTCGTCGTCAGGCCACCCTCCAGCCGGCCAAGCTCACACCCCTCTGCTGCCGTCCACATTCTACACTTAGCCCGTCTCCTCTCGCCCCTCGACAGCCAACACACTATTCCCTCCCTACCTCCAGGTCACGCCCATACCCCTCTCCTGCCATCCGAGGTTTGTTCAGGCAACCTGAGCTTTCTACTACTTTTGCTATTTTCTTGCTCCTTTTCATTTTGAGCGTTCGTTTGACCGGAAGTGTTTTTTTTAGACTGCTGTTCGGGCGTCAGGAGCACAGCTCCTTTTCTCACAAAGAGCAGAAATTTTCTGCTCTTGCTGTCGAGGAAGAGCAGAGGAGCAGTGAGATTGAGAGCAAGGAAAAAGGCGCCAAATTTGTGTGTTTATAGTCTAGAGAACGAGATAGTGCTAGTTTTGCTTCAAAATCTTTTCTGTCATGTTTTTTTTATTTGCGAATATGTTTATCCATCATCTGAGAACTGCTGTAGGGCATGTAAATGTAATTGTAAATAATGATGAAAATATTACGTTCATTCATGAAGATAAGTGTTGAAATGACAGTCGTAGTGATTATTAAATACTTGTCATATCCACTTACAGGCCACTGTAATGTCCCAAGCAATAAAATACCCTGAATTGCCCCTAATAACCAATAACATTGGCAATAACTTAGTTTTTGTTTTATCAGGCATCGCAAGGTTAGGGTTATGTCGAAATTAAGACTGTCATTGCATAGCCAATTTTACAGTGTTTGATGTTATATTATAGTAGGGTTGCCAGGCATCCTCTTTTAACCAGATATAACATTTTTTTCCCGCCTCGAAACTGTCCATAGTCATACAATGCCATACTCAATCAAGTTAAAAATTACAGATTAACTATGTTGTGATCAGTTGATTAGTAGTAAACAGTTCCGTGGCTTTTGGCGTTCAGTTGGTAGCAGAAAAGAGCAGTGCGCTTTTTGCTCTTTCCTGTTCTTTTCCTCTTCTTAGAAATATTCAACTTGCCCTCGAGAGTAAAAAGCTCAGGTTGCCTGAACAAACCTCCAATTTCCACCCTTGTAGCCATGCCCATACACCCCTCACCCTGTGGCTGCATCCATCACAACAAGTAGCCCCTTTTTCTTGTCCTACTCTCTTTCTCTCTTTCCCTCCCCCTCCCTTTAGAGGCAGTATGGCCATAGCTGTCTCATCTTTCACTACTTCTTCCTCTTTCCTCCCCTTTCAAAACTCATACACAGGCTGTGAAAACTGTTAAATGCATGGTGCAAGACAACTTGTTACATTACAGCACGAGTGAAAAGTTATTCATTTGTTCTAATTTTATTTTACTTCCTTAGAAACTAAGTTCAAACATTAAAATGTACTGTATTTTGAAAAATTTCTAAACGTGTTTTGGGGGTAATATTTTTTTTAATGCCAATATCTCGTAAATAAGCTGTACCCCACTTTTTGTAGTTTTATTTTTGTAAAAATGTGCGGCCTGTACATGCCGAAATGTATTTAAATTGTTGATGTAGCAATAAAAATAATTTTAGTAAAATGCACAAATAAAATGTTGAAACTTAACAAGGATAACACAAAAAAAGAATTTTTTAATGCTATTTTCCCAGTTTTTTAATATGCTACAAAACGCTGCAGATCACACAATAAATGCTATAAAAATGCTAAAAACCACAAAATAAACTCTATAAAATATGTTCATAAATGCTCTTTTAACGTACCTCCGCGTGATGCTTTCCGGATATATGCAAGCACGACTACGTCTCATCTGTGCTCCTTGGCGCACCAGGTGGGGTCTGGACTAAGTATAATGTAGACCAGAGTGCTTACACATTATATCCCTTGTTGCGGGGACTAATACAGATGCGAAAGTATTATACTGCTCGCCGTAGTCTGAGAACCATGCCAACAACTCCCCCCCCCCCACCCCCCTGCAAGATGAGTGAGCCAGCGGCCGAACAGCTGAAACCACCAGCCCAGATGAGTGCGAGCCAGCCAGTACTTATACCTGCACATAGCTCAGAAACATCAGTTGTTCGTCTGCTCTTCTGAGAGCCACACAGTCTCGGCAGATTGCTCCACCACCACCGCGTGTGCTAGAGCACTCTGATCGCTCTTCGCCTACCAGACAACCCCGAAGCTCTAACACCAGCGACGTCCAGACCTTCCAGAGGAACTCCCCCTGCAGACCTCGAAGAAGTCATCAACACCCCTTGCCGCTTACCCCTGGTAACTGCAAGCCCCAAAACCCTTCAGGAAGTGGACCCTCTAAGTTCCCTCAGGACACGGAATCAGAGTAGATAGGGAAAGTTAATAGATACCTAGTCGAATCTGCCATACCCCGCTAGAACCAGAGCCCCTTCACTTGGTATATTACACTTTCGGTCAGCTCAAGGTAGGTGGTAGTACGGGCCACTGTCTCTCTTCCTCTCAGGAATAAAATAAGAGTTCAAGAGTTCTCTCATACTGTAACTTTCCTTACCTTAGGTGACTGTATACTCCCCCGTAAACACCACGCCTCAGAGTGGCGCAGAAGACCAGGTTTTACCATCTGATCTTACAGTTTCTAGGGTAGGACTAAGAGCCTCTTCATCGACTCGTACGTCGACCAAACACACATGCTCAACGGCCACCCGTTCAATGCATCTCTGTGTACTGAAAGGCAGAGCCGCCACCACCACTAGAAAAACAACCCCAAGGAGGCTAGTCAGCCATGCCAATTTGTACTTCCTCCACCGCACCATTGTGTTGCTGGAGGGGGTACCTATTTGATTGGTCCTGAAGGCCCGACCACCTTGCAAGGCCAGTATAGTAGAACCCACCATGCCTTACACCAAAAGGAGTGGGAAGGATGTGCAGGATAGAAAGGCTGCGGCCACCTACAAGACTACCTGGGGCTGCACCCTAACTACTAAGGCACTCTGCTATGATAACCCCCAGGACCAAGCTAACGCCGCCCACCAACTGGAGAGGCCTCACATCCCAGCTCCCTTCCCTTCTCAAATTTTATCCTCAAAGAAGATGCTTCGGACACCTCATCCAGTGGTAGCAGCCATCCGCAGAGGGGAGGAGGTCCCACTCGGCATCGCCTGTCCTTGGTTCAAGGGGAACCGGAGTACCAGCCCAACCAGCAACACTAGCAGCCATTACCAACTACAATGACCGAGGCAGCAGTCCAGCCGGAACACCACCAATGCAGGTAATGCCATGATCGCAGGTCACAACGCCCAACGGATTGCTCAACCAGTAGTTGACTTTGTGCCCAGCCTCCAGGCTATGTGCGCTACTCTGTAAACTGGCTGGGCCCCAGTCTGCCATTGAAATGGTACAGCCGTAAACCCCATGTGACCGACCTGCAAACCAAAACTAGCTCAGACAGTGACGTAGCCATTGACTGTACTTATATTTTACAATGAGAATAATATTTGTTTTGACAGTAATCTGTGTTCATACCTTCAGTTCTTTGAGGAATAATTTTTAACAAGAGCATACCTACATTAAAAAATATTATTTAGCGAATGAATGTTCTATTTTCTATAAAACTGTGAACAAAACATCTCTCAGGCACTGCATCTTAGGCTGACTCGCAGCTCCATTTTTATGCCAATTATGATGGTAATGTCATAATGTGTGTTAATGTCTGCCTTCATGAGGGTCTTCTAGATTGTAAATATTGATTTTCTCTTTCTGTGTCAGATGGAGAAAAAGAATCCATAATTTCCCTTCGCCCACTTGCTGCATCATGCTAATTTTCAAGCTTCTGATTGTTTTTGTATCTATTAAACACATTTAGCAGTACCTTTGTGGCTATCCAAGCTCGGAATATTGGTTTGATTATATTGAATTGTAAGAAAGAGCCTAATCTATGTTTTATGAATAATACTACAGAAAGTTTTTGCCTTGCCTGTTGTTCTAATACCGCATTTACTCAAAAGGAAGAAAAGGTTTTTCAACAGAAGAAGAATAGAAAAAATAAGGAGTCGTCTACAATTCGTGTTCGTTTTCAATTCAAAACCTAAGACCATAAATATGTGACAATGTTAGTTAGTTCAGTATTTAAGTTTGTGTTACATGCACAACATTACCATGGGCTTCGATTAATAATTTTTTACTCAGGAAGCAATTAACACTCCAAAATTGGCATGCCATGAGACAAAGGATTTTGAGAAATGCTTTTCATGCTTAAATACATTATGTCCCCTATGGTTGGACATTTTCTGTAGTGCTGAGACTGTACCTGTCAACCTTGACAAGGGTCCCCCCCCCTTATCTGATGTCACCCAGAGACATGAACTTGAAATAAATTTTGCTGATTAAGGGCTAATAGGATTAATTTGCAAAGGGCTGCAAAGAGGAAGTGCTTTGCTGGGAAGCAAAATGGCTCAAGTCACGAATATAACACACAAAAGTTTTACAGTGTAAGAAAGATGCTGATACTAAACAGCCAGGTTAAAACACCTATTTCATTGTGATTAGATTTTCTTTAAAAGTAAATAAAAATACATCATATTATTCATACAATAGCATTTCTTCTTGAATCATTTGTCATAAATTCATGCAAAAATACTTTCAACCTAAATCATTTTTCCAGCACTTCACAAAGGTAGTCTTGAATTCAGGTTTAAAAATTTTTTCCCTCAAAATGATTTTTTTTAGGAAGGGGTCGTTTTAGATTCAGGGTCGTCTTCCTTTTGGGTAAATACGGTAATATTCACATATGGGGAAAAAAACTGTATCTGCATATGAAATTTTAACTAATCTATTTGTTAGCAGCAGTGTCAAATAAAGACAGTCTTTATTCCTCCTTACAGCAATTCAGTCCAGTGTTGTTACTATTATGGAGTCACACAAAGGGCAGTCTCTGAGCTACGCAACTCTGGAGAACGACTTGAGTAACAGCAGGCTGGCAAGCTTGTGGGTAAATAATGATGACCTTGGAAAATGGGGCTAACAATCATGCATTAGTGAGTGATGTCTATTTTTATATCTTTCCATCTTCGGAGTTGTACAGGAGTTACAAAGAGAATCGCAATGGTCAGTGACAAAAAAAAAAATGCAATAAACTTAGTTTTTGGCCTATTTCCTTAAAATTTCTCAAATTTTTTTTTTAATTTTCACGGTTTCAAAAAAAAAAAAATTACTCAGAGGGAATCATTACGGCCAGGGTTTTGCTGTTGAGATTTGACTGTACTTTTATTAATTTTGTAATGCAAGTTACTCGTTGGGCTTGTGGCATGGATGTGAAGAAGCTGTTTCTACTACCTCGGAATGCTGATATGAAGGTTTTTTAACATAAAAATTTGTACACTCATTTTTTAATACAAATAACTTACTATGGTGGGCCATAAATTTTATTTCAAAACATAGAGAATTTGATAGATAGAACAAAGAGACAACGGGTACGAACGAGTATGTGTCTCAAAATATTTACAATGCTGACGAACGCTGAGATGCTTACTTATACTCAAAGACAAACGTACAAACAGTCATTAGGGAGAACCATCAAAGTTTCACGCTACTTGGTCTCCCAGATTCGCATCCAACCATCCCTGCTTCTTTGGTGTGTTTGACGGCATGTAGGCGTGTGCCCCATCACACCCACACGCCGTGGGGATTCTTGCTAGTGGGCACAGCATTCTCTAGCTGCCGTGGCGAGCCAATCATCTTGCGGGTGCTGCCTGGCTTGTGGGGCCCTGTCAACACAACACAGTTCGCAACTTATCCTTCTCACACTGCAGGGACACTAAACAACATACGTTGTAGCACGAGTTCTATGAAATTTGACAACCAGCTAATAACTTCATTCTAGCTTCCATATTACTGCTGTGGACACACTAGATAGAAAACTCTCATCTACCTTAGCAGTTATGAGCCGGAACAATAGGAAATGGGCTGCTTTAATAACCAATGTACATGCAAACTGAACACTGTTATGGGAGTGCATACTGTGCCATCAACACATCTCCAATGCCTGAATACAGTCTAACCAGCACCTACACAGAATCTGTGCCTCAGATTAACACCACATTTAAGATTAGAGTTTTACTATTCCTAAGTCACAATGTAGAGTGTGAAATCAGTTAATCAAATCACCAAAGATATATACAACTAAATTTTGTGTTTCACATTTATCCTTACTTATTGTATTTTGATGCAGGACAATCCTCTCTGAGTGGAAGATAAACAGAATGTATTACGTAAATGTACTGTACAACTACAATGAGACCTTTGCCTTTACATCTCATCTGAATCTATTGACTGATAAGCCACAAATTTGAACAAACCCTATCTGCACGATTCTAAAATTACAATGCACGCTTTATACTAGTTACATATGTCTCGTATCTAAAAGTCAGAAGATAAAAAAATCAATTTTAACAGTAAAGTTTGGTGGGGAAAAAAACTGAACTTCACAGTAAGGGTTAAGTTTATGAGTCCAGAACTTCAGTTTGGCTGAAAGTGTTACCCTAACCTCCTTGCAGCACAAGAGTACTGATGTACTCTCTTTCTCATTCAACTTGGCAAGATCCTGATGGTCAGCGAGAGGCAACTTGACGTATAGGAAACAAACAACATACCATTTACAAAACCCTGTATCAGCTGATGCATATCAAACAAGCATAAAATACATGGCTAAGAAAAGAGTTCCTAGATTAATCAATACATTTTACTTTACATGGTCACAAAATGGCAGTTGTTAGTATTACAAACTAAACTTTGTGCTAAAGTAGTAATATATATACATATGTATTCAAAATGAAATGCACATTAAAATTGTCCATATTAAAATGAAAAACAACTTAAAACTTTGGGAGTTCTTTTTACATTGTATCCTCACTCTCCATCCTTGCCTTCCATACATACATGATATTAATTCCAAAGGCCTACAAAAATATTGCAGGGTATTGTTGAATAATTTTATAAAATAATTTGACTAAATATATTTTAAACTTGTGTCATATCGAGCCAGTAATAGGAGAAAAGTGAACTTTTAAAACGACGTGATCAAGAGGCAGGCAACCATGCTGCTACCTGTTGAACATGCTCGGCTCACAACACGCACTGCCATGCCACCTGTTAGCCGGCTCCTGAAACACTATCAGCCACAAAAAAATAACTTTCTTGAATATATGTAAATGTAAAACATGCAGTCATGTAAATGGGAAAGTATTATTTAGTTGGTTCTGTGGTTCTTTGCTAGCTGAAATGCAACAGTTGATTACAAAATTTAGGTTAGCACTGTTGTATTCACTCTTCGAAGTGACTAACTTGAAGCATCAGTACAGCAATGATCAGGTGATAATGTAATGCAACACCATATGATGTTGAAGGTCGGGATAAAAAATGGCCACTCAGATTTTCTCATTTCATATGATTCTGTAACAGTGATTTTATAATTGCAGTCTCTATAGTACGTACTCTCTGTCTCGTGTAACCTGGCAAGATTTTCACAGTTTAAGATGTACAAAATACAAAAGCAAAGTGTAATTTCAGAAAGGTAACCAAAAATAAACCAGTAAATAAAAGATATTAAAAATGACATTTAACCGCATACTGGACAGTTGTACCTTGAGCAATATCATATATAAAGTCAACTCTCAAACCTATGACATGTCACAACTCCCACGAAAAGGGCAATTATTACATAGGGGACGTTATAAAGATTTGGACAGATTCTGACCCACCCCCAACCTCTAAATGCAAAAAATGCATTAAAATTCCGCTTCAATTTTAAACCTTCTATTGTTAAAAGACAGTTGTTCCAATACTAATATTAAAAATTAGTATTAGCTAATACTTACCATATTTACAAGGTATGAGTACTGGGTATGGTATATGTCAATACTTTATTATGCATTTATTTTAGAAAATATAACTAGGGTCTTAGAAAATTTCAGTGTCAAATAACTGCGATAAAATGTGAGAAAAGTTGCATTCTGCATGATAAAACACTAAGAACGTTTTCTTTTTGCTGTTCTCCTCCCAGTAGGCAAACAAAATTGACTGCTTTCAGTCTTCCTTTTGGATGTTATTAATTTACTTACTTTCCAAATAAATTTATTGTGTTGGGTGGATTCTTAAAATACTTTGCAGTAGAGCTGTTATTTTAATACAATGCAATATTTCATCATGTTATACATATCTTTTGTAGAAAATTTCACATATACAAAGAAATTAATCTCTCATTTGATATATGACAGTGTGTTAATATTTTACAAATAAGCCAGGGGCCACTTGACATGAAATGGCAGGCCGCAGGCTGGAACCACTGCCCTAGATAGGCATAAATGTCCTCTAGTTGTCGCCAAAAGCATAAACACAGCTTGCCAAACAACATTTTAGCAAGTATGAACTAAATGAATTTGCAAAAATAATTGATCACCATAAATGAATCACACGAGTACAACGAAGGTAGCCACACAATAGGGTCATAGCCTGATGTGTCCCATTTGTGTTTACTGCAGCTTGCTTGCCCTGATGTTCCACTAAGGGGCATACATGTCCCTCCATTATTCACAGCTGCAAGACATTGAATAAGGCCTTTAAGAAGCATTGTGAGCCACAGAACCATCATCAGCATCAGAAAGGCAGCTTAAACTCCTTGGAGCATTGAACGCCACTTCAAACATTCTGTGTACACTGTGAGTCGGTGTTGAATGCAGTGGGAAGATGAAGGTACATACATCCATTGAGAAGGCTCGGGTCAACTTCGGCAAATGAACAGCTGAGGGAGGATTTTTTCATAGTGCAACAGGCTGTAAGCACTCCACGGGAATCACTGTGCACCATCCAAGGACATGTCACGGCAGGTGGGGATATGCCTGTGTCCACCAGTACCATATCCAGGCCGCTAGTAGAGCGGGACCTGTTATTGCAGCATCCCTTACAACATCTACCATTACGACGTGAGCATTGCCAAACACGTGTGACCTTCTGCCGGGAAAGGGTAGCATGGCAGCTTACAGAATGGCGATAAGTGGTGTTCAGCAACAAATCACAGTTTAGTCTGGATACAGACAAACACAGAATTCGAGTGTGGAGACATCGTGGCTAGCACAGTGATCAACACTCAATGTAGAATGGCACACTGCTCCAACAAGACGTGTCATGGTACAGGTAACCATTTCCTACCATTCCCGCATCGCAATGGTAGTTATTTAAGGAAGTGGAACCCTGATAGCGTGGCGATATGTCCAGGAAACTTTGCAATCATGTGTGCACCCTATTCTTGTGCATCTTGCCAACCCCACCGTCCAGCATGATAATGCTCAGCCTCTCACAGCATGGGTATTTTTAGCCTGCCTTTGTGATGTCTGGGGCCAGATTGGACGTCAACTTTGGGCAGCTGCATCTAAGCAGATTTGGCGGGTCAGTTGTGCCAGCTGTGGCAAGAGCTTCCTCAAGAGAACATCCAACATCTGTATGCCTCCACGCCTGACCATACCGCTGCCTATCTCTGTGCTTCGGGTACACCATAGTAAGTGCAGCCAGCAAGTGTTGCCCTGCAATATATGCTTTATGTGGGATAATATTTTGATATTTTCTGTATACATGCTACCATGTCCTTTGTCTGTACTCACTTGTGTGTCCCTGCGATGGTAAATGAGTATGCATTTTCACTGGTTTTTGCACGGAAATCTGAGGATTTATTATTTAACTTTTTACCATCATCACATGTTCATTATCAGATCCTTCGGGGTCATTACACACACTCAACATAAGGTGGGTAAAAGATATATTCACTAATGCAGTTGCAATACAGTCGCTCTGAACATGTCATGTATGACCTTGCCAAGGTGACTGGTGAGGGGAAGGTGGCTAACTGGCTGTCCCTCACCTTTCCCCGGCAACACAGTTGCATGCACACCCTCCCAACGCGATACTGTTGTTCTGGCACATCACCTAATGACCACAGAACATGGACTGCTTGCCTTGTTAATGTGCTTGTTTCTGGTGTTGTCTGAATATTTTATACGAGCAGCTGATAAATATTTTTGTATTTGCTTTCATTACATAAAGTTGATTGTAGGTGCCTTTTCAGTCCCTCTTTTTGACTGAAATGTAACATGAACATTTCACCCATTTCGTAAAATGGCTTGACCCATCATTTTCCATAACTGTCTGGAAGTGCAGCAAATACATTTATGTTCCCAAGTTTAAGTTGGTTGGTTTAAGGAAACAGGTGGAGTGTTGTATTAACTGAATGACTATGAAAATAAATTATTTTGTACCAGTGGCAAAGAAATGTTCTGTTAATGAAGTAATTGGCCAAGGATTGTCATATAACACGTATTCAGAAATTGTAATTAGAATTACAAACAGTTAAGTTTTTTGCAAATAATGTATTTTGAAACAATATTAGAATGTTTGAAATGTAAATGGCAATAAAAAAAAAGAACCCTTTCAACATTGTAGTGTAAGCAAAAATTATTGTATTGTAGAAAATCCAATTAGTGTGAAGTTAACAGTGATAATAATGTTGACCTTCTAAGTGTGTTTATTACTCACTTTTGTACCAACAGCAACATTTCTTTTGGTGAAGTTAAAACCTTCCAAGTTAAAAATAATTTTAATGTTATTTCTGTACAAGCAATGAAGTCTCGTGAAAAACATATACTGAGATCCCATCCCTTTCTCCCAGGAAACAAACAGAGCCTCCAGCTACAATATCCTACATTGAGAACTGTACTGACTTTAGCTAACATCAGTCATCCAGTGCCTACCATGAAGTAAAACAAAAGGAAAAGGTAGGAAAATTGTGTGTACTGTAATTACAACATTTGTTTACAAAACAATTTTCTTCACTGACACAGCAACTGTGGTTGATAGATACATTGTGGCACTACTTAAGTTTTACAACGAAGATACTACACTGACATGATCAAAAAGGCATGGGATACCCGTCTAATAATGTAGGGCCCCCTCTAGCCCGAAGAAGTGCAGTAACTTGACGTGGCATGGACTCCTGCTCTGTTAGCATAGACAATTCTACCAAATCTTCGCCAGTCACAATCATCACGTAACTTTGGATGGCCACTGTATTGTCCATGGTGGATCATAATGCCTTGACTTTGATATTGCCTGTACACATGTGACACTGTGGATTGAAGAATATTGAAGGTCTCCACAACTTCTGAAATTGCATGTCCAATCCTTCTGACACCCACAATCATGCCCCGTTCGAACTCTGATAACTCACATTGCCTAGCCATGAGTATGTAAACAACAATAAATCCAGATGACACCACCACCTGTTCACAGCTGAGACTGGTTTAGGCTGTGCAACGTCGTTCTGCAGCGGTGGCACCACGAGTCATTCAGTTACATAGTGCTATCCCATGACTTTTGTCATGTCAGTGTATTTGTGTTTTGATGGTAATCTGTGTTGATATTTGCAGTTCTGAGGAATAATTTTAATCAGAACACACCTACCTTTTAGAATGTTTGTGAATGAGTAAAATCTTTATTTTTTTCTAGGAAAACATCTCGCCTGGCACTGCATATTGGGCCAATTTGCAGTAAGATTTTACACTAATTTTGATGGTAATCTGTGTTCTTATCTGCTCTCTTAGACTGCAAATATTGATTTTCTCCACCCTGATCAGATGCAGAGAAATAATATTAATTTAATTTCTCCTTGCTGTAATGTGAGAATTTCTTAGCTTTTGATTTTTCTTATCCATCAAAAAGTTTAGTGGCACCTTCCTGGTTATCCAATATAGGGATGTTGGTTTCCTAGTATCTCATGGTTGGAAAAGAACTTAAAAATCAAATTAGTATATAACCATTTAATTATAATACCACACAATGTTTCTCCTTCAGTTACTACCATATGACCTTCACATATGAAAAAACTATGCATGTACTTGTATTTAATCTATTTGCTCACAGCAGTATCAAAGAAATGTACATAGTCTTTATTCCTCCTTTCGAAATTCAGTATGTCGTCGTCATCATCAATATTATTGGATCTTGCGCTCGGAGGTGAAGGATGTGTGTAGTACCTGCTCCAGAATTATCGGTTTATCTACTAAATAAAGTGAGTTAGTGTGTCGGAAATTCCCGGAACGTCCAGACTTTAGGGAATTTTATATGCCCCCTAGTTCAGACCAGTGTTCTATATGCGGTGAACAGTTTTTTGGTCAACAGAAATATTTCAGGTGTGTCGGTTTATGTGGCTCGCGCTTTCATCTTCCATGTACTAGTGTAATTACGGAAGAAGAATACAGTTACGGGAAATGTGAGGAGACTTTAACTATGTTTGGCTTTTCTCCAAAAGAAAAGCATCTTCTACAGATACGCAATCCTCAACTAATCTAAAAGACATTGCGGTTACTTTATCTGTGGATGATAGCAGTATTCAACACAGCTGTAATGATGGGCTTTAACATTCAATCTCTGTTTGAGGTACTGTGTACTAAAATAAATGATTTAGCTAAAGAAGTTAAAGAACTAAAGGAAAAGAATATTCTTTTGAGTACGATGTTTGAAAGTACGGTACACAAACATCTCAAGTAAAACAACTGTGTGCATCATGTAGTCAACCTAATCAGGTATCAGGGATGTCATATCTTTCCACAAATAACATTCATAAAAAATCATATAGTGAAGTGGCAAGAAAAAATTTAGACTTTTCTTCTACTAATAGTAGCAGTCAAGCGCAATCTGGTAAACCACAGTTGGCAACACGTGAAACGAACAATGTTGAACAGACAGTCTCTCCTTAGACGATGGTTTTGTATTGGTCAGCAGGCGGGGTGCAAAGTCATCAATTGATAGTGGCTCAACTGCTGCCAGGCAGGTGTCGGCAAAAATGCCTATCCAGTTGTGGGTACGGAATAACATGAACCTCAAGATAGTCCCCAAGACGGTGAAACCTAAGATGAAGGCTGTCTTTGTCTCTCATTTCGCTCCAGAAGTCCAGGAGAGCGAAATTGTTGTTCACATTAATCAAGAACTGAAAGTGACAAACTTGCAAGTAGCAAAATTAAAAACTAAATATAATATTTATTCTTCCTTTTATGTTACGATTGTAGAATCCTACTTCGATTGGATATTTAATACAGTGTTCTGGCCGGCAGACTGTTTAATCAGTCCCTTCTATGGCAGACTGCTAAATGAATAACTCAATGTAACTGATACAGAGTCTTCTTCGGTAAAATATAATGAAGTGGCCGGGGGAGCCGCAGCCAAAACTTCTTAACTATGTATTGGCAACCGGAGGTGCCTATAATTTATTTTTATGCCCGTGAGGGATATTGAATTATACTATCAAAACATAAGGGATCTCAGAACAAAATCACTTATTTTCTCTTAATATAGATAGTACAAACTATCCAATTATTTTCCTAATCATTATTCTATTTTTCGAAATGATCAAGATGCTAATTTACAAACCTTAATAGAGGAGGTGGTGTTTTAATTGCGGTAAATAATTCTTATTTTTCTCACGTTGAAGAACAACACGATCTAACTCAGGAAAATATTGAATATATTTGGAAGTGAAATTATTGTGAATAAAGGTAGTAAATTTCTAATTGAAAATGTTTATCTCCCCCCCCCCCCCACCCTAATTCAAAAATTATTTTTCCTTTTTGGAATCTAAATTAATTAATTAATTACACCCACCAAATCATCCTTGTGGGAGATCTTAATATTCTTGGCATAGATTGGAAAACACATTATACTCAAAACATTTCTTATTAGCATAACAAAATCAAAGGTCAAGTTCTTTTACAAACTATCAGTTCTATCAACCTCGATCAATTTAATTTTTCTAAACCCGATTCTGAATTTGTACTTGATTTAGTTTTCTCTAACTATTTTATTAAAATAAAAAATCCAGTAATACAATGATGTTGGAAGATAGATATCATCCTGCCCTATTTTATCGATTTTATTTTATTAATTTTAATTTAAAGTGCCGACCAACAGTGCAACAACCTATAATAGGTAGGCAATGAAACATACAAACAAATACATTGCACAGAAAAGGACAACAGACAAAACAAACAGAAAAACACAAAACAGAGAAAGAAAGAAACAGCATATTATACATAAATTAACAAAAAGACACTAATGTTTTTAATCGAAATACCTACTGTGGTGATCTAGTACAGTGTTTGGAAAGGTAATTTTTCTAGCTAGATAAGGGTCAAAATCAGAAAAATATTTATTGTAATTATTAATACATCTATTAACAAGGTCCTTTTTATGGGTTATAGAAGAGAAAGTGGGAAAAGGTCTGTGGGTATATACAGGTTTTTTTTTATCTACTTTAAACTGTATGGCTTGACAAATTATAAGACCTAAATAAGAGTTAATTAAAAAAAGAGCATTGTTGATGTTACGACGTTCATGAAAAGTAAGAGAGTTAAATCTAGAAAGTTCTAATTTATAATTGAATTCAGGTAGCAAGGGATATATACTATGGTGGTGTGATTGTTATGTTTTGTCTATTGTATGTGTTTCTGTAGTGTATATGTTGTGCTGTCTTTGTCATTTGATGTATGTGTCGCCCTGTAATTGGTTTGTAACTGTTGGGTGACACAATAAGCTAAAATAAATAAATAAATAATTATTTTCCATGTTCAAAACCTTGTGTTGCAAGAAGACGAACTATCTAAAGAGGTCAAAGACCTTAAAGAGGACAACTCGTTACTACGAGCGATGTTTGAAAGCCTTCAAACGGGAAATAAAAAGACGTGTGAAACTTGTGGAGATATTTCTGAATCAAATAAAGCACTTGCGACATCTCAGATCACTGTTCAGAAAAAATCCCATAGCGAAGTAATAGGTAAGAAGGTTGATTCTACAGGCAGTAGCGAGAAGAACAGCAGATCACAGTGGGGAATAATTCAGTTGGCAGCGCGGGTGAACAACAAGGACTCCCATTGTGTCAATCAGCCTGACACACAAAAGCCAACTGCTGAAGATGACGGTTTCGTCATTGTCAACAGGCACGGCACAAAGGCCTCGACGGCCAGTGGTTCGTTTATTCCTAGAACAGCAGCTCCCACGAAACAAGTCTAGCTGGGCGACCGTAATAATGTAAACACTAAAACAGTTCCAAAGGTGGCTTGGCCACAAATGAAAGCTTTGTTTGTGTCACGTTTTGCTACTGAAGTACAAGACGACGACATAATTACTTACATAAAACAAAAAATTAAGGTGGCAAATTTGAGGGTGGCTAAGTTTAAAACCAAATATGTCTTATTCTTCTTTCTACGTAGCAGTAGCAGAAGATGATTTTGAGTGGATTTTTAACACTGTATTCTGGCCATCTGGCTGCCTTATCAGTCTATTTTATGGGAGATTACTTCACGAACAAATATTCACTCTTGATAAGGATTCCTCCTCTGCCACTCTGAACAACCAACAGAAGTGGCGGGAGGAGCTATATCCCAAATAAAATAATGTTTAGGCAGACGGAGGTGCTTTTAAAACCTACTGATGCCGACACAGGTTTTTGAAGTGTACTATCAAAATGTAAGAGGTCTTAGAACCAAAGCACTTGATTTTTCACAGAATATTTTAAGTACTGGTTATTCTTTAATTTGTCTGATGGAAACTTGGTTCAATACCTTTAGTATGTGTGCGCATTACTTTCCTGAGCATTTTACTGTTTTTTGAAATGATCGTGATGCTAATATAACTACCCTCCATGGAGGAGGTAGAGTATTATTAGCGGTAAAGAATATTTCTATGTTTGAACTAAAATTTGATTTTTCTCAAATATATCTTCCTCCGCAATTACCAATAGAGACTTTTAAAAATTATTTCACTTTTCCAGAATCTAAATTAAGTAGCTACCCTCACCAAATAATAATTGTAGACCACTTTAATCTTTCTGGCATAGATTGGAATACTTTCAATGTACAAAATATTCCTTAATACTACAATTAACTGAACGGTCAATTTTTACTTCAATCAGTAAGTTTACTTAACTTAGAACAATACAATCTGACTAATCCGTTTTCTGATTTATTAGATTTAGTATTTGGTAATTTTTATATTACTGTTGATAAATCGATAGCTCCACTCATGGAGGAAGATAAATATCATCCGGCTTTATGTTGCCAATTTTCTTTTGACTGACAATTTTCAAAATAACAATCCAACATATTATAGAAATTATCAAAAGGGTAATTAATTACTTATCCCTATACCTGGCAATTAACACTTTTGATTGGTGCCAGATTTTTTCAATGGAGGATGTGAATCTTATGGTTGATTTCTTAACCAATAACCTAAAAATACTAATTAAAATATATATATACCCAAATCCAAAATTCACAAAAATAAATACCCGATCTGGTTTACAAAATATATTATTAATTTGATTTAAAAGAAAGCACATTGTCATAAACTTTATAAGAAATTTAAATCACATGATATCTATCTTCGTTTTTCTGATTTAAGGAAATTGGTCAAGGAAAAAATAAAAATGGCAAAAAAAAAAAAAGTGAACAAGAATTTGAAAAGTGAGCCAAATAAATTTTGGAAATATTTTAAACTTATGAAATCAAGGTACAAAGAATCCCTTACATGAGATGTAGATGGATGCACAGTTCAAGATCCCGCACGTTTGGTTAATATTTTTGCACAGCATTTTGTTAAGCAATATGTACCATTTAATATTAATGACCAAGAACACCTTATTGGCAGAATAAATAATATTAATATTGATATTCCGGTTATAACTCAGGGATTAGTTCTTTGGCCCATTAAAAAGCTCAAAAGTAGCAAGTCCGCTAACTGGCTGTGATGAAATCCCTAATTTTATTAGTAGGTTGCTCTCTTGTTTTCACTCCAATATTAACCCACATCTTCAACTTTAGTTTAGTTAGCAGTATATATCCTAATGTTTGGAAACGCGCTGATGTTGTGCCTATTTTCAAAAAAGGAAACAAAATGCGTGAACAACTATAAGCTCTTTATTGTGTGCTTTTTCCAAAGTCTTCGAGAAGGTAATCTTTAAACATCTTTCTTTTACTACAAAAAATTTAATTACTGAATGCCAACATGACTTTCATTTCAAATAGGAAACAAGTAAATATAATTTATTTTGATCTTCAGAACGCTTTTGATACATGTCAACACTATATTATACATACTTCAAAAATTACAATCCGTTGATTTTAATACTCCCTGTATTAATCGGTTTACACATTATTTTTCAAATAGAACTTTTGTAGTTAATCTCGAAAACAGTTTTTCTAGTTCAAATAATGTTTCTTCTGGGTGCCTCAAGGTTACATTTAAATAAAACATTTGTCACAGAGTCAGAAAATTTTTTGCATATGTTATGTATCATTGTGAGGTACTCAACTAGCTTTTACACCTATCTAATACATAAATATTTTTTTATGAAAATTTTAAAACTGCAAGTTTCAGTAGACATTAATTACATTAATTTTATACATTTGCAGAAGGGTCCAAGGCACCCTGCCACCCTCCACCTCTTTGGGTTCACCCTTGGCATAAATGTTATGCACATTGCAATGTTTAAACAATAAATTGCACCAAAATTTACTCACTCAGTGAAGATGCTGAAAACTAGGATGGGTGAATTCCAGTCTTCTGTTGGATTTGAATGTGAATTCATCGATAATGCAGTCCCGACACACTTTCTTGCTGTTTTCTTTTTCTATTGCCAGCAGAGCTGAAGATGCGAGCCGCTCCTGTCCCATGGTATTTCTGAGGTACGTTTTAAGTCTTTTTAGTACACTGAAGGACCTTTCACTTGATACCGATGAAACGGGAATGGTACATGTGATCTGGAGAATTTTTTTGAGCTTCGGGAACATACTTGAAGGCAAGAGAGTATACAGATCAAGTAATGAAATATCACTTTTTTGATTTGTATTTTTCAGGTAGGTTTTAGCGACAACTCTTTCAGCTTCAGAAACTTCAACATTATAGTGCTTACAAAAACCTTGCAAATGATCAAGAGATAAAAACTTTGTGGGATTACTGACGACTAGTTTTGGAGACATAACTTCAAGGGGTTTCAGGAGTCTTTATTCGGCTAGTCAGTAAATCGTCTTTTTATCTCAGAGTTCCTGAAGTCTATTATAGAATAAATCATTTTGTTTTTGCTGTGAGTAAAAGCACGTCAACTAACCTTACCAAGTATGCTCTGCATCTTTGTATGTCCTCTAAGTTTGCATTTACCTGCTGTTGGGCTACTGTGCCAGTAGTCTGGGTGGTACAGAAATTTAACCATCTCTGCTGCTTTAAGATGGCATTCTGTAATTTCATGATCCCTAAGGTTTTCTAATGCTTTATTCCAATTGGAGAACCCACTGCGAACAAAAGCACAATCCATGTAGCCCCTCAATGAGAAATTTCTGCACGGAAAACAAAATGCCGCATCACGTTAACGCCGTCGGGTGAGACATGAGACGAACGATGAAACAAATACTTACTGGTAATTTGGGCGCGAGCGGTGCTTCCCAATCCCCGCACTATTGAGACTCAGGGTTCTCAGGGATGCTGTGGGTTCTGTGTGTCAGTCTCACCCAAGCGTACTTACAAACACATAGGCAATACTAAACATTTACTATACATCACTTGAAATAAACACTTAAATAAAATATATGTTGCTAGGACACTGTCACTACTGAATAAAAGAGTTACGTTCACTGTAGACTTGTTTTTATTGATATTATGCATACACATCAACGTGTCAATGAAATTATGATTATCTCGGTCATGATTAGCCAATTCCACTTGGGTGATCCCCAACCCACAATTACTCTAGTGCATGCCTAGATGGATGATCTCAACTAGGTGCGTGAAAGCACAATCTTCACAAGGGAAGAGGGCAGACAGCTGCTAGGGTGGACTGACGTTTTTTCCCTGAAGACAGGACATGGTGAATTACAAATGAAATGCTTGATATATATTAATACGTGTGATTATTCGGCATCACCAACGCAAACTCGTAGGGGTTCGCCCTCCAGCACGTGGATAATGTGGTGACGGCCTATACACAGAGCCGGCTAGGATGGAAATAATTGCACTGTACACTAATAACAAAATTACATAAACCCTCAAATTATACATGAAACAAGATGGGACACAAGATGAATATTCACAATAAACACACACATGTGAAAACATGCTTAGATGGTGTGGATGCCGCTGGATGAAGTTCGTAGCGGACCACGTGGTGCAGGTGAAATTGCAATATTTCTACGTGGAAACAGCAAATTAAATTCAGACAAAAGATTATTCTTGGGAAGAAAATTATTCTCTTTACGACTGAAGTGGTTACAGGCTTGTAACATGACTGATGGCGGTAAAATCAAACATTAATATGACCGCATGGTCAAGTACAAAATGCATCAATTTACGTGAAAAATACATTGAACCCTGACTAAAATTTTACATAGAACTCTTAGTAAAATATTGCACATACAATATTACATAAATAAACTATCAAAATGCAGCGGTGGTGTTGCAATAATGCAGAAGTTACAATGAAATGCCATAAACACAGGCGGATGGCACCTGATTCAAGTTGCGCGGGTTGCGTGACCTCTCCGACACATTTCTTCCTCCTTCTCCTCGATTAAGTTAAAAATGCCATAAGGGCGCAATACATTAATAAAGCGGAAGCATAATGCTGGGGAAAATGTCTGTCTGGCAAAAACGTACGCAAGTAAAGGTTAACCAGTAAACTGAATTGACTATGGAAACCTAAATCAGTGAACAAAAGTTGTAGTCCGTACGTGACAGTGTCTTACCTCGCCAGCTCTCCTCGACAGACTGTCCAGAGACAAGCGTCGCACGGACCTACCATGGCCGCCTATGGGGTTCACATAAGCGGAAGTGCTATGCGTGCAGAGTAAAATATTTTATTATTGAAAATGAAATGGCACAAATTAAATTAAATATTTTTTTTACATTTCTATAGTTTTCTTATGAATTTTCATATTATTTTAGTCTCTCTTTATGACGGCGTTCAAACCGGAATATCAGTGTTCTTAATCTCGGTGCCGTGAGCACTTTGAATTTTATAACCAAACAATTTAAAAATAATAACAAACATTTTAAGACATATTAAACACTGCAAATACAATTTAACACATTTTACAGCGAAAAATAACATTTATATGAAAGTTCAAAATTATTGGCCTCTTTGCCCACGTGCGGGACACATGATACGCGTGTGGTGAGAACCGTCATGGGCGCTCGCGCCGCTGGCTGTTAGTCGACGTCAATGTGATACACTGTATTCTAACCACGAGAATAGATTTACCAGGTTTTAGAAAAAGATTGTTTCTGCTTACCAATTACTCTCAGTGGAAAATAATTTATAGCAGGTTGTCTTGGTTTTTCTGTCTTACCCGATAGATCATAAGGATCACCCTTTGATTAACACAATGGATAACTGGTTCACAATTCGTCTGCACAATCGTTTCTGCTGTTTATTTACATCGCCAACGCTGTAATTATTTTGAGAATTACATTCACTTGAATCGTTCATAGTTCTTACATCTGTTAAAGTTTGAGAAGACTCAGATTTCTTCAGCTTAACAATAAAACAATCTATATTTACACAATTGAAATCCAACAATAACCGCAAGACAATAGTACACAGAACTCTAACGCACACAATACATTTTTAAAGTGGTTTTCTCGACAAAGCAGCAGAGACAATGCAAACCGAAACAAACCAACATGCATACTAAACCCTCAGAACATTCCTTAGAACATTCCATGGGAAGGATATTTTTTTTAGGGATAGTCCATTATTTTGTATAGTGTGTTATTTAAAACCTTTGTAAGAATAACTGCAATTGGAATATAATCTTGTTTCGCTGGCATTGCATTACCTTTGCTTGGCCATGAGCGTGAGTAAATTTAGTGTTATCAACTTCTCAGCAATCAATCTGCCTTCGCACGGGCTCTACCCAGCAGCATGTAAAAATTTAACTACTGATAATCAGTGAAATCTGAGAGTCTTTGGTGTGACGCCGGCACCCATAAAGAGCTACGAAAATAAATTGGCAGTGAATAGATTAGCTCAGAACATTATCTGTAGCACATGTTAACAATTTTCAACATTGACTTACCAATATCACATTCTTATTCACATACTTAATGTTAATTACAATTTTTACTGTCGGGTGGTTTGGGAAAATTTGGAGGGGCTTAAGCCCTCCCAAATAAGGCCTAGTGATGCCACTGTTCAATTTTGTAAATTATTTATATGATGCTGTTACTTCTAGAAATCAAATTGATGCCATTTATTTCGACTTACAGAAAGCATTTGATACCTGCCAACACCCAGTCATACTTTAAAAAACTGCAATATTTTGGTCTTGATAACAAATATATATAATCGGATTGGTAATTATCTTTCTGATAGGAAATTTGTTGTTAAAATTGAAAACTCTTTTTCTTCCTTCTATCATGCATAATCTGGTGTTCCACAAGGTGGTACATTATCACCATTACTATTTAACATCTTCATTAATGACACTGTCAATGTTGTAGGCAAATCACAAGAATTACTTTACGCAGATGGCCTTAAAATATACAAAAACATCAAAGAAAGTATGTACTGATAATTTAATGTCATTAAATTTTAATCAAATTGTGTGTATTTACTTTACCAGGAAGAAAAACCCTGTTATATAAAAATATTCTGTTCCAACAAATAAAGTAGAATATGTTCTAGATCTAGGAATAACCCTAGATTCTAAATTGTATTTTCATTTTCATGTTGAGCATTTGAAATGTAATACTATTCGTATTATAGCTTTAATTAAGTTCATTACTCTTTCTGCATCTTAACCTGAATCACTTTTGTGTCTTTATTATTCTTTAGTTAAGTCTAGATTAGATTATTGTTCTGTCATTTGGAATTACATTACAACTTCCGACTCAAACAGATTAGAATATGTACAAAAAAAAGATTTTCTAACGTATTTTTAAAAAATTCTCAAATAATTTGGATTAAAACTATAATAATGAGCTTCGTAGATTCAACACATTAACATTTTTAATAAATCTTTCTATAACTTTTATCCCTTCAAGGATAAGAAAGTAACCTTTTTGGAGCTATATAAACATTTAACTAGTCAGTAGTGTGTTTTATTTCCTAGTCTAATGTATATTTTGTTGTTAATTTTAAACTCTTTTTATAACTTTCATTGCTTCAAGGTAAGTTACCTGTGTGAAGCTTTGTAAGCATTTAATTAATCACTAATCCTGTATTAGTCTTAGTCCAATGTCCATTATGTTTATATTTGTATTTATATTGTGTTTGTCCTGCATTTGTGTGTCTTGTTTTTGTGTGATGTAATGTAGAGAGAGTTTTCTATGTATCAGTGCTATCATATCATTGGCTTATGCTGTTGGCTGGCACTTCAAATAGTATATAAATAAATAAATAAATAAATAAATAAATAAATAAATAAATAAATTATAATTATTATTTTGTAGTCTTGCAAAGGGCAGTAACTACACTAGGGAATCCTGGCACATATCGAAAGTAATAGCAGGCACACGTGGGTACAGATTAGCTACCTTTATCAAATGCGTGGATAGTCATGTGTTAGCCTGGTGGTGTCTATTATTAGATATTTTTTTTGCTTATGAGTAAAGCAGTGATGAAGAGAATCACAAAAAGGTAGGAACCGAATAAATGCAACAAACTTATTTCTTTGCTTATTTCCATTTATATTATTTAACAAAATTTTCACAGTTCCCAAAAGATGTGTTGCTCTTTTAAGAGGGTTGTTATTCCGAGAGCCATAGTGTTGAGAGTTAACTGCAATACTATAGTTACTTATTGAAAACTATGTACATAGTTGTAGTGAGTGACGCACCTTACCTAAACAGAACATTGATCCTGGCAGCATGGAAATAAACAATTCTGTAAGTATTGACTTTGCCAATCACGCTGCAAAATCATAACCATGTATGGGACTGCAACAGTTGTGAGTTCCATACCCATCCACACCTTACCTCATGGTGAATGAAAAGTCAGAACACTACACCATAGAAAGTCCCATGAAACCAAGTGCCGATACAACACTGTGAAAGTTGTAGCATTGGAAGATGCAACGTGCTTGGCATTCCCAATCAAAAATTCAAAAATTTGTAAATGCAAATTTTTTGCTTGCAAGCTATACACTAACTTTCAGTGACATATATGAGCACTATTAACCAAGAACAGCTGAGTTCTCCTTTTCCAATTCCTCCTGCCTTTTTTAGTCACAAGAGCGACATCAGCCTGTCTCGTCATTTAGTAACAGTGCAGCTCAAAATGTTATGAGAGGCATGATAGAGAGGAACATAGGCAATCTACACATTCTGTGAACTGCAAAGATGTGGAACAATTGTGGGCTTACAAGGAAAATGTACAAAGTTCAAAAAAGTAGTTTTGAGATAGATGGATTTCAATACTTGATTGTCTCGGGGGGGGGGGGGGGGGGGGGGGAGAACCTTGAGCTACACTTTCAACAATGTGTGTACAGTTGACACTCGAATTATCATTATCGCATCCACCAATAACTTTTTGTGGTCCCGGCGAAATTTTATTTAAATAATGTTAACATAACCCACTTGCCGCTTTTATAGTTTATCACATGTTGCGTTGATCAAAGTATATTTCTGGTCCCGTCACCTAAGATTTCCAGTAACTATGGTTTTTAAGCTGGTCGTTTAAACAAATCAGTAGAAGCCTGTAGTAATGTTGTGCATTTAACACAAACTTAAATACTGAACTAGCAGTGTCACACATTTATGGTATTTGTGGTCCTAGATTTTGAATTGAAGACGACCCCGAATTGTAGAACACCCATTATATTTTCTATTCCTTTCTGTCAAAAAAACATTGTCTTCCTTTCGGGTACATATGGTACATGGTAAAAAAAACCACAATTTATATGCAAATCGGTGGAAAACATTTCTTTTTTATCTGCCTTTTACCTATCTTGTAAAAATGTATGTAGTTATTAAATTTATTAAAAAAATATAATTGGTGCAATGTATACTTTTCAACAAATCACTTTGAATTGATATTCAATTCGAATTTGTGATTATTTTAACAAATTCGCTTTGAAATGAAATATCCAGCTTCGCCCACCCCTAAAAAATAGCATGCTTTATGACACCAGATAAAAATATAAAACCTCCCAACAGATGGCCACAGCAGTGCTGCAGGTTATGAAAACAAAGTGTGAAGTGCTCAAAATGGTGACGTGATTTACTGTGGGATAGTCTGTCAAAAGACGTTTCTCCAGTCAAATCTTTTCAGTGCTGTTCAATTGTTGTTGTGGTGAGTCACCAGTAACGAATTGTTTGTGAATGCATGCTGTATGATAGAGGTCTGCGAGTCACACCACGAGATCCCATAGCAAACTAACAAAACACAGACAAAAAAAACCAACTGTAATCTGAGACACAAAAGGAAAACAATAAAGCTATCCTTCCCTCTTTTATTCCTTGGTGCGAGACAGAGTGAGATAGGAATAGTTATATGTGTCAGAGCGAGACAGTGAGTGTTCCTTTTTTCCTTGTTTTGCACCGAGCCAGTTAAAGAGTGTTTAGACGTCACCTGTGTTATGAACGGCCTTCCCCCTGTCCTAGCTGTTAGGAAGGAAGGTCAAGTTCATTGAGGATGGGAGTCACACGAGGTGTCACAGGGAATGTAATAGCACTATGTCTAGAAGTTGAAGGAGAGAACATTGCTGTTGAGGACACAGCGTTGCTTTTCCGCAACTGAATTTTCTTTCCATTCCACCAACCCTCAGAGTGGTGGCCGAGAGGAATGTTGATTGTGACCTGAGAAAACACGCTTTCGCTTCGGATTGCTAGACAGCAAAAGTTGAGCACAACACTATTCCTCTTTACAGCCATGGTATCCTCAGACATGCACATGGAAGCCACGTTGATTGACTGTGACGGAGGTTAGTAAAGGATACGCTCTTCTTCTCATAGACGGAGGGGGGGGGGGTCCAGCCTTTTCCTTTCTCGAAGAATGCTAGTTGACAGGAGTGCCGGTGGAACAAGGAAGCAAGGCAGTGCCTGCATATACCGGTGGCTTCCACCTCATTGGACTCCAATCTCCTACGTCCCTCTGTAGCTTGGACTACTGAACGAAAAGCGGAGTTCTCCCAATCAGACCGTCTTCCAGCTCTCCTAGCTATAATCTCATCTTCTTCAGACAGAGGCCATAGAGGAAGTGCTAAATTTTCCATGAGAGAATACTCCTTTCTACAACCTTAAGGATGAGCTTCAGTCGCAGCGGAAAGGGGGCGAATTGATGCATGATGTCTTTTAAACAATGGTGATTTTAACGATTTCCGGTCTATCCCTAGGTCAGTTGTTGTGGAGTTGGAAGTTAACTTTGTTCAGTTAATATGCAAGATTGTATTGTCTGCCTCGCAGATTGTTTTATTCACCAGCCCAACCTTAACAATGCTTAAAGACTGCAAGTTCTTTTATTCCTCGCTAGATAGCTCTAGTAGTAATTATCGCTTGTATTTTGTTTCGCAACCCCTTCCAGCCGGTCGGCGACGTCACAGAGATAAGCCAAAAATTCAAAATTCACTACCCCCCGCTCTGCGACTAATCCACGCCCTAGCGGCACAAACCAATCAGCAGCGAACCAGGCTAGATTTAGTATAAAAAGGGAGACAGCCTGCATCCCCATGACAATCTTCAGTTGTCTAGGCACGTGTTGCTCAGACACTTACCAGCCAGCAGCCAGTCTTCCTTCCCAGTGCCTGTCGCTCAGGAAGTGATCAAGATTGTATGCAAGACCAATCTTCACTTCTAGCGCGCTCACCGCTCAGAATCTGACCAGACTGTCTCAACTCTTCCTAGTGCTCACCGCTCAGCAATCGACAGATTTTTCTTAGTTCTAGCACCCGTTGTTCAGGACACAACACCCCGTTCTTCGCTTAAGCTATACTTGCGATAGGGTTACGTTACGATAATTAGGAGCTCTCCGCTACGTACCCTGCAAATCCTTTATCGCCTTACAGTTACGCACGTCTCTGAAGTTGACCCATCCTTAAAGTCTATTTCAAGAATGACTCCTGTTACGACCTTCCTTAGTCGCCCTGCTACATGTCAGAATATACACAACGTTGTTCTACACACCAGTAACGTAAAACAATGCAAGAGTTTGTTGCTTACACTTCCAGCACATACATACAGCCTTAGTTGTACACTGGTTGCCTCTACCGGCCATCATAATTTTCTCTTTCAGCTTTCCATTTGATATTTGCACCGTTGACCAGGAGCTAAAGTATATTCACCGTGTACTTACTTCCATTACTGGAATTAATTGTGGGTCAACTTTAAAATTGAGTTACTTTTCTTGTAGACAAACCACCCACCCATAGTGACGTCATGCAGGGTGGGTGGGGCACTGGCTAGTCGCGCGCTATTGGCTGTCAGCGTATGATGTCACGCGGTGGAGACCCAAGCTGCGTAGCACCGGGTTGCGCGGCTCTGCACCTCACAACTGTTACAACTATTTCAAATGCTCACAGTGAAAATATTACTGAACTTATTCGTTTTCTTTTTCCCCCCCATGAGCTGCAAACATTTGTAAATAGTTATTTTTAAATAGGCAAACTATTATGATTTCCAATTGCTTTATCAAAATATTCATATGTAATACATGTCAAATGTTTACAAGTTTACATTTTTTTTTCCAATTGAATTTTTGCACGTTTGCAACACAAATCTCAATGGTCACTCAGTGCAGTAAATAAATGGGATTGCAAATATATGGTTATTTTAGAATTTTCACAAATAGACACAGCACTAGCATTCATCATCAGTTTTACATATACCCATTCACAATTCAAATGTTAATCATTTGTCCATAAAACAAAGCATAATATTTACAGGTAGTAGAACAAATTATATAGGAATTAATTAATAATAACTATATGTAAAACAAAACTTTATAATTTTTCAGATTCTTACCAACATGAAATATCCAATTATCACTCCTTGAAGTTGACTATTATTACAGGCGAGAAGGGCTTGTGCAGTATTACATTTTGAAAGATGACAGTAAAAATACATAAATGCAAACGACACTTCTCTGTGTATAATTGCAATCATATTACCGTATTTTGGTGTGTAAAGGCTGCACATTAAAAAAAAAAAAAAAATGACTACAAAAGTGGGGTGCCACTTATGAGATATAGGCATAAATTTTTTTCTTTTTGAAAATTTTTGCCCCAAAACATGTTTAATAATTTGTCAACATACAGTACATTTAAATGTTTTAATTCTTAAGGGCAAGAAGGAAGGGAAGGAAAAGAATAAATAAATAAAAAATAATAACAAAATTTCAGTTATTTGTTTGCTCGCGTTTATAAACAAAATAACCATCCCGCACATGTAAAATGTAAACATGTAGGAGTTCGCCCATAGATGTTGTACATGAGAAAATAATTTCTCTACAGTACAAGAGAAAGATATCTTACGTAGTTTGCACACCCGCCGTGGTTCTATAAATGCACATTGATAAGATGCCATTTTGTGTAATATGTTGCTGTGGTTTTGCTTTCTCAAGTCACATTACCATCTGTGGAATAGTAATCATGCAATATATATTCGTAAACATTGCAACATAACACAAATTTTCTGTCACAAATGTTTTGTGGAGGAGAAATAAGTCGGAATTTATTAAGTGTGTATGGAATTGTGACTTAAAACAATATTTACAGGGAAAAAAAATTCAGTGCGGCCTATACTTGAAAAATATTAATTATCCCTAATTTTTCATCAAAAAATTCTGGTGCAGCCTATACACACATACAAACTATACATGCCAAAATTCTGTATTTGGCCGTAGATGATGCTATCGATAAGCAATTCTTTTTTGTTGCGTATTTTTAATAGCTGCGATTTTCATTTTTTGGTTGAAGTGCCTGATACGAATGAATGTCTTGGTTTTCGCATATAGGCGTAGCATTTTTTTATTTACTTCAGGGCATTTTTCTTCCAATAAGGATGTCATTTTATTATGACATTTTTGCATGTAGCAATGTGTGTTCCATGAAAAGCAGGCAAAACAATCTCAAATTGCTTTACTTTTTCCAACCACTCGGATGTAGGGCGTGTGAGCCCTCCTCTTGATATGATAGTAATCCAGTCATTAGGAACATCTGTTACATCACACTGCTCAGCAGGCAACCCCACAGAGACTTGTCGATTGATCAGCATTTAAATGCCACATTTCCAGCAATATATTTTACAGCCTCAACTGTAACATCTACAGCAAACTCACTTTCCAACAGGCCTCCAGAAATGTCGTCTTCCAATAAGTGCATACCTTCTTATTCATCTTCTACTGCAGGTGCATGTCTATCATCATGTGTTGCTCCACTTTCCACAATGTTGATGCACAGTTCACTGGTAAGAAACCCAATGAAGTCTTTGTTCATGTCCTCGATGCTTTGCTCAGAAAGTCCGCTACTTTCTTCCCTCACCGACGCATTTTTGGACAGTGGAACATCCTTTGCTTTCCCTGTCAGTATCAGTAAACTAATTCTGTTTCTCACTTCTAAAGGTCTAGGATTATTGTAAAAAATTCCAAACCCACGAAGTCTGGAAAAAAAGTTTTTCAAGCAGTCTTGGTTAAGTCTAGAAGTGAGAATGTATGTAATGTCTTTTTTCATGTCCTCATATAGCTCCATAAGTGACTTAATGGAGGTGACGAAGCCCCTTTGAAAATGTAGTAAGTTTTTTTTCATCCCAAAACATAATGCTACACCTACTTCCAAAAACCTCAAGAAGGTATTTTCTTGGCTTTGATGATTTGGCCCATACCCACTTCTCAGAGGTGTTTTGGCATCTGTGGGGTATCTTGAGTTCATGACATCAAACATGTCATTGATCAGTTCAACGAAACTGCTTCGTGATTTTTTTTTTTTGCGGCTGTGCGATGGGAAAACAACCGGGTTGCCATCCTGACGAGCACGTCCTGTGACAGTCAGATGAGTTACAGATATCTGATGGGTAATGGAGAGGTCTCCTTTAGGGCAGTCCAGTAATGCTCTAATCAGTACCTGAGAAGCTTTAGTAAGTGTTGAGCGTACCGCTTATACTATAATCCACTAAGATTATGACTCATCACTCTTTACGTGAAGTATTCCCTTACTTCAATATACGGAAGAATTGTCTACTTCAACCACCCACGAGAGAGTTGTGCACACAACACTTTGCACATAATTTCTGAGCTGCTTAAATCTCCCGGGCAGCCAAGCATGTGGTCACAAGGTAACGCAACCAGCGAGCATACAGCTTCCCCCCTTCTCCCATGCCGAGTGCCTACAAGTTTCAGCCACTTTGGGTGCGGCGGAGCGCTGCTGAAGATAACGAACCAAGGAATGCTGACCAGAGGGTTCCCATCTCCCATGTCAGCCTCCACGGCACAAGGACGTCACACGCCTTCCCCGCACCCTGCTGTGGCAGCCTAGACTTCTGACTATATAAGTCCATGCGCAGCGGGGCTCCAGCAATCATTTAGTATTTTTCTCTTGAGTTCACCCCGAGCACTCTTTACTGCTGGGGCCTGTAGCAAAACCTCGAGTCTTCTGTAGCCATCGCGGCTACCCTCTGCAATGCCATCAGTCTTCATCACAAACGAACACGAATATACTTTGTTACTTAAACTTTAACTTCTTTTGTTTCCTACAGACACCTGCATTAGACTGCTTTAGTTGAGTAGTTAAATATTCAGTTTTCTAGTTCAATTTCCCTCCATCTTAGAAACAGGTTGCCTACACCTGGCTACCGTAGTTTTTCCTTCAGTACTCCGTCTGCTTGGTAGGAGATAGCACGCGTCACTATATTTATTGAGTCCTCAATAAATACAGCTTGTTCTCTATCCTAATGCTTCCATTACTAGAATAACGTCTACTTCGCAAGCTAGGAATAAGTTGCACTGTGCACTACTGCCAGAAACCGGTACTTTGTAAATCCGAACTAGCTTGACTGTGGCTCCACCTCTGGGGACCTCTAGTCTGGAACACACCCATGCCTGTTGCTTCCTATTACCCCCTAAGCACCCAGGTGCTGGGACGAAGGAACAGAGGAGCCATGACCACTAGGAATACCTTTGACCACGGAGAGAGAGCAAACCTATGTTGTATCATCTACACGAGCATTTAGGTGCTAGGGGCAGTATTGGCCTGGGTGTTATGGCCTGGACTTGGCTGGAAACTCACATCCAGTAGTAGTATTGGTGGTCCACATGGCTCAATGTCTCTGATCCACTCGCAGATGTGGGGGATCAGTGGAGACCCTTACAGAGCTTGTGCCACGAATCAGTTACTGGGCCTAAACTCTCATAGATTATAGTTTCTCGTCTGAAGTGCACACCGTATCTTGTTCAGTTGGCAAACCAAATGATGTGACTTACAAGATAAGACACTGCAGAAGACGTAGGGAACAAAAGATAGCTCATCTAGCTGCCCAGCAGCAGAGTACCTTAGCCCCTCCTACACAGGAAAGACAGGCGAAACGGGACCACGCCGCCTCACCGAGATTATGGGAAGTCTCGACTGTCCACGTGGTGCAATATATTCATTTTTCACCACTCGTCCGCACCAGTCCCTACTATCACCCAGGGGCGAGGGGGTTTAGTCTATCGGACTGAAGTTCGGTAAGGTCTAGCCAATCCGAACTTCTGGAGTAAAGAGTCAGCAGACTGGAACTTGAAGTACAACGTAATTTAACTTCAGAACTGTAATAAAAGTTTCACTCAGCCAGTTAATCCGTTACCAACCATCCAAAGAAGCTTTAGTAAGTGTGGTATATCATACAAAACCCACACCTTTCTTGCACTGTCCACAGGATTTATGAAGATAGTCTTACTCATGTTGACACCCAGTTCTTTCCACGCCTTTGAATTTTTATCACTGCAACTTTGTGCACACCAGAAGCTTCAATTTGGGTTATGTTTTTTAAAATTTCACTAGTTATCACATCCAAGTCATAATACACTGGTTGCTTCCGCCCAAGAATAAAACCACATATCCTGGCAACATGTACATTGCTGTGAGGACCTATTATCACATCGTCCAAAGAATCGTAGCAGATGCGACCATCAATGTACATCTCGTCAAATGACAAAACTGCTATCTTTCCCATCACTGAAACCTACTGTCTTTCTTTCATTAAGCTCAGTACTTCATTAAGACACCAGACTTACATTCTCATGTCCACTGCTGAACGGTCGAACGACTTGGCAAGGATATGTTGCGTTTTCTCAAGTACACCTAGGTTTTTTTAGACAGAGCTCGTAAAGTCAGAGTACTAGCAATACCTTCGCACTACACTTGACTCTTCTGTTGCCACACAACAAGCACCGAATCTGACCTGGCATAAAACATGTGCTCAATGTAGTCTACACTTGTTTTGTTGTTTCTTTCTTCACACTAGATTTCATTAATGTTTATTCATGGAAAGCCCCTTTTTTTGTGATCTTGGCTTTTTTCAAAGCATCCCTGGTTTTTGCTAGAGACACTTGAAGGAGGACATTTCTTTGTTTTAATTTTTTAACTTCATTCTTTAGATTGTTGATTTCTTCAGTCTCATTGTTAATGGAAGTTTTCTCAGGAATGTAATTGGTGCTGGTAGCTTGGTCAATTTTTATTTTCTTCGGGGAAAGGGTCTTTCAAAACGTCCCTGGCGTTCACAATCCACCTGAAATGAGTATGTGTCATTATAGAACACATTCATAATGTGTGGCACATTTTATAATTTTCGTTGGCTGAACCATAATTTTGCATTACAGTAGTGTCAAATATAATTATTTATCTTTACAAAAATTGCCTAACAAGTGGTGGAGAGCATCAGGTAGAACACATGAGTTGTCCGCCCATCCTCTGTTCGCATGAGTGCCCCATGTAGAGCTGCACAAGGAACCCGCAGGCATGGTACAGTAGTAGTAGGGTAAAGCCATTTTTCCCATGCTCTACTCCCAGAAGAAAAGCCTAAAGGAGAACGTGCGACAGATACTCTATCAGCATCAGGTAGAATGCACAAGTATCAGCCTTCACTGATCAAACAGATAGTTAGCTTATCTCCTCAGGCTCAGGCGCAAGCGCTACGTCATCTGCAATACCCTGTGGAAGTTCCAGTACCTAGAGATCTCTTCACTCCATCAGAGAAAACAGGACCGGCAGAGTACCCTTGGTGGGTTACTGAGGATCTGAACCAAACTCATCAGCCACCAATGCCCGTAGTAGCTTATCTCGTACCAGCTGTACTGCGTCCCACACTTCCGTCTAAGTAGTATATGGGTAGGTGCAGAACAATCCATTTTTTTGCCCTAAAATCCTCTATTTTTCCTTGAATTTCATGCTTTTTACCTCAAAAATAAAAATCTCACACAAAATACTGCACAAATAGTGATTGTAAAATTTATTGCAAAAATTAAGCAAAATTCCGATTACACATCAAATAAAGCAAATTTAGTCCAAAATTATGCAAAATAAGTAAAATCAAATCAAATATTAAATATTATTCTTTATAGATTATATTCGAAGCTCTACTAATTTTTTTAAAAACTTCTATATGTTCAAATTCGTCACCGATTTCCCGAAGTTCATGTTCATCTCAAACACTACCTAAAATCATTAACTGTAATTTTTGTAGATTTAAATAGAATTTGAAAACTATATTTCCGAGTTCAGGAGACTTCATATTTATGGTGTACGCTCGAAATATCGATTTAGAGCCTCCTTTTAAAATGTTAGTCAAACTGAATGGAAAAACAAGCAAAGCCATTTTTAGTTATATAGAAAAATTTATTTACGTTAAAAAAAAAAGAATTTTTAATCAATTAATGAACTAAACCAAACGTATAAAAATTTCTATAAAATTATGGAAACATTTTGTTGTTTCTGTAAAATTGTTTAAATCCTCCACTTATTAATTAAAAAAATTTATATATCTTCAGTAACATTTTCTTTCAAATAATCATAAATAAGATTCCTTTGAATAATTAGAACAATTGTTCCTGCTTCAACAGCTTTGTTAAAATCTGCACTATTTTTGTGTTTGTTTTATCTTTAACAACAGTTGTTTTTCTATATAAACAATCAATAACAAATAATGGTCTTCGGCCAAAAAATGAATAATAATTTATATCACCTACAGTGTTTACTGTTGGTTTATAATAAAGGTAATTATTTCTATATAGAGTATCTAGTTTTGATGTTAAATTTCTAAAATCACCAAAAGCAAGAAACATTTTATCACAGAGGCCATTTTTAATATCTAGATTCCAATTTTCTTTAGGAAAGATCTCATTTCTTCCATTCTTAACATAAATATTTTGAACATTATAGTGACCAAACACAGAAGCATGTACACACTGTCCAAAAAGATTTTTTCTATTAGCTTGAAAGCCTACAATTACAAAATCAGGCATATCAAATTGTAAATTATTAAACTGATCTCTCATATCAAAAATAAAAACAGTTGTTCTAGCAGGAACCTCTTTTTCTAAAAATTGCAAAATTTAAAACTAATATGTATTTTTGGATGTTTGTGTAGTTTATCTTTAATTGCAATGGCTGTGTTATATTCGTATTCAACAAATGGCCACATAATTTCTAATTTTTAAATAACAATTTTACCTGGATCAGCATAAGTTTTCTGAACTGCCCCATCTGCGTTCTTAGTTTCGTAAACATGTAAACAGTTGTTATCAAACAAATTTTGAATAAAAGTAATTTTATAACCACCTATACATGAAATTTCATTGTATCACGAATAAAGCCAAACAGATAACTCAGTGGATATGTGAATTAATTTGTTTTATCACTGTGAACAGATTTTAAACGATATTTATTATCAATACCAGTAAATTCTAAATAATTTTGCTCACTTGGAGATCTTAACAAATTATTCATCATTGTTGAAGTTAAACATGGGTTATCAACAGCCTCAATAATATGTCCATGTTTCGAGATTTCTATCCTAAAAAACTGGAAAGGAAAAAAGTTAGCACAAACATTAATATTATCTCATTTTGCATACTTTACCTCATCTCCTTCTTTATCTCTCTTTAGTAACCTAAATTGCTCAAAAACATTAACATAATTTGGGAAAGAAAATCCATCCCCTATAGGAATATCAAATTCAATTCTATTATTGTAAACATTTTAACTCCCTCTAGTTTTGATCAGTTAGAGGAAAAGTTTGTCTTTCAAAACTCTCGATACTTTTAAAACGCATTTATATGTAAGTTTTATACATATATATGAAAGATTCATCAAAGGCAGCTTCTAGAGTTAAATTCTAATTGAGAAATACAAAAATTATAAAAAGAATCATGAAGCAGATTATAAAAAAAATAAGAAGAAAGTTCTACCTTTAATTCACGAATTACGAAATATTGATAAAAAAGTAGAACAAGTAAGAGAAGAAAATAAAAATTTAATAACAACAGTTCCTGTTACAACACAAAATTTAGACTATCCACCAACACCAGAAGAAACATCTTTTGAAAGAGATTATTTTCAGAACAAAAATTTCCTAATTTGGAAGAGCAAATGGGAATTGTACTATTGAAAAATTTATCACATGAAGAGTCTGATTCTACTATAAATCTCGGAAAAGAAATTGCAAAAAGAATAAATGTTATAGAAAATATGGATTACGTGCATAAGGACAACAATTTTACATAGGTAATACACAAGTAATAATAGATGTTAATAAAATAACCATTAAAAATAAGGAATATGAATTAACGGAAGGATTTTCTAATTTGTTAACAAAAGAATAAGAAGTTCTTGAGGATAATTTCACTGATACAGACTATGAAAACTACACAAAAATTGTTTTAGACACCAATGCTGCATTCCAAGAATATTATCCACGAAAGAAAATAAACTCAAATAGAAGTTGGAAATACAAAAATATAATTAAACCAATTTATGATAACTATATAAAAGAATCACATTAAAGAAAAGCACCAAACACACCAGAAAAAATTATTTCTCCAAGAACTCCTAAATCTAGAGAAGGTATAAAAAATACAATAATTTACCAAAAGAATATGTTTGGATGGGCGATGTTAGGAAATTGGTTGATAGATTGCTGAAGAAAATGATGGAAATAAAAATTATTACAATGAAAAAGTAACATAATAAATATGCTAAACAATAATAAAATTTTCTGATTTTGTTGTTAATAATCTAAAACGAATTCCTTATCTTATAAGAGTTTTAATTTAATTCCACATTCTCTTTGGAATTCTGAACATCACGATAAAGGAATAAGAAATTGGGCATTAAACAATTTAAATTTACCTGAAATGCATTTGCCAGGGCATAATTATTGTGGACCATTTACAAAATTGAATGAAAGAGTGGAAAGAGGTGAGGCAGGAATAAATAAATTAGATGAGGACTGCAAATAACATGACATTGCTTACAGATACCATAAAGATTTAGAATCTAAGACATGAAGGTAAAATTTTTTTACAAAAATAAGCAAAATAAATTATGCTAGATAAAGATACTCCAATCGGTGAAAAAATTGCTTCTGCAGCTGTTGCTTCAACTATATTTACAAAAAGAAAATTAGGTTGGTGTATTCAAATTTATTAATTACTTATATATATATATATATTTTTTACTTATAAATGAAGTTAGCAAATACACCATTCGATATACCCATTGATCAATTAAGAGATTTGGGTATAGATAATTTTTTAACGAAGGAACAACTTGAGAAAAAATTAAAAGAAGGCAAAGGTTTCAAATTAACCTTGTCAATACCAACAATCAAAAAAATACTAAAAGAAAAATCTGGAAGTGGTTTACATCATGGAGGTTTTTTACCATTTTAAATTCCAATTTTAGCTGCACTCTGTGTTTTAGCTGGAGGAGCTAGCTCAATTTACAATTCTGCAATGGAAAATAAATCAAGAAGTGGAATAGTTGCAAAAAAGGGGAGACCAAAAAAAATTTGAATATATCACTTATCTAATTTTGATATTGAAAAATATGTAAAAATATTAAATATTAAAAATTTCAGAAATGTTTATACCATTGACGAACTACCAAAAACAATGCACAAAAATGAATAAGCTGTGGTTAATTTTGACATTTCAACATATATCCTGGTACTCGGGTTTGCAATTTAAAAAAAAAAATGATGTTTACTATTTTGATTCATTTGGAGGTAATATTCCTACTAAATTAACTAATTACCACTTGTGCCATTACCACTGGGTATTTTGTAAACATCAATTTCAAAAGTAGTTTCATTTATATCTACATTTTCATTTGATGTAATTATTCTTTCAATTTGATCAAGTAGATTTTCTGCATTTACATTATTTCTTCTTGCAGCCGAAATTGTATGGTGGAAAGTCTGATTATTTGCATGTATTCTCATTATATTACCATTTCTGTAACCAGTTTATTTTCTTACAGAACTCATTGCTGCGTGAACTGCATTTCGAAAAGCATTAATTTTTTCTATCGAATTGCCTTGTAAATTATTTATGTGAATGCTGCATTTTGTTTGCCAAATGTTGAATCTATCATTAAAATATTATTCACATTCACAAATTTCAAAGGGTGGTCTTTCCACACGTTCATTAAAAATTTTTTTTTTTATTAAAAGGAAATATTTCACCTAAACTTTTATTTTCTTCTTAAATTTTGGGTTTTGAAAAAGTTAAATTTTTTAAATTACAGTTACTTTTATTTTTCAGGGATACAAATATCTGATTAGAAAATGGAAATATTTCTTTTAATTCAGTTATATAGCTTGAATACTGTTCTCTAACACTGAGATGTGAAAATGGTAAATTTGTAAAGTTTCTTTTTCTTTCTTCATTTCTAATAAATGGCATAATAGCTGTAATTAATTAAGCATTCCTTAAAATGTACCAATATCTAATTTTAAATTCTTTAGCTAAGATTTTTGGCTCTTGCATTCTCCTCCCGCTCAACTCAACTGCTAGATTGTTCGTTACCATTATTATCGTTTTATTTATATAGAAAAAATTATTGAAGGTATCAAAAAAATATAAAGATGTAGAAATATAAAATTACTAATATAAATAAAGGAATGAAATTGTAATAGTGTTTAAATGATTGAAAACAATTTTTTAATATTGAACTTCTATGATAATATTTCTCATTAAAACATTTTTTGCATATTGTTGTATGTTTATCCTTAGTAGTTTTATGATGAGAAAATAATTTTATAGGTTTATTCTCATTACATACTGTACATGTCTTTATTGTACAATTATCCTGTTGAATTTCGTTTAGAATAATGCATTGTGTGATGTAGCATTATCATGCTCTTTGAGATATGTACTACAAACACATTTTCCACATTCGCAGAGTATTTTCTCATAAAAAAATTTTTTAAAAAATATTTTGATGTGTGTTTGTCTATAGTCGCTTTATAAGGATAACATGATTCGATAGGTTTACTCTCTTAACATAATATACACGTCTTAGTTGAATAATCACTGTGTCAATTTTAATTTGCAATGTGTAATTTAGTATTTTTATGCTTTTTGAGATATAGTTTAGATACACATTACTCACATTCGCATAATACTTTCTCTTTAATTAAATCATAATTATTTCTGGCATATTCAGCGGAACATTTTTTACAGGTGTTAATATGCTTATCGTTTGTGTGGTTATGTGATGGAAAATATTCAATGTTTAATACTTCACTACACTTGTTGCATTGTTTACATATGGTATTATTTTCCATTTTGAGCATTGTTTTCTTTTTATTTAAAATGAAAAAATTAATAAGATAAAAAAAATTTTTTCTTTATCTTAATAATTCTTTTTCTTTATAAATAAAACAAAATGGAATCACTTATCAAGAAGTTGAACAATTCCTATGAATTGACTAAACTACAAGATTTCGAACAGAATAAATGTTTTGCTGCTACAGAATTTCAAAATAATGAATCTAAGTTTGGTAAAAAAAATTGTATTCTAGATGGAAAGTATAAAATTACTTTAACAGATCGCTATGTAACCATGTTTGATAAAAATGGTTTAAAATTAATAAATGAGAAACAAGTTTTTATAATGTATAAAAGTTTAAAAGAACTGAAAAATGGAAAATCTGTACATGATGTTGAATTCTCTTAAAATTTATAAATTTCTATTAATCTAAATCTATCAATTATCTTTGTAATATTTTCATTTGATTTTAGCTGAATTTGCATAACTTTGGACTAAATTTCCTTAATTTTTTTGCTTGAATTAGCTAGCATTTTGGTTTAAATTTGCTTAGTTGGATGCGCACTCTGTTGATTTTGCTTAATTTTTGCGAGAAATATTATGATCAGTATTTGTGCATGATTTTGAGTGTAATTTTTATTTTGGAGGTAAAAAGCATGGAAATCGAGGAAAAATGGAGGATTTTAGGGCAAAAAATGGATTGTCCTGGACCTACCCAAATACTATTCGCCTAAGCCACAGATCTCAGCTTACCACTACACCGCACCAGTATCTGTCATTCCTTGCACAAGCATCACATCCTCACACCATCGCCCAGATATATCCAAGGCAGTAGTGGCACCTAGACGCCGTATTGTGCTGCCCATGCCTGATTTTGTGCCCTGCCACATAACATGGCCAGTTATGTACAATGGGCAGGCATCTGCACCTAAACAAAACTGAACCCCGGCACACATAGAAGCGACTGGCTCAGTGTCTAGCCAAAAGACCTGGACATCTTCTGCGAGTATTTATTCCTGGTACGTCACACGTCAAAATGTTGAAATTTTCATTAAATGTTCAATAGAACTGAGAAGTCAAATTATTTTTCATTTCAGTTTCACTAATTTCAAACACAATTTTTGTTTATTTTTGTTTCATGAAACAAAAAGTTACATTCGCACAACCCTACAAACTTGTTACAAATGTGAACGAGGCAAATTTCGGCAGCATTAAAACCGTATGGTCTCTCCTGCCAATATAAATAAAACAAGGTGTAGATGGAGCCCTGAAGAACTGTAATAGTGGGGAAAACTGAAGTATAATAAAAACAAACCACTACCCAAAGGCAATGTCCACCATGTTTCCCATCAGCAAAAATAAAGGGTTTGGCACTGCCAGGAACAGACACTGGTGTGCAGTTGTGGCAGGTGAGTAGTCCAACCAATACACTACAGTGGTCCCACACAGCTTGTCGCAGAAATTCTGCAGTGTCTATACAACAAGCTCCAGAAAGCCCACCTTCGAGGAGGTGCTTTAGTTCCTCAGCAGGTGCGATGGCCAGACTCTGCAGGTTCGCTTCCTTCATGTCCGACACTAGCTGCTCCACCTGTCGCTTCTTCTCAGCTATGGCTGCCTCCAGGGTCGCCACCTGCCACCACATCACACCACCTCTGTAGCATATTGCACACTTGCCAACTGCTGTAACAAAGCTACTGTATCATCATCATGCTTCCTCCAAGTTCATTACTCCTCTATTTGTGAATATACATGCCCATGAACATATGTACATGCCCATGCATGTGTGCACCTCACAGTCAGAGGTAATGTGCACAAAAGAAAACACAAATAAAATTAATGCCTTCATGACAAGCAAACATACTATGCAGAACCAACATACCCAGCAAGTCACCACCTTTTAATGTATATACTGAAATACAGATGAAATGTATGAACTGTAACAAACCTTTCCTTATATCAATATCCCAGTGTCAATTTACGTGCACAAAAAGCCTCCTTATGTAAAATTTTAAAATGGTTATGAGGATGCACAACATGGGCACACACATGAAAGTATGAAAAGCTTTGAGAAGTGTTGTATTAACCACAAACAATCTACAAAAAAGTTTACATTCTAGATATTCAACATATACTAGCTATTCCATGAAAAGTAACACCAAAGTATACAATAGTAAAATATTTTTATTAAATAAACATTTGATAACCAGTAATTTTTAAAATTACAAAGTTCATGGAAATATGTATGAACAAAGGATATCTTTGATGCATGACACTAACTGACTTAGAAGAAAACTACTTTGCTTCATTTACGTCTCTCAAAAGTGCATAGGAATGGGATCCAAACTGTATAATTTCTGCCAGAATGGCTACAAGATATTCCCTGGTTGCGGGGAATATTACAGACGTGACAGAATTGTACTTTTCATCATCAGCATAGTCAGTAAGCAAAGCCTAGTCTCCCTTTGAGAAGACGTCAAAAGTGAACACACTAGTGATCGAGCCATCTTTGCCACCCCAAGCGAGCAGATAGTTGAAGGGAGTGCCAAGAGATAGCACCACCTGTGCTCCAGTACTACAATAGCCACCAGCAGACAGCCCTTTGTTAAGTCCACAGACAAGTGCACATCACACCCCTACTCCAAGGTCCAGCAATTCCTCAGCTGCGAGAATATGTATCACTGCTCTGGCCAGGAAATGCCAGTTGTTGCTTGGCTCTTCTGAGAACCACACCAGACCGTCAGTTCGCTCCACTGCCTCGTGCACTGGGGCTCTCTGACTGCTAGTCACCTATAACCCATTGCCCTGAATACGAACTTCACGTATCACAAGATTCGGTTCGCTGAGAAGCAATTTTGCCATTGTGTAGCGCACTCGGAAGCAAGTTGAGTATGAAAATCTTTTGGATAATTAACGTACCGCAAATGTCGAAGTTTGATGACGTCGCAGTGGTGGAAATTGCAAGATGCAAGTACGAACCTGTGTTTTGTGCGGCCAACATCGCTACTATGGTGCGCTATTCACCACGAGTAAAATTATCCATGGAGAGATGATAATAAACACTGCACGTAATTTACTTTAAGTTAATAGATCAAGAAATAAACATAATACACTCTAATATGTTGTAAAACACTTAGACTTACTCGCAGGATACATATTTATGTAGTCTATGTAGGTTATTGTTGGGTGGTTACTGCAGCAGCACGTGTTTATTTTCTCACTCTACAGATGTCACGTAGGTGTTTACTTTTCTGACCAACAGATGTCGTGCTCGGTAAGCTGTAAGTTTATAAACTATAAATATAAATATTGTTAATGACATTGTCGCGTACGTTATTCATAGTGCCTTCTTTTCAATTAAATCTATCATTTTAGATAGATACTTAAGTCTGCCTGGACAAATTTACTAAATAAATTAACATAATGTTTTTGTGTATTAGTTTGTTCTGTGACGTCAGAGATTTTCGATATACATGGAAGTTTAACGAAACGTGTAGCGCATTGCAGTTCGTAATCACTACATTCACTTTGTGTTTCGTTGTGTCTCCGAAGCATAACGACTGCTATCGGAGAGTTCATAATCAGGGCCCAGAAGCTCTTTAACATTGCAGCCACCTGCATCCAGATCTTCCAGAAGCCTTCCGCCTGCAAGCCTTCTAGAAGACGCCAGCCCTCCCAGTCGCTTGACCATGGCAACGTCTATCCCACCCCATGGCAATGGCTACCCCACGTACCCTTCAGGAAGTGGGCAGCATAGAAAGGGAAAGTTAATTTAGCTACCTTAGTCAAAACTGCCAGGTACCCTTCAGTTGGATTGCATAGTCTACTACTTCCGGTCAGCTTGAGGTAGTCAGGAGATAGTACGGGCCACTGTAATTTATTCGTCTGGGAATAAACACATTTTTAACCTACATTGTTTTCTCATTTCCATGAGTACCCCTAGATTCATAATAGACACTATGCCCTGTCAGAGTGGAGCAGGAGACCGGGAATTGAACTAAATACTTTTACCGCCTAGTGTAGGACTGCGAGCTCTCCTTCAGGGACTCATATCAGCAAACACACATCTTTCGACGACCACCCATTCTGATGCACCCTGTGCATCCAACGGTAGAGCCACAACCACTAGTCATACACCCCTAAGGAGAGACCACTAGACCAACTTGCACCCATCCAACGCACCATGTGAGTTGCCGGAGGGAGTGTTTGTTTGGCTATGGGTTGGGCCTGTTCGCCCTAAAACTACACCAGTCAACGCTTTTGGAACGACTCCGAAAAAATTTGCTATCCAACCACCGCAACATTTGTCTTGCCGGCTGGAGTAATGGTTAGGCTTGGCATCAGCCCAGTTGCAGAGACGACAGAACACTACTAGCTAGGGAAGTGCATGTCACGTTCTCCTATCTGCCGAGACACTGTTTTAAACCCTGATGTCTTTTACCAAGAGAGGTGGGAAAGACCTGAAGGAAAGGAAGACTACCTCAACCTATCAATCTACCTAGACCTGCTCCCAGACAGATAACACATTTGGCCAAGACACTCCCCAGGAATGAGCTCAGGCTGCCCGTAGGTTGATGGGGCTTCACCCCCCCAGCTCCTTCCCCTTCTGTTTTCAGCTCCCCGGAAGGTACCAAGGATGCCGCACCCTGTCGTTGCCACCATCTGTCGAGGAGAGAAGGTACCCTTGGGATTGGCTTGCCCCTGGTTCAACATGCGCCACTACCCCAGCCCACAGAGAGCCATCAGTAGCAGCAGGTCCAGCCGTATAGTTGAGTCACGATAACTTCGGCCTTTTCTGAAGCCCTGCCAAATTTATCCTTCCGTTACACGTAAACATAAACACTGCCACGTGATTTCTACTTTTGTAACTTGCAAATGCATTGGTTGCTGTTTACAACTGATCAAAGAACTATGTCATATTGCAGAAACCATTTCCTACGAACATTCACTATTTAAGCCTATAACAATATTTAGGTAAGTTATAGCTATTTGTTTAACACGATACAGGATGTTACACATATTACACAATATTTTGCCACAGCGGTGTTTGTTACAACTGTGGCGGAAACAACAGTAGTATTTAACCTGTTGTTGTTAATATATGTTTGGAATAAAAATTAAAACGAAGGGACAACCAGTCCAACGAAACAACACAGTAAATTCAAGCAAGCAACTCGAGTCGCTTATTTATTGTACTATGTAGCATCGACAAATGTAAAAGATAGTGGGGAACATTCAAACACATAGGCCTACCGAAATATTTATTCCGCTAATATTTACATGCATTGGTACCGTACTTACTAGTTTGTAGGTTTATGTTATTATTTATTTTAATTTATCTGGGTGGGACTAGTATTTCATTGAGATTGTTGCATACATTGAAATCACAGAAACGTAAGCTCGATACACATCTGTGTTTCAAACACCTAGCGTGAAGGTACAACATTATGATAAACAGACGTGAATATAAATAATTAACTTCGTCATACCATCAGTTCATGGTTAAAACGTATAAACTTTGCACATATTTGAAATCCACAGGCCTGCGTAACGATTACAACGCAGCCACTACACGGAAATGGGGGCTACGCCCTTGCACACACAGCGATCACAACACTCGTTACAGTATATTTATCAACCCTGCTGTGAAAACATATTTATCACACATTGTAACTTCCCTAGGATGTTTCAAAAACAGAGTACGAACTTGATGCTTCATTCAGAAACACACCATGTCATTGTACGTCGTCACACCACTGCCAGTTGTAATGCACTGGGTATAATTGCCCCTCGCCGCCATATGGGGAAGGCTTTCCACACCACGCCTGCCAACCTGCTGGATTTGTAAGTGTCGTGCAACAAGTTATGTCGTGCCATCTCATCTAAAATATGTCGTTGCATCTAAATAATATATAATAGGTATTTAAACAATAAAATATCATTTCAACTATAAATTACAATCTCAAACGATTATTGTTGCTGTAATTAGTATGAAATATGAAATGTATACCTTTCTGAGAGAGAGCGTGAGCGAGAGAGAGAGAGACACCGAGGCAGACACACACACACACACAAACACACACACACACACACACACACACACACACTCTCTCTCTCTCTCTCTCTCTCTCTGCTTCCTTTATTGAACCTTTATTCCGGACGAAAAAAAAAAAACACCAGCCTACACACAGGAATTTTTGCGGATATTTTTTTCTGCAGCAATGAAATGTGTTTCCGTCAGTGCTACCTAACAATACAAATATATCAATTGGCAGCGTTTAACTTACAAATAGTATACATAAAAACGAGGTTAAAAAATATTGTAACTGTGAACTATTTCTTACCGACCATTGCCAACAGGTCGCTGCTCTCAATTCATATCTAATACGAAATAAATATTACAAGTTATAGAAGATACTCTATGGTAAAGTTTCATTTATTCAATACCACAGTACTCTTAAGTTAATCATGGTGTTAAATATTTGTGGAATATAAGTTATTAGAAAAACAGGTAGACATAATATGCCTAGGGTGATTTTTCAAAGGTACGATTCCAAAAGAGGGAAGAAAGAATGACAGGGAGACAGCCTAGCTCAGCCAGCTGTCGCAATCCAGCCAGTAAGACAGCAGTGCTGTCCAGGCATCCCAGTATCGTGGTAAGTACGCCACCAGCCCTAAGACAAACGCCCGGCCAATAGCCCAACCCGACCAACGCTTTATACAGGTTGAGCCTCTGTGACAAAGTAATTTAGCAATCAGCCACCCTAAACAAGTGCTACTGGACTGCACTAATAAAGTCACTACTTCACTTCTACCATTAAATCTCATTAGCGAAAGCCAGATTGCATCACGCATCATTTTCAAATTACTTTCCAGTGTTTTTTGTTAAGTTTGTATGACATAATTTCATGAAACCTCTTTGCCACCTTCACTTTTGAACAGCTGTAGTGTCTATGTCTCAGTCAGCTGTGAAAGCTATAGTTATGTTACAGGTAACTTGCCTAAAATAGTTTGCTATAACTGAAACCAAGTATAAAAAGGTACGTTCAAATACTACAGTACTTTTGTGCTTTATCTGAAGACAACTTTCATGTCACGACTGTTACCAAAAACCTGTCAAAATTTATACTGTGTCTACTTGATTAAGTATACATTAATATATTTTGGCAATATAAATCAACGACTATCAAACTTTAATGTCAAGTTGTTAAGAAAGTTTAAACCCCGTTTTTGAATATAAAAAAGTTGAGAACATATGTGGCAGCTTCATTGGGTAATATGTGACAAAAGTGTTTGCACACCTAACTTGTCCAATTAAAGAACAATGGTTCTTGAAACTTTAATTAGGACTGGCAACAGATCCTGTAGTTAATAATCTTAGTTTTAATTCAGTATGCTATTCTTTGGTAATATATTAACTGAAATGTTTCAAAATAAAAATGTGATTTCTAAACAGTACTTGAATAAGAAGTTTTCAGGAAGTTAGTGTGTCAGTGGTAAGCTTATCACTTTTAAGTGTGTTGACAGTAAAATAACATCATACAGTTGGCAATTTTGGCATTAAGGAAAACTATTAATTTAGTTCCCCAATATGACAATTTTTAGCTGCATATTACTGCATGTTTCTCTAGCTCAGGATATAATTTCAGCCATGACAACACTTCTCAGTAGAATTTCTCTTGGTCTGTAATATTTAGGCAAATAGTATTCTATAATGAATAATTTATTCCTTTTTTTATTTTAGGCAATGGTAATACGTTTGACGAAAATTAGATTAAATTAAATTTGATTTAAAAAAAAAGTGGGACATGGAGACAAGAAGTAACCTCCTCATGATTGTGTCTGCTAAGTCCCAATTGAAAACTATAAATACAGAACGTCAGGTTATTTTCAGATACGTACTGCACCACACGAATCTGTAATAAAAACTAGGTAGAAAATATTCTTTGGCAAAAAAGTGTAAGGGCCTTAGTTTACGAGAAAAACAACATTAAAGTAGATAAAATGACTATTTCACGTTAAGCATAGCATAGAAAACGTTGAAATGCCATAATGGATGTTTGAAGTTTGCTCATCCCATAGCAATGCACTTTTATGCATGTTGGATGCATGTAGCATGCACGGAGCTGGTCTGCCGGATGCACCCATGGCCATTGCCATGTGAACTCCATGGGCTCTTTGGCGCTAATGAACTCGCCTTGGCTACTTCCCTTGCCAACACATTAGTTGCAGAATTGCCACATCACCTCAACTTTATCTAATTGGAATCCCACATCTACTACAATAGTTTTTGGACCATTCACATCATTTTTATTGTAAACAAAAAGTCTTTAACATTTTTACCAAAGAATATTTTCTAATTGGTTTTCATCACATTTTAGTATGGTGCAGTCTGTATTTGCTAATTTCTCGAAATCCTGTATATTTTAAATGCAGCTTCTACAGTTTGGAAAGCTAGGAGTACACAATAACATACAATTGAAATACAGAGATGTTTATAACAGCACAGATTCTAACAGTGATAATTCTGAGGACACCCACAAACGCTTTAGATCACCATCCAAGACTGTGGCATTGAAGTGTATTACATCCAACCTAATATTTACATTGCAACTAGGGATGGGTTGGTAATGGTTGTCAGTTCTCTACTCCACCGATTCTTAGCCTTAAGAACAGGAACCGAGAACCAGATTTATATTCTCGGTTACTTAACTTTATTTATAACAGAAACAGTAATCGTTCCCACCACATTTTTACAACGTATAATAATAATTTACATGCAAAATTTATTCACCAGAAAACAGCACACGTCACACAAATGATCACGCTACTGTAAACAAACCAGTCCATCTGCCATAAACTAAAAGAAACTGTAACAGGATTGCAGAATAGTGGTGAGTGCACTATACACAAGATTTTATGCGCTATCCACCGTAGTAACAATAAAGTCATTCCCATGAACTACTTGAGAGGTTGGACATGGGAAAATGGCATCCATGTAAACTTTTCATACACCATTAGTAGAAACTATAGTCATTTCAAACTGGTTATGCAACTATGGCGTAAACGAAAATGCAAAGAGGGAAAAACGTATTTTTCAATATGAAAACTTGTGTTGAAAAATACATTGTTTCAAGTAAATATAGATATTTTTATCTGGTACCTGAAATAGCAAGTAAGGGATGATAGTTATTAACGTATTCAGAAAAAAATAGTCTCAACTATAATTGTAAGATGATTAAAATTTCTACAGCTTAAATATAAGTGGAGTGATAGAAGTATAGAGGGAGGGGGAGCAAGGCAAGTCAAGGGAGGGAAGAAGGGAGTGAAGAGTCAAGTGAAGGGAGCGAAGAATCGAGTGGAGGGAGCAAAGAGTTGAGTGGAGGGAGCAAAGAGTCGAGTGGAGGGAGCAAAGAGTCGAGTGGAGGGAGCAAAGAGTCGAGTGGAGGGAGCAAAGAGTCGAGTGGAGGGAGCAAAGAGTCGAGTGGAGGGGGGGGAGGGAGTGAGGGGAGTCAGATGAGTTGAATGGAGGGCACGCATGGGGAGTGAAGTAAGCTGAGGGGGGAAGGAGGCAATCAGGGGGAGGGAGGCGAGTGGAGGGAGGGAGGGGAGCGATGGAAGTTGAGCGGAGGGAGGTGAGTGGAGGGAGCACGGCAAGTTGAGGGAGGAACACAGTGAGTGGAGGGAGCGAGCACTGCAAGTGGATGGAGCCAGCGTGATGAGTGGAGGGAGGGAGGAAAGTGAACGAGTCGAGTGAAAGGAGGGAAGGAGGGAGTCAAGTGAAGGGAGGGAGGGAAGCGAGCTAGTCAAATAAAGAGAGGGACTGGGGGAAATGAGCGAGGTGAAAGAAGGCAGGACAGGAGGGAAAAAAGCAAGTCGAAAGGAGGGATGGATGGAGGGAAACGAGCAAGTTGAGTGGAGGGACAGATGGAGGGAAACGATCAAGTCAAATGGAGGGATGAATGGAGGGTGGGTGGGAGGGAGGGAGGAAGGAAGGGAAGGAAGCGAGCAAGTCGAGTGGAAGGAGGGAGGGAAACGAGCATGTCGAGTGGAGGAAGGGAGGGAAGTGAGCATGTTGAGTGGAGGAACTGAGGGAAGCGAGCGAGCCGAGTGGAGGGAAGCAAGTGAGCCGAGTGGAGGGAAGCGAGTTGGTCAAGTGGAGGGAAGGAGGGCAGCGAGCAAGTCGAGTGGAGGGAAAGAGGGAAGTGAGTTGGTCGAGTGGAGGGAAGGAGGGAAGTGAGTTGGTCGAGTGGAGGGAAGGAGGGAAGCGAGTTGGTCGAGTGGAGGGAAGGGAGTTGGTCGAGTGGAGGGAAGGAGGGAATTGAGTTGGTCAAGTGGAGGGAAGGAGGCAAATGAGTTGGTCGAGTGGAGGTAAGGAGGGAAGCAAGCGAGTTGAGTGGTGGGAAGAAGGAAAGCGAGTGAACTGAGTGGAGGGAGAAGTAGAGGAAGGTGGAAGGAGGGGAAGAGGAAGAGAAGCATGCAAGTTGAGTGGAGAGAGAAAGATAGGGAGGGAAGCGAGTTGAGTTTAGTGGAGGGAGAGAGAGAAAAGTGAGCCAAGTCGGTGAGGGGGAGAGGGAGGCGAGTGGAGGGAGGGAGGTGAGTGAGTGGAAGTATGGAAGGTGAGTGGAGTGAGGGAGGGAGGGAGGAAGGGAGGGAGGGAGGGAGGTGAGTGGAGGGAGCACGGCAAGTGGAGGGAGCGAACACAGTCAGTGGAGGGAGTGAGCACAGCAAGTGGAGAGAGCCAGCATGGTGTGTGTAAGGGAGGGAGGGAAGTGAATGACTCGAGTGAAAGGAGGGAAAGAGCGAGTCAAGTGGAGGGAGGGAGGGAAGCGAGCGAGTCGAATAGAGAGAGAAACTGGGGGAAATGAGCAAGTTGAAAGAAGGGAGGACAGGAGGGAAACAAGCGAGTCAAAAGGAGGAATGGATGGAGGGAAACGAGCAAGTCGAGTGGAGGGACAGATGGAGGGAAACTATCAAGTCAAATGGAGGGAGGAATGGAGGGTGGGAGGGCTGGAGGGAGGGAAGCGAGCAAGTCGAGTGGAGGAAGGGAGGGAAGCGAGTATGTTGAGTGGAGGAAGGGAGGGAAGTGAGTATGCCGTGTGGGGGAAGGGAGGGAAATGAGCATGCCGAGTGGGGGAAGGGAGGGAAATGAGCATGCCGAGTGGGGGAAGGGAAGGAAATGAGCATGCCGAGTGGAGGAAGGGAAGGAAATGAGCATGCCGAGTGGAGGAAGGGAAGGAAATGAGCATGCCGAGTGGAGGAAGGGAAGGAAATGAGCATGCCGAGTGGAGGAAGGGAAGGAAATGAGCATGCCGAGTGGAGGAAGGGAAGGAAATGAGCATGCCGAGTGGAGGAAGGGAGGGAAATGAGCATGCCGAGTGGAGGAAGGGAGGGAAATGAGCATGCCGAGTGGAGGAAGGGAGGGAAATGAGCATGCCGAGTGGAGGAATGGAGGGAAATGAGAATGTTGAATGGGAGGAAGGGGGGGAAATGAGCATGCCGAGTGGAGGAAGGGCGGAAAATGAGCATGCCGAGTGGAGGAAGGGCGGAAAATGAGCATGTTGAGTGGAGGAAGGGCGGGAAATGAGCATGTCGAGTGTAGGAAGGGAGGGAATCGAGCATGTCGAGTGGAGGAAGGGAGGGAATCGAGCATGTCGAGTGGAGGAAGGGAGGGAATCGAGCATGTCGAGTGGAAGGAGCGAAGTGAGTGAGCCGAGGGAAGCGAGTGAGTTGTGGGAAGGGAAGGAGGGAGGGAAGGAGGGAGGGAGGGAAGGAGAGAGTCGAGTGAGAGGAGGGAAGGAGCGAGTCGAGTAGAGAGAAGGAGGGAAGGAGCGAGTCGAGTAGAGAGAAGGAGGGAAGCGAGCGAGTCGAGTGGAGATAAGGAGGGAAGTGAGTGAGTCGAGTGGAGAGGAGGTAAGAGAGTGAGTCGAGTGGAGAGGAGGTAAGAGAGTGAGTCGAGTGGAGAGAAGGTGGGAAGAGAGCGAGTGGAGTGGAGGGAAGCAAGTCGAGTGGAGGGAGGGAAGCGAGTAGACTGGAAGGAGGGAAGCAAGTCGAGTGGAGGGAGGGACGGAAGCAAGTCGAGTGGAGGGAGGGAAGCAAGTCGAGTGGAGAAAGGGAGGGAAGCAAGTCGAGTGGAGGGAGGGAGGGAGGGAGGGAGGGAGGGAGGGAGGGAGGGAAGCAAGTCGAGTGGAGGGAGGGTCGGAAGCGAGCAGAGTCGAGAGAGAGAGAGAGGGAAGCAATCCTAGTCGAATGGTGGAAGGGGTAAGGAAGCGATCAGAGTCGAGTGGAGGGCGGGGAGGGAAGCAATCAGAGTTGAGTGGCAGGAGGGAGGAAAGCGAGCCAAGTCTATGGAGGAAGGGACGGAAGTAATCCGAGTCAAATGGAGAGAGGGAAGGAAGCAATCCGAGTCAAATGGAGAGAGGGAAGGAAGCAATCCAAGTAGAATGCAGGGAGGGAGAGAAGTGAGGCGAGTGAGTGGAGGGAGGGAGGGAGGGAGGGAAGGAGGGAAGCGAGCCGAGTCGAGTGGTGGGAGGGTAGCAAGTCTAGTGGAGTGGAGGGAGTGAGTTGAGTGAAGGGAGTGATCAAGGTAAGAAAGGAAGGAAGGTGGGGATAGATAAAGACTGACCTCTTTCTGGAGGCTGTCACTGCACTGTGCCGCAATCTCGGTGTCTTGTTTGGCCTGATCTAGCTCATGCTGCAGCCGCTCTACCTCGGCTAGGATGGAGCGCTCTAGGGATTGTCTGTCCTCACTCTCTTGGGCCATGGAGCGCTGCTCCACCTGAAGCTCCTCCAGCAGCACCCTGCATCAATAAACAACACTCCACACTCTATGTCCTGGTGGTAAGCTCCTAATGGTGGTGTGGGACTCGTGCTCCTAACCAATTTGCCTGTACTACGTAAGGTGAAGCAGTAGTGGTAAAGTAAACAACAGCACTCCAAAAAAAAACACACTGCCCATGCATAATATCAAGTGATGGATCACATCTGATGAAAATTTTGCATTAATTGTGAGTGAAGAGATTTGGGCAGCTCTTCACATCAAGGTCTTGAGTGCCGATGAGGGTGAAGTGAGGCAAGTATGGAGCAACACCAGGATTCAAGGGTGGAGGAAATGCGAGATACCTGAGAAAACTAGCCAACCAGCATCATCGTCCAACAAGATTCTCACATGCAAAAATTCGGGGGCAACCCCGCAGGGAATCGAAACCTGGTTCATTTTGATGGGAGAAGACTAATCTAACCACTAAACATAGTAATCGAAAGGATATTCATGTTTAGACATGGGTATTTCATGTGGTATGCCTTGTAGACAAACCATCAAATTTGTTCTTCCTGTCCAATATTTTGTGAATCCCATCTTGTTAGCCATATTACTATACAAAAAGATGTCCCAACAAAGAGTTAGTTGTCGGCAATATGCCACTGGTGAGTGTTGCTTCATTGTGCTTCTATTGTTTTAATATCGTCATAATGAAATGTACATTTTTGCAAACTTTTCTTTTGTTATGACGCCCTTAATTTTGCTGGGAAGCTCTCTATTTTTTTGTTATAATCCACTAGGTTATTTTAGAAATTTTCGTTGGGTTTTAGGGTCTTGAATTTTGAATTATGTTGTTTTGGTTAGGATTATTTTCTATATTTTGTTCAAATCAATCTTAGGCACAGTTCTGTTGGTGGTTGTCATTTTGGGGTTAGGTGTGCCCTTCTTTTTATTTGTTCAGATGAGAGTCCTTCTTTTCAGTGTTTTGGTAATGATTTAATAATTATAATTTTCATTTTATTTTATTCAGGTTTTTGGTAGCTTTTGTTTTGGTGTTAAGAGTCTTTTGCCCTTAAAATAGTCATGGTTTGTTTAGATTCTTATTTGTAATACCTTGATAATTCTTTTTATTATTTTATTTTCTATACAGAGAGGCCTTTAACTTTTTTTAATTGGAAGTCATTTACAATTTTTTTATTATTTTTACTTTTTGTGAAGTGTTCAGGTCTTATTATCTTGTGCAGGATGGCTTTTAATTATTTTAAAAATGATTGGTATATAAGACTGTTTGGTCATTTACTTTGTCTTGCCGGGAATCTTCCTTAGACTCGCAGTAGACAGTTCCAGAGCTGCTGCAGGAATTGTTTGCCAATCATGTCGAGCTCAGATACACTCAGCACTCTTTGTATAGAGTACAGCTGTGTTCCACTTCTTGTTTTAGCCATGCATTGGTAACGTGCCATCATTATTTATTATGAACTGTTTTTGTGGTGCACGTGTGCCAGAAGTTTTCGGAGCTATACCTGACGGGAATGTTTTTGAGTCAACAGCTGTGCGATTGTGGTCCCACAAGGCAAAGAGAGGAAGATTGGTGCTGTGCACAACAGAGATAAGTGTAGCTTCCCTCAGGGGTAAAGATAGCTAACTTCAAGCTAAGCATGTGTTTGTGAGCAGCTGCATGTGTGTGCGGGCAGTTCCTATTGGCTGAAGGCCGGATGACTTCGCCTGAGGCCAGATATCTGGCATGGTTTAAGAAAGCCAGGTGTGGAGGGGAGACGTTTTAAAGAGTAGTAGAGACGACGTGAGAGAGTCCATGCGCGAGGAGTGCAGGAGCCAGTATGGCGCGGTGAGTCGCAGGAGTGTCGTAGCAGAAGGCAGTAAACGTGGGTTGATGAGGGACGTTGCAGGCAGGCTGGAGGAGCCTGGTAGGCCATGCACCATGTACGCCTTTAAAAAATAATTGCCCATTGTTTCGTAGTTGTAGTTTTTTGTAGGAGCTCCAGTAGACAGCATCAAGTTAAGATTTTAGGACTGCATGTTTTAGGAGTTAGAAGTTTAGAAGTCTCTTGGATATTTAAGGTAACTGCGATGAGGAGGACCTAATGTGTTTGAGTATGTGATCCCTTTTTTTTGTCGCCGACATAAGTTTATCTCTGTTGAGTCGGTAGGTCAGGGCCTTTATTATCGATAATGAGAGTGAAACAGTGTTGAAACTTTTTTATTAGCGTAAACAGAAGTCTTCCTCTCGTAGATAAATTTGTGCTCCAGTTGTCATGAATGTCAATGGCTAAGACAAATAGAAGCTTGTGAAGTTTGAATTTTATAATAGATTATGAAATTGTCATTTACCTTGGTGGCAGTAAAATGAGGTGTGAAGAAGTAATTATAACTGAAACTAAATTTAATGGATTTTTGATTGTTGAAACAATTTTTACTGATTATTTTGTATCCCATAAAAGTCAAATTCTAATAATGTATTTGTTTATTTATTCAATTCACTTTAAGATTAATTAGTACTTGAAAAGATAAGTATATAATTGTGGGTCCAAAATTAATAAATGTTATCAGTTTGCTTAGAAGAAAACAAAATTATGTGTTACATATCCTTTTTGCACCAAAATTTTAAGCTAAGGTTTTCTGTAAAAAAAAAAAACATGGTTATATTATTTTCACTTTGAAAATTATATTTATTTACCTGGTTAAGGTAATGTTTCATATAAATTTTTTATTTGGATTTATTAAATTCAAAGTTTTTCTGAACATCTCTTTTATTTCTAAACTACAGACCCCCCCCCCCCCCCCCCCCCCAAAAGCCCAATAAATCTGGTGGTTTTGGTAATCATAAATACTTGAGTATTAGGAACTATGCACCTGGAACAATTACTTTCATTGGTGACACTATTTGTGTTTGAGAATGATTTATTTTTATTTATGAAATTATTTATTTTAATTATTTAAGTTTTCCTAATCTTGTCAGTTTGTCAGTGCCCTGCCCTAAGATTGCGTACTACCTCTTGCATATATTTCCAATTGTTACTGCTCTACCAGTATGCTGTTTTAGTTTGGAAGTAAAGGGCTTCAAGCCCTCCCCTTTCAAGAGCCTTGTAGTATAGTTGGGCAATTAAGTCAGAGATGTAGGATGGAGACGTTTTGAGTTCTCCAGTTTTTTATAGGAGTTTATTTGCAGCTAAGGAGGAGCTGTGCTCGACTTGTTTTCGTGGAGTTCAGAGAGAGTGTCTCAACATTTAAGATGATTGACCCTTAATAGTGTGTTTAGGGTTAAGTTGCATTAAGTGATCCTACATCTCCCTCTCCTACGAGTCGGCGAGTGTATAGGAAGTTGCATCGTTATTATTTTCAGTATTAGTGGTTTTGTTCTTTTTCTTTTATCCTCCCATCTACACCCGCGACAATATACAATCCATTCTCATTGTCGTGTGCCCAAATATTTTGGTTCTCCAAACAGGAACATTAACATTTTGTTTTTCTGTGTATTTTTTTGCTGCCTGTTACTTTCGTTTATTGTTCACATGTGGTACGCAGTTGCATTGTGGATTGATGAGCAGTAATTTATTCTGACCTACAACCTTTCACAGCAACTGAATTTCACATGATTTTGGAAGTGTTGAAGGTCACCTTTAATTATAGTAGGAATCTACAGTAATATTTAATGCAAAAGTTTAGCGACGTTTTGAAACTTCGCACAAACAATGGCAACAATAGCTACAGAACACTTATGACTGCAAAATTGTCTGCACAAAGCCTTCCTGTTAGAAGATCAAGCCCTGCAAGAAACCTTAAAACAACGGTTGTTCCAAACCCACCTGCTGAGATCTGCCCACTCTCAAAAAAGTTACGAGGATGATCATCTTCTAATTGATGCACATGGTGATAAGAACACATCTTTCAACAAGGTGGAAGACAGCCAGCAGATTGAAAGGCTAGAAGAAGATTAAGGTTGTGTGTGTCAACGAGTTGCTAAAGCAGTCCAGTGATGTGGAGCGTTTCATTTACTTGACGCGTGATGCTTTCCTGATATATCTGCAAATGTCTTTGCCTCATCTGTGCATATCTCCTCGGTGCACCAGGCAGGTCTGAACCAGTACTACAACTACCAGACTGCCTACAGGTTATGTCTCTTGTCGCGGGGACTAATACAGACATAACAGTTTTTTACTGTTCGCCCGCAGTCAGAAAGCATGCCAACCCCCCGAAGATGAGTGAGCCAGCAGCCAAGACTACCGTCAGCGGTCAAGAGTGTGCGGAGGGATGGCACCACTACTGCTCCAGCAAACAACCCTTGGCTCTGCCTGCTAGCAGACGACTTGACCGCTCCCTCCCCCCTCCCCACATCCCGTACAAGGGCAATTGGGCATAATACATACCTGTGCATGGCCCAGAAACATTAGTTGTTCGCCGGCTCTTCTCAGAGCTAGTACAGCCCCGACAGCTAACTCCACCACCCTGTGCGCTAGAGCTTTCCGACCTCAACTTCTTCCAGACTCACTAAAATATCTTCAGTTGCTACACAAGGCCTTCCAGACCTTCTACGAGCCTTGCACCAGCAACCCCCAAAGAAGTCGTCAACTTCCCTTGTCCGCTTACACCTCCGGTAAAGGCAATCAACCCCGCTGCTCTCCTGGTAGTGGACCCCCTAAGTCCCTTCAGGACACGGTACAGAATAGACAGGGTCAGTTTATTCAGCTACCTAGTTGAACTGCCTTGTCCAGCCTAGAACCAGGTCCCCTTCAACTGGATTTGCAAAGTTAGTACTTCCGGTCCGTTTCTGAGAGAGATATATATATATATTTATGAAAATACATTTTTAACACTTTATAACACTTAGTCCTGAAAGAGAATGAAGAAACATACAATACACTGTAAACAACAATAATCCCGCTACGGGAAAGTACGTGTTATGGCCTCTTTGCGTACGTGCCTACCCACGTGTCAGGTTAGTTGTGAGTGCCGTCATGGTCTGACTGTCGTTGGCTGGTAGCCGGCGTCAATACATTCTTTTTTCATATACCTACTGCATAAATTGCACATTTCTGACAATTTAATGGTGCCTGTACTACTTTTTTATGAGTTAGTATTCATGTTGTATAGTCAGGTGCAGTGTTCCATAGACAGTTGTTTTAAATCAACCTTAACAGTTTATAAATGTTGATTACTTTGACGCGCGCCCGGTTAGACTGACTTGGCATGTTGGTCGAGGATTTTATCTGCTAGACTAAAAGCGGGGCGGTTAATTTAGATAGTTGATGGGAGGCGAGGGGTGTTGGATAGCACTTACACCTGCTTCTTGGGTGCTGTGGTCGTGGTGGGTTTCACCCAGACGTAACGAGTTTGGCCCACGCCGAAGCGGCGATTCCACTGGTAGGCTTCGTTGGTCCAGAAGTTGATGTCCCATCTGAATCTCACTTTGGTACTGGTCAACAACCCTTTTATCACAGATTGACACGAGGGGTGAATACGTAGACAAGGAGATACATTCCATACAGTGACCAAACAGTCTATATTGACTCATGTCTGAGTTGGGCAGTGTGGTCCCATTCCGCCTGCCTTTCCAATGTAGATTGAGGAAGTGTGCTCAACTGTCTGGCGGCAAGGAACGCTGCGTTTTGTTCCCTGCGCTTTTGGCAGTGCCTCTGGCCGTAAGGCATAGAATCTCTGCTCACAGTTTACTGTGTACAAATTGACGCGAACAAACTAAACACAATTTACAGTGTTAGTCCCGTTTTGGCTTGCTGACCAGGCTCTGTAAAGTCTCCACTGATCACCCATGCTAGGTGGGCTGATAAGAGATGGGGATCTAGGTGGGTCACCAATGCCTCCACTGGATGTGCATTCATACACAAACGAGGGGCAGGACTCAAGTTACAGTTACCTCAGCACTAACAGTGCTCTGGTGTAAAGAAGTAACCTGGGTCTGTGAAGGTGTTGCTAGTGGTTGTGGCTCCTCTGGTCCTCTCCGCCAGCACTAGACAGTGCTCCGACAGTTGGAAAGCAACAGATGACTGTCTAATGGCTGTGTGAGAAAATATGACGGACCCCTGAAGGGCACCCATAGTTGAAGCTAATTAGGTTATTATAAAATACCCGGTTCTTGTCAAGGGTGTATGAAGCAACCTGTATCTAGCGAAGCAACCTGTATATAGCAGGCAAACTGACAGATATTCTGAGACATAAAAGCTGAAAGGTAGGAAACAGAAGTATGTTTATTGAAGTCTCAATAAACATGCAACACGTGCTACCTCCTGCCAGGCAATTGAGTGCTGAAGGTTACTACGCTGGCCAGGTGTAGGCGACCCTGTTCTAGGTTGTAAGCGGAGAAGATAAATATAGAAGGTAAAATATATGTTACTTCTAATATGTTCTAATAAAGGTGACTTGAGACAAAGTGAATTTAATACGTGTTGGTGAGCGTGTTCGCTGATTGTCGGGATGACTGATCATCGACGGTGAAGTAGCCACAGGGGGCGTACTCAAAGCTTCAAAGTTCTTTGGAGACCCCAGCACTCAGCAGTGCTCTGGGATGTCATGAGAGATGAAACAAGAATGACTGCCCAAGCCCGGCAGCGTCTGGACTTATATAGGTGAAGCTTGTAGGCTTCCGGCGCAGGCTGCGGGGCGGGCGAGCATTCTGCCCTGATTGACGTGGGGGTCAAATAAACACTGGTCAGTATTTCTGCTTCATGCCTCGTCGGTAGCACTTGGCCTTGCCCGAGGTCCACGCAGCTTGTAGGTTCTCAGCTAGGAGAAAGAGAGAGAGAGAGAAGGGGGGGGGGGGGGGGGGCTGGCCTGCTGGGTTGCAGAACCTTCAGGTGACGAGAATTCACTTTCCACGTGTCTCTCACGTCTGTAGCAGTGGGAATCGGAAACTAGTGATGAGTCGTTATCGTGGTTGATTGGTAGTATGAGCGGCACGCGTCAACTTCTACCAGAGTTTATATGTTATTATATACATACAATTGTTATTCTTTGTGTTGATTAGTTGTTAAATTTTACGTTCATGTAGATGTTTGTTGTTATATTTCAAATAACTGAATAAATATCATCACTTGTTCATTTCCTGAAAACATCTGGTTTTTCTTTCATGAACTTTTATTACAGTTGACTCAAGTACAATTCATCTAGATGTTTTCATTTTCGCTGTAAACAGTCTCTACAAACAAATTTTGGTCAGGTTACTGTACAGGTGCCAGAGGCTCCCTGGCATGTAGATATTTTTGATCCTTTGGTTCGCTCCTGTAAGGGGAACATTTTTTTTTTTGATTCTTCTGAATAGGTTTACGAAATTTGTTTTTCTTATTCATATTTGTAACATGAAGGCTTCGACAATAGTGAAAGCCTTGTCTGAGCAAGTGTGGAAGATTTTTGGTGCCCCTGTTGAGATAGTGTCAGACAATGCTAAATATTTTCAGTCAGTTTGTTTTAAGAACATGTGTTTTCAGTGGTTCATCAAACACTACATATCTAGCCCGTACTTTCCTAAAGGGAACCAGGTAGAGCATTTTAATAAAAATATTAAAGCATCCCTGACCATCTTTTACAACGCTGACCATACTATTTGGGATCAAGACCTGGATTTCATTAATATTGGTTTTAATGGTATTGCAAGTAAATATATATTTTTTTCTGGTGAGCCCCCAAATCCCGCTACGCCAGCGTGAGCACCTTCACAGTTCTGTGTGCCCTCCGGCATGCATGTTAGTAGCTAAGACGGTTGGAGAATGGGATGCGTCTCAGGGCAAGCCCTATACACCTTAGGTCGGGTTTAATTAACAAAATGGGCGTATGCATTACAGCTGAGCAGGATTGTCTGGTGCCATGGCTGCAATTGTAGCCATGGACTACGTAAATCTACTGGGTGAACACCTTCCCTACCCTTTCTTGAAGCTAACTCACTCACCCCTTACTGAATGTGTGGAACATCCCAGTTTCTCCCTCCTTAGATATCACTCAGCGGGGTCACCTTCTTGACAACGTAGCCCATAGCTTGGAAATTGCTACACGCGATGTGGCTGAGCATCTTGATATAAATAGGGTTCAGACAGCCTTCTTGGTAGGCGATAAAGTATAATGAAAGAGTTTTCAGCTTGCCGACAGCGGGAAAGACCTGGGTTCCAAATTCTTGTTGAAATTTTTGGGGCCTTTTCTTATTCCTAAATATTTGAATCAAAACACTGCGTTGTTGACTGTTCCCTGTGTGGGACGCGAGTTTAGGAAAGCTCACGTCTCGCATCTTAAGAAATATGTTTTTCGTACGTAATTTTAAGTTTTTTTCTGGTCACATTTCACTGTATTTTTGTTTGTAACTGACAGTGCGCCGCCTCCTTGATGCCCTTTCCTAATCCGATGCTTTTTCCTTTTTTTTCCGTGCCTGAGCTCCGGACCTTGTGTTGAGTGCAGCGGACTTCATCGATGCCTAGAACTGCATTTTCCGTCTGCCTGCCTGTTACTGTAGATGTGTCGTTGGAATCAACCCCCGAAGATACTGTGGACCATTGTGCTGCAGCATCTGACGAACGCTGTGGTGGCTGACTTTCACTCCCGGGAGTGCACACTAAAGAGACTACTTGTTTACAACTGTCTTCAACCAATGGACCTCTGTGTTGGATTCCAGCTGTTGTCTGGAGATATGACTGTTCTACGTGTTGTATTTTTGGACATTGTTTTCGACGACTTCAAGAATATTTACTCTTTACTTTAAGATGTGTATTCAAAGTGTATGAAACTGTACTTCGATGATTTTGAATTGTGATCACACCTTGCTACTGCCAACTTGCTGCCTGCCCCTTTTTTACCTGCTGGTGGTACACTTCTGTGAACTATTGGTTTCCAGCTTCTTGTTTTGAACTGTTTTTTTTTTTTTTTTGCTATGTGTGCGTGCCTGACTTAACTTTCAGATTTACCCACTGTTTTCGTTTGGGGGAAGTTTGCGCGACCTGCACTGGCAGGCATCGCGCTCTACTTGTCTTTACTTTGCATTCCGCTGGTCCGACCTCGGTATTCCCGTCATTTTTACTCCCCTCATATTTTTTGTTTTTACCCTACCTCCAGCGCATGCGCACTGGCCAGCTTTCCCCTCCCTTGAATTTGTAAGTTCGTCAGAGCTAGAGTGAGCTACTCTTTTTCCTTCTGAGGCTTTGACAAGCACTCTTGACTCTTAGGTGGGTTTGGTATATGACCATGCTTCTCAGGATGTCTGTCGATGTTTGGCACAAGACAGGTTGGTTTGGCAGCTGACATTTTGAAGTTAATTAATTGTGAAGAAAGTCGTCATGGTTGTTTATAGGGCTGAAGTAACTTAAATTTTTATTGACAGTCAAATTTAGTTCAGGTTGCTCGTTCAAAAATTTAGTTTGAATTAGCTTCTTCATGTAATGTTTGAAACTTTAGCACTTTGCTTTTCTTCACCCATGTTTCGGTTTGCAGTGCCAACACAGTTTTATTGTAAAATTGTTCAATAAGTCCTCCCGCAAACGAAGGGTACCATGGTAACAATAGCATGGCCTAATGATTAGGCAACCCTTACTGCAGACAGAGGATTTAAGTGGGGATTCTCCGTCGGATGTGTGAAGAGAGTGTGGCAGCACGTAACAACGAGGTCTTGAGAGTCGACGAGGGTGATTGGGGTGAGTGTGGAGCTGCACTGAGATAGAAGGACAGGGCAAACGGGCGAAGCCTGAGAAAAAAATTCGCCGACCAGCGGCATCGTTCAGCACGATGCCCCCATACGAACATACTAGAGTTGCAACAATGGGGCTTATTTGCTACTTTGTCGTCCTGCTTCATTCCATGGTATCCACAATCAATTTAACCTCACGGTGTACGTTTTGCATGAATCAAAGGGTGCCAACCCCTATTATTTACATGATGGGGGTGTGTACGACAGGCCATGCCTACCGTGTATCCAAGATTTTGATTTACTTGTTCCGTATACAAATTTGTGTTCTTCTAACGCTTGTACTTTGCCTCATATCCTACATGATGTCCTTGTCACCCACCGCCTTTAGAGGCTGCTACAGCCCTTATTATTTGAGATGAACCAAGGGTGTCCCATATCAATCTTCCTCTTTTCTGGTCACGAATCACGTTCCCCCATTTGTACACGTGTTTCCTATACATGTTGTAGGTAAAGTGGAATCTTTCTCTGTTTTAACAGAAAATAAATGTGAAAATGTGGTTCTATAAGAACAATGTATTTAAAAACTTAAAGGATACAAGTTTTAGCTTTACTCCATGTTAAAGTGAGACAAATAGATACATTCACTGCGTAAATTAAATAATACTAGGGTAGTATTATCCAGACAGTACCAATTTTATAAGATTGTTTATTTATGCTAAATGTTTTACCAGCCTGCAGAAAATGCCAGAGTGTGATACGAAGGCTACCATTGTAATTTCTAATCTTCAATGTAATGTTAGAAAGTCTTCAGGTTTTGGGTCATTTTAGAGAATTATTTGATTGTGTAAAAGAATCCAGTCATAGTTTGTATGGTAGTAAATTTTGCATGCATGGTAGAAGTTTTTTTAAAACTATGCATGGAAACTTATGTAGTTTTGAAGTATTGATCTCAAATACAAACGATTCTCTCAGAACTCGTGTGTTGTATGTGTTTTTAGTAAAAGGTAAAAGCATATCTAAAGCCCATTTCAATTTCTGCCTTAAGGGAATTTCTCCGGTGTTGGTACGACTGAGTTGTGTTGTCTTTTGGAAAAAGAGTCCTTGTGTCGTCCTACTTTGAAGCACGTAGCAAGGGCCTCAGGCTGCACACTCTGCTTCAGTCCCTTCAGGATAGTGCATTGTTGCGCTTCAGAGTTTTTGTCTTTGTTTTGATATACCAAACAGGATTGCAACTCATCCTAATGTGTTAATATTATACCAGGAACCACAACCATAGATGGCTACAGGATTGTCTCCCATGGAGGGACAGTTACAGACACGTGGTATTTCCTGACGTTCCAGGTCCAACTTCCTCACACTACTCACGTAGTAACTACGTATCCCGAGGAAGGGTAAAACCCAGCACGTTATTCACGAGTGCAACAGAATCACTCCCAGCATAGTGGGCGGTTCTAGCACATGCAATAATCATTGTTTCCAAGCGGCAGCGGAACACATCAGCCTCCCCGAGGCACCTGACAGACAGAGTATCACATCAACCACGAAGTTTACCAAAGAAGGCCGACTGCCATCGAGCTCCCGAGGCCATATAGCTGAGCGCAACGATAGATTTATCCCACCCTGCTCCCTCCAGGCAGACGTCACACCTCCCACTGCAAACCAGGCATGAGCCAGCCGAGCGCACAATATAAGGCAGTGCACGGCCGAAGATGACAGTTATCTTCTCCAGTAACTTGCCTTAACACTTCATGTAGTGGGGTTCTCTACTGAACATTAAGCCCTCACGGCCCTCTCCAAGAATGCCAGAGGCCTACCAACAGCTCCAGAGGCTGCCACCACCAACAACCAGAAGCTCCAGAGGCTTCTCTTAACAGCCACCAGGAGTTCCAGTGGCTCCTACCACCAGCAACCCCAGAGGCTGCTGTCAACGGCTACTACCAGCTCCAAAGGTTCTACAGAATATACCACCAGCTCTTCTACAGTAAGCCGGCAGACACTAATACCACATTCTCCATTGTCATTCCTCCTGGTTCGACAACCACCACTACTTTCTGGTAGTAGCAACTACACCCACTGCCATTAAAAGTACTGGCACGTTTTCTTAACGTCTCTTCGAGACATCCCGAGTTAGAGTAACTGCGACTGAGTTGTATTTATAGCAGTCAAAGTCATTATATACAAAGTTAGTTTAGGAGCATATCACCCCCACCTATTTTACCGTACTACAATACTTCCCACCACGTTTTGCTTAGTAGGAGATAGTACGTGTCACCTTGTTTAATACTAAGTAATAAATACGTATTGTTCCCTATCCATTGTTTTTATTCAAGAAGTGTATTTCCTACTCGCACCACACGTTGACAAGCAGCCAGTCTGCCTAGCACAGAACCCAGCATTTCAGCAGTCGACACCAGCAGTAAGACACCAGGGCTTGGGGCCAGCCCCAGTGGTACCCAAACACCCCTGCAGTTGGAGAAACAGGTTACGAGTCAGGTGGGCAAGGCAAGGAAGCCTGACCGAGTAAGTAAGGTCTGCTCACAGTCCCAGACTTTGTGAAAAGCCGGATGCCAACTCGAACCTACTCCGCATAATCAAAGGCCCTGGTATTCTGACAGTAACCTGTAATATTGATCCAGCACACCTGACCTAGCGAAACCAAAACCACATGGACCATGTCTCAGTTCAGGCTTCAGACAATGACATACGTCAGGTTTTACTGTGTTAATTTTGAATGAAATTGCTGAATACACATGAGTTGTGCGAAGGATTTTGTAGGTTAAGATGGAGTGCATTTCTTGTCCGCCTTTTGTTTTTTCATTGTGTGTTTCTTGGTAAATTAACTCTTTACAAAGTCAACAGGTTGGGTGTAAACTTTAAGTAAGCCCATACTCGTACAGTTGTTACAAGAGGCAGGGGAGGATGTTCAGGATGCTCAAGGCATCGCAGAATTGTGTGTTAAAATCCGTGCGCTGGTGCAGAAAAGAGATGGGAACAGCAGTGCTGAAGGAGCCGAAACCGTGGGTGAGTAGTTTCCACTTAAAAAAAATTTAAGAATCTCCCTTCATAATTACTGGCAAAATTGCCTGAGTTAAAAAAACACACATCTAGAACAACTTGAAGCATTTTTGTAAGTTTAAATGTAATGTTAGCTTTGAATTTTTGTTCGCGACAAGTGATATCCTTCTGCCATTTTTAAAGGTGCCAGATGAAGTTCAACCTATTTTTGGTCCAGACCGTGATGAAAACTGGGACACTTGCTGCTTGTATACTGTAGTATTTCAGACCAAAGCTAGTGACGTAGCTCTCACAAAATTTAAGCTTAAATTATAATAGATTCATCAATTGTAAAATAAAACCATGAAAGAGTTAGTTTCTGAAGTAACAGGAATAGTTAATGTGATCGAATTGCCATGAACTGAGAAGTATTTCACTCAAGTGATGTTTTGTAACTTTGGTGCATGATGGGCTAAGGTTTTTGTTAGCATGAGACCAAACACGCTGGTGGGCAGTTACTTTACTGGTTTAGCTTACGTTTTGTGCCAGTCACTCTCGTTGGGTATATCGGTTGGCGGCTGAGAGCAAAATTGTTAAAATTGTTGACTACTACTGTGGAAGGTGGCTTTGGTGCAAAGTTTCCCACAGTGGGAATGACTACTGGTATGACTGGTTGGCGGGATGTGTTGGTTATACCTGTCTTACTCAGGAGTGCTTTGGCTGAAGACGGTGTAGCTGGTGCAGGCTGCCTGAAACTGATGATGCTGGCAGCAGGCTGCAGGACTTTGATACTGTGTTGGCCAACACTGTACCGTCGATTCCAAGCTGCTGACTCCGGGCTCCAGAACCTGGGGTTGGCTACCCCGTACCTCACCTTGGTTCCCTGCATTAACACTTGTACAACAGGGTGGTATTCCCTAGGACTACGTGCGTGAGGTGGGAAACAGATATACGAGTACACAGGAGAGATAGGCCTCTCTAACAGATGGTTTATGCAATGCTGTCCCGATCAGCTTGCCTACTAAGAGTAGGAGGAGCTAGTACACACTCGCTTGACGTCGATACAGGCTGTCCTTTGCCCCTCCCTAAATTGGCAGTGCCTTACCTTAAAAGGCATAGAAGTGGGGTTGCCACTTAATGATAGTTACTGTGCACCATGAACATGAGACAGTGCCGTATCTTAGTGTACTTCCAGCAGTGGCTGCCAGCACAAGCTCAGTGCTCCAGAAAGCCCCCCCACCACTGGTGGGCGGACTAGCGTTGAGCCATATGGGCCGCCTTCCTGCCACTACTGCGTGTAGGTTGCAATATGGGACAGGCCGTATCCCTTGAGCAAATACCCCCGCCAGCACCCAGGTGCTCCAGTTGAGATACAACTCAAGAGGACTGTCTCTCCCCTGTTGGATGAGTTACTAGTGGTGGTGGCTCTACCATTCTATCCCCAGAGGTTTAGAACGGGTGTGTGTGTGTTTAGGCGTATAGATTCCTGAAGGGGATCGGCAGTCCTGCTCAATTTCATACTGGTATAATCAAACACAGTCATGGGAAATACCTCTAGAGTAAATAACTTTGGTGAAGGAAAAAATCTGCATTTATTAAGAATGTAATAAACTCAGTGACGTGTGCTATCTCCTAACCAAGCGAATGTGAGTATGGAAGTAACCTGCGCTGGACAGGTTTAGGTGACCTGCTTCTAGCTACTCAAGATGACTAGTGGTAATATCTCGTAAATAAGCCATATCCCCCACTATGTGTAGTCATTTTTTTTGTAAAAATGTGTGGCCTATACATGCCGAAATACGGTATTCTTCCTTCTGGTACATTACGGTCTCCAGGCATTCCCCTTGTTATAGGAGACAATGTTGGCTTGGGTAGCTGCCATTTATGGTTGTATCATTTGTGGGGCACAGCAAACAAAAGCTGTATACGTCTCACACATCACAACTTGGTCCATTTTCATTTCACCTATGTTGATCATGTCTTAAAAGGAGAATGAGTGATTGTTTCATACGTTTTATTCAAAATCTTACACCGCAAAGCAAGGAAATTAAAAATACATTATTCTAAGCATACAAATATTTCTCAGCAAGAACAGACATGTACACCCAGATACTCTCAATACACAGATCCTAACCTAACAATTTGTATACCACGAACAACTTAATAGGCTTCTCTATTTAGCAAGCTTTCAATTGATCCTGTCGTGTAAAGGAAATAAATTGAAACTGCTGGGAGAGAAGTGAGAAAATGCAGACAGACCTGATCTTATTCTTGCACTGCAGCAGCTCAGTCTCACAGTTGGCAAGCTTGGAACGTAGCAGCGTCAGCTCTGACTTCAGGGTCTTCTCTTGCTGCCGCACTATCTCACTTTCTTCTTCCACACTGCTCAGCTGTCGCAGCTGCAACCATACAAATATTGTCACTATCATGACAACTGAGCCACAGAGTAGTCCACAAGTCACTCGCGTGATGTGCCTCTCAATGCCTGTTCCTGGCTATGCATCAATTACCTCCTTCCCAGCCCCGCTCCAATGCGTACAGAGTTTTTTTGCTCATAGTGTAAATATGTTAAGTTAGTTATTTGTAACTGCAATTATTGTTATTTCACCGGTAAACATTCCGAAATTGTCAGTGCTAGAACCATACTCATAAAGTTATACACTTTTGTACTGTTTGCAAAAGAAAAGAGTTTAAGTTTGTGTCAGGTGTATATAATTTCCCAGATTGCAAATTCTGTATGTTAGGATGAAAGTCATCACCTTTGAGGCAACAATACTACCAGGGCCCTTGCCTCAGGTAGCAACGGTTGTTGTGGTTACAGCAGATTCCTGGCTAACACAGTGTAAGTGAATTGTCAACCAACACCAGAGTACGGTCACGGTTGCAAGAAGGTCTCTAGGCTACCAAAAATATATAAAAGGACAAAAATTAAAGTACTCAAAGTTTAGTAGGGTGTACTTGTTGACAGGCGTGCACACAGAGGAGAAAGACACATTTTTTCACGCAGTGTACGATGGCGATGTTTCACTAGCCTAGGTAAGCTTTATCAGGTGGCGAGTTGTAGGACCCTGCAGTATGATGAAAGGGCACTGTTGGTAGTAAACCTAGTGGCCAGGTGGCAAACTAGGGTACAGCGAGAAAATTGAAAGTTTTCCGGTACAGCTAATGAATATGGTTTGAAGCTGTGATTAATAAATTTATAAGCTAATTACCAGTGTCTGAATTCTGAGCTATTGTTTAAAAGTGGTAGGGCTCTCACAACTCATTTGTCTTTTAGGTTGTGGATGTGACCAGCTATAGATTGTTTACGTGTCTGCTTGCTCTGTGGCCATTCATTCTCTGCTGAGTGTGTTCATGGTGAGGCCCTTGTATTCTGCATTACAGCTACAGTAGTATTCATAGTCACTTTTGCAATTTAGATGCTAGCCACATTCAATGTCAGGGAAACAAGATTCTTAAACAATTAGCTAGTTGTTTACGTGATAATTACAGTTGCTGGCATTCTCAAAGTTACAAGAGGACTTTACCTCCCCTAACCAACTCGCTTCCCGTTAACCTCTCTTTGTACATGTAAAAATGGTACATAACTTACATCGTTTCGATAATGAGATACAGTGCATTGGTAGATACAATTTACATACTGTTGATAACTCACACAAATAGAGGGTGGAAAATAATACAAAAAATTAGAAAACTTACCTCAAAAACCAATGGATTAGTTACAATTATATTTATCTGGAACTTGATTGTCTTATCATGGTTTGATGCAGCATAAGTCTTATTTTTAACCCTGGAGTGGGCACGTGGTTGACAGGTGTCATCCAGCTATCTTTGATTGCGTCTACTTCCTGTTATTTTTATCCCTGGACTTTCTCACTCCCAGTACCTTCATAGAAGTGCTGTTGCTAGATGTTGCAGCAGTTGGTCTGATAATCCCGTACGGACAAGACGTGAGTGTGTGCTGGTTGACAGCTGTCCCCCATGCGCCTATCCACGTAACAGTGGATAAGGTAAGTTTACTATTTTATATTTTTGTTATTTTGCTTAGATTGTTCAAATTTACAGTTTTTCAATTGAATATGAATGGGTACCCAAGTACACATATTATTTTCAAGTATTTCTGCAACACATAGTTTTTAAAATTTCACTTTTAGATACGATGGCTGTGCCCAAAAAAATAAATAAAAAAGAAGAGTAGAAACCTCTTCTGATCTGAATGTTTGGATGAAGTGGCAAGAAGAGGAAACAGAAGATGATGGCTCAGACATTGTTGACCATAAAGAATTTGATTCTAATGAAGAAGACCATGGAACAGAAAGTGAAAAGGATACTGTGTCGCAGCAATCGCCAGATGAAAGTGATGCATATGAGGGTGAGTCACAAAATTCTTATTACTTAGAGAAAGACAGCAAAACTCAGTGGTCTAAATCTTTTCCGAAGAAAAGCGTAAGCACAAGGTCAGAGGATCTAATAATATTAATTTTCCAGGTCCAAAAAATGCATCAACAATAGTTTCAGAAGATATGCTATAGGATCTCTTCTTGGACACTATTGTTTATAAAATTATAGTGAATTGTACAAATATATTCATTTGTATAATTCAATTGTACAAATATGTCATTCACTAGAGAAGTAAGTTTCAAAGGGATACAGATGAAAGGTACATTAACGAAACTGAAATTAGGACTTTTTTGGGCAACTGTACCTTATTGCAACTCTAAGATGTTAGGAAAACTGCTAGAATGTTGTTGGACAATTCCAAAGGTAATGGATTAGAATCATGTTATTTGACAATGAGTGAGAAGAGATTCAGATTTCTTCTTAAATGTATAAGTTTTGATGACATACGAGATACGGACTCTCAAAAAATAATTCATAAATTAGCTCCAATAAGAGAACTTTTTGAAACCATTGTTCATAATTTCTCAGCTCATTATGTTCCAAGTGAATACCTGAAAGTCAATGAACAGCTCCATTTTCGACGTGGATGTCAATTCAGACAATATCTTCCTAAAGAGTCAGCAAAATATGGCTTAAAAACATTTGCTATAGTAGATGCAAAAACAGCCTATACATGTAATTTAGAAACCTATGCAGGAAACCAGCCACAAGGCCCTTACAAGCAGAGTAACTCTCCTACAGAAGTGGTTATGAGACTAGTGGAACGAATAAGTGGGACTCACCATTACTGGAGACAACTGGTTTAACAGTGAACCTCTGACTACAAACCTGCTAACAGACAAGGACCTTACATATTTGGGTACACATAGAAAAACAAAAGAGATATTCCCCAAGAATTTATAACCAAAAAGAAACTGCTGCAACATTCTTCTTTGATTGGTTTCCAACAAGACTGCACCTGGTTTTCAAACTGCCCTAAAGTAAATCCAGCTGTTCCCTTGATATCTACTCTACATCATAATAATTCAATTGATGCAGAAACAAGAAAATCCGCGAAACAAAAAATAGCCACTTTCCACAATATGACAAGGGTTGGAGTAGATCTTCTTGACCAGCTCATTCAAAAGAATGTGTCTAGAAACACTGGCAGGTGGCTCATGGTTGTTTTCTACAATTTACTGAACATATCTGCTATGAATGCATTGTGTATATATATCGAGCAAATGCTAAAGAATGTAAATAATTGAGAAGAACAGAGTTTCTGCCGAAGTTGGCAAGGGAAATGATCAAACCTTAAATACAGTACAGATCCACAATGCCACAAGTGCCTATTGAATTGAGGCGACGTGTGTGTGTTCTGCTGGGTATGATATAAAGTGATATAAAGAGCCATCTGAAAATTCAAAAAAGGATTCCAGACGTCATCGTGAGCGTGGTAGACAAAACACGCTCGAACATGTAACAAGAAAGCATGTGGTCTACTCCAGGGTTAATGACTACCAAGTAAATATGTATAAAAAATCTTGGCGAAATTAGGTGTAGAACTGGTATCATATACATGTATTTCTATGTTTATGAGTACTTAATTTTTTATAGGAAGGAACTCACCATGAATTCCATGGAACCATCTGTAAAATCTCTAATTAGTTTCCATTGTTTGCGCTGCTAACAAAGTGTTTTGAAGGCTAATAATACAAGTTCCGTAGCGTATAAGTTGCAAAGAATATAAAATTAGCAATTACAAAAATTTCTTTCTGAAGCCTGATATCATAACCACAGGACTACCAAGCACATCTTTCTACTAGAGCAATTTTTTCATAAAATTATGATTCCAATGTTTTATTATTTTAATTATTGGTGCTTGTTGTAGGTGTTCGTGTTAGTTTTCTAAATTGTATAGCATTATCTTTACAATTTTAAGTCACAATATAGAGAATAATGCCTCGGCAGAATATACAGAACAAATTATGAAACATTTCATATCTCATAAGCACATTTTTGTTTCATTTTTCCTTAGTACAGACTTTAGTAGCATACACATTAATTTACAAATATTCTTAACAATTCATGTGTTCTTTGTCAACACCATTGGAGTTAAAACCTTGTTTCTAATTGCTCCGTATTTTTTAGCCTCGCACACAGAGCTCAGAAAATCATTAGACTCTCAAACGTCTCACGAAAGAGGGATTCACAAACTTCGCACATAAATTAAAACTCAATTTATGAGAAATTTAAGAGACAGTCCCCTCTTAAAAACTAGGAGTTTGTGGGACTACATTGAAATGTTTAAGGATATTGTCATAAGACTGTGCAACACTTAAGTGTTGTAAGGAAAAACAGAACGTACCTGTTCCTCACCGCCATGGGAGATGGCTTCGATACGTGCTATCTCCTGCGATAGGAAGTCTATCTGCAGCTGCTGCTCACGAGTCTTGCCCTCCCAGAACACTATCTCCGCATCATACTGCACACACACCACACACGTTGCTCCACCTCTGACCTACACTCCTGCTTCAGCCAGATGCCTTCACCAAACCCACTTAAGTGTTTAGAACTATGACAATACTCCTTGATCCATACAGATGTTTCTAATTCATACAACAGAAAATTACAATATAAATTTTTAAAAAGTAGACAGAAAACATGAGTACTCACAGGGCGGTACTCGTCTAAATGCAAACGTGAATTGAGTCAGACCAACACATTTCCCATCCAGGTTCACTGTTGCTGGCTACACTTGAAGAAGCTGACCATGCATCATTGTGGAAACTGTGTTTGCCCAACTTTGTTTACGTGTGCCTATCCGTAAGTACTGCCCTGCGAGTACTTGTGCTTTTGTTTCATTTGTAATAATGTAATCAGTACCCTAGTTGTATATTCCTGTTAAAATTACAAATTAATGTCTCATTTTAAACATTTTTAAAAGCTTTTTGTTTAGTTTTTAAATTTTTATATTTCTTTTAACTATGTATACGGTATGTAATGTAACTTCTCTACAAACATAACTGAGTCAGTATTTGGTAACGATATAGTAATTGTGATTTAATTTCTTGTTTAGGGTGATTGTATTCCTTCAACATTTATTTACTTTCAGAATTCATGTGTGAACATGTGTGACTTTAACTCTACTTCCCAGCATAATTTGGTTTCCAGCAATTACTTTCAGTCTGTTACCAGTTGCAACAGATGTGCATTGCTCAACTAGTATTCTTTCAAGATGCTGTCCACTGTGTCAGTACTCACACCAGTGTGTAATTTAAGGTATTTTTCTGTTAAGATAGACATGGTTTTTTCACCTTTCACGTATCATCTAGCACAAGTGTACAGATTATTACTGCCCAAGAATTCAGGTGGTCATTTCAGAGCTAAATCATTGACTCATCGTTCTTTGGCCTACATTGCTATGCATACGTAACAAGCTTTTTAAGAGTACAAGTAGTCTGCTAGGCTACCAAAAATATAGAAAAGGACTGGCATTCAAGTACTCACAGTTTAGTACATATAGGCAGACACACACAAAAAGAGGACAAATTTTTTACGTGGTTGTGCAATAGTGACATTTCGCTGGCTAGACCAGCTTCATCAGGCAGCGAGTTGTAGGACACTGCAATAGGTGGAAGGGTGCTGCTGGCAGTAAACCTATTGGCCAGGTAGCAAAAAAGGGTGCAGCTGGAAAATTGAAAATTTGCCAGTATAGCTGATGAGTGCGGTTTGGAGCTGTGATGATCTAATGTTGAAACCTGGGGGCTGCCTGGATTTTGTTATAAATTGATGAGCTAATTCAAGCATCCGAGTTCTGAGCCGTTGCTTCAAGGTGGTAGGGCTCTCTACGTATTGTGGGTTGTGGATGTGACCAGCTGTGGTTTGTTTAATGTCTGCTCTGTGACCATTTATCCTCTGCCTGTGTGGGCTGGTGGTGAGGCCGAGGTATTCTGCATTACAGTGTTGGCACTGTAGCTGATAAATCAGATTTCTGTGGCATAGTTATAGTTGCCTTGGATAGACTATGTACAGCTAGTGAGTCTGCTATTGAAATAAGCTGAGGGTTGGTGGATGGCACAGGAGACACAGCGTAAGCTATTTCAAGAGTGGGATCTACTGGGGGCTTTTTCCACAGACTTTCGCCTCCATCTTCAAGACACCATGACGTCATCTGATTGTGGTCCTGTTTACTGTGGTCCTGTTTACTGATATATATATATATATATATATATGTGTGTGTGTGTGTGTGTGTGTGTGTATATGCATCCGCTCTCGCGTGCATACATGTGGGCATGTGCACACACAAAAAAGAGAGAGAGAGAGAGAGAGAAGCACGACGGAGAGCGCCAAGGGATGGAGTTTGAATGAGAACTAAGTGGAAGTTGAGCATATTTTCCACAGAGGCCGACATGCTGCATTACACAGAAAAACTTTCACTGTTCATAAAGGCCCCGGCACAGTTCTGCAAACACTCGCAACAGGAATGTAAATTATTTACAATTTTCTCATAAGATATTTGAATTCCGAATGTGTATAGTTCGTAAATTACGCTTCCCAATTATTAGAATTTTCAAATATTCGCACACCCCTATTAATTATACTGGCTGCTGGTTTTTATACTAGTTTTGGCGGAAAAAACATTTGGTGAAAATCTTAGACTTTTCACTCAAAGATTTTTTAATTCGAAGATGAAGTCGAAGGTACAAAATCTTCAATTCAACTTCGAAAATGTGAAGCTTCGCACACCCCTATTGGTTTGACTTCCAGCTAGATTATCTTGGTTCTTGGGTTCGTGTTGGTGTTACTCTTCCTTATTACTTGACTAATAAGCACTGTGGCCCTACGTTAGGTACCATGAAAACACTTCACGAGTGAGGTCAATGAAAATGGCATGACATCACTGTCGCCCAAGGGTTCTATAGTATCAGACAGAGGCACTGGCTAATTTACTGTGGGGAAGATAGGATGGTTTGCTAACTATTGGTCACCATGCTGCGGTATTATTTGGAGCGAGTAACCCTATGGCACGGGACAAAGTCAGATGTGGAGAGAACCGCTTTATGCATTGGTGGTGTGGACAAAGGCACTCTTTTTATCTGCTGTGGGCGCACCACCCGGGATAGATCCTGGCTGGTTGATTCTAGTGGTGGGCTGGTCCTCGCAGGCCTGAAGTAAGGGCTGGTGATGCCCAGTGGTACTGGAAGCCCCAGTCGTATGCACACTGCGAGCGGGTATGGTTCTCCGGTGATCTTCTGTGGTGGCTGGAAAAGGGAGCTAGGAAGAACTGGGACGTAAGGCCTTGCCAGTTGTCGGGCGGGTGAGCTCAGTCCCATGGGGAAGAGCTGCTAAGAGCAGACGGCACTGGGTTGGAGAGCAATTGACTAGGTTGAGATGGCAGTAGCTGCCCTCTTAACTCTTCACCTTGCATCACTCTATGGGCAAAGGGCTTACAAGAAGGTGATACGGTCTACTACACTGAGTAAAAGCAGTCGGGGGGTAGGCCGACCAGAATCAGTCCTGTCACTCCAACCGGTGAAGTATAATGTCTAGCCTCTTCATGGTGTGAGTTTCAGAAGGGGGTTAGGCCAACAAGAATCACTCCTGTCACTCCAACTGGCGATGTACAATGTGGTGGATGGAGTGAGTTAGTTGATCTGGATGTCTAGCCTCTTTGTGAAGTGTGTTCCTATTGGTTGGGGCTCTACTGTACGTTTGCACCCGGTACCTTTGCACACATGGTCCACAGTATAGGAGGCCATTCAATGGGATACGTTTTATGACGAATGTGTGCCCGGTTAAGTGTATCCCGCAGTCTTAAAATAGTTTCTGTAATCAGATTTCAAGATGCGGTCTCCTGCTTCTCCTTAATAGGTTTAACTTCTAAGAGGAAGGAAGTCACAATCACCCTAGAATAAGTACTTGGGGTTCGGTAAGATGAAGTGTTTATTCCCCAGAGGAATAGCCACAGTAGCCTGTACTATCTCCTAGCTATCAATTAACTGTAACCGGCTGAAGTAGATTATGTTAAACCACGTGAAGGAGACCTTCGTCTAAACTAAACAAGAACAGAAAAAAAGGCTACGTAGATATAAGATAGCTATAATACTAACTGACTAACCTATGATGTTGCCCAGAAGGGAATTGGGGTTCACTACCAAAGTGGTAGTGAGTGTATAGAGGGTTGAAGACTTCTTCAGGGGTCACTGGACGAAGATCTAGAAGACTTCTAGAAGGTAAAGGTGGTCCTTCGTGAGTGAAGCTGTGGGCAGACAGCTCCAGCACACGAGGTGGTGGAGCAAGCTGTGGAATATTAGCTGGTGTTTTGGAGCTGTGCGATCGCATACATAGACAGCCGGCTACGTGTCCTTCAGCTACCTTCGGCCGGTCTGGTATCTTCAAGCTAGAGCTCCTCCCTTAGCGGTGCAGACCGCATTCTCTCAGGGGAGGCTGGAAGTGCTGTTTTCTTTTTATGCGGGTTGTATCGCTCCCGTGAGCTTAGAGGCAGCGCTTGACTGCATGGCTAGCTTCTGTCACATATAGGGGTGATTAACAGACACGTGACGTCTGTCATAGTGGCAAAGACGGCATTGACTGCAGTGTCCTTGGGTCACCCTTGCCTAGGGGTGTACTGGTGGGCCCTGGAAGCACGTCATCCTGGGTTCAAACCCTGCTCGGGGTGACGTAACATCAAGTGAAGATGAGGCAGAGTCATACTTAATAAGTATGTCAGTAAGCATCACTATACTCTAAAGTATTTCTACAAAACTTGCATATAAACTGTGAATTCCAAAATTCTTTGGAATATGGCTTACAAACTAAATCTTTGGCAGTGCAGGATAATCTACTACACTACAGGTGATACATCATATAAAGATGCACAAGAACAGGTTTGTGAATTTGAGAGTATGTGTTGGAAATTACCAAGTGGAGCTGCATTCTTGTTTAGTTTCTATGTGAGAAATGAGCACTTAATGTACACCAAAAATTACAAAAAATATAGTCAATGCAGTTAGCAATATCTGTGTTAACCCTTTCAGTCCCGAATTAATTGAAGAGTTCAAGTGTTGCAATAGTTAGATTTTTTGATGCGAGCTATACTTGTGTCAGGGGTGCTTTTTGCAACCAATGAACAACATGCTGCATGTCCATTGGTGTTTGCATTAACCATTTACAAATGAGATGTGCAGAAACTTCAACAAATCAGATTACAGATTACCTACTAGGAAGATGCTTAAAAATATCGGCCACCGATTCCTTGTGTACAGTGTCGACCATAAATACTCTTCATGTGTAACATATGTCCTTGATCATGGATACGGGGACTGAATGGGTTAAAAACTTTGTATAACGAGTTTTAGAAAAGAATTTTGAACATAAGAAAAGGCGTTTAAGAAGATCAATTCAGGAGAAACCAAGGAAAACTAGGATGACAAAGAATGAATGAGGAAAACATAGTAACACATGATTGATGTGTAAAAATAGAGAAGAGAGTAAAAGAGGAAAGATGCAAGGATACGAACGGAAAGTTGAGTGGGACTAAATGGGAGATTTGAGGAAAGGTGGTAAAGAGTGGTAGTTGGCAGTCACAGAGAGAGATAACAGACTGCTCAACAGGAAGCTGGGGACAGAGGGTCAAAGGGGAATGACACAAACCTTTGTCAGCTCTGCCTGCTGGACGGAGAGTTTCTGCCGCTGATAGTTGATGAGGCGCACCAGGTCACGGTACTGGTTGCTGTAGAGCATGCCCTCCGATTGGCTGTCCCCCACTTGCTGGAAGTCCTGCCACATGCACCACACATAACATCACGACTGTCCCCAGTAAGCTGTACTCCTTCACTCGCACATGCCACAAGCAGCCTACCTTGATAAGGTTTCTCTTGAAATTGCCCTTGCCGGTCGAAGATGAGGAACTGCTGTCCGTGTGCTCGGGGGTGCCGCGAGAGGGACTGGAAGTGGGAGGTGGGGGGTCGCGGTACGGAGGCGGAGATGTGGGTGAGGGCGGCTCCCTGTACGGCGGGGCCTCACGTCTCGCAGGACTCTTGTATCCTTCCTGATGGCAGGGTGACAAGTTGCCCTTGTCCTCCCGGTTCTTCTGCACCAGTTCTTCTCGTACCTGCAAGTGTTTCCACCAACGTTACACTACACAGAGAGTAGAGGCATCTCACTGTTATGTTCACAGCATGCGCATGGCCCTCCAATACAGCTTGTGCATTACCTACTTCAACCCCATTCAGAGAACGTAAGCACAACATCATTGGCCTTGATTTGAACAATAGGATACAAATGCTCATGTAAGAAATTACAGAATTGCAAACTTTCAAAGCTGCATACTTACTAGCTCTGCTAATTTTCTCAAGAAATCCTTTATATGACAAAAATACTGTGAATTATTCCATCAATATGTACGGTGGTGGTACCTACTCAAAGCTTAACAATTTGAGGGGGGGGGGGGGGGGAATAATAATAATAAATAAATAAATACATTTTCTTTGGTAGTTACTAGAGCTGCACAAATTCACAGAATTATGCCAATATGCTGAATAGCCAATGTACCTATTCTGTAATGCCAATTCACCAATATGCTAAATAATATAATGAATAGGAAGAAGAAAATCCCATTGCAGAATTAACTTCTAAAATAATGATACTAATGGATTCATAAATACCGTAGAACCTTGTTTCAACAATGAACATGAATAGAACTCATTCTATGTTGACGCGTCACACTTGATGCACATTTTACAAGTGCACACTATTTGCGACTGCGTCCCAAATTGGAAAGCTCTAATCCTTATGGGCCAGTCATAACACACTGCGGAACGAAAAATGGGAGATGGGACACGTGTCCACAAGAGCACCTTGGGACAGCCACCTTATTAAGACTTGTAACATGTGCTAACATTTTAATAATACTTCACCATGCCAAAAAGCCATCACGTGTGTCATCTCTCCGCAACAGTTTTAATCGCCCGCTACTCCAGGACGGCTGCTGTGTATCTCAATCTCACCACTGGAAAGCAGAGCACCACCTGCTGGTGCAATCACAGCCTCCAGGATGCGCGAGTTGGCTAGTTATACATCAACACCTTCCAACCACGCGGCAGCAGATAAGGATATCCAGTCGCCTATCCATGATGTCAGAAGTCACACCCCAGAGGGCGGAGCATGCTTCCGCCTCACTCTTCTGAGTGGCAAGAAGCTCAATAGATTAGTATAAAAGGACCTACAGAACAGGGCCTCAGGGCAGTCTGTTGCACCTCCACTGCTGTAATGGCCACTGGAAGGTGTTAGCACATCAAGGGTACGCTCTACCCCCATCTCCCACATGGCCACGAGATAGAACTAACAGGGTCAGCTAGCAGCTTCAACTCTTCACACCATGTCGGTTAACAGCAAGTCTCCTGAAGGTCCTCGACCATTGATGTCCACCAGCAGCTCCAGAGATCCCGCCAGCAGTCTAGAGGTCTTCCACCTCTTCGGCGAACTCCAGCTCCAGAGGCCTTCCGGACACATGCCAACCAGAGGGACCTGCCAACGCAGTCAAACCCCTACCTTCCTTGGTAACCATTCCTCAAGTCTTCCTTGGACACACGTTAGGTTCCTTACGAACAATTCCTCTTTAGGAATTTATTGCTGCATTTTATTAATTCACGTACCACCTACAACAATAATTACACACATGCTTACTATTTGCTTCGGGACACCTTCGCCTGAATTAGAGTTAAACCCCCTTTTCATTTTCAACTGTTTTATATTATTATATTATGGTTATTATTATTACTAGGAGAGTGTGTCCCCATTTGTCATTTAAAGCTTTTAATAACAGCTCACTTAATTTATATAATTATTGTATTTCAATTTGTTCAAGTGTTCCCTGTTTGTAAACACACCCTTAAGGCAGTTTACAATATTACATATTATTCAATACAAGCCCTTCAGACAATATTTAACTATTTTATTCATGAATAGCAGGCACCTCACATAAAAGCCATAAAGGCAGGCGAATACCTTTCACGGGTGGATCACCAGTGTACCTCCTTACTCTGCCTCACTACTGTAAAATGTCGGGCAGGAATATCAGTGTGTGTGACTCTTGTGGAACGTAAAGTGCTCAGTACCACACTGCAGAAATACGTGATACACCAGCTACTTCCCAGTACTGTTCATATCCACAATACTTATGCCATATTTAAGAAAGGTTGGTGTAAAGTAAAGCAGGAAAATCAAAGTGCAAAATCTAGTCAAGGAATTGATAGAACAAGTAGCAATTAAAGTAGACACACCACCTCCACTATTCGAGCCACATACTACAATTCCGCAAGGGCCGCATCCAATACACCTGGACATCATCAAATACAAGGAGGCATTTCTAGGTTTAGATTTCACCCTAACACAATACTCTCATAGCCAAATACCTACTCAGACCTACGAGGACTTCTTCAGTTATGCTGCTCCGCAACCAGTGTCGGCCTCTGTTCAGCCACCACTACCTGTGAGCAGCAAGCCGCAGCAGCAGAGAGCAACTCAACCAGGCATGACAGAGGTAAGGCGTCGCATTGGCAGTACATGGTGCTTAAAACTCCTGATTTTGTTCAGACTAGGAAACCGACACAACCACAGTTATTCATGCAAAAAGCCCTTAAACGCAACACACCACAGTTTTAGTTTGACAGTTTACAAACGCCCTTCATGATGCTGACATTACGATGGTCTGCATACTCCTCACTGGCTAAACGACAAGCGACACACAAATCCACATCCCGTTACCAGCTAGTTCTGATGATAAAGAGTCCACAGTTCGAATCCCAGAGTGGACGTTAGTAAGCCTCCACATTGTAGCAATGGTCCAACGTGGCAGATTCCACGACCTACCGGCAAAGCGCACAACCAGAATTAGAACGACCCAAGGGCTTGTGTCTCAGCTCTGACCTTTGTAAGATTTGATTTCTGTATGCAGTATTTGTGTGTTAGCTTATTTCTGACACTGTTCCAGCCAAGAGGACAAAGCACGCGCGACAATGTTTACAATAGTAAGAAAACTTCACATATACACTTGCCTTGAAATAAACTCTGTTAGGATGTTTCTGAAGGGACTGAAAAAATAATACTTATTATCCAGGAAAACTTATTACAAGGGTCAAATTACACATATGTAGATAGACAAGATGCAGAATTACTCAACTTATTAAGTAGGAAAACTTCTTAAGTGGGAACTTTCTTAACTTCCTTAGCATCAGCGCGAGGCTCAGCCACTTCTACTCGAGTCAGCCTGTAGTAAATACCTGTGCGTATTTTTTAGCTCTTGGTCCGTCATGGGACTCTGCTCAATTTTACGTTATAGCTCATATAACTTCTGTTGAGCTGACATGTACTGGTTCTGGCATACGTCTGTACCAACTGAATAGCTTGCATAGGAATGAGTTTTGGCGTGCGCATGTAGTTTAATATTCAAAATTTGGTTTGGTACTGGAGTGTGGTAAATTTGGTTTAGTGTAAATAATTTCGCTATGTGGTACCCAGTTTTGTTTTATGTGTTTGCTAGTTTGGAGTTGTTCAATAATAATGTTAGCAGCTAGTCACCTGGATAGTTCATGGCAAGGTAAAAAGGGACCGCATCACCTTGTCCTGCTAAAGATTTTAAAGTTTTGGTAACCAACTTGCATCTTAGTTTGGTTGAGAAATTATGGTGCTTTTTAATGCCTTTAAAGTAATATATTTTAATTGTTTTTTAAATGTCTGTACTTGTTAGTTTTTATTCTGGTTGAGCTCTGATGGCCTTTTGGCACCCCAACAGAAGTGTGAATATTAATCTGTTTGTGAAGGTTAAAATATATTCTAGTCATTTCTTACCTGGTTTTAACGCTTTTAGTCTGAAATAACATTTGGAAAGTATACCAGGTGTTAATCTGCAGGTCTTAAAGAATGAATGACCCTTTAGTAAGAGTTTGATTTTAAACTACAGTACTTTTATATGTTTCATAATGCACTTGGCTATGAGAGGCCCTAGTGGTGCCTGAGTTTCATTTTGAAGGTGTTCATTTTATTTTCAAAGTACATGTATAAAGGATTTCAATTTTGTAAACTTCAGAGTCCAAATACATATTGTTTGAAAACTGAATGTGTCGCGATCTTGTGTAACCACAGCACAGGTAGAACGGTAGAGCCCCCAAGTACACTGCTCTCGGACCAGCTTGTTGGCTTGGTGTTCACTCCTTTCCCACTGCACCTTTGTGCTGGAAAACAAGTGCTCCCTAGGCTAGGAAGACCCGATTGAGAAAACACCCACGTAGTGACCCTCGACGGCGAGGCCTGACTTGCAACACACACTGCACATCTGCGCCAGGTGTTGGAACTGGTTGTCTGCTCTGTCGACAGACCACATGTGGTCTGACACACTATAAGATCACAAGGAGCATGCCTTGCCTTGCAGACGTGAAGGGTGATGTATTCTTCCAATGACCTACTCCAAGCACCGTGGGCTAAAGGAGCACATCAAACAGACCTTACTCACCTCCGGGCACCTGCACAAGCTAACCTCTGCCATCATTACCTCTGTTGCTCAACTCGACCCAAGGGAACAAGTACAAGCATTACGTCACTTGCAGGATCCCGTCGAATCAGAAGTACCAGAGGATCTATTTCCAGAACCTGTACGAGTAGGCACAGAAGTACACCCGTTGCTTGCAGCTTATTTTAATCGACCAGACCAGCGGCCTACCAAAGCAATAGCCTACCTGATTCTAGCTGTACTAGTTCCAGTTACTTGGCCTACAGTCAGACAATAATGCAGAACCTAACCTGCTGCACCACCACATACGACCAGTGTACCCACTGCTGGCCCAGCCAACAATTACGTCCGCCGCCTAGGTATACCAATTAAGGCAGGAAATCTCAAGCACAAGATAACATTGTCAGAACCACACTTTATGCCCTGCCGCAAAGCTATCAGGCCGGTCATGTACAACAGATGTGCACCCGCACCTTGCCAGGACTAGATTCTACAAGCCAACATCAGTCTTATAATGGTGCATCTGATGCAGCATCCAAACAAAAACCAGTCTCTCTTAACAGGTGTCTACCATTCGACAGGATGTAATGTGGTCAATCACTACCAGTGATTTTCAGTGGCTTACAGACCACTGTTAATTTAACACTTTTGAACACCCCACAGTGCCAGCGCTACGTTAACCAATGGACTCCAGAAATGAAGAGGAGGAATTAGTTAGCTCAGTTTTTTTATTGTTGTAAATAATGCTAGGGTTAGTCAGATTATTATAAAATAATTGTAGTTTTTTTTACCAATGTTTGTTGTGTGTGTACTAGATCCTACTGGGATCAGAACTTAAGATTTTTGCCAAGAGCACCCAAGAAAATTTGCGGTAATTTTCAAACCATTTGTTCATAATGTGTAGTAGAGTTACTTGCTATGAAATCATTATATTCTTTTATTTGAGTGATCTGTGTATATTGAGCTTAACAGATTACAAAAAGGAACTGAACTTAAGACCTGCCTAAAGAGGTCCAAAGGACATTCCTCAAAATTCTCAAGGTACCTTAGTAAGTTTGCAGGGTACTTGTGTGTTTGAGTGTCTTATCTGTATTTTATTTATTGACTGTAGGTGCTCCACGTACATCAATATTTAGTAAAATTCTTTCTTATTCAGTGAACTCCTTTGTATTCGCAAGCGAGCTGGTTTGGGTATCGAAAGGCCCTGGAGAGCAACCTTTCTGTCACATGTAACTGCGCCTAAGACATATAGGAAGACCACAAGGTAGGGTCACTTTCTTCGCCACCTGTGACTCAGCAGGTACAAGATAGTATGCACCCCACTCCTTTACGAGTGAGGCATTGGATTTATTTTCCCCAGTGTCTTTTAAACATGCAGTTGTTTATTGTTTTCTCTTCAGGTACTTACACACACATTATATGTGTGTGTGTGTATATATATGACACACGCACGTAATAAGTAACCACAGCACTATGGTGCTAAGTGTCCAACGGCACTGAAAGAACAAAGGTCGCAAGACACCTACCAGTGCATTCCTGTGACAGTAATCCACGCAACAGAGTTGGGGGGGGGGGGGGGGAAGGGGTAATTAACAGGGCAATAGTTCCAGCCTGCCAGGCGAGTGGAAGAGAGAGTACAACAGCAGAGTGAGACAGAAGTACGGTTTTATCCCATGTGCAGCCCCAGCACCCAGAATAAAGCACTAGACAGATGTCAGACGACCAGATCTTAAGGGGTAAGCCTGATTACACCCCAAATTTTTTTCTTCTGTTTTCGAGGGGAATTTGGGGGGGGGGGGGGATTGACGCATGCCGCTCTCAACAATATTTAATAAACAACGACGCCTCGTCTACTTCACGTATTCCGAGGAAGGGTCAAACCCAGCCAGTATTTCACGAGTACCTACAGGATCACTCCCAGCCTAGTAAGCGATGACCAACACGTGAAATAAAACCAAGCAACTCCATTCACGAGTGCCTTTAAGATTGCCCTAGTTGTGGAGGGTGATTCTAGACCCGTGAATGCAACGTTTCATAAGCATGCAAGAAACACGCCAACCTCCCCGAAGTGCCACGAAGCGTACTGACCTTGGCCCAGCGGCCACCTGCCACGAAGCTCACCAAGCGCCAGGAAGAGAGGGTGGCTAACCCCCCCACTCCAGTCCACGCATGAACATGACCAATGCAATGCAGTGCACTATAAATGACAGTGCGCAGTTGAAAACACCAGTTATCTTCTCCAGTAGCTAGCCTCAACAATCCGGTGCCATGGGCTCTCTACTGCTAGACATGTTCTCACGAACCACTACAAGAACTCCACAGGCTTCATACATTGTCTTCAAGACCTACCAGAGGCTTCTACCAGCAACTCCAGAGGCTGCCACCAACAGCTACCAGCAGCTCCAAAGGCTGCTGAATCATTACCAGCAATCTACCAGATGCTCTCCAACAGTAATCTTGCAGACTTTTGCCCAACATTAACATCGCTGATAACACTTGCCGTCATTGTTCCTCCTGGTTCAACGACCACCACTACTTTCTGGTAGTGGTAACCCCTTCTGGGAGTGGCCCCTGTAAGTTCCTTCTGGACACCCCTAAGTTAGAGTAGCTGCGATTGAGTTGTTTTCATAGCCATGGAAGCCACTTTCTACCTTGAGCAGATCACTTTCACCTGTTTTACAGTAGCTTAACTTCTGTTCATGCTTGCTTGGTTAGGAGGTAGTATGTGTCACTGCATTTATTCTACAGAATAAATACACTTTTATTCAAACCAAAGTGCGTACTGTTTAGAGGGTATTTATATTGATTGCTGAATATTGATTGCTGAAAACTTAACCCTGTTTGTGACAAGCGGGAGACCGGGTATTGACCATCACTGTACGAGCCATAGAGTAGGACAGCAGATGTCCCTTCAGGAAGTCTGTACGTCACCACATACCCATTAGCAAGGCCATCCATTCTGTGTGCTTTGGTGTACGGAAAGGTAGAGCCAGAATCACAAGCAACATGTCCAATAGGGGCTACACCGCTAGCCCAGTTTGTACACCTTCCACCGCGCCCTTGGTGCCGGAAGGAAAATTTGCCTGGACCTGGAATGCCTGACCTTTGTGGTGACACTCACTCGACAGTGGTTTGAAGATAACCTACACTATCCAATGCTCATGATCTGTGCACCGGCGGTGCAGGGCTGTGGGAGCACAGGGTCCGGTCATCATATATGGTTGAAAGTAAACTTAGCTAGGATCTCGTCGCCTGCTTGTCACATACCAGATATAGTTAAGGATTTACTACCTATGTGCCATTCAATAAGAGTAGTGGGAATCAAAGGGAGGAGCAAAAGACAACGGCTATCACCACTAAGTGAGTGTGCACCTCTCAGCTGTCTGCACTTAGCAAAGAAGCCCAACAGGATCAAGCTAAAGTCACCCGCCGACTGGAGGGGCATCACTCCAGAGTCTCCTCCCCTTCTTTGTTTGCAGCACACACCAAACTCGGCGGCAGCTGTCACTCCATCGTCAGTGCACTATTGGCAGGCACTGAAACCAGATACGGGATAGCTAACCCAGTTTTTTGGAGCAGTCAATCAACCAGCTGGACCACAACAAACAGCCACTCTCATCACAACAGCGCAGCCACATGTTCATCAGTATTCGGAGCCAATACCAGCCGACGATCACCATCACCAAAGCCAGACAAACAGATACCTGTAAACACTGATAAGTCAGGTAAACCTGAGAGTGTGCGTGTTCCCGTACGGTGTATTGCAGTATTGTCAACACCAGACTTTGTACCTTGTCATCAGCCAACACGATCAGTGTTAGTTTCCGGCAAGGTGCCTACTAACTTTAATTAATAATGTAAAGTTATATACCCAATGCGCCTGACCTAGCGTAATCAAAACCCCTGACCGTGAGACAGTCACCGACTCCAGAGCCTCACGCGTCAGAATAGACATGCGTCTTCTGAATAATCTGATAAAATGTAAGGGCCTATTCGACACCTTTTGCCGTCTAATAATAGGTAGGCAAGCACCGAGCCAAGTGCAGTGTAACTCACAACAGGGAAAATCAGAGAATTTGCATTGTGTCATATTACAGTATTTTCATTTTCAGAGGGTTTGAAAGTTTTAGATCAGCTTGCATTTGGTGTCGGAATACAATCAATTATATACTGTATTTTGAGACGTTATTTTCTTTATTTAAACGAGTTTAGGTGAAATGTTTTTAATGTGTTATTGACAGTAATACTTTTTTTAAAATTCCCATTTTTATTGCGTTTCTTAGCTAAACTTTATTCACAGATAATGTACAGCTCTTACTATACTAAACATAAAGTTTTATAAGGTTAGAAGCTGTATTATATTGATGTACATATCAGAAAACTCATCTACTGAAATCCCGCACGTACTGAAATTTTTTGGCTGTCCCCCGAATAACGACACAGTAGATAGACAGTCAAATTTACTTTGAGATATGTTGCCTTGAAAAGGCAGTTTTTAACCATCTGGAGTAGTCTTAAATGGTGTTTCTATAGCACATGAGGTTTTGAGAGTACTCAACAACCCTCTTCTAAGTGTGTACTTTTCGTAGATAAGCACACTGGAAAAACACTTAATAATTTAGTAGAAAAACAAGTATTTCAAACACACAGCAACATAATCCATGTGCCACATACACGGGAGCATTGATTGAATTATTTTTTACTTATCACATATCCAAATAATCAAATTTCAATATACTGTAATTAATAAGCAAAATGCTTGGAATTTATTTCTACACTGCTATTTTTGTATCTGAATAGTTTTCATACCCTATAATTTCTTTCTTTCTGGCTTTGTTTTACGCAGAGTTATCTACTTAATATGTATATATTTGAAATCCAGTTTCCTAACTATGGACTGCTTGATGGAAAACATTGCTAATGTCCTCAATCTTTGCTGACATATGGTACTGCTCAGATAGTTCTTATAATTTCTAGGTTATGAAATGAACACTACTTACTGCCAGTTGTGGCAGGAATGGTTACATACACGAATCTCATAGCTCTAGTTTGCATTTCAGTGTTGCCATATATTACAGTACTCAATAAACTAATACGTACAAGTTAATGAAAGTAGGTAGTCGCTGGACATTTGCCAGTCCAGCCAACCTGTAGTTGTGCTGCTGACTGACAAGTAGGTAGAAGCCACACGCGAACATACTGACCATGCTCTCCTTCTACATGGAGCACAGCCTGCATGGAAGTGCACATGAGAACAGTCAGTCTCACTTACCTCAAGGCCCTTCAGGAGGGCAGCGTTGTCGCGGCGCCGCAGCTCCGACCAGCCCTGGTGGCCACCACTGAATGTCAGCGACTTACGAATGTCCTTGTTGCGGTCAGGCCCCGCGGGATCGGGAGGGGGTGACTTGGTGGGGGTGAGGCCAGGCTGTGGTCGTGAGGCAGAGCGCTGTAGGATGAACTGCACGTCGCTTGAGTACTCCCCCCACTTGGTTAGGATCTGCTGTCGCAAACACATGCTACTCAACAGTCTACAACCATTTTCATCCAAATTGATTCAACAGCATATTTCCACATCATATAAAGTAACTTTGGTCTCTTATTACAAAGAGTAAACAATACATGGAAGAGAGTAAGTGAGACAATAAAAGAGTAAGTGAATTGGAAGAGGGAGTAAAAGAATGAAAGGAGGAAAGGGGAGCAGAAATACTAACGGGAAATGAAAATAGAAAGGCAGAAGACTAATACAGGGAACGAAGACTGTAAGGAGGTAGTGAAAATGTTAAAGGGAAAAGTGGGGAAAAACAGAGAAAGAATGAAGAAGGTACACCGAAGAGCCAAATGATGGGAGTAAGGATGAGATACGAGTCAAACACAGACAAATAAATATGAATCTGTCCCTGTAGAAAGGGTCTCAGTCCTTATAATATTGAAATTGAGTTAATCCCATATCCTTGGTGGGACTTTGTCCAATGTTTGGAAAACAAAACAATTGTTTAGTGCATTTCATAGTCCCATACAGAATGGTCCTCTGTCAATGACTGAAAACCTTCCTGCAGGTAACTGTCATTACCTCATGAATGCTACCACAACATTTATTTGCCAAACTATCAGCTGATATATATTGTAGTTATCTAAGGTTATGGTTGCAAGAAGCCGCTAGGCTACCAAAATGTTATAAAAAGATACGAGGTTCGAGTACTCAAAGTGTAATCTCGAACCTACCTCTATCATTTTATAAAATTTTGGGAGCCTAGCAGCCTACTTGCAACCTTAACCAACATTTTTATGTTCTGATCTCCCACCATTTTGTGTCCGTCCTATGTCACTAACAAACTTCCCTGTGTATTTAATGCTTTCATTTCTTGTCTTCCTTACACTTTCCACATTCCCAGCAGCTATTCAATTTAATTTTCACGTATTTGCACCTTACGCACATTCCTCAGAAGTTTTACATGTTCACCTCTGCCTTAATCATATAAGTGTGTTTTATAACTCGCCGCCTGATGAAGCTAGCTTAGCCAGCTTCGCCACGATCGCGCAACCGCATGGAAAATGTTTCATCCTATTCTGTCTGTGTGTGTGCATGCATGTCTGTGTGTATCTCCGTGTTGTGCCTGTGTGTGCACATGCGCACGCCTGTTGACGAGTACTACACTGTGTGTACTCAAACCTCTATCTTTTTATAAAATTTTTATCTAAGGTTATATTCGTCTATGGGCTGCTCTTATTTTATATTTGAATAGTAATGGAAGATGACCCAACCATAAAGTAAAAAAGTAAGTATAGTCCTTCCTTACAGTTTAGAAATAAAACTAAGGTAGCAGAAGTTAAGAGTAAAGAATTATACTAATTACAAGGGAAAGCTCGTACCAGCCAAACAAGAACACCTTGCATAAATAAATAAAAGAAAATATCTTCCCGCGGAATGAAGTCAAAATACACATTTCTTGATTTGTAAATAAATTTTTCAATTGATAACATAGTATAAGTGTCGGGACTTCTGATTTGCTGTTTATTGACGCACAGCTATAGTAACAAGGACAGTTAAACCAAGTGCTTATCGCTATGCAGAGTAACTTGCCTATAAGTATTACTTTTATAACTTGTCCTTTACATTATCATTTTGCTGTCAATTGTGGATATGTATTGGTTGTACATTAATAATAAGACATTTATTTCAGCTTTGTGTGTGCACACATGAACCATTTCTGTAAGTATAGTAATTTCCTTTAAATACTTTTCTCATTCAAGTTTTCAGTTTTGCTGCAGTCATTGCAATGAAGGAACCACAACAATGATGAGAGTCCATGCACTTTACCTGTAAAATTGGTTCCTTGAGGTCAGTGTGGGTTTGACAAAAAGGAAATGTCGCACCCATTTAGGCCACAAGAGACAACGGAAATGTGGCCATCACTGGATCGGCATTTCACTTAGTTATAAATAAAACAAATTATTTTTAGAATTATTTTATACAAATGAAGGTGGTGCCAGTTACAAGCCTGGTATACCCTTCTTTTACCACTTCAATTCTCAGTATAAATGTTCAGTTATTTTTTGGAGGGTCTCAGAAGTGTACGAACACAGAGTAACGGAGTAAAAAAAAAAAAAAAAAAAACTATATGTGTATGTACATATACACAATTGCATTTGTTGATATGTTTATATTTTTAGTGTAAATTATTTTTATTTTTTATACTATCCTTAAAATGTACAGATACATGCACATATTGTGTATATTTTTCTTTTTTATACATTACATATTTTTATACTGCCACGTTTGTGCCGTCACGTTAAGTTTATTAGCACCATCTACTTCTGTGCAGTGGTGTACTCTTTGCTTCGTTCAGATCCCCTCGTCTTTCCTTGCCTCCCTGCCTTCCCCTTTCCCTTTCCCCTTCATTCGTCATTATTTTTTGATTTGTCATTTTTTATTTAAATCTTTGCACGGCCTCGCTCTGTCCACTTTATACGCTTCTGACATCTGCTACGTTACGCCGCTACCTTATGCCTGCAGGATGTATGTTTTTTCCTAATGGTTTAGTTGCACCTAACTTCAGTCAGCTGAGGCCAAACACAGCTACCATGTTTTAGAGCTGACGTTTTACTTCTCACGCTACAGAGAGATGGGGCACTTAGAAAATGGTGAGTCATGGGAAACGTTAAGTTTGCGGTACAGTTTTTAAATGTTTGGTAATTTGTGTGACAAGTGGTGTTGTACAGTAGTGTGCAGTAGTGCTAGTCTGTTTCAAAATCTGGATTTGGCTGCCCTACCAAATTATTTTTCGGCTTAACTAATGTATTCTTTTTTAACATGTGTTGGTCCTTGTTCACCACCAAAGTTTAATGTTTGCTTTTTCACAGTTTCCAAGACTTCATCCCTAGGGCGTTCATTGTTCAATTGTTTGTTGTGTAAAGTTTTTGTTTATCGGAGCTGTGAGATGACCCAAAGAATTATATATGTTATATATGTTATATATGTTATATATATATATGTATGTGTATATATATATATATATATATATATATATATATATATATATATATATATATATATATATATATATATATATATATATATATATACATACATACATATACATACATACACACACACACACACACACACACACACACATCATATATGTTACATGTTTTATACATAATATACATTTACATTTAGCAGTCCTATAATGTAAACATTGAGTTTAACATGTGGCAGTCACATGGCAATGTTAGTTTACATGTGGTGGAAGGATACATAATGGGCAAGAAAGTAGAATTTTAGCAGGGCTTTCAAAAGTGCTCACTTTATCATGAACGCCCTATAACTCATCATCCAGCACTGCAAAGGAGATGACTGGAACCAGCCGATCCACTGCTTCATCGGAGCCAAGGAAGCATGTACCTGAATACCCTGGTAAGACTGCCCTGCCTAAACGGGCTAGTGTAAAGGTAAGACATATTGCAGTAGTCAAAAAGCTGACCGTGCCAAGTCACCAACCTACATGACCAGTGTTAACATCTAGTAGAAAGCCAACCAAGAGTAAATACTGTAATTTGTTATAACCAGAGCGCGCCTGACATAAAGCAAAGCCAAACCACATTGTTCAAGTCTAAGCAACACGCATCAAAGTCTCCTTCACAAACTACTGAAAGAGGTCCTCTGGAAGGTCTGGAAGACATATGGGTTGCTGCTGAAGGGCTTCTGGGTTGTCTGGAAGACAAAGAGAGGACAGAGAGTTCCAGCAAACGCTGTGGTGGAGTGATTTGCCAAGGCTGTGCGGCTCTCAGAAGAGCTGACGAACAACTGGCGATTTTGGGTTGTGTACGGGTATAAGTAGCTGCCGGCCTGCCCTCGCCCGGGGTGCATGGTGGGGGTGGTCCAGTCGTGTCTGTTCGTAGATGGAGTCAAGGATTGCCTACTGCCGCATCTGTGGGTGGTTGGAGCGTGGCAAGTGGCGCCATTCCCTAGCGCACTCAAACTCCTAGACTGTAGAGAGTAATTTTGGCTGCTTGACGACTGGCTCACTCATTCTTCTGAGGGGGGAGTGGTATGGCTCTCAGACTGTTATGAACAGTACAATACTGGCATGTCTGTATTACTCCCCGCAACAAGGGATGCAACCTCTATGCACTCTGGTAGTAGTTATACTGGTTTAGATCCTGCCTGGTGAGCCAAGAAGATACGCACACATGAAACAAACTTGGGTCACATTTATATCTGGAAAGCGTCACGCATCAATATAAATGTTGGACTTACAATTTTCAAATAAAATAACATCTACGTCTTCCAAGATTTATATACAAGTGACGTGTGCCGCTTATAGTACCAATCTACTACGATTACAACTCATCGCCAAGGCACCTATTTCCACCAATACAGATGTGAGTGACACGTTGCCTACCCTACAGGCAACAGGAACGTATGAGCGAATTCTCTTCACCTGGAGGATACGCATCCTGGCAGCTTGCCCCCCCCCCCCCCCACACCCCCCTTCCGCGCTGAGAGCCAACAAGCTGCACAGACCTTGGGCAAGGCCGAGCGCTACCATAGAGGCACGAAGCAGAAATACTGACGAGAGTTTTCACACGCCAACCACGGCAGAAGAATGTCACACCCTCCCCACAGCCCGCACCAGCAGCATACATGTTTCCACTATATAAGTCCGGATGCTGCCGGGCTCCGGCAGTCATTCTTATTCATCTCTTGCGACATCCCACACCATTGCTTAGAGCTGCGACCTCCAGATAACTTCAAAGCTTGAGTACGCCCCATGCGGCTACTTCACCGTCGACGATCAGTCAACCTGACAACCAGCGAACATGCTCACCAACACGTTTTCAATTCACTTTGCCTCCTCAATACATCTATATTAGAACAGTTTATTAGAACCAGGTTGCCTACACCTGGTCTTCAGCACTCAATTGTCTGGTAGGAGGTAGCACGCATCGCATGTTTATTGAGACTTCAATAAACATACTTTTGTTTCCTACCAATCAGCTTTTATTTCTTAGAGTATCTGTCTGTTTACCTGCTAGATACAGGTTGCTACATACACCCTTGACATGAACCGGGTAATTTATAATAACCAGATTAACTTCAACTACAGGCGCCCTTCAGGGGTCCGTCATATTTTCTTACACGCCCATTAGACGACCATCTGTTGCTTTCCAACTGCCACAGCACTGTACTAGTGCCGGCGGAGAGGAACAGAGGAGCCACAACCACTAGTAACACCTTCACCCAGGGAGGGGCAACAGTCTCGAGTTATTGCCTTATCCCACAGCATTGCAAGTGCTGGGATACTTCGTAGCTTGAGACCTGCTGCCCAGTCCTGTGTGGACGCACATCCAGTGGTGGCATTGGTCACCCAAACAGCTGCCTATCTCTGATTAGCCAGCATAGCGTGGGGGATCAGTGGAGACTTTACGGAGCCTGCTCAGCAAGCCAAAACTGGACTGACACTGTAAATTGTGTTTAGTTTGTTCATGTCAAGGTGTACCTAGTAATCTGTGTGCAGAGACTCAATGCATTATGACCATAGGCACGGCCAAAAACGTAGGGATCGAAACGCAGTGGTCTTTGCTGCCACACAGTTGGGTGTACTTCCTCTACCTACACTGGAAAGGCAGGCGGAACGGGACCGTGCCGCCCAACTCAGGCATGAGTCAGTGTCGACTACTCCGGTAACTATATTATTCGTATCTCCGTGTCTACAAAGTCACTCCTTGTACCATCCTGTGGTAAAAGGGTTGTTGACCGGTACTGAAGTAAGATTCGGATGGGATAACATCTACTTCTGGACCAATGAAGCTCACCTGTGGAATTGCAATTTCAGTGTGGGCCAAGCTCGCTACGTCTGGGTAAAACCCACAATGACCACGGCACCCAAGAAGCAGGAATAAGTACGTACTAACCAACACCCCTCGCCTCTCGCCGTCTAGCTAATCTAAAGCACCACGCTTTTGGTCTAGTGGACAAAATCCTTGACCATCGTGCCTAGTAGTCTAACCGGCCACACGTCACATTAAACTCGTACAATTTTTACAATTACATTAACTTGGTACTTTTAGGTTAAAAACTTGTGGTGTTACCATTAATACAGTAGCAACAGTCGACAAAATCCAAAATGAAAAATACCAAATGGCAAATTACAAATAACAAAATGATCAACTTGTACGCAGTCTGAATTGGACATGTGTTAAAAAGTTTGTGCTTTGGTTAGTAAAAATTGCAGAGTGCATGCACAATGGGAAAAAGGTGAGCAAAACTTTTGAATGTTCAACAAACTGATATCAAAGTATCAGAATAGAAAAAAATTAGCATCAAAATAACTAGTAAATGCAGTATATATTAATATATTATATGGAAAGTAGAAGTCTGGTGGGTGGTTCTAAACAGTTAGGTCTTGACAGCCAATGAGGGTGAAGCGAGGTGAATAGCAGCACTGGAAAGCAAGAGTGGGGGAAATGGGAGATCCCCATGAAAACCTGCCGACCAGCAGCATTATCGTGCACAATTCCCAAGTGCAAAAGTCCAGGGAGTGACTTTGCCGGGAATCTAACCCAACTTACCTTGGTAGCTCAACCCACCAGCTTTTGCCTCAACTGTGGCACCAACAAAATATGCTATGGCATGCAGTAATATTTTAGGGTAGAATTCATTGTGAGTATATGAGCAATACTTGAAACAAGAATTACTTATACTCGTGCTTCAGAATGATTTTCAATTCATAGTGCCAGAAACAAGTATTGCTTATTTTGATAGTTTTAAGTAATGCTTCATGAAGCACTGCACCACGAAGTACTGCTTATCATGTATTCACAGTCACAAAATAAGTTTTACTTATTTCTCAAGCATTCATAGTCAAAGAAGTATTGCTTATTAATGCATATAAGTAGTACTTCAACATATCTGCTTCATTGCAAAGTTAAGCACTGAATATTTTAATAATAGGACTAGGTTATTCACAAAATATTTCTATTACAAATTATGTTTCCTTAAAATGTTTTATGGAAACACGAATTTAGATAATTACATGGGACAAATGGGAAAATTAAAATCCTACACTTTGATGAGAAAACAAATCTTTTCTATACCTTTGTGTACAGTGGATTTTGGTTAGGCCTACTATTTGTATATTAACCCCTTCCAGCGCATAAGTATGAGCATCATATCGTTTCGAATGTTTATTTGTAATAATCTTTCAGGGGTCTGGTGTAGAAAAAGAAAAAAAAACCTTAACTTTTTAGATAAAAATATTGCACATCAGATTCCCCAAAAAAACAGACTATCGTTTACAAATACAACAATCACATATGAGAAATCTTTACGAAAACTGACATTATTAATTACTATGAACATACATTACACTGAAGCGAACTGATATTTATAACTAAAAAATATTTTAGTAACATTTTAGCTTTGATTTTGACAAAAGGGTAAATAAAAAATAACAACATAAATTTCAGTACGCAAAACGGGGTCACTGAATTATTTCTATTACAAAAACTATAAACAAAATCATGCCAAAACTAGCTAGGTTATGATTAGGTCTGTGGGAATATTATTTTTTTATTTTGAATCAAATTTGAATAAGAATACCAAAATATCTCCGAATACGAATATACAATTTGAATAATTAGACCCACAATAGGCCCAAATATATAAATTAAAATTGCAATGACAAAAATGTATAATTTATAGTTAACATTTCAACAGTGAGGTCCACAGGATATAAAAGTAAACAAACTATTTAAATTTTACAAGCTATGGCATTGAAAAACCAACATTAGCTAACCACCTTCAAGTAATCATTGTAAACATTATTTACAAAACATGCTAATTAACTGCTTGTAATTTGCAACCTCTTGAACAAGTTTTATATGGAAATTCTCGCATGGACATTTCACTACAATAATGTTTGTCTATCACTGATATGAAATAATTTATTTGCATAATCATTCAGTAAAATCAACACTTTGTCCATTTCCTAAAACCAACAAAATTACATTTCACTCAAGAAAACTATTAAAACGGTACCTGCAACCAATCATACTTAATGAAAGCACCTACAAAGACAATTAACTACCAATAAAATTTTTTACAACACCAAGGTGCACTCAATAAACATGATAAAAATGAACACAGTTCACCAGCACTGGAGTACTATTATCTTCTATTATTCGAAAATTCAATAATTCACACAGGCCTAGTTAACGTGTTTGCAATACGAGATCTGAAACAGAGGTTATGTTGGCTGGAAGGTAGCATGACACGTGAGCAAGCACTTTTATTATTGATAATGTCGTTCATGGAATGGCGATTATTGGTGCAGGATGGGAAATGTCCAGAATTATATTACTACAAGGTATCATAGGTTATAAATTAACTGAGATGTCATTAAAACGAACATACACATAATTTATATATTCGTCGCGTGTGCATATAAAATATTTTTTTTTTTTTTAGCACAAACTTCAGAAAAATGATTACATAACACATGAAACAAACACGCTTTTATTGCACACAATTATTTTAATCTCAAATGTGCAATAAAATAAATTAAAATTAATCAAACAGCAGTGAAAAATTAACAAAATAATGAACTAATGTACAAATTAATTTTGTCTGAGTGACTGCTGTAAATAAAGTGGCAAATTTATCTATGTTATGTGGCCCACTGATATAAAGAAAATGATTTCCATACTTCACCAAGCACAACTTGGCCCAAATAAGTAGTGCTTATACAATAATAACTTCATCAAGTACCTAACGATTTATGAATTAATTTATCGCATAATTAATGCTTGAAGAAGAAACACTACTTCATGAAGTATAACTTATTTGCCAAACAAGCTCTGACTATGAATTCCAGCCTTAATGTAGGTTTAATGTCTAAGTGGTGATGTAGTGTGTGATGATGACCTTGAGAGGGTGCTCGTGGGGGGCCAGCAGCCTTTCATTGTTCCGCCAGCGCTCTATAAGCGTGAAGCGTCCCGTCTTACCCGTCGCATGAGCCAGAGCGTACACAACATCCTGCAAAAGCAACACACAAAAAAATTAGTACAGCCTCCCTCACTCAGGCGAGTATGGCGACCAACTCAACTGACATGCCCTTAAAACAAACTTTGAAATGTGGCAATCATGCCTTGATGATATGAAATGAAAGTGTGGCAGACTGCATTGATGGTAGACACAGAAGCACTTCAAGAAAACTTGCTAGCTATCAGCAATGCCCAGTAACATTTGCCACGTATAACAAATCCAGTCTTCAATAAATTTCTAACGAAAACCAGTGTGTTACTAGTTTGTCCATAACAAAAACTCTATTTTTAAGATGTAATAAAAATGTATTGATGGTGTCAGAAACAATTTCTTTTAAATTTTGTACGCACAGTAAGTTATAAGGGAAATGTTTTTCCGAAACAGAATGACTAAACTTTGCATGTCCATTTATGTTATTAAAATAAAATTTAACATGTAAACTATAGTACAGTCATCAATTTTTGTGTAATGGCGCACAGGGCAGCTAAGATAATAACACATCCTAGTTTCAGTGGGTTTAAAGAAAAACACAAGCAAGCGTGACACCCCAGTGACCATACAGTTGGTCTGCAGTTCACAGATCATCGAACACTTCTATAGAAAACCACTGAAAAAAAAAATGCCAACAACTGCAAATATTTTAATCTAGCACAGGGAAATACATTAAGATGGGCAATAGGTTATGTACAATAGCACCTATTCTAAAAGTTTCACTAAAAGTGCTGTGTTTAAATTTGTAGGAAATTAAAAGAATCTACATTAAGAATGTAGTTGACTACTCTACAACTATTTTGGAGTTTGAGGTTCATAAGCAAGGGAGTCACAAGTGCTCCACTGACACACGCATATAGTCCCCCATTACTACTACACACAATGCTCAGAACAGGAACCTGTGCCACTCTGCTTCCTGGGGTGCAAACAAAACAAGCATGGTGGGCTCAACAATTTACCTGCTTCATACATAGCTGGTAAAAAGTAACGAAGCAAATAAGGCCTTCCCCTGTTTTGTTTATGCTCTTAGAAGCCAAGTGGGGTGCAAACTAACATGAATTCACTTCAGCATCGTACAACCCAATTCAGGCAGTTTACACAGAAATTTTGACATCACAAATACAGCGTTGATGCTGTAAAATGTTTTGTCCTATTACACCACCCCTTCCCTACCACTAACTAATGGGTAATCCATGGGAATGTGGAGGTTTTTGGACGGGGATAATTTCATTTATAAACATTGGTATCAGGAAACACACTTGAGAACATCTGCTCAATTGTTAATATACAGTACTATGACCTGCTTTTTGATAACACATCACACTACCATTTACTGTAACCATTGCGATATATTAAAATATTTTGACTGTATCAAGATGTACACTTCAGCGGATGGGCTCAATTGTATGACCCAATACCAAACATTATATCAGAATGAACAATTAAGGCCATTTGCCCAAAAGTTTGTATTACCCGATACAACAACAGCAAAGACTAGTTACCACTACAGAACCCTAACATAACGTTATCAACAAACAGCATCATTAACTGTACTCTTCAAAATATTGTACTAATGCATGTTGCTCTCCTGTACATTGCATATGCATCTTCTACTTTTCGACTTTGCCCCATCATCGAGCAATGAATCCCATGCCTACAAGGTTGATCCCAGCTCAGCGGACAATTACAGACACCTGGATAAATGATAAAATTGTAATGCCCACCTAAAAGCCGACATGCGGCCGTCCACCCACGCCGGACAAAATGTTTTATCTACCGAGCCACCAACATGACAAAGTAAGAGATGCTAATTGAAGGGATGCTGCAGGAGGGCAGCATCCTTTGCCTGATGTCACTACTGCCCGAGCCTTGTGGAGAGGCAGTAAATACGTCATCAGCCTCTAGACAGGGAGATAAGAAATGGTGGCATGGCCCACAACCATAAGTTAAAACCACCTGTGTGAAGCGAGTCTAGCTATTCCTGCACCCTTCGGGCAGGCTACAACGATACAATTTTTGTATATAAGGAGATGCCAAAACACAGCTCGACAGTTCAATCGGCCCTCTGACCTGAACAAGGTCGAGGAGCTCCAGTCTGCATAACTCTTCAGCTGGTGCTCAGCAAAGCAACACCAGGGAAATGGCTGCAACCCCATTCAAAGAGGCTGTACAAGTTCTCTCTCTCACCAACAAGGAAGCACACAGAGAAAACCCAGCCGGAAAATTGAAGGTCTTTTACGACGTCCAACTCCGTCAGCCATCAACGATGACTCCAACAGCCAGGGGCATCACAAAGTCCTCACTTGTTCGATTCACCCCTCAATCCTTAAAACTCCATGGTAGGAGGTCGTACTGTTGTCCCTTCTGGACTGCCACCCCTCAATTGCATAACACTTTTCAACTTATAAATTTGAATTCAATTCTATTCTCATCCGCAGGTTTGCCTTCACCTGCCGTAAATTTAAATTTTTATGAAACTTAGATTATTTATTATTCTTCTACAGAGCTACGCATCCCCCTGTGTTTCCAACATATTAAATAAATACGCTTAAAATTGAATCTCCCCTTTATTCTGATATTTTATCCACAGTACATGATTTATTAATTATAATTTTAGAATTATTGACAATTCCTATTATGGCTCTTTATTAAAGCGACCGCTCATGGATAGACACGTGTGGGCCGAACTTGCTTGGGTATCCTGGTGCTTGAAGAAGGCTATAGTCTGAATAAGACGTGGGATCACCCAGGTATTGTCTGGAAAACCAGTGCCTCCCAAGACTATCCAGATTTCTAACGTTCATTATCTCGGTTCGTCTGCAGAAGACTGGACACAGGAGGGCTTGAGCGACTCCGGGTAAATCACGAGTAAGCCATTTTGTTTATGGTAAAAATTTGTAACAGTGAGCCAATTACAACTGATATATATCAGTTGTAGTAATGCCACGAAAGAGTGGAGGACGCAATAGCCAGGTTCGACATTTAGTCTGACGGGGAATTACAAAGAGAATTAAACATATCAGCAAATACAGGAACTCCCACTACTTCTAATGAATTGCCACAGAACTCTCATCCTATTGAACACACTAGTGAGCCACGCAAAGAACCACCTGTTATAATGGAAGACTGCAGTTCATACCTAGATCACCTGTTGGGTATATATTGACCTTGGCACGACAAAGAATATTTCGGTGACCAAGGAAAACTCTAGGTAGATCCCGAGCCTAGTATCCCACCTAGGCCGTGTACAGTCCAAAGCGAAACAACCAATACGTGTAAAATACACACAGCTGCCGGGAAACTGATAAATTGTTCATGTCCCTTTAAAACCAGCAGTTTCACATAGGGTTGTGTCTGTTACCCCAGACTTTGTCCTCATGAGGAAGAAGCCAACTAGGCCCACTCCTTACAAAAGAATGGGAAGCACCCGAGAAACAGAATAGTTCATAGCTCTCAAACCTTGAATCTTTCTCATTGGACATTACACAAGCCTTGCTAATAACATATCTGTTGAACCCTTCCACTATTAACGCTTCACATAGTCTAATAACACCTGCATACTACATATTCCTCACACTTTCTCTTTTTTCCTTGGAGGTTGTACAATAGTAAAATTTCAGTTACACTAAGCAACCGGCACATGCATCGTTTGACTACACAACACACTTGCTAAACAATTAATAATTCTGTTCACATTTAAATTGCTGTACAGTGGAAGCAAGAATTTTAAATAGTAACACGAGAAAAGTATAAAGTGTCTAATATATTGTTGCAAGACACCAAAGGGGCATATCCAAGTTCACGAGGGACAGAGGTCCTACTAAAAATGAAATAACTAAATTTGATTATCAATTTATTCACACAATCATAATTTACACCATTATACTATCTGTACCTATCACCACTATTACTGTTGTAATTCTCAGTGAGTGGAATATTTAATGCTTATCTCAATTTAATTAAAGTGCTGATAAATGTGTCTATAATAGTTACAGTCAATTCATACTCATTATTTACACATATTGCATCTGTTTATTTCCAACATTCCAAAGGTCTGTCACTTGTGCAATCAGTTCAGTAGTCCCACCATTAGTCTCACACTCCACTGTATTGATGCTCGCAGTCTGCAGACTTTATTTCTGCTAGTCACTCTCGTTACCCCTTGTCACTCTACTGGCTCACAGCTTTACTATCTTTACACACCTGTCGCTTAAAATTGCGCAATCCTCCAAACTCTAAACTGTCAGCTCAGAGGCCCAACACAGCTTAATTAGTCTCGCTGGTATGGCCTAGAAGGTTCCTCGCACACTGAGTCTTACTGAGAGAGGCAAGGAAGGTGACCAGAACATTCTTTGAAAGATATCACCAGAAATTCAATAGGTTGAATGTCTCAGACGCGGTACAAGCCCCAATAAGTTTATCCGGCACACATTGTGGGTCACCTTTGTAAATAGCAGTGCACTTTTCAATTTACCATTTTGCCCTTGGCACACTGTTTTGGTCACTCTAGCCAGATGGGGCACAGGAAGCAATGCAGACCAGCAATATTAACACTATTTTATTCTGCAAAGGACTATCTGGAGTTTTATGTATTGTAGTATGATGTTTGTATATAGTGTGAAGCACATCGGTTTTAAGTGAAACTGAACTTTTATGCCACCCGATACATGGGGAGACTGCCCCCCACCTTGCATCTGGAGTATATACAACATACTGAACCAGCTAAGGTCACTAGAACAAGGGTTAGAACCTCTTTTGACAATGCATGACTACCATGTGGGATGTACCCCAATCTCAAACACTTCATCTACGGAGCCACCAGAGGGGTTGCACACAAGTCTCAGGCTAGCAAAGGTGGGTTCTATCCACGTTGTGTGGAGAGTCAACGAGATGAGGTATCTTGTGGCAAAAGTGATGTCGATAGCTTGGAGATCGTAACCCCGATGAGTAGCTTGATCTTAAGTGTACACTCGTACACTGAGTGTAAACCAGTGGAGTGGGTGGCCTTGAAATATCTGGACGCAAGCATCACGAAAAGCACGCCCGGAAGAGGCTATTCCGTCTTGGGCCAGGTGCCAGTATATTTTGTGGGACTTATGGGTTTATGTGCGGGGACAAATTCAGGAACAATGGGCAACACTATATTCAGACGCTGTACCTGTTGTCTCCCAGGCGGCGGAGCTCTCCTCTGCTCCGCTGACGTGGCCAATTGAGGAACAGCAGCAGACGCTGGTTGCTGGAGAGTGGAATTCGTGTTGCTCGTTGAAGGGCGGGGAAGGTGTGGAGGTATAGGGGTATATTCTAGTGTCAGTACAGTTGGTTCAATACCAAATACGGCCGTGTCACAACGGACCAATAATAAGTACTCAAAAGTTAAGCGGCCGGGTAGCCTCGTGGGTGATAAGAAAAGTGATTCGTTATCCTGAGATTCAGTACTGCTTGAATTACATTTGATTTCATCCTCAAGGAGATGCAAGGTACGTTTAAGCCGGTTTCTGACACCGGTCTTATAGTTCTTCAGCATGAGGCCGATCTACTGCAAGAACTCTGATATAACAATACAAAATGCCAACTCTATGTATATGCCATGAAGCCGGGTATGAATTAGCTGTCCTAACAGTGTACTTCCTGGTATCAAACTAGGCTCGAAGTGTCTTGCCCTTTAACTTTTTCTGGCCTCTCTCCAGCCCAGAGGGTTAAGCAACAGATCACGTGAACAGATGCAGTACCAGGGTGTATTGGGTTCCTAGTGAAGGGCTCCCCTGAAGACTGATCAGTGCAACACCCTGAGTGTTACTTGGCCAAACTATGAATACCACTTGGTGTTTCTCTGTACCTGCCGCCTTAGGCTGTTTCCAAAAAAACCGGTGTTACTTCACGTACACTTAAAAAAATAATTAAGAATGCAAGATCATTTTGACTTGACTGTAAAATCACAAGGACTCATGGTTCTTACTAGCTCGAATATATAAATCATTCTGTTTCAAAGGTTATATTGTGGCTCTTAATACAATTAAGAACTTTGCATAAACAACAATACAATAAAGTGAGTTTAACTAAGCCACATTTATAAAATGCTAACATAGAATACAACTATAACCACAGTAATATAATGCTGTGGAAAGCAATTATATTACGGGAAGCAATCTCAGATGAAGGCTACCTGTTACGCTACTTTACTTGGTTTTCTTGTATCGGATAGTGAATTTAAATAGTTCTTTAAATTACCTATAGCCCATGAATCCTACTTTTACTTAAGTGGGGAATATCTGTAAGGGACCTCGTAATTTTATAAGCAGGAAGCTCTACTCAAGTGGTAGAGGTGGTCGGGCTAGGGCCTTAAGGGAATGTCGCAGTGACCTTGGGTTACTCGGACAATGCAAGGTTTAGGTAGGAATAAGAACAAGACAACTGGAGGCGCTGCAGAAGAGGCGTCTTCTGGAGTTGCTGGCCTTGGAGGAGATGGCATCATCGGAGATGCTGTCTACCAGCGGTGTGGGTGGAGGACAGCAAGTCCTCGGTCAGGGTGACCCCAGCCTTTACAGCCTAGGAAATGGTGTAGCACTGACTACCACCACAGATGTCGACTCCGACCTTCACAGCCTTGGAGAGGAAGTGACTCTGATGAGCCACCCACTCTGGAGACTTGGGCTGTTCTGCCTTTTATAGTGATCTCCAGCAATCTTAGGTGCCTCTAGGGGTGCGGGGGGGTTTGGTCCCGTCTCTTAGGGGTGTGGAGTTTGTGACGTCACATGCACTGACCCTGGATGCTTATCAGGCCTGTCGCTCGGTGCCTGGTGTGAAGTAACTCTATACTACTGGTGTTCGAGTAGGCTGTAACTCTTCTGTGATTGGCCCGCTTCCTCCAGTGAAGCCAAATTCAAATAGTAGGCTCTTCAAATAGCGGGCACGGTGAAGCGGAATGCCATTGCTTCGGGGAGGGTGATGACATGACAGTTTTATACCATTTCTGTTGGGAAGTACGAGCTAGAAGCATGTGGTTGAAGGTGTTTTGAAGCCTTGTCAACTTCTCTGAGTTTCCCCATGTCCTGCCTCCAGTACTGACGGGAGACTTGCCCATGTGGCTTGCCATATTCAGATGGGGCTATGTCGTGCATTTGAAGTGCGCTTTCTGTAGTGCAAATTATGTCATGCGTCAAATGTATAAGGGACAGTAGATAAATTATTTGTCAATTTTTGAGCTCTTTTGGAATTCCGTGTGTATCTCTAATGTGTAATTTGTTTAGAAAATAAGTACGTGTAGGATAGGGAAACCTGGTTATACTGTGTTCTTAATTTTCTCTTTGGTGGAGCAATATCCTTCAAAATTAAGTGTGCAGAAATGCTTCTTAACAAATTGTCAATATGAGGTGTATACATAACACCCTTGAGAATAAATAGGAATTTATGAAAATATGAAATGCTTTACCACAGGTAAATACAGAAACATTTACCTTTCTGTAAATAGTCTGGCGAAGATAACCTGTGACAAAACATAACACTAAACAAGACATATACTCTTGCAAATTTGTATGAGAATTCAATATCTACATAAAGTACACATATATATCCTGGTTAGACATGAGACATTTATTATCTTGTTGAAGACAAAAGAAATTAAGAAACTACATTATAACCTTTTGAACATCTCAAATTAGAATTAATCAAAGATTTTTCAAAGCTTTATACTGCTTATGAATGGAATTCAGGTAGTGAATATTTTCTCAGAACAATAAGAAAAAACTGTCTCTCTATATTTCTTTCAGAATGACAAAACATGGGACATAGTGAAAGAAATTTAAAAAATTCTGAAAACACCAACATTTCTTTGAAATAATGTTAACACAATAGTTCATTTTATTCTGAACGAGTTGCTTAAGTAAAATTTCATTTTTCCTTTCAGCTAGCTTAGCAAATGAACGACTCAATTCTCGGACATCTGGGTCAATTAATATTGAAAACTAAAATTTCTTTGGTCCAAATTCTTTATTGAGATCATTTTAGTGACTACCCAAGCAAGTTAAAACTGATAAGCAAAGTTTGTTAATTCTATACATATAGCTTACTGTGTAAAATCTTACGATCATAGTACTGTCTGACGTCCTTGGTCATCCTCTTCTTTCTTGAAGACACTAAAATAAACAATTTGGCATGTTTAAGCAGCTTCTAAAGCTTGCGCACATTTATGGAACTTGCAAAGGGCTCTCCTCCATCGCCCTAACCTAATGATGGGCAGTCCAACTAAAAATTTAATTTAATTTAAAAGAAGACAAAATTTAACAGTCTGACCACTGTCATACGTGAAGAGAGTCCCTGGGCTTGTTTAATGCAGTCTTCCTCCTTCCTAACAGATCAAAGAAATGACGCGTGGCAGTCCCAGCTGACCCACTGTCCCTGTCCTGCATGAGTTACTCGATGCTAGACGAGTCACGTCTCAAGGCAGTTAATTCAGGTCTGGGCGTGGGGGCCTGCCCGGTGTACAACATGGGCCTGGTGGGTCGGCACTCTGTACAACGTCCAGCTCGACAATCTTTATGCAGCATGGTGTAGGTTTAGGTTGTGGTGCAGTAGGACGGCAAGGTGGTTCGGTTTGTGCCAGTACTGTCTCTGTTCCCTCAACCAGAGTAGCACTCGACTGAGTGGCGGTGTGTGGGTGTGGTACTTGGCTGCAGTTCCAGGACACTGGTGGACCTTACGCCGAACAGTGCCTCCTGCACTATAGGGTGGTATCCTTCCGCAACCTTGGTTGGTGGTTCAAACAAGTCCACGGGTGTGACGGTGGGTGCTGGTACGGTGAGACATATCAGTAATGCAGCTTGCTCACATAGACTAAGTAGCCCGAACCTACTAGGAAGGATAAATAGCCCCTGTGGATTTTTGGAGATAGCTCTCGCCTTCTTAGACCATCTCTCAACTCCACCCATATTGGTGTAAGGCATTAGGCACAAAAATCGAGGCTGCAGGAGGTAGGCAGTTGACGTGTATGTGCCCATTTGTAAATGCAAATTACTGCAGTCAACACCGCATCATGCTTGACTCCTCTACCAGGTAGAGAAGGTGTGAGCTGTGGGGTGATGGTTGCAGGAACCGCATGGTGTTGTCCCGCAGGGGTAGGTTTCCCTGCACCAGAATGCAACCCTCTCGGCACCACCAGTGAGCAGTGAGAGTTGAGCACCCTGGCTGGCAAGTCTATCGCACCGAGAGCGTACCTAGTGTCATGACTCTACCGTTCCTCCAACTGGGTGCAAGGAACAGGTGGCCTTCCAATAATGGTGAGGTGAATGTCCAGTGGTCACTGGTCTTCCCGGACTCCAAGAAGATCTCTGCACCACGAAGTGAGCAGTGAGATGGGGGGTGACTTTGAGCCGGCAAGCCAACTTCCAGGAGATGGTATCCTAGTGTCATGGCTCTACCGTTCACTGCCGGGGCAGAGAATGGGTGGTCTTCCAAAGATGTGCTGGTGTGTTGTGTGTGAGAGTTCCGAACAGCAAAACCCGGTCTCCTGCTGAGTCCTCCAGCTTCGCTATGACACAAGGAAGGAGCTCGAAGTGAAAGCCAAGAGATCTGGTAAGATCGGTGTTTATTGACCATAAGGAAATAAACACAGCTGGCAGAGGTGCTATCTCCTAATTCCACACGGGCTAGGTGGAAGGTAAAACACCCTATCTTAAAACAGGGGAAGGCGCCTTGTGGAAAACTACTAGGAGAGGCAGTTGCTGGTGCACTTAGTGTAATGTTAATCCTCGGGGCAAGTTATACTCTCAGGTTGTCCGTAAGAGACAGAATGTGTAGGTGTATAGCTGTCGAGGATGCTAGTACTTCCTTGGGTTGCGCTGAAGAGGATCTTCGGCCCCACGAGGTGAGCGGTGAAGTACAAGGAGAGGTTTGAGCCTCGCCACCAATAGCTAGAGCGATGAGAGCTCAGGAGAGGTGATTGAGAACTGAAGATCCGAAGTCCGGAATGAATCTTCTTTTATACTCCTCGGCCATCCCTTTCTTCACTGGCATAGGGCAACTGGAGAGAGGTTACAAGGTGCAAGCCCAGCACCTAGATCCTTTGTGGGTGCGGCATAGTGGAGAGCGGTGGGATCTAGGCATCTTGCATGTGGCGGCATCCTGCAGCACACTGCTGTACTCGCCCCGGACCTCTTGCATGGTCTCGGTGGCTCATCGGGCGAAATAATAAATTATTATTGGGACGTCTGTCCCAGCCCGGCAGATAAAACAATATTGTAGGCTGCAGCATCATGAATCGGTAGATAAACTGCCAGGGATGCAGTTGCACTGATGAGTAGTAGTCATTTATAAATTATTGAAGAAGACGTCATGCATCAGAACAAACAATTTCCTGATAAGAGAAACTTGTCTATCAAATGTTTAAAAATAATGACCTCCTAGGCCTACAAATTAACATTATGCAAAGTACTAGTTTGCAAAGGAGAAAACACTTAAAATAAAAAACAATCACTCTACCTGTAACATCAAAACGTTCAATCAATTAAAATTTCAGAAAATTAGTCTGTTCATCAAAATAAAATTATAATAAAATTTCTACCATCATTTTATATATAAATAAACAAGAAAATATTATACTGATGAATGTAAACATTGCAAAGGAATCATAATATTTACCAGCATAAATGTCAAACTAAAATGTAAACAAACATGTAGAATTTTTTTCTTATATCTTCACTCTCTTCTATGCATATCCATATACCAAACTATTCATACTTAACCACTAACAATGACACTAACAAATTACTTAGGTACATCAAGCATACTAACAACAAACCATTGGTATCAAGCCGTACAATAGACCCAAATAAATATATTCGATGGAATATGCAGTCAAAAGACGTCAAAAGACGTGTCAAAAGACACGAGTAGGGATGCATGTGTGCGCGTGCACGCGCATGCACATACACACTCACAGAGTACTCATTCCAGGAGCACCTGCAAATAATGAATGGTCTCCTTCCTCAAAAATAAAAAAAATCATCATATTTGTAAAATATATGTGTTAGAACAACACACTTACAGGAAAAGCAGAAACTTTAAGGGTTCCGCCTGACCAGGCCACTGAACTGTGCGCAGAGCATCAGGAAATAAATTCTTATTCAAAACCTATTCCACATGAGAAACTTTATACATACATACACTCGCAATTAGGCTACCGCCCGGTGGCGAGCTCTCTCACCTCTCCTTCACCCAACCAACTCCTTTTCCACTCCCTTCCTGAACTTACCAACCCTTCTCACAGATACCAATTACTCCCTCAACACATTCCACTCCCTCACAGCCTACCCCACTCCGTTCTCCTCCACACCCTCCGAAGCTTCTCACTGTTGTTTCCTTTTCCTCAAAACACCCTCTTACTTAGTTTGCAGTGTAACCCTCCCCATCCTGTACATCCTGACTAACCGTTCAACTTTCCTCCTGTCCTTTAATGAGCTCCACTCCATTTCTTTCATCATCGATGACCTATAGTTCCCTTCTTCCTCACCATCTTGCCCCTGACTTCTCCACCTACCCTTCACCCATCTTGCTGCCTTTCTCTGCACCTTTTCCAGTTCTTGCACCTCCACCTCCACACACAGGTCCCATACTGCTGCAACATATTCTAACATTGACTGCACCATTGTACCATACGCCTTCTTCTTCACCTCACAGCTGACTCCTTTCAGCACCCTTCCCAGCATACCCAGAGCCCTTCTTCCCTTTGCAACCACTTTCTCTACCTGTTTTTTCCATCTGAGGTCTCCCACAGATGTCCACCCAGGAATAGCATTAAAAAAGTTTTCCACATCTAGCAACAAGTCTGAGATCTCTTTCTATTTCTTATGTGTATTTTGTGGAAGTGAAACTTGCTTACACTGACATTTTCACATTCATTTTTAGTTACAAAATCACCTGTGTAGGGCATTTAAGGTTAAAGGAAAATGATAGGGTCGCCGCTGAAAATCTCAAGAGGCAAGTGTGAAGACTGTATGCTAGTTCAGTGCCTTGTACATCGAGATGATGAGGCATGAGCGTGTGTGGGGCCATCCCACAATTTTAAGTCTCAGACATACAACTAGTACAATAGACGGTGGTGGTGGTTTCTGTTGGTGATTTTCGGTTGGTGTAATGTGTTCTACAGCACAACAGTCAGGGTTGGCATTGCCGTAAATTGTTTTGCTGCTGTGCCAACTGTAGTTTTCAACTGCGTTGGTTTTCTTTTTGTTGTTCCCAGGAGAACTTTAACGTCCTCATACGGAGCGTCACTTAAAACACTCAAATTGAATTAGTTAATACCAGATTAAGATGGGGTTCTCAAAGTTGAGGCTAAAATTTACACTTAGGGCTTGTTTGCATCCACACTGGACCAAAAACTAGGGGCATTAAATTCCATAACCAATTTGACACTATATGTCTTCTTATAAGAGGGTTTAGTTTTAGTCACTTTGACAGTCTTCAACAATTGCAAAGCCAGTATCGCAAGAGGCATTTGAATGCCTCGGGTGGACACGAAATCGGGAATTACTGACACCCCTTCACAGTGACAATACCTTTTTGCTGGAAGGAAGAAGCATACTCCTCCTTGCTGGCTGGTTCTCTGGGATGTTGGGTAGTTGGTCAGCGGTTGGCTATGGTTGCGGTGCAGTGGTACTGATGTCATGGTCTACGGTGGCTAGGGGAGGGGTATTCCTATCCAAGGGCAGGCAAGGCCTAGGGGACCCTTTCTTTTCCGTTCAATAGCCTCTATAATTGGGCGTGGCTTATCTGGCAATTTTATTGGAAGCTGGAACAGTAGCACCGAGAGATGTGCAGTAGTTTCTGAAGGTTAATTAGGTAGGTTAATTCACTCATCTACTATAACTCTTAAGGCCAGTTTTAATTTCTTACAGAGCTCCTTCCTGATGAGAGTATAGAAATAGTGAGACTTAGTAAACAGCCCGTTGAAAACAAGCCAAGATCTAGATTTCCTATAGAGTACTGCTGAATACCTCTACTTGTAACATGAGAACTCACCCTGCATTCCTTATCTGGCCTTCTCAAGCGATGGATAGAACAAAAGGGTGGAGTTGAGATACACCCCATGCTTCTCTTGTCTGGCCTTTACAAGCAGTGGACAGAGTTTTGGATATCTCACGTCACTTCCTTGCTGAGGTATTCAGATGTGGTATCCAAAGTGGGTCGTGCAGGCTATAACAATTTGAGCTCCTATCCGGCCTTTGCGAGCAGTGGCGGAGAATGAACTGCTTAATTCGCTTGATTGCACTGATGGAGGAGTACCTAATGTTTTTGGGTGCTCCCAAAGATCTACCAAGTTGAAAGAACTCGGTTTGCCTGTTAATGTGAGTGGAAGTAACTTGATAGTTTTACAAGATCAGTCGGCTTTTCCTCAGGGCACAAAAACATTTCCTTTAAGGTCTAGAAAATTAGGTTAAAAAAGAATTTATCTCTGGGCAAAATAGGTTATAATAATATATTTAATTAATACATATTTTAAAATGACGGTTCCACACTCTCCTACTATTATAAAATGTATTGCGGACGTTAATACTATTCTGAATAGCCAGGTGAAGGAAACCTGGGACAGAGCTAAGTATTACGTGGGCGAATTAATTTGGCAAGAAAAAGATTAATTAAATGCAGAAATCAACATTGCTGACTACTGAGGGGTGTTCTGAAGGAACCAAGATGGGGAAAAATACCAGAAGGACAATTGTAAGTGTTGCTCCACTGGCAGTGAGGTGACGGGGAGGTCCAGAAGAGATGGCATTGCTACCTGTTACCTCAGGTAGTTCTGGCTGTTATCCAGGGAGGGGGAGGTAGGTGAGAGTGACGTCGGTAGGACAACACCAACCCCAACTGAGAGTTCAAATGACTTTAGGACCAACCACCAACCAGAAACTCTGCCATCTCACATTCTGGACTGTCCAACAGCTGCCAACACCAAATGCTTACTGAGCCAGGAGCGTTATTGTAGCACACTTCGAACCGTGGAATACTTACTTGACAGGTGGTGTTTTCCGTGACACCGCAAACTATTCGCTGGATCCCGTCCACCCAGACCTTCAGTTCCATATCTCGTGCAGGGCGCCTACTTCATGATGGGGCATGAGTCATGGCGACTTCGTGTGGCCAGCCGGGGAGGGCCACGAGCACAGTTCCCCAACTCGCGCCACTCGCATGCTGCGACCGCTATTCCATCTTCCGGGCGGCCTTCCTGAACATTAACATGACATAACGCCCTTTAACATCATTCCTCCACGAGCACCACATCTCAAAGATGACAATAAATAACATCAAATTCCATTCGCTGGTACAACTGCATGCCGCTTCACTTCCACTGGCGATGTAACCAACTTACCGAAACCTAGTCAATAATGTAATAAAATGCAATACATGCTTTCTTCTTTCAGCTGCAACGGCAATAAGTTCTGAATTCGGGGCGTTACAGTTTACAGCAAAATTTATAACCACTATCCCTAATCACTTTCGTAACAAATACTACAGATAATTGAATCCAAATAATAAAGCCATAAAAACAGCAAATAAGAAACGAGCAGCCTATTACCATCAACTTAATTTGTACATAACATACCGCAAGATAGGTCAAAATGCAGACAGTTTATTGTTTGTCAGCTGTATTTTGTTTAAGTGTAGACACCCTACAGTTCTTATTTTTTGTGGATAGATCGATATAAGTGCACAAGATCGAGAGAAAAAATCCAAAGAGAATGGATATTCAATTACCATAGAGTTAAGAACAAGAGCAACTTTCACGGTATTTTCCAAATGTATTAAAATCATTCCATTTTAATTAGGTGTCTATGCTTTAGTAACAATCAACAAATTATTAATCTCCGACATACACTTCTCCGGAACCAAATACATTATAAATTATTTCTGATTGTGTAACAGAGGACTTCGTTTACATGATATTTCAAGAAATTCCATAAAATATTGATCATTGTAATGATGCAGAAACCAAAGAATGATTGTATATATTCTTTTAATAATCTTAAAATACAGGAGTAATATATGAGGTGAGTTTGTTTAAATGTCCTTATTACTGAAGTACATATTACGATTTTAAATTTAAAAAAAACAGTAATCTGAAGATATCGCCCACAAAACGAATAAAAGTAAAAAAATAAAACAGCACCTTAGTAAAGTAACAAGAGGAAGGGCCACAACAAGTACAAGATAGTGTTTACCATCCTGTAAAGATAATTTATATGTTTATAACTACTGTTAAGATAATGTACAGAATGTGCCAAGTTTAAAAAATTTAATAGGAAATTTGAAAAGAAGGAAATAATGGAAAGCAGCCATAATAAAAATCAAACTTCTTCATTTACAAGCACATTCAACGAAGTCTCGCCGCACAGAAGAACCAATGAAAGTTCATTCTTAAATGACACTGGTCTTAACATCGAGGGTGTGGTGCGTATCACCCTATCACCTGCTATGCAAAACATGATTGATTGCATCATCGATAGCAATGTTACCTCTGAAAATCCTTGGTGTTTTGTAGACAAACTTGCCCTTGATGAGATTTTTGATTCCCAAGAGGAAATGTTGGAATTCGCTCACATTGGAGATAAATTGAAAACATTCCCAGGAAAGAAAGTATTAATTGGTTATGATGCAGCATCAAAAACTGAAAATCAATTTTTCTTATGCACTTCAGAAACTTCGCAAAAGGCAGTGGAGCAGAAGATACAGCAAGATAAAGAAAAACATCAGCTTAGAATCCAACACTCAGTTGAAAGACCGGTAGGACAGTGGCACGGTCTTGGAAGTGAAAAAGAAATAAACAAACTTATACCCAAAAAATTAAGGCCTCTGATGGTGAAATCATTGTTGTTACCACATAGTTGTTTAAGCAGACATGTTAGTTTTGGTGATAGTGTTAGCAAAAGCATAACCGAATTGGATTCAACACATGCCAAGTTTGATAACATCGTGAGGGAACAGTTAAATGTTATTGTTCAGGCATCTCCAGAATTTATTTCTACTCATGTTCAGACATGCTGTACGTTTCCAGTTAATGTGGGAACAACTACTGAATTTTCTATTGGGACCATAACAGAAACAGATTTTGATCAAGCAGAATCGGTTAATAGCTTTCTTAACGATAACGAAATCGACATTTCAACTAAAATTAATCAAATAAGACTGTTTGATTTATACAGAGATGAATTTTTTCATCTTATCTACCATAACCGCGATGTAAAGCTCCTGAAAAAATAAGTTTGATCGAATACCAAACATTTACAGATGTGGAGTTTTGTAAGGGAAAGATGATCTCCTCTGTTTCTTGGCATCCAATGTGGGATGGAATAATCGCAATAGCTTACACAAATTCAAACAGATGCACTTACATTTCCCAAGACTTAGAAAATGAAAATATGAAAAGGACATATTCTAAGAATCCTGTTCTCATTTGGAGTTTTAAAGATACACTTCGCCCTAAACTTATTTTGGATAGCCCCAGTGAAGTACATAGTATTCATTTCTCCAATTTTAATGAGAATTTACTGATTGGTGGTTGTGAAAATGGGCAAATTTTGATTTGGGACATCACGAATCGTCTACAAAATGCTGATAAAGCCACACCAAGGAATATAGTGCAAGCGAAGTGCCAACAGGTCATAAGTGAACTTATGGGATGGATGAAAGATATTATGTTACTGATACATGTTCACCCTTGTGTTTCATCTTCTCTGCAATTTTCTCACACTGGGTGTGTTATATCGATGCGGTGGCTGCACCCACTGTGGTATATATCAGCTTCTGGTAATTTTCTGACCCCACCAGAAAAAACATCTCTCCAGTTTATTACAGCAGGAGAGGATGGTTTTATAAACATATGGGACATGAGAGCTACAATTCCAATCACAAAGAGATTTCGAGAAAAAAGAAAAAGACCAACTTTATATAGCAAACCGAAAATATTTGAGGTGTCTGAGTCTCCATTTCGAGCCTTAGATAACATATTTCAGCCTGTATTTAAAATTCAAGCTTATACAGATTTATTAAAACTACTTCCTATCTCATCAATGGAACTCAGAATGCCAGCTATCAATTATGAAAGATTTGAGTCCAGTGAAGATAGCCTAGACCTGTATATAAACAAACCCATACTTGAAGAACTGAGTGATGTCCCATCGAAGGAGCTCTTAATTGGCAGCTTTGATGGTGCAGTAATTCATGGCTCTTGGGAAGCGTCTCAGTCCCAAACTACACATTTGACCAAAGGTGAGTTCTTAGCACAAGTCCACGATGGACCTGTTTACGAAATTGTTAGATCTCCATTCTATGATGATGTAATTCTGAGTTTAGGAGGGAAAATATTTGCCATATGGAAAGATACCCTTCCTAATATTCCCATTATGTGGAAGGGCTCAACATTTCGCCTTACTGGCTGTGCATGGTCAATACACCGACCTAATATTTTTTTCATATCAAAATCGGATGGATCTGTAGAATTATGGGATATTCTCGTTCAAAGTCACAAGCCAATAATGATAGAATATATTTCAGGAGGCATACTTACATTCATATCTACTAAAGATGTGATGTTAGGAGTCGCTGATTATGATGGATCATTTAAAGTGTTTAAAATCCCAAACATACTTGTGTCGTCAAACAAAACAGACATAGAAAATACAAAAAAATTATTTGAAAGAGAATTGTTTCATAAAAAATTTTTTTATAAGTGGCAATCTGATTTCATAGAACATCATGTAGACATTAAGAAATATGTTAAAATTAGCGACACAGAAGTTATACCTGAAGACAGTCCTGATCAACATGGAAGACATCATGAACTAGGAGAGATAATGGTATCGCCCAAGGAAAAAGTGATGCTTAAAAGATCACCTGGACAACTATATAATTTGCCCCATTTAACCGAAGATGATATCTATAAAATACAAGATAACCTGCTTAAAAAATACTTAACGTCCGAAAAGCAAATGGAGCGAAGAAAACCTTTTGTTGAAACATATAGAATACAGACAACAGAATGCTCAGACAAAGTAAAACCTGAAGAGCACATTATGACAAAGAGGAAACAAATTAAATTTAGTGGATCTAAGGAAATTTTGCCATTTGTTGGACTGGAAAGATTAGGAATATTGGAAGGTCAAATACAGTTAGCAATGAAGCACCCACTAACTACTTCGGTATCATTATTACAACCAGAACATGAAAGGACAATCAGGGAAGAGCTAGATGGCCACATCGCTGAGTTTTTGGACCAAGGTAGAGTCATTGAAAAAGAAGCTCTAAAATTCATAAAAAATAATCCATATAGTAATAATTTTGAATGGAGAAGGAACCTTCTCGATCTCGATTTATATACTTCAAATGAAAATTAAAATATTTTAGCCGATTCTTTTATTTACAACAATGCAAATGTAAATGAGAAATTATTACATATTTCGCTTTCATTTAAATGTCTAATAAACCAAAGGACAAGTAATTTGTTGCCTCACTGAACTACTTTCAAAAGCTTAATAGAAATGCAAAAGTTTGTATGTTTGTTTGTTACTCAATCACGTTATAACAGCTTGACGGATTTGGACGAAATTTGGCACAGGAGTAGATTATATTCTGGATTAGCACATAGGGCGATTTTGATCCGGGAAAAACGAACAGTTTCTTAAGGAATACATAAAATATGTCACCAACCATTTTAGTAGGTGGTGGTTGGTGGCCTGTTTTTTATATTTTGCCCATGGGTGGAGCTGCAGGTAACAGCTAGTAAAATATACCAAAAAGAAGATTAAAAACAATTTGCTAATCGAGTCAATTTACTAAAGTGCAGGCAAATTAAAACATGATGTGGTCTGTAGAGTTGTATGGCGATCATTGTTATGTGTGTTTGGTGCGAAAGATCTAGTTTATAATTTAGTGAGAAGTTGAGACAAAGCAAGTAAATGGTAGGCACTAACAGGCCATGTTTACCTCGGGAGGGTACAAGCTTTTTAGTATGAGGAACATTTCGCCATCCTGTCCATTCGCCAGCTAGCAGAAAGGGCTGGCATGTGAGTGAGTGAAGAGATTTGGGCGGCTCTTAACATCGAGGTCTTGAGAGCCGATGAGGGTGATTGAAGTGAATATGGAGCGGCACCAGAATGAAGGGGAGGGGGGAAATGGGAAATACCCGAGAAAACCCACCAACCAATGGCATCGTCTGGCACAATTCCCACTTGCGAAAATCTGATGACCCGGCCGGGGATTTAACCCGGTTCGCCTTGTTCTAATCGCTCAGTCACTGTGGCCCAGGCTGGCAGGCGAATGGGGAAATGATGCAAAGGGATGGCACGATATAAGCGATGTCAGTCCAGAAGGTAAAATTCAGCATTAATCCAGCTGAGAGGAGTCAGATGATTCTAGGGGCTCTTTTAGGGTTTGTGGCAGTTCCCCCCTTTTGCAACTGCAGTATTATTCCCCTGCTCACTTTATTTTAAAACTACTATATTCTCAAAAAGCAACATTTTGAACTCATTTGTAAACAATTAAAATTGTTTCCTATTGGCTAACAAGTGTGTAATATCACAGGGGCTGCTCTTGTCAATGTACACAGGATCACGTGCCCTCCCAAACAAAATTTAACATACCCTAGCAAAGAAATGCTCTTTTATGCATCTTTATTTCATAATTTAAGTTTACAAGTAACATATTTGGTCATTAAGTTTTGTGTCACTAGGTTGCGAATAGTGTCTCCTTACTTTAGGAATTACAATAAATTTCCTCGCAGCTTTGGAGTACAGATGGTTTGTGCCCACACTGCTGTATATTTTTCCTTGCCAAAGGCACATGAGACATCTCGGAAATTGCCGAAGTGCTGTAAAATCCGGGCACAACCCATCTGTGCCCACATGGCTCAGGCAGTGCTGTAACAGCTCGATAGATGGTAGGTGCATCTCGCCTGCGATGCTCATTGAAATCTGTCGCAACAATGCTTTTTTCGACCCCACAACACATAATGCACTGTTACTGTTACAGTAATACATTCAATGTTTGAGAATTTATCAATATTCTGTGTTGTATTAGTTATATTTATTTGATCAATATGGGCAGTAATAAGAAATATGACAAGTATAGCTAGCACTGCAATAACTTTTAATATCAACAACACATACATCAGTAATCGTACACACAATACAGCATGTTGAACTTACACATCACATATAGATACTTGCTGCCAACTGTAACATACATAAGTTCTTACACACCTTTCCCCTGGTTATCAATTCAACCTTAAGGGTTGTAACATACCTATCACCTAGATATCATTACTGTAATATCACTACCACCTTTCCCCTTGTTACAAGTCCAGCCTCAGGGGTTTTTTTTTTTACTTATACACCCACTTCTAGTACGGACTTCGCCTGAACTGTCACTACGGTTTTGTGAACTGGGCGTCTTCCCCAGATCTGTAACACTTTCACTTGACTGTTATCTCTTATTTACACTGTTTGGAATGGCATTGCATAGGTTATATACCTGGTTTGTCAAAGTATACTCATAATAGGAGCCATCCTCATGCTCCTGTGCACCTAGCTTATGAAAATTTGATTTTCAAAGTTGTCTTCCTAATTTCATTTCCCAAGGCTATTTTATCCCAGTAAGACCTAGGCGTACTAGCTTTGGCTATTATGGCTCTCTACAACCAATGTTCTGTGTGTTGTCCCGAATTTACTAGGACCATTTCCCCTGGAAGAAATGTGTCATCTTTGTTGCTGGCTGACCTGTTATACCACTTCGCCATCCATGCCTGATTGGTCTCTAGGGCCTGAGGAACATATTGCTGAATCCTAAGTTCCAACCCTGCTGCTGTCAACGGCAATGTTGTTCTTAAGGAAAGACTCATTAGTATTTGTGCTGATGACGCTTGCATGCTAGGAATTGGAGTATTTTTATTCTCCTTTAGGGCGACCTTTCAATATATGTTCCCCTTATAGGACTTTCTTAGAATTGCTTTGGGAATTCCCACTGCCCGTTCAGCTTTTCCCTACTTTGCTGATAATTCGGACTGGAGGTGGTGAGTTTACTTTTAATGGATTCCAAAAATGTTTTGAATCTGTATGAATTAAAAGGTACATTTCACTGTAAACTTCGACAGAGTTAACATGAGTTGTACACACATTCTGAAATGCATCTATCACTGACTCTGCTGATTTATTGGTTAATGGAACTATCTTTAGCCAGTGAGAGAAGTAGTCTACCAATACTAAATAACTCTTCCCTCCAAAATCAAAAATATCTGCAGCTACTTTCTACCACCTGAATTCTTGGAGTTCTCTAATGTACAACTCAGATTTTTGTTTGGCTGGTTGGAATTGTTGACAGATCCTACAGTGTTTAACATACATTTCAACATGTTATACCATACCTGGCCAATAGCAAACCTGATTGGCTTTAGCCACACATTTAGTAATACCTAGATAGCTCTAATTAATTTTTAACATTGTGAGTCTCATAGCCACCAGAACTATAATTCTGACTGGTTCTCCATTCAAGAATAATAAACAATTTTCCTCAAAGATTGCATCCCTAACATTCCAATAAATCTGCAGGCCTCCGACACTTGTGATATTTTCTTAGAACAGCCATTTTTAATATAAGGGTTGATCCCCTGTAATTCAGTATCTTTTCCCATGTGCAGTCTGAATTGAGCTAGCCTTTCCTCAGAGATTAGCAATGTAATGCCATGAATAACATTCTGAAATGAGGGATCTTACTCAACTGGGTCATCACTATATGATCTAGACAGCAAATCTGCAACCAATATCTGACTACCTATAATATAATGCAGCATAACCTGGTATCTGTATAGCTTAAGGCGTAACCTTTTTAATGTGCCTGAACCAATTTTGTGAAGATCTTTATCCATTACAGCTACAAGGGGTTTGTGGTCTGTCTGTATGGTCACTAGATATTTATACACCATATTGTGAAATTTTTTCATGGCAAATACACTTGCTAGTAACTCTTTTTCTGTTTGAGAGTAATTAACCTCGCTATTTGTTAGGTCGCATGAACCATATACCACTACCTTACCCTCTTGAGATAAGGCACAACCTAACCTGGATTTAGAAGCATCTGCCTGAATTACAATTGGTTTGGCTGAGTCAAAATTTACCAGTGTTGTGTCATTAGCTATGCCAATTTTCAAGTTGGCAAAGGCCTACTGATGAAAAGGGGTCCATATCCAAAATTCATTATCGTTCAGTAACTCTCTAAGAGGACTTGCAATTGCTGATAACTGGGGAACATGGTCTCTTACATAATTGAACATGCCCATTACTAGTTAGAGTTCCTTTTTAGAAGAAGGGGGGGGGCAACATCTGCTAATGCTTTTATTCGTTCTGGATCTAGAACCTTGCCTTACTTTGAGAAGATTTGCCCCACATAAAGCACCTGAGATTGCTTATATTTAATTTTTTCCTTATTGAATCTTACTTTAGCACACCTAGCACTGTTCATAACTGCCACTAGAGCAACAACATGATCCTGTTCTGTTTCACTACTAATGATAATATCATCTAGGTATACATGAACATTAGGTATACAGGAAAATATTTCTTCATTAATGGCTTAACACTTCTGAGGGGCTGATGCTACCCCAAATGGTAACATTGAAATCGTTTCACTCCAAAGGGAGTAGAAAAACACATCAAATTCCCAGAAACTTCATCTAATTCAATGTGATAGAATTTGATGACATTGTCTTCCCCCAAGCCCATTTGCCCGCCATCGCCGGCAGCTACTGCAGCAACTAGCACTTTACCGGGTGCTCGTGCGCACCGGTCGAGTAGTGCGCCGCAGCTGTTACACAGGGAAGAAGCTAGTTGTGAGCAGTGCAAGAAAGTGTTAGTGAAAAGCAAACCATGTGCCCCCACACACACGTGTTTTTAAATGAGACCCTGTGAAACTGGGTGTAAATGAAATAAGTAATTATTATCAAACGCTCAAGAATGCCCGTCCATGGTACAGTAAAAAAATTGAGCCCTGCAACATTTAAATGCCCGCACGGGCTCTAGTTTACTTATTTGTCAATTTCTGTTATGTATCATTTTCGTGTGTTTCACCCTCATTTCGTTTCATCCAGTGATTTGTTGTTATTAAAGGGTTTCCATGTCCAGAGTATTTGTTTATGTAATAGTTGCAGACAGAAATTGTTTGTTAAATGAAAAAATAGAATATACAACAATGAATTTAATAAGGAGTGAGAAACATGAAATACTTAAAGTCGAAGTTAATAAAATAGCATTAAACCATTGTGACTACAAATGAAATATATTAGAAAATAAAATATATACATTAGCATATGGATATCAAAATGTATACTTTTAATTATTTTTTTTCCAAAATATTACTATATTCTGTATGCATTTTGTGGATTCAAAAATCCGTAAAAAATTTTATATTTTTAGTTTCTAAAACAATGTCAATATCAGCACCATTAAAATCAATTAGTTTAACATTTTCATCTCTTAATTTCTAACACAATACAATTAAAGCATTCATTATTAATTTTATAAAAGATCGGTTAAGCAGGTTCATAATCAATATAATCTCTAAAACTTAACATTGTTTTTGGTGAAAAACTTGCGATTAGATATGTTTCTAAATGATATGATTCATCATATTTTATAGACATTACATATTTCAAATTACAATGAACATATTATCATTTTAAATATATTAAAATTAGGCAATTTAGCACCCATTATATATTTTTTCTTTTTCAATACCTATATTTTTATCAAAACCAAGACTATCAGACATTTTATCATCAAATTTAATATCAAATTTAGATATAATGTATATTCTATTTTTTACATAGTCTGATATTAATTCAATGTTATTTGATGAAAATTGTTCAAATTAATTTGTAGTTTCATTTAATAATTCAATATTATACTGTCCTCTAGATATATTTTAACTTATTATCTATGTTCTAGTATTATTATTTATATTGGATGTCACAAATTTTGTACTAAAACTTATCAATGAAATTGATTTATCTTGAGGAATTATATCATAATGAGGTTTCTTTTTTAACGTGGAATTATTATTTGTTAAGTTGATTAATTTATTGTTCATTTAATAAAAAATTTGATTATATTAAATGAAAAAAGTTGATGGGGGTATTGGCGTACTAATTTATGAAGAAAAATCTAAAAATGAAAAGAATGAGTAATTATTATCTGACAATATAAGAGTCATTATAATAGTACACAGTAACTGTGGAAAAAACTAATTTGATGATAAATTTTATTTATAAATGTTCGTTAAATTTTAATAAATTTCATGTTTGTTCAAAAATTTTAAATCAACCAAAATACATTCAGTTAAAAAAAAAAATATAGATTAATTCTCCAAAATGCTAAACGTTAAAGAAAAATGGCATACTTTTAAAATAATAATGATGAAATTATTCCTTTCGATCAATGTGAAAATGTTCATCTGGTTATATTTGATGTTATTTTAGACAATCAAGATATAATTCGTGAATATTTCACTAGAGGAAGGAATAAAAATATACATTTATTTTATTTAGCACAAACTTTTTCAAAATTATCTAAATAATTGGTAAGATATAATGCAAATTTTTAATGTATATTTAAACAAGATGATACTAATTTAAAGCACATTTATAATGATTTTGTTGGTGGTGATACTACACCAAACATTTTTAAAGATATTTGTGCAAAATGTTGGGATCAATAATATGGCTTTATAACATTAGATTTAGGTCGAAAAGTGAAAGAGGGTTAAGTAGAGAAAGAAAACAAGTCATTATTTTTTAAAACATTTTTGCAAATATGCAAGCTAAAAGATCATCCTATTTCAATCAGGTTTTGTGAACATAAAAATGTATTTCTATGGATATAAAAATGTATGTTGAATGTGTTTTATGAACCTTAAACATATGTTGAACATAACATTGAATATGTTTTATGAGCCTAAAACATATGTTGAACATATGTTGAATGTAACATTGAATGATTTTTTAAATGTTAACATATTTTATTAACATCAAATGTAGTTGTGTATAAAATTATTATAAAAATATGTAAAATTTACAAAACATCTGTTTAATCTTTATATTTTACGAATATTCCTATTGTTTTCATCTATTCATCACCATATTCAGATATTTGATTATTTTTTATTTTATGAAATTTAATAATATTGCTTCTTTTAACATCAAAAGACTTACTGTAATCGAATTTTTTGATCCCATAATAACAGTCATAGTATCATTAGGTAAATTGGGATTAAAAGTAATTATTTTATAAACAGTACAATTCAACAAAAAAGTTAAGTATATTAGATTATTATATAAGACAAAAATATTAGTAGTTTTATTCCACTTCGCATGAAAAACAATTTTAGAGTTTTCTTCCTTACATTTTTCAACTGATTTAACATCTAACTCTTTATCAATAATTTATTTGATTTTTTCAATTTTTGAGTTGGCAAGTTTATAATAATAAGTCAAAACTGTTGGTTTAAATTTTGTAATTTATCATAAAAAAATTTATTGATTGTATATTTTCTATTTATAGAATCAGCCATATTATTAATTCTACAATTTTGAATAGAAACACTATTTTGTATAAACAAAAACTTTATTTATTTGATCATGTGAAGCAGAAAAAATAATATTTTTTGAATCCACATATGTTTTAATGCATAAGCAAAAGCAGTAGTATTGTATTTTGAAACTACGTCTTTTTAAATGCATAATCAACTATTTTTTTTAAATCAAAAAATCATTTGTTGACCGCATCTTTTTCGTTTATAGGCTCAGGTAAACCAGCAATTCTATGATTTTGAAGAGAAACATAATTTTTTGTGTAACTAAAAACTTTTCTTATCTGATCTTGTAAAGCAGAAGAAATAGTATTGTATCTTGAATCTACATCTTTTTTTTTTTTTTATCAGAAGCAATAGTTTTGTATTTCGAATCTGCATGTTTTTTCAAAGCATTAGCATAAGTGTCAAAAATTTTATTAAAAGATTTGATTTATGGATTCCCAAATAAATCTGTCAATAATTAATAAAGAAATTATATAATTTAAATTAAATTCTCTCGAAAAAAGATATAACACCATTACATATAGATATCCATATATAACTGAATTAAAATTCTTGATTATGTTATTATTATAAACATTTATTTATTTGAAATAATTAGTTAATTATTAAGAATATTACCTCCATATGAATCAAAATAGTAAACATTATTGTTTTCTTTAAAATATAAAACCCAATGTGTACTGAGATTTGTTGAAATGTCAAAATTAACCACAGCTCATTCATTTTTGTGCATTATATTTGGTAATTGATCAATCATATAAATATTTTTGAAATTTTTTTATTTAATATTTAAACATATTCCTCAATATCAATTTTAAATAGTGGTGATATATTTTAAAAAATTTGGTCGTCCTTTTTTTTTTTCAACTAAAACACTTCCTGATTTATTTTCCATTGCTAAATTATGTCTCTCTTGTTTTTCTATTTCTTTTCTATTTTTCCAGTTTGTTTAACAGAATTGTAAATTGTAGTTGCTCCTCCTGATTAAGTACCAAGTGCACCTAAATCTGAAAATAAGATTGGTAAAATTCTCCATAACCACTTACAATTTTTCATTTAATATTTTTTTTGAGTATTGGTAGTGACAAAGTTAATAAGATACCTTTATTTTATTTTAATTTTTTTTCTTCTCTCACGTTGATCCTTTGTTAAAAATTTATCTATACCCAAATATCATAATTGATCAATGGTTATATCCAAAGCTATATTTGATATCTTCATTTATATAGAAAAAATATTATTAATTAATAAATCTTAATGCTACATCCTAATTTTCTTTTTGTAAACATGGTTGAAGCAACAGCCGCAGAAGCAATTCTTTCACCAATTGGTGTATTTTTATCTAACATAATTTTTTTGCTTCTTTTTGTAAAATTTTATCAGACTCATGTCTATATTCTAAATCTTGATAATCTCAACCAGCAATATCGTGATATTTACATGTTTAATATAATTTATATATTCCACACTCTTCTTTTTCAACCTCTTGCTTAAGTTTTTTAAATGGATCACAATAATTATAGCTAGGCAAATGCATTTCAGGTAAATTTAAATTATTTAATGCCCAGTTTATTATACCTTCACCATGAAGTTCAGAATTCCAACAATAATGTAGAATTACATTTATAACTCTTATAAGAAATGGTATTTCTTTTGGATTATTAATAACAAATTCAGAAATTTTATTGCTCAATATATTTATTATGTTTACTTCTTCACTGTAATAACTGTTATTTCCAATTTTTTCCACCATGAATAACTAATAATATATCATTTAATTTTTAACACCATTCATTCAAATATGTTCTTTTAGCAAAATATTGTATTTTTTATACCTCATCCAGATCTAGGATTTTTTTGGGAGACATTATTCTTTCTGGCGTGTTTGCAATTGATCTTGATTCTTTTATATAGTTATCGTAATGAGGTGTAATTATATTTAAGTATTTTCAACTTTTATTTGAGTTAATTTTATGTTTTGGATTAAATTTTTGGAATACAGCATTGGTTGATAAAATAATTTCTGTGTAATTTTAATAGTCATTATCAGTGTATTTACCATCAAGACCTTCTTTTCTTTTGTAACAAAATTATAAAGTCCTTCTGTTAATTTATATGTTTTATCATTAACAAATATTCTATCATAATTTATCTTTAGTTTTCTATCTCCAATGTAAAAATTATTCTCATCTCTCCGTGAACCATTTTGAGTGTCAATAACATTTATTCTTTTTGTAATTTCTTTTCGAAGATTTGTAGTAGAATCAGATGCGGTAAGCATCAAAATTTTTATGCATACTATACCCATTTGTTCTTCTAAATTAAGAGATTTTGAGAATAATTCTCTTTTTAATGTTTCTTCGTGTGTTGTTGGATAATCTAAGTGTTGTACTGCTACAGGAACAGGCGTTATAAAATTTTGATTTTCTGAACTTACTTGTTCTACATTTTTTCACTAATATTTCGTAATTCGTCAATTAATGGAAGTTATTTCTTCTTATTTTTCAAATTCTGCTTCATGACTTTTTTTATAATTTCTGTATTTTTCACAGAGTAATTTAACTCGAGAATCATCCTTTGGCAAATCTTTCATTTGTATATAATTTTTTTCTTATAAATTGCGTTATAAAGGTATTGGGAGTTTTGGAAGACAAATTTTTCCTTCAACAGACCAAACTAGGGGGAATTTAAACATTTACAATAATATAATTGAATTTGATATTCCAATAGTTGACGATTTTTCTTTTCCAAATTAAGCTTATGTTTATAAACAATATAGATTATTAAAAAGAGATAAAGAAGAAAATGAGGCAAAATATGTAAAATTTGATAATACTGATGTTTGTTCTAACTTTTTTCCATTTCAATTTTCTAGAGTAGAAATCTCAAAACATGGAAATATTACTGAAACTGTTAATAATCCAGGTATAACATCAAAAATGATGAATGCTTTATTAAGATCACCGAGTAAACATAATTATTTAGAGATGTCTTGCATTGATAATAAATATCCAGTAAAATATGTTCATAGTGAAATAACCTATCCACTGAGATATTTGGTTGATTTTATTCGAGATAATAATATTTACTGGAAAGGTTGATATAAAATTACTTTTTTTTTCGTAATTCATCTGATAACAATTGTTTATTTGTTTATGAAACAAAAAATGCAGATTGTGCAGTTCAGATAATTTATGCTGATCCAGGTAAAATTGTTATTCAAAAATTAGAAATTATGTGGCCTATTGTTGAATATGAATCAAACACATCAATTACAACTAAATAAAAATATACAAACATCCTAAAATTCCTATTAGTTTTAATTATTGGCTTTTTTTTTAGAAAAAAGGAGTTCCTGCTGGAACTACAGTTTTTAACTTTAATACAAAATATCAGTTTAATAATTTTCGATTTGACACGGCTGATTTTGTAATTGTAGGACTTCCAACTAATGGAAAAAAAATCATGTTGGATAGCATGTAAATGCTTCTATGTTTGACCACTGTAACGTAAGAAATATTTGTGTTAAAAACGGAAGAAATTAAATTTTTTCAAACGAAAAAATTGGAATCTAAATATCGAAAATGCCCTTTGCGATATAATGTTTCTTGTTTATAATGATTTTAGTAATCTAAAATCAAAACTAGGGTACTCTGTATAGAAGTAATGAACTTTTTATTAACCAACTGTAAACAATCGAGGCAATATCAATTATTATTCATTTTTTGGACGAAGACCATTATATATTATTTATTGTTTATATAGTAAAACCAATGTGGTTAAAGAAAAAACAAATGTAAAAATTAGTGTTGATTTTGATAAAGCTATTGAAGCAGGAACAATTTGTAAAGATGTTCTAATTAGCCAGAGGAACCTAACTTATGAATATTTGAAAGAAAGGATTACTGAAGATATACAACTTTTTTTAATTAGTAAATGGAGGAGTTATCAAAATGTTTTGAGAGTTTAATACAACATTTTAGACATATAGTTAGATTGTTTGAATTTGTAAAACTTTTAGAAATTTTAAGATGTTTAGTTAGACTTTTAAGACTTTTACAAATTTTTATATGTATAGTTGATATGTTTTATAGAATGAACAATCATTTTCGTAGTTCTAAATGAGTTTTTTTCTTTCTCATATAAAATTTTTTCTTTATAAATAAAAATGAAAATGCCTGTGTTACCATGCAGTATGACTAACTTTTTTAAAGGTGGTGATGTTTCAATTACTTCTTCCAATAGATTAGATAATGCTTCTGACAAGATATAAGAATCATTTTACGAATTTCATTAAAATCTTCAAAATTTGCAATTATTACTGTTAGAAAATGCTGACTATAAATATGAACTTCGTGATATAGGTGAAAATTTAGAGCATATAGAAGAAGTTTTTTTTTTAATTGTAGATATTACCTATAAAGAATAATAACATAATATTTCAATTGATTTTTGACTTAAATTTGATTGATTTCGGCTTAAATTAGCAAGGTAGCTACCTTGGGGAAAAAATCCTGCATGGCCATTTGTGAAAATAATTGGAAATTTTCTTGTTTTTAGCTTAAATTTACATGATTTTAGCTCAAATTCGCTTGTTTTTGAGAGTTGAAAATTTGAGTTTGCAGAAACATGAAAATGTTGCTTGAAAACGATCAAATTACTCGATTTTTGGATTAAAATGCTTGGTTTTTCGAAGATAAAGTGAGGTGCTTTAGGATCAGCCTTTACTATATACTCAAAGCTTATAGAGCTTACTTCCATGTGCCTTTTCATCTAATTTAAAGCCTCATAAAAATCCTTTCAATATAAATGTTGTGGTATCACAGCTACACACACACTTGCTTATTATATCATAGGAAGTTGATAAAAGTTTCACACATCAATTAAATAATGTCCCCAAAACACATAATATGACACGCATTTTATTTATTAAACTCCACACTAATATTTAAAAACATATGAGAAGGAGAGCTCAGGGCAACCTTCACCTTCCCCATTAAAACAATGCATTGCAGGTGCATATACAAACATTTTATGGCAACTATCGTGGAAAATATAAATTCTGACAGCTTCCTATATACAAGCCCCATGTACACTACTGTTGAGTTTATAAAGCAAGATCCATTTGCTATTTCCAAACTATCCTGTATGACCTCTGATTACAACCGGATTTATTTAACCTCCGGCAATTTGTGGTGTCAAGGAAAACCTAAACTCATGAAATTCAACTCAGTAACATACCAAAACCTGGGAGACTGGGCAAAGTTAAGTTTAAAGCTGAACATGAATTTTTCCTTGAAACCAAAACACCAAACTTATATTTAGAATAACAGGCCCACAAAATCACCGAAACTATTCCAGCAAAATACACTCCTACCAATGTCAGTTAACTGTTGCTCCACTCTAAGACTTACCGTTTTCAGGTGTTGCAGTCATGTTGAACATTGCTCAAATCTTAGCAATCTGCAATCGTCGTGGCGTCCTCACTCACTACGAACCTAAGTTCGTACAATGACCCAGATGAACAAATGCAGCTATCACATAGTATGGCATAAGGTCTATTGATGTTATACAAGCAAAATTTGCCGAAGTAGGAGGGGTGAGAGCAAGTGCGCATGGTCTTAAATGAATTCTAAACAGCAATATGGTGCAGGTAGACGAGGGGAACAAAGGAGAAGGCAAAGGTAGGAAAAGGGAGGGGATACCCAATTCAGCAAGGAAATTGTATTCAGGAACGAGGCGAAAGTTCTTAAAGTCGACACTAGTGCCACCAAGGCGATCCCAGTGCTAGCGGCATAAATTTTGATACACTACATGATTCCAGTTGAAATTTGAGTGTGCTGAGGGGCTGCACAGAGAGTGTGAATCCTGTGCAGCAACTTAAAACTGATGGCTAAACCCACAGTACCTGGTTTAGGTACTCTAAATTTAATGTAGAATGTGCATTGAAACAGAATTTTGAAAATCTCTAAGCACTGCATACCCCGTTAAACAACATACACTTCGCCCCACAAAATTACTAGAAACAACTAACCAGACTAAAATTTATGCAAGCACTCCCACGATGCACCGTTCCTAGATGTTTCAGCACTCTCTGCTTAGCCACAAACATGTCCCACTGGATGGTTGACAGAGAAATTAAATCATGGTGCGTTGTTCAGATAGGTTGGTGATGATCAGCTGTGCACCTGAAGGGGAATAAATGACGGGGATTGATGGGACGAAAGAGAAAGAGAGCATAGAAGCCACCGATGGAAACGCTAAGAGCTCACTGTCAAAGTTAATTATCGATTCTAATTGAAGGCGATGGTGTCACCAGCGCAACAGTTAGGGCAATATATAATCTTGGAAATAATATAATTAATTTCTAAAACTTAAATATACATTTCTGATACTCTTGAGATGTATCAGTATTTGGTGTTGATGATATTTTTGGTGTTGGGTGTTGTAGCGAGTTAGAATATATTGTACTTTTGGCACCAACTGACCATCAGTGAACATTTTCTATTTTATGAACAAGTGACAGTGGAAAAGTTTTGAAATTACTGTAAATAATTGTGAAAATAAAAAATATTTTTCTCTCCAGATGATAATATATGTCGTTAATAAGTAACCAGCAATAATAAAAATATTATGTGTAAGGACATAGATGTTAAAGCAAACCATACAAATGTACTTTATTTACAGGCTTTACTGCATGATTACAGACAAATCGGCGTTAGCTATATGAATATCATTTTTCAATGAGATGCAGTGTAGTAAATTTTTAGTATTAAGGAAAACATAATAATGTTTTTAAATTGCTTATTTAAGCATATTTTACTTAAAAAAAGTTAAAATCTTAGCATTTAAAATCTGATACGCTAAGTTATAAAAATTCAGATTGCAGGAATGGCCAATTAAAACGAAGATTTGATTCGCCTTTCTTAATATTTTATTGCTATCTGTTGGCACAACTACAAAAAAAAAAAAAGACAATGCTTACACAGACTACTGTGCCATGGAACTTATCGCACACCAACCGAAAACCACCCACACTAACAACACCCATCACCACCAACCACCTATTGTTCCAGGATTCTCACTGGTGGTCGCTGCCCAGGTTATATGGTGACTTGGAGCGCTTGGAGCGTTAGGCATGGTCGCAGCGACATTGCTTCACTGTCGCGGTATTTGACCTTAGAAGAGATAGTATCGGACGCTACAACAACATGCCACATTCGTGTCGCAGTGACGAAAGTCGGCCCAATGTGACGCACGGTCGTAGTATTTCTGAGCACTTCATAAATAATAAATGAAAGTGTGCTTGTTCTTTTTATTTTTATTGTGTGTGTTTATGTCAAATTTTGCTGTAATGCACAATCATAAAACTTATTCACTGTAAGTCACTATATATACATTCGAGTAATTAAATTATTCATAAATGGCCTCCAACTATACTGGGACAACGAACAAAACAACATGTGCAGACACCGGTAGATTTGTTTGGATGGTATACTTTTTCTACTATCTGAGAGGAACTGATATTTTTCACGACCCGCAAAGAAGCAAACTTAGCAGTTACTCTCGGCAAGACGAGCCGAACAACGAACAACAGAAAACTAGCATGTCAAAAATTAATAATTAAAATTTTATTAAGAAAATGTCGATAATCATACTGCCCCTGTGTAATTTACATGTATTATCAATTTTGGCTACACTCGATAACTTACTTTCGAGGATAGAAGTCTCATAATTATATTCGTTACTAAGTGCATATTCATGCACACTTCTTAAAGGATACCCAATCCAATCATTTTCTCTTCATCATTCTGCATAAAGGCAAATTACTTTTCGCAATCGCCATTCTCAAGACTCTTCCTCTTCGATGTTTGTAATTTAACATTAGTTGCAATTTTTTTAACCTTGTTCATTTTGATATTTCTGCTGTACATCGGCGCGCAAGAGCAGAAATAATTGTTTTTCATAATACAAAAAGTAACTGCTACCGCCACCCGAACAGCGTACAAAAAAGTGCTTCCGGTAACACGAATGGCAACTAGCAGAAACACAGAAGAAGTAGCACTAAACTAGCAGAATATCAAACCCCGCAAACACACCTAGTATAAGCAAGCAGTTACATGACGAGCACTTCAGGTGTTGGAAGGGGTTAGTCACAGCAGCGTGTGGTTTTGCAGGGTTGGTCCATCACGTTTGTTTGGTGGCCCGCGGTACATGGCACGACTTACCTCTATGGTATCTATGTTGCATATAAAGTTTGGTACACCACTGCAGGGCATGGGTATAGAGGCAATGGAAGACACGCAGTTCCGAACCCCCACCGTGATTATAAGGATCACCACCTGAATTACAATGAACCTTGTGGACTTCCGAATCATACATATACTGAAATTTATGAATTACTGTAACTTTTGGTACAGCGCTTAAAATATGAGTTCCACTCAGTTTATTCTTTTATTTCACTATCGAACATATTTAAGATATGCATTCGGGGTGAGGCAAACATCACAGAACATTGTAGGGTACGCGTATACTCTGAGTACACTACTATAGAAAGTTGGAAACATTTTACTGTCTATAAACACAATCACAAAAGAGGTGCTGCGATTCGATCTCAATTTCACTGTCGAAACTATTCTATAACAAGTAATCTTGGAATACCTCGCGAAACATGCAACAGAAAATAGTCTACCGGAATTGAAGGCTATAGTATTGCCTATAATACAAATTAAAGGCTTATTTAGTTATTTGGTTCCATGGCCTTGCAAAGTCAACGTGATAGGGCGACATTCAAATTCCTAAATTAATTATTTCTTGCAGAGCGTCTGTCACTGCTTGTGTCACAGGTTTTTACCATGATCTTTTCATCGCCAGTGAGAGACGGTGACTTGGAGCACTTTGATGGAGAGAATGGCATAGACTAAAGGTGAAGTAGACTGCTTATTAGTCTTCTGTGCATGTAACCAACCAACGACATATATATCATAGACCCAGCTTCGGCTAAGCTCGCTAGTAGTAGGGGCGGGCTGGTCCTAGGCCACTTTTGATTAATCGGATTAACAATTTGATATCAAATTAATCAGATTAAGATTATTGATTAATCCGATCCTAATACAATCAAAAATATTAATCCGATTTAATCCGATGGAATTTAATCGGATTGTTTGATCAAATTTCTTTGATGGGTTTTTTTTGTGTGTACAGTTTGGTGTAATTTATTATATTTTTGGGGGGTAGCTATGGTACGTCCTCATACTTAGAGCTCTGGCGTTAAATGAGGTGTAATATGTTGGGGGAAGAGGTGTATATAGGGGCGCGATGTTGTCTGCACGAAGGCTTGCACTCAAATGAGGGGAATGTTATATTGTCTAGGGTATATATGTGTTGAGTTTTGTGCAAGAACGGCATAGGTGTTTTTTGTCTCGTAGACAGTTTTAAGAGATAGGTGACTTTGAAAGATAGTATTTACGTTGTGTATATTAAAGTTATTCCAAATGAATAACAGCGGTGATGTATTACACGAGACAAATTATGAGTGTTTAAACACTGCACAGGAAAAACAAATGACGGACCCAATCTATGGAAAGAAATTAAATGATTTTAATATATGTCCATTGGGTTAGGGAGACCACAGAATGAATTACTCATACCACATATTTCTGAGAAATGAAATCTACCCCATCTGATTACATATGTGTTTCGAAATTAATTAAATGGCTCACATTAGAGAAGTATAACGAACTAATTCACAATGAACACAACTACTTGACCACTGGATAGAAATTATGTGTATGATGCATGTAATAATATATAAATTGCACTACTTGAATTAAAAAAATTATTAATGAAATCACACAGGCACCTCTACCAAAACACGTCTGTCCGGCTGTTAGGTCAGTTAAGGAATGACTTAGAGATGTGGAGCTTGTGGCCAAGTTGAAATCATGGGAAAGAGACTTGAACACACTACATGAATGGATAAAAATTATGTTTACAAATTAATATTTCTCTAGAAAACTCATTTACCACCCTTTCTGATAACTTATTGATATAATAAACCACACATTCAAAAAAGCAAACATACTAACGAACTGATTGAATACACTATAACAGACAACTTTTGACAATACGGAATGATATAGCAGTTCCACTTAAAACATACAAATTAAGATATCCATACTTGCATTTTGAATTATACCTAAAACATATCCTATTTACCTACGAAATAATGGGTTGTAAAATAATTAAATTTTTACCAGATACTATACACACCCATACATCTCCCTCTCATTTGTACACGTACCTTGAATGATTTTAAAACATGTACATTCGTCATGGAGTCTGATGTAGGGATGAGTTCAGCATAGCAATTATGTCGACATATAAGCTGTGTGATATAGCAGAGGCAATGTCAACCGAGTTTATGGGGGAAACTCTTCGACATTAATGATTATGCAACAAATCAATAAAAATATCCTGTTTACGAATTAAACAGTTTATATTTCCTTATCAATCTACTTTTAATGAGTTATTATCCACGAACAATTGAATCATGTCTTCCTGAACATTTCACATTAAATTTTTTAAAAAACTTTCCCTGTTGCCAAGTTTGAAATTCACAATTTCACTTCGCTGGGAAAAATAAATAAATAATTCACTTGCGTTATATTACGATGTGTTTAGAGAACTGGTTTACTGCTGTCAATAAATGTTCATATCACAACAAAAGAATAATTCACTTTTAATTTTAACTTCTGTCGAAGATTAGTGCCATAATCGGCTCGTGTCGAAGCCGACTGTATAATTACGACAAAGATTATCTTAAAAACGGAAATTTCACATACTTAATTAGAAAATATAATCATGATCTAAACGAACAATTTGAGTATACAAACTTCCTCGAATAAAAACGATGAAATCAATATTAAGTTACTTAACATAAAAGCAGTATATCGATCCAGTCTTAACTCACGTAACATTTTTTCCGATAAATTTATTCTTATAAAAAGCATTGAAAAATATTTCTAAAAATACTGGTACAAAGACTGTGAGCAGATATGTCGAGCGAGATCTGAACCTGGAGCATATAATATTGCTTAACGAGAATCGTGGCTAGCAGTCAGGCATATGGTATGGCTATGGCCTAGGCTCCCCGAAACCCACTGGTCGTGGGTCTGCTACCCCTCGATCGCCACCCAGTACCCCACCAGAATGCCAAATGCTGGTGGTGCGTGTATCCATTACAAGGATTGTCTTCAAACTAAATTGGCGATTCTTAGCTGCAGCTGGAAGGATCCCAACCTTGACCATAGAGAGTGCTACGCCCTATCACCCTTCCATAGACCAAAGTGCATCTTCGGGTATACACCCCTACCCCGCCAGCAATCCAACTCCATAGTCCAGAATGTGTCATTATCCAAGACAAGAGGTTCCTTCCACCCACTATGCGTCCACTCCCTCTCCACCGCAGAACACATTTTGGCTAGCTGGAGCACTGCCTCGACTAGGCACCCCCTCCCCTTCCTCCAGTCCCTTGTCCAGCACAAGAGCTGTCCACCTGCCTACCTACCCTTGAGCATCGAATTTTTAACTCACCCGAAAGTGTTGACCTGCTTGCCAAGTGCCCCTCCCCTCACCAATCTTCTTATCAAAATTTTACTTTCGCCTGTCTGTTGAGTTGTTCAGAAAGGGAGGTTTCTCCAATTTTCGAGACACAAGGGATGGCTTACTTCCAGTAAAATAAAATTTTGCTACCAAAAACCCGATGACGAAATTATTTCACTGAAGTTAAAAAATTGTTTTTCCAAGAAATGATTTTTAATCCAATTCAATCATAATATATAAACCTTTCCTAAGAATCTGTTTTTAAGTTTATTCCTGTATACTTTGAAGACATTTTAAAATTTTAATCCATTTTCCAGCAAACTTGTAACAGTATTTCCAGGAAACTATAAGTAACTACAAAATATATGTTCACTCACTAAAAGTTGTAAGTAATGAAAAGCACTCATCATTCGATTGAAGCAGTACATGAGTAATTGTTTTTTCACCTATTGAAAACTTACGTTAAAGCAAAATGTCTTTAAATTCAGGGGAATGGAAAACATACATATTCGATCTGTTTTAAATGTTTGTGCACAGCAGAGAAAAATTCATATGTCATGTGTAGATTTCTCCTTAAGTTTAATGCAAGATTTTCGAATTTACTATCTAACATAAAATGTGTATATTTGAACAAATAAAAAATTATGATATTTACAAATACTACTTTTTCGACGTAATATTAATGAAATTGCACGAATCCAGCCTGAAATGACTGATATTTTCTATAAAGTCAATATTTAAGCAAATTTTAAGGAAAGAATCAGCCATTTTGTATCCATTTACTATATAAGGAGGAATAATTTTTTTTTCTCAGTGTTAAGTTGTCAACTGCCAAAGTCACTTCGTGTGCATTGCATTAATAGTAGTGAGATTTAGGCATTTGCAATAGATCTGACAACGATGCCAAATGTCCACACAGAGAACGATGACAGGCATCTATCACATCTACTACAGTGCCAGGCATCTACACCGAGAATAATGCCAGATGTCTACATCAACGCCAGGCATCCACTACAATGCTAGATTCTTACTACAACACCAGTATATGTGCTTGGAAAAATGCAGAACAAAATTTTAAAAAAGATTAACCAATGCAGAAGTCATACATATCAGAAGATATCACGTATGTTCGAGTATTAATTCAATAGTCAAATACTATAACACTAATCACTGTGAGAAAGAATATTTTGTTCACAATGCAAAAGCGAATCTTTAAGCTAATATTTGTACTAACATCCTACTTATGTGTAAAGATATTAATTAAAAAATTGTTTTTTACAGGTATATACCTGCATATATTTCGAAATGGAGACCTTCAAACCCACTAAGGCCTACACCAGTGTTACTCCAGGATACAAGAAAGTGTGGTTCAAGTCTCTAAACAAAATATACTTCCAAATACAGGTGTGTAAAGGAGATAAACACTGGAACTTTGTAAAAAGTTTCGAAGGAAACACGTGTTATGAAGAAGATGACTGTCCAGTTTTTAATATGATACCCAATAGTGAACTGCCCTATTCTTCTTGGGGCCTATGTTTTAAAACTAGAAGTGAAGAAAAAACCAAGGAACCAGGATTTAGACAAATAAAATATAAATTGATTAGAGAGTTTTATGACAGCTCTACTTTGTGGACTGAAACATGTAATAATAAGGCACACATCACGCAATTGCAAGGCAATAGCTGCCTTCAAAGGTCACCTTGTGGAATGTGGTACTGTGATGTTTGTGTCTGTAAATTTGTTTTAACCAAGATGTTATTAAACAAATAATATTACCTCAGACTGGAAGAAAATCTCAGTATATAAAGAGAGAGAATCATACACCAGAGCTTCAGTTATGCTGCAGAGTTTCTACTCATAATTTCCTTTTGTCAATGTTAATCCAGGTTACAGGTTACAGTTATTGTCCTTTGTTTAATTTGCATCCTGACAGTAAACTACCTTGCAGTGAGAGTCAACTAGCATTTGAAGTTCAAAGTGCACACATCACAAAATATCTGTCCTACAAGATAATTAAAAACATCATGCAGAAAGAATTTAGTTGTTTTCTTACTACAGTATTGAGCGAACAATGTAACAACAAGGAACATTTTATGTATGTAGGAAGCCAAGAATTAACTACTCTGTGTGGCATGTGGAATTGAAAAGTTTGGCTTAGCAAGAACACTTAAATTACAGCAACCCCGACTATATATATAGGAGACTGTTTAGTAGTATACTGACAGTCATGGCTAGCATCTTCGACCCTACAGACATATACAAAGTCCTGCAAATAGGTGACAGAAGAGTATTCTTTAAGCCGTATAACAGTATTTTACAAGTTGAAGTCTGCAACGATATAGAACATTGGTGCTACACTTTCGCTAACAGACTCGACACTCACTTTGGTGAAGGTATAGCATACAACGATTGTGCTGTAAGATATCTCCGCCCCAACAGTGACTTACCACCAATATTAGAAGACAGCCTTACCGAGGAACTTGAAGAGGAGCGTGGATAGGGAGTAATCACCTACCAACTCACCAGACCTCACCAGGGAATCACTGTCCATTGGAAGGAGACATTAACAACTTTATTTTCGAAGAAGGAGTTTTAGTTTTCCCATTAATGTGTAATTTATATGCATGTGAAGTGGCTAATTCTGAATAATGTTCTCGCCAATTTGCAAGTATGTGTTTATTAATAAAAGTTTGTTAAGGAAATGTGTGAGTCAGACATTCATTTCAAATGTATGTACTTCTCTGAATCTTTGTCAGCACATTCTAAACCATGTAGTTTTGATTCCAGTTTAACTAATTGCAACAGTTCGAAATGTCTTGTAAACCAGTACAGGCCACATAGAATAGATCGAAAGCATTAAGAGCAAGCACATTGTAACAACATTTTGCGAAGAAGATAAATGTTTCAAAAATCTGATTTATAATACAGACAATGTTTTGCCCTATCAGTATTTCGAAGAATGTGATAATGATCTTCATACTTTATATTGTTATCACAAAAACATGTTTTGTTACACGTGTGGTTCTGGGTGTGTTTCATCAATGTGTCACATAAATTAAGCAATAAAATTAGCAATACTAAAATTGAGCCCAAAATCACTGTTCAATTTTAAACAATAGCGAATTATTTTATCAATATACATACATTGTTCCTTGCTAATTGTTTCTGTTGGATGTTGGATAGCAAATGCATAACATGGCGTATTTTCATCCTGGAAACTATACATCAATTTCAAACAAGGAAAGTCTAATGTAAATTACACACTATGGTGTAACAGGCTTCTCTGTGAATTTACAGAGACTTGCGACAGTGTATTCCATTTAAAGTGATTTATTTTCTACTAGGAAACAAAAAAGCCATGAATTGATTCAATGCAGTGATAACACGATATGCCCTGTGTTTTACATGACTGCAACAAAACCTCTTCCATCTGGTATTGAAGATGTCCACTCACATTACATTGAAACATACTCACATTACATTGAAACATACCCACACTTTTTGAAAGTATATTTTTACATTCTCCAGAATGTAAAGACATATGTGTACAAACAGACAGATTGCTCTCTGAGGTGTTATGTCGAGCTGTCGTCCTCAGGCGAGCAAAACTCACAGCAGTCGGTTTCCCTGCTGTTCTGCATTGCTGGCTGCTCTGCTGTTCTGGTTGTACAGGTGGGGATTTCTCAGGCAGTCGACATGCCAATTCTATAGCTACCCTGGGCAATACCGACACAGCCATGAGGGTTGCTGGGACCAATCCCACCGGACGGACTTGTTCGTGCCCCAGGTCATACTCACATTCGGCACTCGATTACAGCCCTTCGTGTGGTTCTGGAAACTGTTCAAGTTACACATTCGTTGTTTTTCTCTTCTTCTTACATGCACATCCTGTCGATTTCCCAGATACTGTCCTCCGCACAAGTTCCCATAGTCGCATGGCTCATTCCGCTCCCATGCGCCTTCATCACATCGTGGTGTACACGTGCTCTGCTCAAGAATTAGTACAGCTCTCATTACCTCCTCTAGTTTGCTATTCAGTAGCGGGACTAGGGCCATTCTGTACTCGGGCAAGGCTGTCTCTGCGATAACTTCCAGGATTTCTCTCTCTACTAGTTCCGATCGAAACCTCTTTACCTGGTGTATTATAGGGCGTATCAACCAATTGTAATCGAGGCAGGAATGGAACTGTTGCCATCGGTGTGGGTTGCACTGCTGATGCTGGAGATCTTGTGGGTACCACATTCGTATTCTGAATTGGTAACACTGTGAATGTTGCCTTCCTGATGGCCGTGCAATCCCGACAAGTAAAATACTCGCCATCTACCATTGCTTGTTCCTCCTCTGTTTGGCACTTGTTGTGTACCCTGATGTTGCATGTTTTGCATTATTGTATTCCTCCGTTGATCAATCCCTTGCAGTCTGTTCGCTCACATGCATTGATTCGTTGCAGTTCTACAGAAACTATCCCAATTATATGTAATGTGTTTCTGCTTAATTGGTGGTGAGTAACAATTTTTGCAGATAAACAATAGTCAGTGTATTGTTCCTTTTTCTCTGGTGTTCATGCAGGCGTTATGATATCAATGGATGCAATGTTTTCATTTTAGTAATAGTTTGTCATGACATGGAAAAATTAGATCATGACACCAATTTATTGCATTTATGTCCAAAATGTCTGTACTAACTTGTGGTAATTCTGTTCCAATGTTCTGCTGTTCGTCACTAGCACGGTTGATTGCAACTTGGATGTGTGCTGGGCTGGGCTTACAATCGCTCTGACAGTTCAGTGTACATCACATGTACCTCACGATCCAGTCCTGAGGTCGTAACCATAGGCACTGCGGACACAACAGCGATGGTGTGTTGATGTCATTCTGGCCAGCTATGGTGTTTACAACAAGTACACATGTCGCAGAAGAGCCCGCACGGGTGTGCGAAGCTGGAGCATGATGCAAGAGCATGGTGCAGCATGGTTGATGTCATGGCACGGCAGCCCTGCTCGAGCATGGCGCGAAGCAGGGGTCAACAGTCAGTGTGGCTGACAGCTGATTGCTGGTGCAGCTGGTAGAATGGGTAGGGGAGATTTTTGTTCCTTCTTCCCACCATCCTTCTTTTCCTCCTCGTCCTCCTTGGATGCGCAGGACATAGGGAAGAGGAGGAAGATGTTGTCACCCCTTTATCTTGATAAACGCCTAGCGGGTGTGTGGCTGACATCACAGTGGCACTCCAAAATGGCCGCTACCTGCTAGCCTTCATGCTGCCTCCTCTTGGTTGCCATAATGGCAGCACTTTCCTAATTTCTGCATGCTTCTCCGCACTGACCACATGCATGAATTTTCCTGCATCCTGGGGCGTTGTGACGGCATCCCACGGCTCTGGTTGTGCAGAAACATTCTTCTTAGTGCCTTACTGATGTTGGCATAGATAAGGATAATGGGAATGAACAGATATTAGACTTTGAATATTGAAGAAAATGTTTGAAATTTCTGGAAAAATAATTTAATGGGTTGTTGAAAGAGGAGTTTTAACGGAAGAACATCGTCCCTAAGTTGGACAACATTTGACAGCATTCGAATGTTCGGGGAGCTGTTAGGATACTGCCACACATTCGGGCAACCATTTCATGGCAAGGTTGGTGGAGCAAAATGGTGTACTTTTAAGGTTGGGAGTTGTGGTAGGAAGTGTACCATAGTTTCTCACCAAACCTAATGCTGACAGATTATGGGCCCCAGGTATTGCAGGGGCAATAGCAATTAGTTGCAGTTGAGCAGACTCCTTTTCTCCTGGTCGTGTATCGACAGCCAATGGACGGTGTACTCCCGGTGCTCCGACCATCATAATAATAGAAAATATGTACCTGTACTATACTTTCTACGCAGTGAAGTCTCAGGGCGACTTACACAAACTTATTTAGTTACACGAATATAAAAAAACTCTGAAATGCATTGCAAACACTTACATAGTACACTCAATAAAAAGGCTAGACAGGTGGGGTCCGTGCCCCTATAGCCCATAGGCAATCTGAATGAAGACACAGGCACTTCATGTTATTTCACTGCCTTTTATCACATCATTACTCTAGGAAACAATTGACATGTACACTACCAGGCTTCACCCACCGGTAAGGTTACACTGTTATAAACGGCACATGGTCACAATCAATTAAGGTGAAACAAAAAGTCTTCCCCAGCAATGATATTCCGGGAGAAGGGAGGAGCAGAGAAGTCTTGGGCGGCTAAAACACACAAAATTCCGATAATCTAAATGTCAATAGCTGTGAAGTGGTTGGTTACTAAATGCAGATGTGCTGCCCAAGCATGCGAAACTCGACCCTGTTGGTCCGCACGTCTGAATCCTCAAGACATAATGGTATTACTAACTCTCTCACCACGGTGTGCTGGCCAGTTTGGGTGTACCAGCGGGCCATGCGAACTTCTTTCCTACACACACCAAACCTGCATAAACATATACATGTTTCATAAAATCAAAAAACTCATACATAATAAATTACAGAAATTACAGAAACTCTTTAATAAACATATTGCACTGCAGGGTGCTTAAATTATGTTAGGGCTCCATGCAAACTCATTGCGTTGTCACTGTCCTTGAGCGTTCTGTAATTACCTGCTAATTAAACTCTAACCTGATTTCACAGGTTATATTTTCATAACACGTGCCGCACAGGTGACCGCGTCTGTACTGTGCTTCCCTACACTGCTCTGTACCTGCACTTTCTTGCAGAGTGCTCTGGTGACCACTATTCACCGCACTCGTGGAATCGCATTCTTCAGGGAACCAATACAGGACACTCCTTAACCGGCGTGCACCAGGACCCGGTAGAGCACTGCTCCCTTCAGCTACCTCCGGCGATGGCGGGCAAACAGGTTTGGGGGAAGCAACTGATGTGAAAACAGTATTACATTATTGTCTGTCACATACTCTACAAAACGGCTACTTACTATTGCAGTATTGCTTTTCAATTTCATAACTTTTGTGTAGGAAGAACATAAACCCAAATGATGGAGAACATCGATGGTATAACGTGACCTGAAGTTGTGATGCATTTGAATAGCTACACCTATCTGCAGTGGGCATGTTAAAGTTCTTGGGAGTATAACTTGCATAATACTCTGGCCAATTGCACCAACTTTAATCGAGACAGATTTCCCCACAAACATTTTTGTACAGAGCAACCTTAAGCTGCCAGGAAGGTAATACATTTTTTTTCTGTAGTGAGATCATCTGTTGATGGATATGTATCTTTCTTTGCCCGTTATTAAGCTTCTGCTTCACTTTTGATTAGTCCCGCAGCTGCCTCTATTATGTGTATTTTTTTTTTTTGTAATTCAGGATCACTTACTTTTGACTTTGCATTGAAAGATCTAAGAATTTGACCAGCAGTCTCTTTAAGAGAATGTACTACGACTTCTAGTTACACATCAGCTTTAAAGTAAACTACTATCTGGTGCAAAATAGTTTACAATGACCTCCAGTTATTGCTAACTAGAACTTTTATCAAGGGGTTAAACAATCTATCACTTCAAGTGGTAGACAAGCATTTATACATTAAGATAAGCTTCAAAATTGTGTCTCAAACATCTGATTAACATGACGGAGTTTTCAGAACAGAAGGGGATTGACAGGTTAGGTCACTTTGCTAGAAAATAGGATGGGTTTTACCGGGTTTGGGCGCCAGTGCAGAGCACGAGAATCTTGGGGTCGTGAAGGCCGATGGCCGCGAGGGCCTCCCCTCGATGTTCTGGTGTCATTCCTGTGGGGATTCCTGTTCGACTTACACCATACTGTTCTTCAAGCTTTCTTTTCGTGTGTCTTCGATCATATGATTTGCAATCACTGTCTTTAAGATAGTTACTCTTCCTTTTTAGAAATAAGATCCACAAGTAATTGTTCCTTGTCATTAGATTCAAGAAAGTACATGTCTTCAAGAAAGTGTCTTGCTCTTCATTGATTGGACGATATTGTTTCTGTATCTTTGAGGGTTGTTTCGATATGTGCATATTCTCGAGGAATATTTTTCCCACTACAAAAGTTTGCACTACATGCGTGGTGGTACACACAATCGGCAGCATGCAGATCTGAAAGGAAATATTCAATGTGACCATTTACCACAAAAGACCATTCATCGCAGTGTTTCTCACAGCACTTTTTGGTGGTCTCAGCAAATTCGGATGCCCGTACCTTCACTTCTTCTAAGTTCGGTTTGTACTTTGTGGAAAAATCCACAGTAGTTCCGAAAAACAAGCAGTCAGTTCGAGCAGAAAAGGCTCCTTCATCTATACGGACACTTATCTTTCCAATGCTCGTTGATTGTTGTTTCTTCCATATCTCAATGCTTTTCTTAACAATGTGTGTCCTACATGAAACATGATTTCTGTTTCCAGCACTTATGATGACATCGCGTCCATGGAATTTTCTGGTCGAGTTTATGCCATCAGTGCCCTTCTGCATTAAGTCACTGCCCACTGGCCATCTTCGACAATTTTTTTTGCAAATACAACAATGTTGTCCAGTGGCAGCCATTTTTCGTAGACTATACCTGAAACAAGAAAATGTTATTTTAATAGATATATTAAAATTACACATTAGAAAAATGTAATTTTATACTGACAAATACGATAAATTCGACAATGGGTAGCCATTTTGAATTTGATTCTTAGGTACTTTTCCATGATCGGATTTTGGACATGTTAAAAAGCAACATTTGTTGAGTTGAATACCACTTCAATCACTTCTGAAGCAATTTTGACAGGTCAAATCATAATTTGATTAGACTATTTACATTTCCTTTACTTTAACAAAACTTTAACAGCTACCCCAGAACCTGGGGATCCCCTATTCACCACCTGGGGATGCAACGAGTTGCAGATAGTCGCCGCACCCAAGCTGCCATGGTACCATCGCATTCCTAGATACACCTCGCTTATGCTGGTCCTCAAGTCGCGGGCAGTCCCAGCTAAGCTGTCTCCAATCGACTTAGCTACTAACATGCATGCCGGAGGGCACACAGAACTGTGAAGGTGCTCACACTGGCATAGAGGGATTTGGGGGCTCGCCAGAATATTATATATATATATATATATATATATATATATATATATATATATATATATATATATATATATATATATATATATATTGCAGAACAATGTTCGCCGGGATCAGCTTTTGTACAATAAAATGTAAAGTTAAAGTTTAAAACATTATACATCTGTTTTGTGAGCTTCGTAAAAATGTGTATCTTGTCATGTAAATAATTATCATAATATCCAGGAATGCAATTTATTTTACATGCCTTTTTTAAAAAATAGGCCTAAAATTCCTGTTAAAAGATTATTAAAATATACTTAAATGTTTACTGTCTTCAAAAATGTAAATTAATATATTTTCTCTTCACATTACATTTGTTTGCGATATATTTAATTTAAGACAAGCTCTGTTTAATATACCGAGACTAAAATCACCTTCCAATAAAATTACACACATTACACATAACTTCTGTCAAATTCTCGGCAAAATGGCTGATTGATTTTGGTTTTTAATTTCAATTTTTCGAAATCATGAAGTCAAGAGTTCTTGACTTTAACTGTGACAGTTCCGTTAGGCATATTTTCACTGTTGAATTGGTAATAATGAGGTGGTTTTGTGGTCCTGTGCACCACTTCGTTGTGAAAGAATGGTGACAGTGGTAACAAGTGTTCACCTTTTTTTTTTTAATGCATTCAGGAACAGTTTAGTAAAATTTTTGAATTCTGGGCTTCTCTAATTGCATTTATGACTTGCATTACCACATGCTTCCTTTTTAATGTTCAAAATGGATGAATATTCGGTAGTTCTAAAAAAGATGGAAACTTATTTCGGGATGAAAGTTGGAAAGTTTTGTTGAAATGGGTCGGAAGTGTGTTACAAACATGGATAACCTCAATCTGTACTCAATGTACGTACATTTGGTTCAGTTATGATATTTCGAGTATTAGTGAAGTTTGATATGCATTTCTTCGTTGTAACTCGAACTGCATTTCTGGTATGGGAATTACATTATTTTAAGGTGATAAATATGTGTTACTCTCTGCATTCAATTACATTAACACACTCATATATTCCATGCTTATTTCTGACACAGTTACAGCGATTGCGCAGTTTGGAAGTTCCCTCCTACTTAGGTTCGCCGTCTGTTTACAGTAAGAATTTTCGCGATGCGATCATTTTGTTGTGAATGCTGATGACCAGTCTGTTGCCAATTCAACTGTGAAAATACGCCTATTGTGTCAATTCAATAACAAACAACATGTCGGCAAGTAAACATAAAGTCAAATTTTAAGTTTTCGTGTGTAAGAACCGGTTGCACCATCTTGGTTCGAAACTCTATCTGAGATCGACACAGAAAACTGTTGCACCATGAGAGTTCAGTGTTTGACTGAGATCGAGATGGTCATTGTGAAACACCAAAATTAGCGGTTCCAAATCTCGATACAAGATCAGCATCCATCGTCGACAAATGTAGTTTCAAAATACGTTAACAGAAAGAACTAAATGGTGATAGTTTTCTTGATAAATTAAAACAACATTATACACACTTGAACATTATTTAGGTAAATTTGTACAACAATAATTAATTTAAAACAGATAAAACATCGCTCATCTAGTTCTATTTATAGTGAAAATTATGCCTACTTACATGATATATATTACGAACTAATAGTAAAATTTGTCTCGTACCTAATAACGCTCTCTCACTTTGAAATCAAGATAGAAGATATACAATCATACAATTTCGTTGGTGCAACACTTTAACATTGGAACCAAAATCAAACTGGATCGTGTTTCGGAACTAGGATCATTCGATCTCGGATCGGGGCGATATTGGTACAACCGATCCTAAGGGGTATTAGACAGGCCGTGACACACCGCTTGCGCTGCTATCAGCGGCACAACAAACCAGCTTCGTCAGACGTGGTTGTGCCACTGGCCAGGTGGGCCAGAGTCAACAGGGGAAAACCACACAAGCTCCTAGATACTGCTCAACCACGGCAACAACAGGCAGTGTTACAGACAGAGGTGCAATTCACAAACATTTATGTTAAAGCCAATGCATTTCCAAGGGCATTTGAGAGCGTCACTGCTACCTATGTGAACATCCGCATTATTCATTTGATGTGATGGCCTCGGTACTGCACTAACAACACACCAACTATGGCTCATTCATTCTCTCTGGCCAGGGAGCGTGGAGGGAAGCCTACTCAGCGATCCAAGTCGCCAAGGTTTCATTCAGGGTGTCGACCTCTCACCCGAGTGCCACATCTTACACCCACATTTCCCAACAAGCAAATTATTGCACTAGTAATAAGTGTTTAGCTTTAAAAATTTTCAGTGTTTTACATGTTAGTAGTATTATTTATAAAATGTACTTGTGAATTGCAAAAGTGTTTATGATAATTTTAATATGTATCAAGCTATTGTTAATTGCATTTGCAAGCGCAAGTCGTATGTTGTTTTATGTGTCAGCATTGATTTGTGCTCCTGAATCGTTACATCACGAGTATTACACATCTGGATCATTCATACACTCATCAGGCTTGCTGAGCTAATCGGCGGGTACCACAAGCTCCCTTCTGCAACCGGTGCAATCATCACCACACACGCGAAGAATATCAGAGGGTACGCAATCCCCTTTTCGCACGTGGAACTTTCACAAACAGTCGTGACGTGTAGTCTCCACAACAAGTGACAGCCAGCCGAGACATCGCAGTGTTTAAATAAACAAACATTTACATCGTTTGTCACCATGCATCACGAGTCTTTCCAAGGGAAAAATCAAGTGTTTATATTCACTCGTTTATAATTATGTGTGTTTTTTATTCAGATATGTGTACTCTTCATCTTACCTTTGTGTACATTTGCCAGAATATTGTTTACATTTATTAGGGTACCATTATTTATACCTACCATTGCAGCAATAACGATTACTGTTAATGTTAATAACAATCAATGTTTATGTTATTAATATCATCAATAATTAAATAATTTCGAGTTTCTCTTATAATGCTCACATACCATTTTTTTTGTATCCCAATGTAACTTTAGAAAGTGTTAATGGCCAATGCATCATGTGTTTAAAATAGTTTCATATGTTTACATAAACTTCAAAACGGTTTATGTCAATTTCCCACTCTCACAAGCAATCCACAAATGCTTTCATAACGCTTTCGTAGCATTAGTTAGTGTTTAGATGCAATACTACTGTTTGGTTATTGTGTTTACGTAAACTCCAAAAGTGTTTACATCAGTTTCTTACTCTCATAAGTAATTCTCAATTGCTGTCCTAATGCTTTCATCGCATTAGTTAGTATTTTTATGCAACTTTCAGATATGTTTGAGTGTGTTTACATCTGGTAATGTAATTGTAACATGTGTTTATTTCAATTCCACTACTCATCATGCAATTCAAAATTACTTTTTAAATGCTCTCAGAACATTCTTATTATTATCAAATAACCTTAAAGCGATAATCTTAAAGTGGTTTTATAATCACTGCATCATTTATTTACATGTAGTCAAGTAATTTTTAGTAATGTTTATGTTCATTATACCACTAATGAGGTATGCCTTTGGCATTTAGGGGGTAATGTAATGCAATAAACATGCTGTAATTTTTGTTTACATGAAATTCACTCATAGTTTTTACCTGAGTGCAGTGTGACGAATATAGTGCTTAGTTAGTGTACACAATATTTATTTATGTCTAAGACCCGGCACATCTCATTATCACATAATACATCACCGATTATTATGCACCACAAAATCACCATCAACCAGAAAGACAACAAGTCAACTGCGGGAGGTCAGATAGACCTCCAAGGGGAAACACCACAACATGGACCCCTGCTTCTCCCCTCGACGTCGCTGGCCAAAACTGTGCCCCGCACCTCCTGTAGCAATAACCAGAACTTCACCAGCACACGGGCCTTGCCTGTTGAGGCTGTGTCAACATCACCTGGGCTATTGTGTGGTCAATCGGAAACAGAAGAAGGGTGTTTGGAGTGAACCATGCATCCATGTGTCCTCGTGCCCGCTTGCACCAACACAGTCACTAACAACACTGACGGTAGTCGAATGCTCAGGAATATGCGAGATTATGCCACATATTCGGACAAGCCATTTTGATGGTTGCTGAGCCCTGATAGGTGATAGAAATTGGCGAGCGGACAGTGGTCCAGTGGTCAGAGTAAAAATTATAAAAATTAGAAATTTGAGGATTGAGGTTGTCTGGGTGAGGTGGTTGGAATGAGTTATTTTACCCGGGTGCCAGGCACTATCCAGACCTAGTGCCGTTGAAGTGGTAGAGCAGGCTCTTCTTCGCTCAGGGCCGTGTGGCTGACGACCAAAAGCAGCTATCCTCCAATTGCTGCATCACCCCTCATGCTGTAGATTGATGAACTGTATTGCATGCTATGCGGTGAATTATCGAGGGTATTCACACGCATATGCCACTTTACACTGTAATACTTGTAAACAAAAGCTGAAAGTCAGTACATACGTGCAGTTTGGCTGGAAATTAGAAGGGCCTGTCCCTGAAATGCCTTGCTGTTTCCCTTAAATAAAAGCACTCGGTAGATGCAATGTCATTTATTTAGGCGATTGCTTAAATGCCTTGAGGGGCAATACTTTACATGAATGGTGCTGGACATTCACAGGTCGGAAGTGGTTAAACGAAAAAAATGGCACGAAGACCCATGTGTTACTTAGTGCACGTTAAACTCCTCTTAGCGATGCAAACCTGGAGAAGGTTCCTGGTATACTTCAAGACTATTGCAATGAAAGTGGTTGGTACAAGTGATGAACACCGCCTGGGCGCAGAACCGAACAGTACACGACCATCCTCTCCGAGTTATCAATGTCTACTATATTTCAATTATGGTGCACTTGCCAGGGTTGCCGCCACAGCGTGCCACTTGGAACTACTTTCTGTGACCTTGCCTTGCACAACTATGCTTAATACTACACAACACTTGCAATAACTCTCTTAAATATTCTCTACATAGCAACAAAACATAATACACTGCAAAATAAGTGGGATGAAGTGGAGATGATAATACGTGAATAAAGTACACTACCAAAACACATTACAATATCATTCAACAATAGCTTTAGGTCTTTGAAACTGTTCTCATGGGTGTCCCTTTCCTTGATCGTGACTGTTTATAATCACCCTAGCCCTTTTAATGTGATAATTAGGTAAATCGAAAATACATGGTACTCTTTCCTGTATCCATGCACCGCTGTGCACATAACCGCAAGGCCACGTGCCCCACTCTGTTTTGCATTGCACCTGGAAAACACACACGCACTCACACACACACACACACACACAAACACTCTCTCTCTTTCTCTCTGCAGTGCACTTGCATCTCTGATGGTCACCGACATGCTACTGTGCGTGGTAGAGTGCAGCTCTCTGCTGCAGATATTGTGGACGGCGGGGAAATGGTCTAAGGGTCGGGAGTTCGGCTAATGTCAAAGCCCCCTCCCCTTTTTTTTGAGACTGTTTGCAGCCATGGTGTCTTCAATGACAGCAGGCATACTGATGGCGGCAAACGTTGTGAGGGCTGGACCCCCTAGTCCTAGTTCACCTCCCGCTTACCTCGACTACCCATAGGTTTGGCCTGTCGCGTCACTCCCTTCGACCATAAAGTGTACTGTTGAACGACGTACTACGCATCCTGCAAACATTCCACTGACCACTTCAAACAGAAGAGTTTGAAAGGTACATCAACGCATCTGATGCTGACATTTTTGTTTTGCTGAATAGTTTGTTGCACACCAGCATACGGTAGTAGAGTAGATGTTCTGGTTTTAAGTCCCGCACATAGTGTGGATGTATTCATTTTTTCAGCTACACAGTTTTAAAAATTGTATTGACATGAATACGAGATTATTACAAACATGATTGGCGATAACATTAATGCCATAGTCAGTACTAGAAATGAATAAGTCATATTTATTCTCAGTTCGGCAAAATATTTTATTTAGTATCAAGTGCTACTAACAAAAAGCAATTTAACAAAAATAAAGTAGTTTCACTGTAATTGCATGATTTTATTTTAACTACACATTAAGACTAAAAACCAAAATATTGTTTGCAAAGGGTTGGTGATATAGTCGACAGACATGCCGACATGAAGTCAGTTATCTTCTTTGTTCACCAGAGTTACTAGAATATTCCCGAAAAGTGGAATTAAAAATAGTCTACATATAATAAAATCCTCGAGTTTCCAAAACCTAACTGTGTTAAAGTTTCAAGCAATCTTACTGTATGTAATTTGTTTATTTTGTCTTTATTTTTACTGTCACAGTTCAGTAAATATTTGCCTTTTCTACCACTGAAGTACAGCAAAGTACACAAATACAAAACCGTTGTAATTCTGTCTTAAACATATGTACAAACTAATTGGTAATGTGGACTGACTGACTAACTGACACTGACTGACTATAAAGTAATATTACTCTCAGCGATTAATTGATTGATCCAAACATTTGGACTAGTCTTGGCATAAATGGTCTTCCCTAGAAGGGGGTATGTTTTTATGGTTCAAACAACGTGTCTTGCAAGCTATTTTTCCCACGTGTCACACATCCATGAGAAATGGAATTCGTTTATAGACTTCAATAGCCTGGGGAACCCATATGCGAATTTATCGATTCTGTGTGCACTATTCATGATGTTTTGTTTGATGCTAAGTGTATGTGATCTAACGAGTGTTACAGTTTTGTAGATAACTTCGCTCCATACATGCGTGCAAATTCCATGTTACATTCCCCACCTAGTAACTTGCGTTAGCTGCGACAACTTGCAATAGAGGTGTAAAGTTACTTAGCTGCGCATGGTTGAAACCGAGTAGCTTCATCCGCCCAGGCTTGTCTGCGTCGATGTGGTCTCGACTCACTCGGCCATGCGCTCCATATACAGTGTGTGGACCAACGCAGGTCATTGGTGCATTGTGCAATATATTCACTTATGGGAAATGGAGCCAATGATTGTAAGTTAGGTAGGCATAGTTTCAATGAAAGGACGTGAATTCACTGCAGCGAGCTTGGCCATCTCCGCAGTTCATATAAGAAGCTGGGAAACGAGGCATGACTGATAAGGGGCATATGCATTCCAGTCAAACAAATAAGAAAGCCCTGTGCATTGCACAGAAATGTACAGTTGTCATGTGTGTTGTGGAAGGGGGGGAGGAGAAGAAATTTCCTGCCCTGATTGCGACCGGGGCCACTCATTGTGTTATGAGTGAGGGGTTTCTTAAACAGCTTATTGATACAAAAATTATATTGTAAGGGTGAATTAGGCGAAATTTCCGAGAAGCATCTTTGTAATGCCAATAACAACATTGTGAAACGTGAACCTGCATTTTAAAATGGCTGGCGTTTGATGAGAGAACGATAAGACGGTTTGGGTGGGAGGGGGATTAGTGTGGAAAGTCATTCGCTCTTTCAGTATTGCCACAGTAATGTTAGTAATTTTTTCAAAGGTTGCCTATTCTTGCTACAACCATATAATGGAGTAAAGGACCTTACACGATTGAAAACTTTAACATTTGACTTTACATTTGCTTTCCGACATGATGTTACTTATGAAGATTCACACATTGTAACCTTCAAAGGTAAAGTCAAGCACTATTGACTTCACAATTTCGAAAACTTGAAATTTAGAGTCGAAGTCAATCAGCCCTTCTGCAGAGAATCTCTAGGTCATTAACTGTAAAGTGAGCACTTTAGAGACCTAAAGGTTCTTACACAATCGAAAACTTTATCATTTGACTTGACGTTTTCTTTCCTGTGACGAAACCACCAATACACAATACAATAGTGTAAAGCCAGAGTTCAGACAATTGAAAATCGGTTTTGCGAGCTTCATAAATCTGCATATATTATGTAAGTAATTATATTATCCAGAAATGTATTTTCCATACTTTTTAAAAAAATTGGCTTAAAATTTACATTAAAAGTTTATTTCAAAACAAAACTCATTTACTTTATTAAAATGTTTATTTATATATTTCCTCTTCACATTATATATGTTTGCAATTTACTTAATTTACCACGAGCCTCATTTAATATACCGACGTTAAAATCACCCTACAATAAAATAACGCACTTTCCACTTAACCTCTGTTAGATTTTCGGCAAAATAGCTGCTTGACTTTGACTTAAAATTTCAACTTTTCGAAATCGTAAAGTCAAGAATGCTTGACTTTACATTCGATAGGTCCATTGTGTCAAGGTCTATAATAAACATAATTTCGGAAAGCAAACGCAAAGTCAAATGTTTAAGTTTTCTATTGTGCGAGGGCCTTTAGAAAAAATTTGTTTATTGTTTTTAATAGCTATTGTCTAGGATGGTTTTGTTGGGTCTATTTTCATGGCCATTATAGGTAAGATATCTTCAGACTTTCATGTATTGTTACTCCAATAGATATAAAAGTATTTTTTTTTCGGAACACCTCTTCTTGTTTAATTTTATTGTGCAAATTACATTTTTTCATTACTTACACTTGGAGGTTTTCATCACTTTTGCGATGAGAATACCTATCTTCTTGCCAGTGACAGGTAACACTATTTATAGATCCTACACATATCTTGTTATAACAGATGGTTATAACAGATATAAAAATAAAAAAATAAAAAAACAACTCGATGCGACATTTCTGAAGAAAATATTCGGAAAGCATTATCAGAACTACTGCAGAAAAGTATTGTCCCTCAAAGTCTATGTTATCCAAAAGGCTTCAGTTAGTGAAAATACAGTTGCTGGTTATCAGTTATGGTAATTTTTCAGAGGAGGACACTCTAGCTGTAAGTCTTAGAGTGAAAGGTAAGCATAAGTATTGTGTTCATAAAGTATTTTAAGATGATCAAGAAACCATGTTATCCGACTATCTAACCACAGCTTCAGCAATGCATTATGGCCTTATTTGTAATCAAGCCCAGGAGCATATGAATATGCTGTAACACTAAAAAATTAAATTTCCATCAAGCTGGGAACAAGACCATACAGCAGGTCTTGACTGGATAAAGGACTTCACGAAATGTCATCAACTGCTAAGTCTACTGAGAACACGAGCCTTGAAAGAGCCACGGCATTAAATAAAACTAATGTTGAAGAGTCTTTTTTATAACTATACTTCTGTAATGGATCAGTATCATTTTCCACCAAACAAAATTTACATCTTGGATGAAACTGGTGTCAGCACTGTGCTTCCAAGTCCAAAAATAATTGCTGAAACATGAAAGAAACAAGTTGGACAAGTAGTAGCATGAGAGCATGGTGAATTGATGACTACTGTACAATTGCTGCTAATGGTAACAGTCTGCCTCCAGTTTTTGTTTTCTCGAAAATTCATCTCAGAGTCTGCTAAGCTGCTGGAGCACCAGCAGGATGTTTGGAACTTCCATCCTGATCTGGTTGGATGACTGCAGACCTTGTTATTATATTAAAGTTATGCAACATGTTCAACAGCAAACAAACTGCTCATCTGACAATCCTATCCTATTGCTGCTTGATAAACATCCAGTCACATTACCCGAGTCATTTGCCAAGGATCATGGCATCATACTCACAATTCCTTCTCATTGTTCTCACCACATGAAACCTTTCGATCTCTCTTGCGTTTTGGCCAATCAAGGCTGCTTTGCTGGTGGCTTTCAATGACTTAACCCGATCACTGGCTTCCCAAAACAAAGCAATACGAGTGGGATACATAGCCAGCCTTGTAGGAGTAGCATACTAAACTCATTCACACCAAAAAATATTCTCTCTTCTGAGAGGCAAATAAGCACATACTTATTTAACACAAAAGTCAAATAAACAGGGCGACAGAAGAAGAATGGATCAGAAACAGAAGAATCTGATGGAGGAATGGAACTTATATCTGAAAATGAAGGTTTTGATTTTAGTGATAGTGACAGTGAGCCCAGCGGACCAGTGTCTTTGATTGGCAGTGATCAAATAGAAATTGGAGACATTTTAATAGACAAGTTCACAGATACAAATGATAACACTGTGTTTTGTGTTGGTCAAGTGCAAGTTGAGGGCATTGAAGAATGTGAAGTGAAATATTTTGAGTGGGGTAAAAAGGAAACAAATTTGTTTTCCCAGGTGTGGATGACATTTCTGCTGTGCCAAGGCAAGATATTTTCTCAAAACTTCCCAGACAAAAAGAAACGAGGGGAACAAAACTAACTGAAAATTATTTGACATTTGACGCAAACTAAGTGTTTTTTTCTATGAACTAAATAAGGATGCAGTATTTAAAATCATTCAATTATCAATGAGTTTTTTGATGGCTCTTAGAACTATTCCATAATGCAAGATTATAAAAATCTCAATTGTTGTAGTCTTATCTCAATTTTGTATTTTCCTTTTGTAACAGTATCATATTTATGATTACTGATTATATATTTTGTACTTATCAGTATTTTGAAAAATTGCTGTATATTTCCTTTAATTTAAATGAACAAAGCAAGAATTGCCTTCTTGTCCACACTGCCCCATGCATAATTTTGATTTGTCCACTTTAGCCCCTACATGGGGCTGAAGTGAACATGTAATGTTTTCATAAAAATTAAAAAATATATATATAATCAAAATTAATAAATGTGGGCATTGCTTGGATTAAAAAATGTAAATGAATAAAGCCTCTGTGTGTTGCTTAACCCAACATGGCAATTTATTTGATGATTAAGAACATCAAAGTAACCTGGGGGGGGGGGGTGTCCACGCTAAACCACCTCCCCCCCCCCCCGCCTCAAATACTAAATATTCCTAGACATCCCCTTTTTGGGTTTTCCCACATCTTCCTCAGGATTTAGTTTTAGGCCTGGAGTTTTTGGCAAAACTAGGATCTTAGTTAATTTTGATTCTTTCTATTTATATTTCGGTTTCACTTCTAACAACCGGATAAGGCTACAGGTTAACGCGACTCCGGAGGTGTTTACACCTCTTGTTGCGGGTGATGTTTTTGTCTCTGATTTTAATGCCCACCTAAACCAATTGGAATTGAATTCAGTGATATTACGTCCAAAAACATAACCGCATGGGACAGTAATTTTAGGTGTCCTCCCCCTAAGATTCAGACTTTTCGTGTACATTTTGCAGATTGTTTTGCACATTTATCAGGGTACCATTGTTCATACCATTGTTCATTGCAATAACGAATACTATTAATGTAAAGATTTCGTAATGCTCTTATAATGCTCACATACCATTTTTTCGTATCCTAATGTAACTTTAGAAAGTGTTAATGGCCAATGCATCATGTGTTTACAATTGTTTAATATGTTTACATAAACCTTGAAAGTGTGTCAATTTCTCTCTCTCACAAACAATTCACAATTGCTTCCCTAATGCTATCATAGCATTAGTTAGTTGGTTTGTTTAAATGTGTTTACATAAACTCCAAAAGCGTTTATGTCAGTTTCTTGCACTCGCAAGTAATTCTCAATTGCACTCCAAATGCTTTCATTGTATTAGTTAGTATTTTCATGGAACTTTAAGATATAATTACGTGTGGTTATATGTGGTACTGTAATGTAACTGTAACATGTGTTTATTTAAATTCCACTACTCATCATGTAATTCAAAATTACTTTTTAAATGCTCTCAGAGCATTCTTATTATTCTTAGATAATTCTAAAGTGATTTTATAATCAGCGCATAATTTATTTACATGTAGTCAAGTAATTTTTAGTAATGTTTATGTTCATTATACCACTAATGAAGTATGCCTTTGGCATTTAGGGGGAAATGTTCACAACCAACATACTGCAAATTTTTGTTTACATGAAATTCACGTATCACTTGTACCCGAGTACTGTGTGACGAATATGGTGCTTGGTTATTGTACACAATATTTTTTTTACGCCTAAGTCCCTGTACGCATCATTATCATGTAATACATCACCGATTATCACGCACCTCAAAATCAATATCAACCAGAATCACAACAGGTCAACTGCGGGCAGACAGACATCAGAGGGGGTACACCATAACAGGGGGGATCCCCACTTCTCCCCTCAACGTTGCTAGCCAAAATTGTGCCCCCGCACCTCCTGTAGCAGTAACCAGCACCAATTTACCAGCACATGGGCCTTGCCTGTTGAGGCTGCGTCAACATCTCCTGGGAGACTGCATGGTCAAGCGGAAACAGAAGGGGGTTATGTTTAACGTGAACCATGCTCCCATGTGTGTCCTCCGTGCCCGCTTGCACTAACGGAGTCACTAACACTATTTAGCAGACACAGGGTTACTAATATCAACCACAAGCGCATAGTGCAGGTCGCAGAGAACGGTGTGTTTACACCGCCTCATCGACAGGTACTGCACGACTCAAATGACCGTCCTACTTTATTTATTGCAAGAGGTAACACTTGTAATAAATAAGTAGGAGGTACTGCATTGTGTCACCACACAGCCACAGCTTTTGTTCGCACCCACAATTAGAGGGACTGTGAAAGCAGCTGGCACCACGATGCCCTTCCAATTTTCAATACGTCAACAGACCTGCTGGCAGCTTCCAAAGTACTATGTGGCTCCGAGAGGTTTTAAGCAGTGGGGAATAAGATTCCCGAGATGTAGGTAAGATTGCAGGGAACTTATTTTCATTTCTTAGCAATAGGCAAAACCAACTATTTGCCATTGTGTAAAGTTAAAGCTCACTAGGGAGGCTGCCTGTTTTTCCACAGGAAGTGCAATGAAATCTCAAATTCGCGACCTAGTAACACACTTCCAAAAGTGAAATTCCACTGTGTCAAAAATTGTGAAATGCAATAAGATATGTAAACATTTTCCAATTTTGCATCTTTGGTGCGGTCTCGACCTTCTTCCACTGAGACAACCACCATAATTTTAGTTTTACCTCGGCCATCAGCGTAAGTAGCTGCACAGTATTCCCCCTCCAGGTGCGATCCCTTGGTACACTCAACTTTCAGCTGGAATCATGTAATATATCAAATGTAACTTAATTAACTGGAACCTATTTTGTCTCGGATTTTAACGTCCACCTAAACCAGACTTTTTGAGAGATTGTTAATAAGCTATTAGCAGCTGGTGTTATTGGCCCATCCACCTCGGACTACTATTCTCTGGGATTTCTGGTGAGGAAAAAGGACCGTGATAAATACAGGCTAGGGTAAAGCTCGGGTGTTTTCAGTTCTTTGCCTCAACTATAACTTTCACCAGAAACTACACTGCATTCAGCATGCCTTGGAGCCAATACGAGTTTACTTGTATAAAAATGGGCTCAAATTTTGGTAGACAGGCCTGGTTTCATGTACTTGACCATGTTTTGTAAGAGCTTAAATACAAAATTTGTATTTCACTACATAGACAACATAATATATAGTAATGATCAGGAGTCTCACTCGTCGCATTTATGTCAAGTTTTTCTTCGGATGCCAGAGGTTGGCCTGGCCTCTAACCCAGAGAATGTAACGTTAGGTTCAAATAAAGTTAAATTTCTTGGGTACTTCCTCTGCAAGGGCCATCTACTGATTGACACTGATCGTGTTACCCCAATTCTTGATTTTCCATGTTCTAGGATGCTAAAGCATGAGCAAAATTTCTAGGCATAGGCTATTACTCCCATTTTAATTGCCATTATTCAGAGTTAGCAACACCTTTAAATCTTTCAAAGAAAAGGGGTCTGAATTGCACTGAGGTACAGAGCAAGAAATAATGGCATGCTCCATTTTGAAGAAAAGGTTATTGTCTCCACCAGCTCTTCATCTGCCGGATTTCCCAAACGATTTGTTTTGCAGAAAGATGCTTCCTCCCTGGCTTTAGGAGCAGTTTTGAGCCAGCAGAACAACTTGGTTTGGCACCCATTGCATTCGCCAGCAGCAGTCTCGTCTGTCGGAAGCTTGGTACATAGCACCGAAAACCAAGATATCACTGCATTGTCCCGCATGTTTGACGTGGACGATTTTGAAACAAAGAATGTCGAGGCTCCAGCGGCATCTATACACATCATTCAGTGATTCATTAAGTAGTTTTTTTTTTTTTAAGTTGCAACATGTGCAAGTTTATGACGCCACTCAAGGATGCCAAAAATCAAGTTGATACAGATACTCATTTTCAGTCATGCAAGAATTCCATTTTCAGTTGCTTTTGGCTGGAAAATTTGCAGTTTTATTAAAAATATATAAATTTATTTTTATTTTGTGAAGTCTTTGAAAGTTACATACAATCACTCGTTGATGGCAAAAATTAATATAAAACAGAGCGCAGCATAATTTTCATGTCTGAATTCCATTTTCAGTTACTTCTCACACAAAAATCAGAAGTTTTATTAAAAATTAAACGGTAAAATATTCCAGTATTCAGATGATTTAAGAATGAAATGATAACCTAGAACAATAGAACCCCCTGTAGATGCCAAAATATAAGTAAAGACCTTCCTCTGTACCTAGTGGAAAATCCTGCTTGATGTTCAAACACCAGCTCTAAATCTGACACCTCCACATTTAAGATGTAAACATATGAACATTCTGAGGAGAAAGGAAGGGATTTTACAAACACTGTAGAAACACGTACTGTTTCCAAAATTATAAATAAACAAGACTGGAACTACACGTGTATCGTACATGAACATGCCATCAAGAAGACAAAACCACAAAATGGATATCTGGAAACTTAAATAAAAACAATAATCAAATCGTGGACTACTGTATATAACTATAATATAACATAGTTTTTAATCATGTCCAATTCTTGATGTAATGGAGAACTTCATTTGCTACTTTTCAAGTAGAGTAATTTTGATTTTATGTACTTTTTGTTTTGTTTCAAGATGGGTTTATTTTGCAGTTTAGGTTCAGAGATAAACAAGATCTGAATATTAAAATGTTTCAATATTAAAGTATCTCTAAAAAAGTTTATTAGCCAAATGCAGCAGTACTCCCATAACTATTTAATATAAATGTTTAGCAAGGTTATGCATGTTCACTAATGTGTCGACTCGTAGCACATGTGGATCGTTAATATTGGCTTCAGCTAATGTAAAGTTCTAATGAGAAAACAATCTTGGTGCAACTTTATGGGAGGGAACACAGGGGGAGCAGTGTAAGGAAAGTCTCTTCCGAGTGCATCACTGCTGGGAGGGGGAAACCTCGTAACATTGTTGGTACCATATATATAGCAAATCGCTAACATCGCTTTCTGCTACACCATCCTGTTAAATACCACACTGTGCGACTAATTTTTTTCGACAGGTAATATGCACATGCAAAGCAGCTCTCGCCCAACTGCTCTCAGTCACAGTTACTACTGAAATGAACAACCCCACCCCTTCGTGCAACAGCAACGGACTATCCCGATGTGTTTTAGACTTCTGTGCACTATCTCCTCATTTGTATTTCATTATACACATGCATAGTTTTAAAAAGTGCTACAAAAAGAACTATTTAGGTAAGATTACATGTAAACATTTACATACAAAAGAGGTTAGAAGTTACATCATATATGTATGTTAAACTAAATTGGCTCCTGTAAATGAATTATTATTTGCAAAAATTCTCCTAACATGTTCACTTCTGGTGTGCTTATCTTAAGCTGTACTGGTACAGTGAAAGTTATTTCCAAACTACAGGCAGTGTTAGGATGTAATGAATCTGATCGCATAGACAACCTCCAATTCTGGTTGGCACTCTAAAAACCTTTTTTTCCTGGTAATGCACTGAACAGCAACGGTTTGCTATAAATATCAGAATACAGTAAAACCCCTCTATTACGACCCAATCCTGAGGAACCATGAAAAGTTTGGGTCAAAAAAGTAGAAAATTCGAGGCACGTTAAAAAATACATACAGTAATCCTTCGTCAACCACGGTATCTTCAAACGCGGTTTCAGTTATGCAGTGATTTGTTTTTGTAGAACTATTCTTCAACCGCGGTACAAGTTTCTATTATCCACGGTTTTCAGTCTATGGAAAACTGGCATTTACTGATGTTAGCGGGGTCACTCATTTCTCAAAACTTTGACAATTTTTGTTCCAAGCAGCATGAAGCAATCAATTACTTCAAGTCAGAGAGGGACTGGCATTTGCGGGGGGTTTACAAGCCAGGTTGAGAATTCCTTGTCTAGTCATATACTGTACCGTACAGCCGCCTCTGCCTTACCCCTCCCACTCATTTTTTACTTTCACCCTCCTCCCACCATACCTATGTAAGGTAATAATTTTTTATGTTGAGCAACTTATTTTGGTGAGTTAGGCCGTGTGCGTGTATATGCCTAGTCAGAATTTTCTCATAAAAAATTTGTGTTAATACTTCAAGTATGCCGCACTAAATTTTTGTATTCCTGTGAACATTGCTGAGCCTCATTGTACAAGTAGAGGCCAACACGTCGCCTAAATTTCGTAGAAGTTCAACACATTGACATGAATATCATCTATTAGAATGTTTTCCCCAACATCAGCAGTAACAACGGCAGTGGCGCTGGCTAGCCGCCGCCCACAAGTAATCTTATAGCGATCAATCGACAGCTGCGCGAGGCAGTCTGCCCCGGTACGAGCAACAGCTGAGCGAGATTCGGCCGGCCTAGAACGAGCGTGATACTCGTGCCAGAGCCGCCTACATCACATCACAGCCCAGCCAGAGGATCTAGGCGCTCGCCCAGCTACATACACACAATGTATTCGCTGCTAGCCGCAGCACACAAGTGATTTAATCTAAATAATGTATCTTCATATCTATTATCAATAAATAAAGTGCAGTGTTTTACTTCAAACGTAAGGCATCTCAGACAGTGTTTTTAGTTACTGCTTTGTGCGTAATACATCCGATTTTCTAGCAATGAAACAGACTGACCAAAGCGAGAGCACGGCGCACAAACACGTATTATGCAACGCCACCTAAACTTTTTGATCGCTACGTGCCTCATAGCAATGTATGACCCAAGAGAACTGCGTAGTAGATCTGTAATAATAACTTTATATTTTATTAATATTCACTGTCTAATCTTTTCACACACTTTCAATGGCCACATCATACTGTGTTTAAGCCTTTTTTTTCAAGGGATGGTCCAATATGCCTTTCTTGGGTATCAAATTAATCAGAGACGTCCAGCTATTAAAATATACATATGTATATAACTTAAAAAGTGGTTTTTCATGCACGAGACGATTGAACACGAACTTCATGCAAAAAATGGCAAGTTTGGTGGCATAGGGGTTAGGGGTGGGTCAATATCGGCCCAAAATTTTCCACATTTTTTTTATCACGACCCTATTCTCGGGAACCGTGAGGGGTTGTAATAGAGAGATTCTACTGTACCTCATCAAAGTTAAGAAGTATAGTACTCTGCCACTCAACAAACAAGTTCCAGCAAAGCTGGAGATGAGATTGAACATCCGTACTAGAAATTTCACAGCTGTTTCTGAAATGTGCTCACCGAGTAAAATCGCAACAGCTATGTCACTCAATGTAACACCATCTTATAAATTTACAAGCATGAGAAAATTATACTTGGGAACTATTACAACCCACTTTAATTCCCACATGTATCACAGAAATACTAAGCTCCAGAATTTAATAACTCTACGGATAGGCCATTTTACAGTGTCTGTCACAACATCTATAAATCTTTCCATCAGTCACTTGGATGCTGCTGAACCACAATTTTGTGGTTGCCTTGACGCGAACTACTACACTTGTTAAGGCAACAATATGGGCAAAACATATGTTTTAGCAACAAACAAAAAGTTATAGTTTTATGATCATACAAAACATCAACAGCACAGCTTAGGAAATAAATACTTTTAAAAATGTTTTGTGCACTCTGAAACCACAAGAGCTTCATGCTTTTTGACAGAACGCCTCATAAATGTTTGCAGCCAGAACCTTGAATTTGTCATTGACGACATGGTGGTATATCCAGGGTGGCTGTTTGTCTCCACTAGTGAAGTTAAGACTCACACTGTTCACGAGGGGGATCAACTTGGCCAGAGGCATGGAAACAGCATTTGGGTGTGAGAATGGCAGCGTACCATTGGGACGCATCATCTTCTCGACAGGAACAGGCGGACAAGAGTGGCCTGGCGCAGGGTCATTCAGTGATTCCTTGCCGGTACGTGCCACACAGAAACCCTCACAAAGACCATCGACGAATGCGGAGAAGGCATGAGCAACACTCGAAGAGGCCAGTGAGACCACCTCGTCGCTGTCCAGAATGTCTGCAGTCTCTGCCGCAATCCTCACAAGCATCTCAGAATCTCTGTCACTTAGGTTGTAGTATTGAGCCTCGAGTGTCTGCAGCAGAACATACTGGGATATGCGATGTAGAGGGTCATGGCCATCAGTAGCCACCTGAGCTTGGATGGACCAGAACAACTGTTCCACATCTTGAAGGGTGAGCCTCTGTTTCAGGGAAATCTCACGGGTAGCGGCAGACACCTTTTCCTCGATCAGAGTGCACAGTTTATGGATGCCATGGCTCATGAAGTGGTGACATAGTGAGAGGTAACTCTCCTGCAGAGCACTGGACACTCTGACAGGCCCTGTGTGGTCCTGGTACATGTAGCCACCAATAAGACTCAGCTGCACCCTCAGAGTCACTACCAGCATGACACCTCCGTACATCAGGACACATGCCCGTGTGAATGCTAATACCTTCAACTGTGCCCACAATTCCAGCTTTTGGCTAGGAGCTGCAGTCTTCAGCATCTCCACAATATTTTCTGTCTCTGTGAGGCTAACGATAGTCTCCTGCACTACTGGAGCAAGCGACATGATCGTCTGATCACATGTTCGCTCAGTGCTCTCAAAGTGAGAGTGTCGTTGGGCACGCTCTAGGATCTCTTTAGTCTCCTTCTCCTGCCATTGCTCCAACTTGTAGCCAATATACTTGACGGCCAGGACAGCACCGCCCACTACCACCCCTGAAATGATAAACTTCCTCTTGTGTCTACTGAGGAAACCCCTAATGCTTGAAAACATGACTGCTGTTAATGTGTCACCTGCAAATACTACATGTATATTAGTTTATTCAAATGCAACTTCATCAGCTGAAGTAGCAAATGTGGTCTTGCTAAACCGATTCAACACAAAGTTGGTGCAATCCAAAAATCGATCAACACAGTTGCCAAGGCAGTGCTCAGTCTTGGTGTCAGTGCGAGCAGTTGGCTTGTCAATGCACAGATCCCAGCATATGTCAGTCAGACTGTGGACGAGAACCTGAGAACACATAACAGTAGGTTTTTTAATCACAAAAAATACATTCCTCAAGGCCTACAATACAGTCAACTCTCAAAATTACTACCTATTACAGTTCCCAGGAAAAAAAAGAAGTTACATTTATGGGATTTTTGTTGGAACTTGGATATATTCTGACACTTCCAACTCCTATATGCAAATATTGCACCAGAATTTCACTTGGGCCATTGCTGCACTGTTTTAATGGCAAAATTACATGTTATATTTGCTAAATAAAGTCAAATGGTTCCCATGAAGACTCAAGATCTACACATTTGTAAAACCAACTGACTTTGAACCTTCAAAAAAGTGAATATACGATTAGTGTTCAATTGTATATAGGGTGAAAATAACATGTTTTAATGAAATATTAATTAATTTTAATACTTTTACATCTTCCAAGAGCAATTATACACTGCTGGACATATAGCTCCTCACTGTGTTACCAAAAAGGCCTAAATACAACATGATGAACAACTTTCAGCAAACACTGACTACATTTTCACTGGCTTCATGCAGGAAAATCAGATGACTTTTTAAATTTAAATGTTAACTTATTATCACATGTTGATTACCTGATCCTTCGCAGGCTGTAAATACACTCAACATAAGAGTGGTTGAAGGTACGTGTCCTAATGCAGTTGCATGGTAGTGTTGGAATATTTTACCGTCTAATATTTTTGTATTTACTTTCATTAAATGTGACTGTAGGTGCCTTTCTGTGCATCTCCTTGAGTGAAATGTGATATCACCATTAACTGTGTGTAGGAACCAGAATTTATAGGTCCATCTGAACACTAAGTAAGAGATACTACAAATATCCCAATTATGTTACATTATTTAATACATATATTCCAAACAGATTTAAAAACAGACTAGTAGCACTGAGTCCAACTTGTGTGTGTGTAAAATAGTGCAGGTAAGTTTTTCAATGAATCATTAAGGCTCGGGGGGGGGGGGGGGGGGGGGGGAGAGAGAGAGAGAGAGAGAGAGAGAGAGAGAGAGAGACACACACACACACAATAGTTTTGTCAGTCGAAAAAACAAACACCACGTCACTACGGCCTAAATACGTTATTTTGCGCTGTTATTTTTAACAGTAACAATGAAATATGATTCTGTCGGGGCTACCTCAATATTTAAATATTTCAATAGCAATATTTAATTTACAAAGAGCATACCAAAAAAAACTATGTTGAAACAATATTTGAACTGAGAACTATTTCTTACTAGCCGTTGCCAATACACCGCTGCTCTCGCTGTTTTTAATTTGTGTATAATACAAAATAAACATTACAAGTTATAGAAGATATCCAGAAAAGTTTCATTTGTTCAAAAATACAGTAATTTTGAGTTAATCACAGTGTTACGTATTTGTGGAATACAAGTGATTGAACAAACCAGGTAGACATGTTACGCCTCGGGTGACTTTCCAAGGGTTTGATTCCAAAAGTCTGAAGAAAGTGTGAATGGACTATATACGAAATCCCTCAAATGAAGCGGGCACGGTGTACAAGGCCCGCCATTGGCAGACACTGTAAAAAAGCCTGAACGGGTTTGCAAAAGAAATGTAAAATCATACAAAAATTATACAAGACATTTTACATATATACAGTGAACCATACACAAAATGCACGGCTGTGCGTAGCTGATGCACAGTGAGCAGCATTGGCCTGCCTCCTGAGCAAGGCAGCGAGGGCCATGTCAGAGCATTGCATTCTCAGACTCAGTGCTCGCCTCTCAGGCCTGAAAAAAACCGCGCACTTGGGTGAAGTCTCGGGGCCGGTGGTGAACTCAGGGCAGGTTAATGCCAGAGCGTGGAGGGGACAGACTCGCATTACGCTCCCTCCAGCGGTGCGCCATTCCCTCTCCATGAAGGACTGGGGTAACATTGCCACGAAAAACCACAGACCATGTGCTCCAAGTCCAGTGCTTGTGGCACGACTACTCCTTAAGACGGGTCAGGATAACACTGACTGCCTGCCTACACTCTACCTGCCCCAGCGGCTGTATTCTGTTACTCGTTACCCTCAAAATAAATTATTTCGGTAGAACTTAATAATGAATTGGGTAGGATGTAACGATAGTTGCGTATCGACGATGTGATTCTGTAACACCAGTGGAAAAGGGTGTACCGAAAATTCTTGTTACAGTTAATCTACATTTAACACAGTTAACCGGTCAATTACAGTTCATGAGACATGAACAAAAATGCAGAAAGAGAGATAGCTACAAATAAAGACAAAGTAAATTTTACATTAATGAGCATGAATTTTTGGACATATTTATGATTAGAAAGAAAAGAAAATATACGTGTAAAACGTATAAAATACTCTATAATGTTCTGCTGTACGCCTTAAAATTTTCTGTCACCATGGCAAATCCTAACATTATTCACCGGAATACACAAATGTATAAGGGAAGTAAGAAAGGGAAGCCGTTGGATTTCTCCGTATATACACATTATAAGATAATAGTTTTAATGCATCATACATTTTAGATTTGAATATAAAACAATTAACTTTCTAGATTTGAAAGTTGCCATAATAGTGTAGTTGTTTGAGGCAAGGTGCTAAATCGTCGTACTGTGAGGATTTTTGTGTTTCATGTTTAAATCCCAGCTGCTGACAATTTTTTTAAGTTATATAAAATAATATTTTTGTATATTTAAATCATGAATCCTATAAAAAATAATGAATTTTACTAATTTCCTTACAAAGTATTAAAATAACTCTGTAATGTTCAGCACGAAATGGCAGCTAGTGTTGGGACAATTTGGATTTTTCTTTGCAGCAATTACAGTAATTTATTCAAATAGGACTCATGTGTTAAACATAACTACTAGCATACCTATAATTTTTGTCTAAATAATAAACATAGCAGAATATAAATTACAAACTTAGGTATAATTATATTTGTTTAACCTGGCTGATATATGTGCATAAGTTTAGTACAACAATTGTGGTTTTAGTCACATTATTAATATTGTTGTATTAAAATAAAAGCAAAATAAAAAACTCTATAAAAATATTTTGGAAGTAGATGGGATTGACCCTCCGAACCTAAAATTGTACTAGACCATGCGCACGACAAGCCATGATGCTTGCCACTTTTTTTGAATTTATTGCTACAAACAATATACAGAGCTATTCACCCTTAACCTATTGTACATTACACATTCAAACACATAATAGAAACAATAACAAAATACTCAATTTACACTATTCTTACATGTGGGCACAAAATGATGAGCATTTGGTGAACTGGTTTTACTGACAAAGTCGAAGAACCAAACTTCAGTGTTTTCTGATAATAACGGAATATTATTGTTTTGGTATCCTCTAGTATTGAAAACTGCCCCAGCTTTGCAGGCAGCTCACAATCCGCTACATGGCACAACCGAGGACCTTGGGCATCTGAGGCGCACATGTTAACCCCTTTTTTTGTATGTTAAATTTCTCTATTGTATGCTAACCACTTTATATATATATATATTTAAATAATAATAATAATTTAAAACAGTCGCAGTTGACGATACATGTGTGCGCTTTGTGTAACTTTGCAAAATGGCTGGTATATGTGAAAAGCTTTAACCTCGTAAGCTGAAAACACTCTAATTAAATTTCAAAGCACAAAAGCTATTTAGTTTGTAAAAGCAATTTCTTACACATTATAAAGCAGTTTTATGTACACAGAATGCTAATTTAATTACCAAACACAAAATATGTCGACGTGAAGATACATATATCAGTGTGTGTGTGTGTGTGCATGTGCGCTACGCCCTTGTCCCCACAAAGGCATGGCAAAGTGGACTTTCTACATGTCCGCAGTAAAAACGCCTGTAACACACTAAGGAAACTCTCGTTGAGCAGAGAAACTTCATAATCAGAGCAAAATTTAAAACCATAGCATAAATAAGAACACAGAAAATCCATGAAATACTATAAAGAATATTTTTCTATCATTTTGTTCTTTTCCATTCATTTTAATCAAAAGAATAGCCCCAAAGATGGGCAATAACGTTTTAAGTACCTAATATGAAATTTGTTTGGTTACATAACATATAAAATGAATATATGTCTAAAAGGACTGCAAACTATGTAAAATACAATATCTTCCATTACACTTTAATGATTAATTTTTTGAGCAGACGTTGGGTTTTACAAGGCACTTTTGCCCAAATATAAAACTACCATGACTATCCAAACATTTAAAGTCCATTGCCCAAAATTACCTAAATGTATTTGAAGACTATTCTTTTACCTCTACATGAGGTCAAAATCTATCAATAAATTACTCTAAAAGTTGGGCCTGGCTAGTAAGCCATAGGTCAGGTGGCCAACCAAAATTTTAAAAAGTGACATTAAAATAATTCATGCATATTTGCATTTACAAAGCATTAATTTGTACCTTTACATTACATATTTTGAAAACTTTACAACATTTTGTTGATCTTTCATTAATACTTCATAAAGAAACTATGTGTTTTTCTAAATTTTTTATGATCAACCTTTTTTTTTAACACGTGACCTAGGAAGATCAAAAGAAGAACAAAATTTTAAAGTTTCTCGCCAACATGGTGATACAGCTCCTATTTAAAATCACAAAATGTGATTTGCATAATTTTCGCAATACTGGCTTACCAAGTTAAATTTAGTTACAAAGTCTCACTTATCTAGAGGTTGTTGCTGCTGTCCTCGAAGGTGGTGAATCGACCTCGAGCTACAAGTGAGGACCTTATTTATACAGCTAAGCTAGCAATACCCCCTATCAGGGTAGTATCACTGTTCAACCTATCATTATTTATGTGTCCCATTAAGAAAGTGGGCAGGAATGTTTGTTATAGGGGTAGCTTGAATTCACTGACAACTCAAGAAACTTTAGTCTAACCAAGGCAGCACACAGGAAATTACGTAGGCGATGCAGACATGCTGAGCGTGATGCACCCACGGTGCGCGCACACAGGGCATGCAGAGATTGTTATTACTGGCTGATCGGCAGGATGACATCACTGGTGATAGTACAGAGGGTGGCCACAGCAAGCGCCACCACAGTCGGCCTGCCGCTCACTATGTGAGAAAAAGTGTGTGTGTGTTTGTGGTATTGCTGTTGTTCATGACTTGTGCCCAAGGACGTCACCACTAGCAGCTGGCTGCTGCCAATCGGGCCGCTCACACAACCCGCTGTCTTCATCACCAAACGGCAGGTGGAACAGCCGTAGTTTTCCCAAATTGGATAGTCAAGCATATTTTAAAGTTGAAATCCAGGAAACTCGTGACAACTGTCACAGATATACACATACAAAATTATTTAACATGAGGGGCAGTGCACAGCATACATCCCGACATGGGACACTAACCCATAACACTACCACCTATCAACGATTACTATAGGAACATTAAGGTGTACACTTGTAAGGACCTAGGGGTAGGCAGCGCATGGCGTACATCCATCCTCGGTAATATACGCGCACTTCCTGTATGCATAAACGTCAAAATAAAAATAATAAAAATTGCTGTACCACTGACGCAATGTGCCATGCCGCACCATGTTCCACCTATCTTGACGGAGAAGCCGAACAAAGTCTTGAACTGTCACCGGTGTCGAACAGTCCACCAAAAAACCGATCACATGAAGCACAAACCAGGCCGAAGCTCTTCGTCAAACTGAGGGGAAGCATGTGCGTGTCGCTGACATCTCCATGTTCATCGCAAATAATTTTTCGTACTCGTACACTGCCAGATGGGAACTGCACAAATACAGGAAATTACCCTATGAAGAGCCATGTCAGTGTCACCACACAGCAGGCATGCAAGGTCAGATGTCACATGAATACTGTATTTACGTCATACGATATTATTGTAGAAGCCGAATGCTGCAGCTCAAAGATCCGAAGCAAGGTTAGGATCTGCAATTTTTTTCCATGGGCATCTCCAGTGGATGGTTGGGGTGTGATTCACAACAGATGGTACGGCTACCGACATTTTGGAAGCCCGAATGTACAAATATCTCGCTGATGCGACTTTCCCTTCTGGTAAGTGTTCTATTAGAGTTGCAAGTGCTTCCTTTGCCTGACGGTATTGACGTGGTATGCGTCTAGATTCAGACTACATCATTTTCTGTAATGCTGCGTAAATGTCCGCTGGGCGCAGAATTGTTGTAAAAGCTGAAGACTAATATAAGACATCACACTTCAAAATGTGATTAATAAGACTTAGGCCTCCCTCTTGCAAGAAAAGATAAAGCTGCTCCATAGAAAATTTAATTAAAAATACGATTTCCACACCATGCGGCCAACAATCTGTAGTATTTGTGCACTTTGTTAACGTGGTAGTGGGAATATATGGGACACATATCACAGCTTCGCAAGTAAGAATACATTTATTAAAGTAACCCTCTTACAGTATTTGTACAACGATAATTCATTTCTATTTGACGAGCACGAAGCTTATTTATTGTCATGTCCCAATTATAATGCAACATATAAGTGGTGTCTGCATGGAAGTATATACCCAATATTTTCACAATTTTGACCCTCCGAAAGGGGAAAACGTGGTCAAATGGCTCGCTGGTCACCCTGAGCTCCAGTACGGCAGTTTTGTTAGCAGTCGCTAGCAGATTGGAGACACTGCAAAAAGGGTCAATTCATTCTGCCGTCTCTTTAATTTCCTGCTCTGAACGAACGACACGTGATGTCATCAGCATAGGCATTTAATTTAAAGGAAAGGTTCGCTACAGGGAATCCTTGCAAGCGGGCAGTGAGCATTCTGCAGAGAGGCTCAATGGCGATAGTAAATAAAATCATCGATAGCAGGCATCCTTGTCGAACTGAACTCTCAATCTTAATAGGTGGGGTAAGTAATCCGTTAACCAACAGCTGTGACCAAATTCTGGTACACACCATCCGCACCCACTGTATTGCATTGGCTGGAAAATCAAAATGATACATAACATGAAGTAAAAATTTATGATTGACTCTACTGAATGCCTTATCCGTATCAATACTCAAGATGGCCATTTTACTGTGTTGTAATGATGAAAGTAATTGAGTGTCTCTTAGGGCAAGCACGCCTTGTAAAATGGAGCGTCCTGGAACAGTACATATCTGACCACTACGCCACCACACCACCGACGGAATAGCTCTGCTTAGTAGTCGTAATTATATTTAAGGTAACGTAAGTGTAAATGTATCTTCACGTCAACATATTTTGTGTTTGGTAATTAAATTAGCATTCTGTGTACATAAAACTGCTTTATAATGTGTATGAAATTGCTTTTACAAACTAAATAGCTTTTGTGCTTTGAAATTTAATTAGTGTGTTTTCAGCTTACGAGGTTAAAGCTGTTCACATATACCAGCCATTTTGCAAAGTTACACGAAGCGCACACAACATCTGTCGTCAACTGCGACTGTTTTAAATAAAGCTATTTCACCGGTGTTCATTAATTTGGTTCACTTTACTCTAGTTTTTGTTTAGTGTGTAGGAGAATTGTCCAACATACTACTGCTTATTTATGGACTTCAGCAATACGAATTGAATCGGTACGTTACCGAGGGATCTTGTACCCCTCGTTACGATAACGAGATTTCTCGGTTCTCCAGTGTAGTTGAGGATTTTCGTTAACGTACAGACATTTATAGGTAAAAAGAAGTTACAGAATCGCTCTTCAATGACATCAGCTATTTTTCTCATTAACAGACTTTACAGATTGGTATATGACAGCTAACGAGTTATAGAATACAGCTGCAGGGTGGGGATGGTCCAGTCTGAACCTACAGGATAATGGTTGAGTTCTCACACAAACATTTTGTGGTGTTCAAGGGTCTTGCACAGGGCCGGAGCCAAGGATTAGCCTGGAAAAGGCAAAAGGGGGCCGCTGCCACCCCTGGAAATTACCCCAACTAAAGACAGTCTTGAAGAAAACAAAACAAGAAGTATATTGATTTAATGTGAATATATATATATATATATATATATATATATATATATATATATATATATATATATATATATATATATATATATATATATATATATATATAGACACACACACACACACGCACACGCACGCACACACCATATCAAATAAAGTAACTATATTAAATAAATATCTTATATGCTAGGACACATCACAACAGTAGTATTTTGTAGAATAAGTATATGTATACTCAAGATTTGCGTATCGTTTCAAATTAATATTATGTAAATCAGATACGTCACATAACCAAATGCCAGGGTGCATAAATTATGTCGAGTATTCTCACTGTCTGGACAGAAGACTGTGAGTGTATATATGTCGTGGACATATACACATGTCCCTTAACTTGAAGGTCTGGCATCATATGAATGAAATATTTTATTCCATCAAATTTTACACTTCACCATTGACTAGGTCTTCTGATTTGAATGCCACACAAGTAGTTAGTTCCTTTGCATCCCTGTTGTGTTTGGTAGAAAGTAACATGTGTATACCTGGTTTGAGGAGCTGAATGCTGCCCGGAACAGGTTTCCTGGCATATGTCTGCTGCATAGTCAGTTAAGTGTATGCAATTCTGGCAAGTGCAATAAACTTAGTTGATTGTTAATGTGTCCTTAGCTATTGCCGTTTTGCAAACAGTTGGCCTATGCTAATCAAAGGCCCTATATGCAAAAGTATGCCTTTGTTTCTCACACACTCCTACACACATGTTTACTAGTAAGCTATAAGCTTTACACTTCTCATTAATAATTTTATCTTATTTTAATTTCATTTTTGCACAATTTGATATGACTTATATAAGTAATTATTAAAGTACATGAAAATTATACTGAGATCTAAATAATGTTTTATTTTACCTACATATCTCAAAATAGGCAATAAGTTTTTAGTGGGCCATAAAAAAAAGAATCATAAAAATAACCGGGTAGCAGGAAAAACATTTTTTAGGAAACGCTGCAATAGATGATTCACATCAAGTGACCCAGTTATAACTTCAACATCCACATAGTTGGATTCTAGAACATATGGATCGTTGCTCGTTGAGTCCAGATTACCGTAACCCTGATGTGAAGTGAATTGGTCTGTTAAAAACCGCACTTATTAATGATTTCAGTGAAACAGACATTTAAGCAAATGTGAAAAAATTAACTGTAAAAATATTTTTAAACCAATTTTTATTAAGAAATGAACTAAAGAGATAAAAAATAAATATAAGAGCAGTTACAGAATTAGTAGAACTTTTAAGACATGGTCGAACAGACGCAATAAACTTTACTAGAAATTAATATTTTTTGTATCAATTTATATTTATTTTATAAAAGCTTAGTGCGAATAGTTAAGAGCCTTGACCAAGATATGTGCTTACTATGCTTACGCAAATGAGGCAGGCAGGTAGGAAGTTAGGCTGCACATGTTCTCTGTTCTCTCTCCCTCTTTCTCCTCACCCTTGATGAATCAGTGTCTGCCAGCACATGGGATATGTTCGTAAAACTTCAGTCCTTTAGTATATAAACAGTACCGATTAATAGTATTGTATTATTATTGAGTATTTTAAGTAGCAGTTTAGATGCGCTTCTTTGTGGGATTCTAGTTAAGTGGTCCTACAATGTGTTTTGTGTAACAATACCAGTAATCAGAATCTAAATGTAAAATAGGGTATATTGCAGCCAAATAGTGACAGTCAATAATAAAAACAGTAAAAGAATTCATAAAATATAAATACTATACATTCACGATTATTAATAATTTTTATAAAACTGAGCTCTAACTCGTACATTTTATCACTCTTGCAACACAAATGTTGAGTAAAATGCTTGTACAAGCGTATAAAAGAGAAACGATTGGATTATTTCCAACAAAAACATCTAAATAGAAGAAAGACGCAATGCCAAACTTGGAGCTTATAAGAAGTACAAGGTATTTGATAGATACCTTATAGACAAAAGAAAATGAAAACAGAAAAGAATATGACAATCCGCAGTATCTCTCGAACTGATTATTCGTTGTTTATTTCTAGCAATTATCTTTAAATTGTGACAGAATTTAAAAAAATCAGTTTAAGTGTTTGTACAACACAAAACATGTTTTAATTTGTGTCTGAATAATGGTTTGCATTTTTTGATGACCTATGTCGAGAATCTCAGTAGTGATTCACTTTTGAGTTGACAAGAAATATTTTCGACAAGGATGTTATTTTGTTTGAAAAACATCCATTACATACTTTTTGTGTTGAATTAATTGTTCTGAAGATACAATCTTTACTGTAATCTCGTAGTTAGTTAGTAGCTCATAAACTATGAAGAAAATGAAATCTGAGGTGCGTGCGTATATGTATTACTGTCTTTCTACTGTCTCTCACTACACGACGCTTCTGTTACTGAGACATGAGGCGGTAGCTTTGTTGTTGGACTGAAAACAATATCACTTTCACATAATCTTCACAACGGCACAGCAAAACCATCATTAGCAACTTTAAATTCTGAAATCAACTAGTTATTATGTTTTATAAGAAAGAAAATAATACTCTCCTGTAAAAAAATTATATCGGATTGCTATGAAACTTTAGTTCGGGTAAAGGTTACTCGGTACTAGATTCTTAGTGGTATTATTGTCTGCTGAGCTGCGCCAGTATTATCACCATACTGACACTAAAACATTTTTAGTAATGTCAATAAAACTAATTTAGACGATTTAAACTATATATACAAATAAAAACAAATATCAAAATAAAACAAAACTATTCACTCTTAAAAAAAAAAAAAACATAATTGTCTATCACTTATTTTCTCAAAACTAAATGTATAAGAGTTTACTGGCACATTGCATTTAATTACGTAAATAGCACTTGCCTACCGCTTGCCGCATGTCAGATTCTATAGCAAACATTAAAGTACTGTTATGAAATGAAAATTACTTGTGTTCTGTCACACATACCATGCGCAGTTGCGAGAAACAAACTTTAGTGGCGTAAGAATGTTCTATTCTTAACTAATGGAGCTAGTCTCGAGCAGAAGACAGCGACTGAAGCAGCAGAGGGGAGGGGAATCTCTGCCCCTCCCCTCTGCTGCTTCAGTCGCTGTCTTCCCCCACTCTAACATGCCTCCAGCTCCCGAAGGTCTGTTAGGAGTGGCCGTCACCAGGATGTGCCAAGTGCTTAAAGTCAGCAAAAGTGTGCGTCATTCTATTCAAATAACTAGAAATTTTCAGCTGTGACCATAATATATGTTTACATCATTGTGTTCAGAATTATGTATTCTATGTTTGGAGCATTTTGTTTTTAGAATGAGTAATGTTTTGTGAGAAAATTAACAGCAAATATGATACAATCAAGCAATTTTTTTTCGCATTAAATCAAAACTCTGAACGCATATTTCAAATGTTCCAAGCATTAATACATCCTTTAATTCTTCCAACAAAAAAACCTCAAATTTCTATGTGTTCATGTTCACTTGTAAAAATAATAGGCATACGTCACTGCATTCACCTCTTTCATTCTGGTGCATAGAACTCTTAATGCATGAAAGAATTCCTAGCTTTAGCACAAGGTAAGATTAACTTACCAACCGAGTGGCAGAGATAATGGTAAGAAAAACACACATACACACACACACATTAACTATATAGTGACAACCCTGGAAAATGACCTTAACATTTTTTGAAGATTTTTGCTTTTTTCTCTTTATCGCTACGTAATCCATCCTTTTTTGTTAAGATATAAAGTTAAAGTTGAGTCTCCTCCCTCCCCTGTTAACTCTACATATTTTTGCTGTTTAAAACTTTATGTTTTTGGGAGCAACTCTTAATTTTTTTTAACCTATGATTTTTGTAATGTTGATGTCCTTTATTTGTTAGGATGCTCACTTAAACTTAAGGCTAGTCAGCATAGACAGTCTCGTTATTCAGTGGAGGTTTAAACTGGATACCTCTTGTTGCTGTAGTTGACCAAAATAGGATTTTTAGAAATGCGAAAGACATATATTTTTCATGTGTTGCATACAGTTCACCATAAATTGTTGTTGGAGGATCTATTATACACAGCCGACTGCATTTTACTAAGTTTGTTGTCTATCTACGAAAGCATGTATACAGGTTAGATAGTTTGTTTGAATTATTTTATTCTTTTTTTAATTTCTTTTAACACATCTACACTTGGCTATGTTTTAATTATTTTTATTTACTTTTTGGTGGTACGGTAGTTTTTATTGCTTTTGGGATTTTGGTTTTGTATACTTCGAAATTTTTTACTTGAGGTTAACTTTAAATTCTTATTTTAACTCAAGTTCATTCACTTCTTTACCAGTTACAGTCACGCCCATTATTTTTCTTTCTCTGATGGCTTGTATCTGCCGAAACGGGCAGTGTTTTCTCTGTCTAGCCCGTCCTAAACTCAGCAGTTGTTCCTGCACCGGCCAGGCACAGATGTTCGTGTTTACCCTGCGGCACTGCTAGCTTAGGCCAAATTCAACACTTTTTTTTTCTGTAGCGCAGCGCACGTGGGCCCAGTACTTCTTGGAGTGGGTGCGGTAAACTCTAAGCTGGTAGGCTCTTTCAGGGGACAGAAAGTGGAAATAAGTTGCACAGCTCGACGAAAAGTAAGTATCTGCAGGGAAGGGGGGGGGGGGGACGTTACTGGGAACAGCTGGATCATGCAAACAGCCATCATGTCTGAGTGGAGGATGCTGTTTGGCCGACTCGGTGGTGTGGTCAAGGTGACGTCAAAAGTAGGCAGGTGTGCCGCGAGTTGTAGCCCAGCTGCCGTTGAGAGTGGACATGCATTGAACGTTGGTCTGGAGGAGACCAGGAGATTCCAGCACCATGGGATAAGCAGCTAAGTAAACTGTAAACTGTAGGAAATTCTGCTGGGTCGGGGCATTTTTCTCTGCCTGGCAGGAAAAATGTTCCAGCCTAGAAGTTTTAAATGCTTGCTTTAGTAGAGTAGAGAGAAGTAGTAGAGTGGAACTGTAGAGGTATGGAGGCCCGTAGGCTTGTAAATAGTTACAACCTGAGATAGCTTGCAATGCATAAATTTTATTGTCCAGTTTCTTTTGTTGTTAAAATTAAAGTGGTAGTTTAAGGGAGAACTAATAAAACATGAAATATGAAAGGAATTTATGGTGATGACTTAAGAGATAGGCACGGATGGGCATCGGTAGTTTGGCTAGACTGAGGCGTTTTGCACGTTTTGCCCTTTTATGCAGTCTGTTTGTAAACATTTTTATTTCATCCTTTTTACTTTAGAAATACACTATATTCTGGTATACGTCCCATTCTAGCACCAGCTCAAGTTATTTTTATTGTTTCGTAAGATATGCCATTTCTGTAATTGATTAGCAAAAAAAAAAACTATTTTTCCCTGTTGAAAAAAGGAGCTGTATTTTTTTTAAGCTGCTCGTTGACCAGTGTAGGTTGTGGCTTATGACATGTAGTTTTCGGGAGAAAGAGATCCCATGGTTTTTCATACAAGCTCACTAAGCACAGAAAGACTATTTCAGAAATTGTAACTTAGATTCCTAACCTTTAAAACTATGCGGCTGTATATTAAGATGTTTTAACAGAAATTACACGCAAATTATTGTAAATCCTTATGAGTACACATTTTGGAATTAGGTCTAATTGCCCCGCTATATCCATTTAAATATATATATTTCTTATTATTGTTCTTGCTTTTAATGAGAAACTGTGAAACTTAGAAGGCTCTACATTAATTTTGATGTATTCTACCCTCAACTATTATTAATTTATTTTATTGCTGTTTTATTATTAGTTCAGTTACAGTTGTTTATTATTGTGTTACCTAGAGAATACTCATCCTCGTAGCTCTAAGAGGTTAAACAAATGAACCAGGAATAGATAAATGGAATCTGTCTTCACGTAATACTCAAATCTCTGTTCAGATATTGAATATTTAACTTTTGAAGTTTGCCTACCTTATGTTAGCAAGACCAGTAAAGATGGTAATATTCAGACAGCTACATTATTAATTTTTTTAATATAGTTTTTTTTAAACTGGCATTGACCTATTGTGCATTAATACTCTAATATTTTTCTCCATATTGTGAATTCTTTACTTAATTTATGTGCTACTGTTGAATATTCTGGTTTACTAATAATATTTATATTTGTGCTGGTGGAAATTTCCTTGCAGCAGTGAGCTGTGTAAGCTAAGTGTAACTATTTCCAGTTTTAATGCCTTATACTGTAAAATACCTGGTTTGTTTTCAATTATGCTGAAATGCTAAAATAAGCAATATTTTGACAAAACAATCATTTTCTCTAAGCAACACATACGTGTTAGAGTTAACTATTTGCATAGCTTTAACATGTTGACTGTCATTGTCTATAAGAGCTTAATGATTTAATTGAATTTTTTTTGTTGAAACTGTTTAATGGCACAGTTTTTAACTTTGTTTTAATCCTGAATAAATATTCAGTGTTAATTTAAACTTCTGGTATTTCAATTATTTAACTTCGGTAAATCATTCCTACATTTGCACATATAAAGCGGATTAGTTTTAAGTATATGGTTTTGTTGATCATTAACTTGGTGTTAAGGGCTACTACAGTACACCCAATGGTAAAACTAGTTCATAGAGTAGTCTGTCACGCTCTGAACACACCTCGCAGCTGACTTAACTGACATGAAGCATTTCCAGTGTACACCTCTTAATTTGGCAAAGATAATAGTGCTATACCCCCGCACCCGCAGTGTCTTTCTGTGACATCCTAGATTATTCTATTGAGTCAACTCAGGGCTATTTTTGAATCTGAGCTACAAGTCAGCTAGTATTGTTTTATATTCTTCTAGAGCTTCCGGATAGCCCAAGTTTTTCTTGAATCCAGTGGTGGATGGACCCCCCTTTTTTTTTCCTTCCCCCCCATTATATATATATTTCTGTGTGTGTGAATGTACATAGACACATAAAAAAAAACTATAATTTACGAAAATGGAATAAACCAGGAACATAAAATAAATATTAATTTCCATTGACTGCTGCATTAAAAAATCAACACCTTCCATGGCAACCTGCACGATGTTTGCTCACTGAAGAAAAAGGAATGTTCTACCGCACATAATAGAAAAAAATCATTGAAAGGATAGTGTATTGTTGTAAATAAAATTGTCTAAAGTTACCCTAACTACACTGGCTTACAAAAACTACTAACAGAGTTGCAGTATCTCATAATGAGCACAACAGAGCATGAGTGGTGAATCACAACTGCTTCGAAGAATAGTTTCATCCACGATTTCCTGTAACAGTATTGAAGCGCTGCAAATATACAGAATATTGCAAAATTGCATTTCAATACTTCGGGGAAACATTCCTCACATCTGGATGATGAATAAATATTATATGAACATAGGTCTGCAAACGCTTTGTTTCTTCACTACAGGTCATAATACGTAACGTACAGCATATGGCCCACAGACTGGATCATCTTATTGTGGAATGCCATAACAGCTGTTAATTAGCAACCCCATACCAGCCCCCGAAGAGTCCTGATTTAAATCCACTGGACTTTTATTTGTGGGGACATTTAAAGGCACTTGTGTATGCAACCCGAGTGGATGATGGGATACCCTTCGTAACCATATTGTGACGGGCTGCGAAATAATCAGGAATACTCCAGGGGATTCATCAACGCACCTGGGAGTTCATGCAACAGGGGGTTAATGCATGTGTTCATGCTGATGGACGGCGTTTGGTACATTTCCTAATGTTGACGATAAGCAAATTTACAATTTGAGGCACCTTTCAACACCGCCTTAGCAATATAATGGACAGTCATTACAAATTTAATCAAATATCAGAAGGAGCCAAAGTTATGTTGTACTGCTCTACATAGCGACTAGTTTGAAAGTATCCGGGTTCAACAAGAACACTATCAAACACGGATAAAATACCAAAATTTATCTCCTTTCATGAGACTTTAAACTTATGTCAAACTGTCTTATCACCGCACTTTCTCATTGGGCTAATCTGCAATTCATTACTTACACATAGTATGCAAGGAGAAAATAAAAGTCTCCAACACTTTAAAGATAAAATATATGTAGCCAAAATGTTTAAACAAAAAAAAAATATCATTAGGTGTGGAAACATCCAAAAATAAAATAGTAAATAAGTAGCAGTAATTCCTGAATATACAAATCTAGGTAAAATTTAGGTATGGACTTCAAAAACAAAATGCATAAAACATATATAAATAAATAAATAAATAAACACACACACACACACACAAGTATTCTGTAAACAACAATATAAACAACGTTAAAATGCTTGTATCTCTAATTGGGAGTGTGTGAATGAGCAATTTTTTGCTGGTGGTACCTCTAGCACAGAGGGCAGCAGAAAAGAAGTAGGAGAGAATGACAAGCAGGCAATGGTGTAACGACACGTAGGGCAGAATTTTATGCTGTGTAAACATCATGTGTAACAATGATACAATTACCTGACAAGTCTGAGAGGGACAGAAATATGTGTGATGTGAAGAAAAGAAGGTGTGGAAGGAAGAGAACAACGGGCAAAGGAAGTGTTGGGACTGCGTTGCATACATTTACACGTTCCCACTTCATAAAAAAATTCAACGTTGTACCTTTTCTGAAACAAAATATTTTACTCATACACTGCAACAATTCCAATAAGGTTTTTCATGTACCAATCCATATGTCAGCCACTGATAATACTATTGTAGAAACAATACAACACTGTATCAACACTATTAACACCATTGATAGCATGCCAGAACAGACATTTATTAATTGATTGATCAATGTACTGATAGGTTCGTGCACAGCATCCTTGAATTGACAGAAGCTAAGAATTTTCAGATCAAGCTAGAGATAGACAACAGACAAACCAATAACTACTAAGCCTTACCGCATTAGCCCAAAAGTTAGGGAAGAACTCCTCCAGCAAATTAATGACATGGTGAAAGCTCAAATTATTGGGGAATTGGACTCAGCGTATTCTGCACTGTCTCTCACTGTACGTAAAAATCAGAGGACTTCAGAAATTAAATCAACACGTAACACGAGTCCAGTACCCACTTCCAAGAACAAAGGAAATATTACATACATTACAAAATTCTAAGTACAGAACCAGTCCCAATTTATTTTCTGGATTTTACTCAATTCCAGTCAGGAAGGAGGATCGTCATAAACTTGCCTTCACTGTAGATGACGTAGGTTTATTCCAATATTTCAGAATGCCTATGGGCCTAAGCACATCGCCACAATATTTTCAACAGTTCATTGATCTATTGTTAGGACCTTTAAAATGGAACACAGCTATTGCCTACATAGATTACATTTTTATAATCGGCAATACATTCAGAGAACATTTAGATAATATAAGAAAAGTTTTTCAAAGGCTACAACAATTTAATGTGAAAGTAAACGCCAAGAAATGCAGCTTTGCTGAACAAGAAATTAAAATTTTACGCCATTATATCACAACACAAGGTACAGTTACTGACCCAGAAAAGGTGAACGGGATGACACAAATGTCACCGTTCTCCAACATTAAGGAAGTAAGCACATTTTTGGGCATTACGTCTTACCTACAGCGATACATACCAAATTACGCCACTACGGCCGCACCTCTTATAGAGCTAACTAAGGACAGTACAGTTTATAAATGGGACAAGAACAACAAGCATTCACAGAGCTTAAAAAGACCATTCAGAATGTTCCCATTTTAAAGTGATCCGATGAAAACACTCCTACCATTTTAGCGTGCGATGTTTCAATCTGCTATCGGGGTAGTATTCAATCTGCTATTGGGGTAGTATTGATGAAGGAAACCCCCAAGGACAAAAGCAGGAATATCATAGCATTTTCATTGAAAAAATCTTACTGTTAATGTGGCATGCTGGATGGAGTACTACCGAACGAGAGCTGGAAGCTATTAAATATTTTTGCACATATTTTCATCAATGCCTATACGGCCGCCATTTAATCATAGAAACCGACCACGCTAGACTCAGATATATAAATTCCATGGCGGAACACAATTGACATATACAAAAGATGGCCATAGCACTGGTTGAATACAATTTTGAGGCACATATTGTTAAGGGTAAACCCAATACTCTTGCAAACAGTATGAGTCGCATACCCACTAAGGGACAATCACGTACAGATACCGCAGTTGTAAACAATGTCCAATATGAGGTGAAAAATGAAATGTTAGGTCGTACTTCAATATATTGAGCCTTAGCGGAAGCTCTTTATCAAAACCCAGACAAAGACGGACAGATTCAAAATCTTATTGATAAATATATTGCTAATAATTGGGCAGATATAAAAAATTACATTAAGGAGGAGATACGCACATTAAACAAGTCTGTAATTAGTAAAGCTGTTTGTAATGGGGAATACATTCTAGCTGATGCTATTGCAAAATTCACAGCAGATATATTTCAAGTACATATGGAAATAATAATGGGAAATGGTCAAAAATAAATAAAATCAACAATTTTTACATGTATACCATCATGAGCAAGATTATATATATATTTAAAACAACAGTCAATTGTTCCTATGCCCGATCGATACATACACACAGCCATTTTCAGGTGAATACGAAAACAATCGTCACATACAAAATCTTAAACTAGCGATTAACAAAACCAGACAAAGCCGATCCTAAGTACAAAAAATTAGCTAGCCACTATCGCATATACGGGAACGGTGAAATATATTTCAAAGTAAACACGCCTGTCGGGGAGAATAAGTCGACACTAGTTCCCGCTTACTACATTGAAGGTATAATTGTAGCGCACCACGATGCACTGCTAGGCCATGGCCACTTTGGCACCTTTAAGACTTAACAAAAAATCAAGACCAATTACTATTGGGACACTATGTACCAAGACGTCAAAAATTACACCAAAAATTGTGAGACATGCCAAAAGGTCAAATCAACGAACCATAAGCCGGTAGGACAGTTGCAATAGATACACATCCCGACCTTATTCAGAGTGTCCCTGAAATTCCATTTCGGAATTCCCTGCCTTTTCCTTGATTTACAGGCAGAATGTTACTATTTTCCCTAGCATATTCTTAGGACCAAAAACTTCAAAAACCCTATTTTTACACCGCTGGCAGAACTAAATATATGCTATCATTGACAATGAAATAAATTACACAGCAAAAGACCAAGCAGCAAGGCCAACATTTTATTCAGCCCATCAACATTTCTCACGATTCACACGAGTGCCCATTACAAACACACAAATACTTTATTTTGTACATATAGGCCCTGTGTGACTTGGCAAAGAAGAAATACTGCCAGTTCACAAACTTAAAAATAGCAATTATAAAATGCATATGCTCATGATTACATTATTCTGTTCTCTTACAACTAGCAACTTCTGCATATTAGAAATTATTTACATTTTCCCTGGCCCAGGAGAAAATTCCCTAACATTTCCCTGTCACATGAAATTCCCTGACTTTTTCCTGTTGGTGGACACCCTGTTATTACATTCTTGGTCCCCTACAGACATCACGCAAGGAAAACAAATACATACTCATCATGACAGAGTTTTTCAGCCAATTCGTAGTAGCAAAAGCAGTTAAGAGCATTGACGCCCAAACGTGTGCCAATTTGATTAAAGACGTAATACTGAGATACGGATGCCCTAAGCAAATATTAACGGAGAAAGGAACTTCTTTTAGTAACTAGTTAGTAGCTGAACTACTTAGAAAACTACAAATTAAAAAATTTCAAACTACAGCATACAACCCAGTGTGTAACTGCCTTACAGAGAATATAAACAAGATAATATACAATCAATTAATGGCTTGTGTGCACGATGACACCACAGGTTGGGATGAGTATCTCAATATTATAATTTTCAATTAAAAGACTTCTGCCAACACGAGTAGAAATTCTCACCATTCTATCTCTTACATGGCATCGAGGAGACCCAACCCACACACGTCATAACGAAAAGTTATTCCGAATGTGCTGACAACTGGTGCGAGAAATTAAAGCAGGAGCAAGAGCAAGTTTGAGTACATTTAAGAACAGCTCAAAAGCAGCAGAAGATCTATTTTGGTAAGAAAGTCCGACACAACGCTATTCAAATAGGGGATTGGGTTTGGTTACATAACAGACCACGTAAAAAAGTGCTCCCATTTAAATACAAAGGACCATTCAGAGTTTTAGATATTTTAGGTCCTTCTATGCTAAGGATACAAATAAATAAAACCAGCAAGACTAAATTTGATACGACGAATACACGCAACATCAAATTACACAGATTGTTTCTTTTACATGCGGGGCAACAAGCAATTTTAATATTGTAAACCGTAAAGTGCACAAATTAATGCAGTAATTGTTTTGTTACAGAATTTTCAAGGGTACGCCAATGATTATGTACTAGCACCAGTTTACAGTTTCACAACGCCGATGGCAACAGCACCAGCATAGAACAGGTGCAGCAGCCACTTTTTCCCGCAAACACAGACGGCAACATTGGTACAACTACAGGGTGCAGCAGCCACTTTGGAGTCAACCCGGAAATCGGGAGAAATAATTGCAGCCTCAGAGAGAAGAGCAACTGCGAAGTTTGGCTGCACCATGATGTACGCCATGGCATGTGCGTTAGGTGAACGCACAAGGGAATATCGCTACTGATGAATAAATTTACCACACAAATAAAATTAAAATATACCCCACTTATAACCTTACCTTTTTGCAACAGAGAATAAGCACATGGAGGGAGCACGAGGCCATGTGCAGAACAGGTAAACATGATAATCCAAACACAGTGCACCGCCTTAATGGCGTCGACGAAGTCACAATTGAGGTCATAGACAGTTAAACACTGTGAACTAGTCATATGACAAAGACAATTAAAGTTAATACATTTGCTACTTACAGATTGTATAAGAATCATAAGGGTCCCGATATTATAAGTTGCTATAAAACTTCACTTCCTTTTATCATTTAATTGTTGCCAAAGGGTCATCCTACATCAAATCAACACAATTTAAACAGATTTTTGACCTGACCATCTCAGATTTGGATGAAATTTGGTGGAGAGGTACTATTCATATAGACTAAGAACAATGCCACATTTAACTGCAATATGACAACCAGTTTGGAAATTACAGGTATGTAAAGTTTTCAAAAAATCCTCAAAAATGGCTGTACATACAATTTTCAAATTGATCTGGAAGTTCTCCTAATTGAGATAGAGAGCTGGGTGAGGTGTCATTTTACAGCTTTTTGCATGATATTTGCAATGATATACTACACAGTATACGTCAAGAGGGAATTTTTTTTAAAAATCCAAAATCAAAATTTGGTTTTGAATTTCTTAAAAAGCACATAATCAAAAATTTTAAAATTAATATCAGGGATAGCTAGTACACTTATAAATCATCTTGCAAAATATAAATGTGGGATGACAATGGCTTTAGTGTTAAAATAATTTAAGATTAAAGCTTGATTTTAGAATTTTTGCTGTAGTCTTATTAAATACTGCACAAGTTTGGTAAAAATTCTGATTGCTGTACTTGAAATTTTTGTTACAAATAGGAATTTTATAATCTGGAAGATACAATTTATAATAATACCATATACATTTTTTACTAGTTTATAATACATTTCACATTTTTAATGAGAAATATAATTTAATTCTAATTATTGAATAGTGTAAGTAGCACACAGTGCTGTTTTGTAATAACTAAAGCAAAAAATGAATAAATGCAGACACGCTTAATGCCTACAAGTACAGTTTACAGCACACAAGCCTGTCTGTGCAGACTTGTAACAAGTTGATACAGGCACCCTGCTTCCTGAAACAGACGCTGTCCATACCAGATGGCGGACAGTCATGATTTGTGAGTGAGTATTTAGTGTTCTTTTTCCTTTTTAGAGTAAAACTAGGATTATTGTTAGATGCAGTCTTTAATTAATGATTTTAATTGTCAAAACAAGGGTTTGTTTCCATTAATTTTCTTAATATCGAAGCTAAAAATTTTTGCGAGAGTTCAGTGTTTTAATCCATTAAAGAAAACAAAACATTTTACCAGGGACAGGAAAAAACTGAGAAATATCACAGCCTGGATGTGTGAATCATTCCCTGAAATACCCAATGGGTCGAAATTTTGTCTTATGTAAAAAAGAAATTTCTATATTAAGAAATCATGCACCTGAACAGTCTCATCAAAATGCTGAAGAAGATTCTTCTGAGGTGGATAAAGACTTTACCGCAACAAAATAAATTGTTCAAGCACTTAACACATCTCTTCAAGAGTTAGGCGAGTCCCCCCCATTGATAAAAAAAAAAACAATGTAAACAGTATGCTTAAAAAAAAAAAAAAAAATTGGCTTGGTTATGAACGTAAAATTTTTGTAGCTGCTGAAGATTCTTCATCAGAAAATGACGATATTGATAAATCAGTACTAGAACATCTTAAAAGTAACTTTTGGAATTGTACTAGCAGAACCAAAAAGCTCGAGATTCTAACATGTTTACCGGAAAGTTGGAGTGTTACAAAGATAATACGTGAATTTAATGCACCCAATTAAATGGTTCAACAATCTAAAAAACTTTATAATGAAAAAAGAAATTTTAGAAAGTCAGAATTCAAAACCAAAAAAAAAAGTTTGTCAGTAGAAATTGTTGAAACAGTATGTTAATTTTATGAACTTGGTGAAGTGAGTAGATCAATGCCTGCTATGAAAGATTGTGTGATGATTATTGAACCAGATGGAAGTAAATAAAAAGTTTCTACAAGGCTAATCTTATGTAACCTTAAGGAAACTTGCAAACTTTTCAATGACAATTTTCCTGGCATGAAAATAGGTTTCTCTAAATTTGCTGAGCCGAGACCCAAGTATTGTGTCGAAGTGGCACACACACTGTATGTGTATGCACACCTCATCAGAATGTCAAACTCATGATGATAGAAAATACTAAACTTAGTTCTCTAACAGATGGTAAAATTAAAGATTATAAACAATGTATAGCAAAAATGCTTTGCAACCAACCATCTATTGATTGTAACATGGGTAACTATGTACTGTCCAGGTGAAACTGAAATACAAACAACTTTAAGTAGTCTTTCGCTGATAAGTTAATTGAAACTATACAATTTGGCAATGGGTTTCTGTTGACAATTGTAATACCTAGACCTTAGAGAAAACTTCAGAAGAATTGATCGACTTATTTTGCAGCAGGATGTCCTCTTTAATTCGGCAGGACTTTATCGCAAAATAGCAGGGATCATTCCAGAACTACATAAAAGAAAATCTTAAAGAATCAGAATTTGTTGTCAACAGAGGTTTTTCTAAAAATTTCAGCATAGTGCTACAAGATGAAGTACATAGCTACCATTGGATAAGTGAACCAGTCACAATCCATCCTTTTGTAACATATTTCAAAGGGGAAACCTAAATTGAACATATCAGGTATGTCATGATTTCAGACTGCCTAGAGCACAACACAGTTGCAGTTTACACTTTTCAAAAGAAACTTATAAAATTTCGGACAGAAAAAGTTAGAAAGTTTCCCAAAAAAAAATGATTTATTATTCTGTAGGGTCTGCTGGCCTGTGTATAAAAAAAACCCAAACTTGTGCTCTCATGAGGGAGACTTCAAAATTGAAGCAGAGTGGCACTTATTGGCCACAGCACATGGCAAAGGGCTTTGCAATGGAGTAGGCGGTTCAGTTAAGAGACTGGCAGCCCGTGCTAGTTTACAAAGTCCATACGAAAATCAAATTCTTACCGCATTAAAACTTCTTCAGTAGGCAGTGGAAAACATTTTGTGTAATTAGTAGTCGAATTATACCACTTTCAGAGATCTTTTTTTTTTCTTCAGAAAAGCCCCTATTCTTAAGAATTGCCAAATGTACGTAATTTAAGTATTTCTACACGATTTTGCAAAATATGGTCAATGTGGTTTTTGAAACTTACCGTGCTAAAAATTGGTTTACTTCCTTTAAAATTTAAAATCCTAATTAAAGTATTGCACTATCTAAAATGCAAATCAGCAAGTGAAACTGTACATCCTAAGTATATTTTTTTCTTACTTTAATTGCACATTGACTTAAAATAGCAACACTGTGAATACAAAGCTGGTCAGTTAAAGTGTTACAAATATATTGCTGCTTGCCAAGTACCATGTGACCGTAACTATTACCAAAACATGCATCCGGTACAATATGCTAATTCATTGTGAAATAGCAAAGGACAACTATAAATTACAAAATCAGATAAATTTATGTGCTCTATAAACATGACAACACACAATACATCAAATATGTATACTATACACAATCGGACATGTTCCTCCGTAATTACTTACATTAAACCTTTGTTTTTGTGTTTCAATTTCAATTAACTGTTGTATATCCTTATCGCTATTCAAAATATTCCCAATACTAGAACTCATGATGTGTTTTCCTCCCCTAATACATTCAACAAATTCTCAAGTCACTTGCATTAAATGATTATACAATCATCATAGAGAAAATGAATCATGCAGTGGAACTACAATTTAGGAATGGGAGATATATATATATCTATATATATAAAAAATAAATTAATATATTTATATATATTTGTTTCATACTGCACTAAAAATTCACATTACAATGTACAAAGATATTTACAAAAACATACATATTATTTTTTTTTAATATTTGAATTTCGTAGCACATTGAGCATACATCAAATAAATTAAAATATTTACATGAAACGGCACTTTTTTGCAGCATTCATTGCGGTGTTATGGGTCTATGTTTGTTATATCGTATCCGGGAATATATATATTTGCCACACAACACATACACACCGACACCTACATTGCCTTCACACACTCGCGCACAGACATAGCATCGAGATACCTTGTATATTCTTAGATTTAAAAATTTGTAGTCAATCACTGCAAAGAGTAATTTCTGGGTGACATAAAGGACAACAGGGGTTATTTGGTAAATGCTAACAGCCCTGCAGCTAAGGCAAAGCAGTTACTTTGAAGAAATATCTCGAATAATGTTGATGCAGCAAATGCAGTAGGTTTGTAGGTTTACTTGACTAAATCTCCTCTAGGAGAGCACTTACATGAGGAGAAAGTGGCGTACGATACCGGCCTATGCAGTTACACTGCTAAAATAGTCTAAAGACAAAAATTACATTACGGCAGAACTATGCTTCCCGGGGCGATGTTAATCTCGAACGAAAAGGAGGTGGTATTATGGACGCCTAAACGATAAAAGGTTTCAGAATTAGATAGAGTCTATTGCAATTAAATGACAATAACGAAAATGATGAATGCAGTAACAGCGCACATTGTAAAATCCGGAACTAATGGCACACCTTCATATGATGCAACTCGCTGACTGACTTCCCGCCTGATGCCCGGCCAGGCCTCGGATGACCCTCATGTCAGGCGAAACAATTCCTGCTACAACCTGCAATATCCTGTGCTGCATTATGTTATTGAATAAAACTTAATTAAAAGTTACACATAAAACTCTGCAATGCAAAATATAGGTGAATGGTGTGGACGTAACACTGAATGTGTGATAACACAAATAATAACTTGTTTAACAATGCACTACAAAATAATGAAAAAAAAAACAAGAAATAAAAACTTTAATAAAACACAGCAAGAGAATCTGGCATACAATATGGGCTCACAAGTCCAATTGTTACTAAGTCTACTTTCATATCATTCAGCCTCACGGAGATATTGGCATGCATTTTTGCAACTACCAGTTGTACTGACCTGGTATGACCTCATGCTGAAATGTGCTGGTCGTGATAACTCACTGGCGACCTGATACATGACCTGCTCACCAGTAGAGCGCACAGACCTGCTGCAGTGGTGAAGCTAGGTCATGGCCGGACAAACAATCTTAGGGATGAGGGTACATACACAAGTAAACCCCTCCCCCTACCCGGCACATTCGAGTACGTTTGTAAGCTGACTTGTGTCTCTTGCAGCAGCTGCAGGTGCAGGCCAACCTGCATGAGTGCATGTGGTACCGCTGTTACAGTGACTCTGCCGTATGATGCATGCCGGCAGTAGCCCCTTCCTGATAGGTAACTCAGACTGCCTGCACTTGTGACATGCCATTGGCATATGTGTGGCAACCGGCGTAAACGCAGAAGGCAGAGCGAGCTCTTAGACTTGCTGCCCTTGCTGTCACCTTCCTCCCTCCTGCTGACCACAGGCTGATTGTGATGCCTCCAGGGACGACCTGGCTGAACAGTCCCTGAAAACACATATCCTCCTGCATCATACACTAGCACTGATGTTTCACTTTGCTGCTGCTCTTGCACCTACCCCTTCTCTTGCTTCCCCTGCTCCAACTCCTCATTCTCCTGCTTCCACCACTCCTGCTTTTGCTCTTGCACCTTGGTGAGCTCACCACCGCTGCTATGCCCCTCACACTCAAGGCTAACTGTTTGAAGCTTTAAAAGTTCCCTGTAGGGCGTAATGCTGCCCTTGTTTGCGGCGCAGATGCACAATCCTGTCCACTCCTCTCTTCTCAGAGCATGTTGACAGAATCTCCATCCTGCACCACATCTGGTGCTGTCCTGGTTGGTTCTCCCCCCTGAAATGCTGCCACACCTCGTGTTTCATTCTGCTATTGCATTTGCTCGTCGCGGCCTTCGCCATTGTGGGTTGGGACACACTGGGACCGACTTCGTCGTCGACAGCACCCAGGATTAGCTGGATGTCATCCCAGTAAACTTGTACCTTCGGCATCCCCATTGCAGATGGTATAGGAGGTGAGTCCATGTCTCTGTAGCACTGATGTGGCCCACTCCAACATGATGCTAACCCCGCAATAAAAATATTACTTCACAATTGACTGGGCATGTGCCCGAACCTACAATTCCTGCCTCCAATGCAGTATAGGCAGCAGTTTGGTAGTCATCGGTAGTCATCTTGCCACATATCGATCTTACTGATTTCTTACATCACGTTAGCATCTCGAACACTGATTCTTATGCGTGTGTCCTAGCTCACGAGTTCGCTGCTATTTTCTCACTGTGGAAATTTGGCTACCCAGTGATGCAGGTCATGTGGTCAGATGAGGATCGAGGTTGGGTTGGGTATACTTACGGTAAAATTTGCGGCAGAAGGCGTGTACCTTAAATGCCTTGCGGCTACCTGAAATAAATACCAGCTGTATTTTGCATCACTGCATAATTTATTAGGTATTGATCTACACACCTTATCTGAGGTAAATTACATTTGCTGCTGAGCTACACCTGTCAGTGTAGGTTATTCAGAATAAACAGCAACGTGGACACAATATATTATGTTGTACAAATTAAATTCACCCAGGTGATGCAAGCTCTGGGTGGTACGAGAGGTAGCATCTTGGTGGCAGATGAACAAATGGTTCCGGTTAATTAATTAAGTATATTGCTGGAGAAGCGGTTGGGCAAAAAGTTGATGGCCGTCGAGCACACGAAACGCGAGTCGTGACGAAACGCGCTAAACCCTTCACAAAATTAACTATGACTGACAGGAAAAAAACTGCATGCTAGCTGGCTTGGTGGGCTAGCATCCCACATGAAACTACTTTGTTGATATCACCCTGGCATTAAAAATTCTTTGCACTTGCCTTAGAAGATCCCGCACATTGCTAAAATTACTTTTTGAACTATAAAATAATATACCTTCATAATAACACATTGATATGAGATGAGGATGGTTATATGTGAGAATGAAAAATACATACATGCAGTTAAGGCATTTAACTGGGGTGTTTATGTGTACATGTGTTCTTGTGTACCATTTGCTTTGCTGTTAAGCCAATTAGAATATTAAAACAGAAAATGTGGGGATTTCATTTTGTATCACAGGGCTCGGCCACTCAATCCACTTGTTTTTCTCCTGTGATACTACCACTGCACTGCACTTGTGCAGCCTGTGGCATAGAGTGTGCGCACTCGCTGTGTTGCTTGTGGAGTCATAGTTGATTTTGTGTGGTGGGCAAACGGACTTCTGGGAGGGGGTACACGGTATGTGTCACCAGTTAGGCGCAATTTGTGGCCCACTAGTACCTCTGTGGGTGATTTCCCCTTCACTGCATTCATTATCCTCCAGAGCATGAACAAAATGGTGGGCATGTTATCCACCCAGTTGACCTGTTGCACTCCCACATGGAGCCATAATTGTGCTTAATCTCTTGATTCTGGCATTCCTTGGGGTTTTCCCTAGGGTGGTACACAGCAGTTCTGATGTGGTTAACACCCTACTTGGTGCATAATTACCTCCATTTCTGGCCGGTAAACTGTGTCCTGTTTGTCGTCAGTATGTTCCATGGAAATCCCCAACATGGAAAGAACTGCTCCTCCATCACTCTTGCTACATTTCCTGCCCCTGCTCCACTCGTGGGATAGGTACGCTTCTGTCCATCTCGAAAAATTGTCTTTTACTGTGACAATAAAGCGCTTCCCTCCACGCATCCATTGGTAAGTACCCATCAGAGCTATGCAGACTGTCTCGAACTGTTTCCTCGGCTTGTGCAACCTTTGTTGCTGCCTCCCATCTGAGCGACGTGTCTTGCATATGTTGCATTTGTTACATTTTTGTACAAATCGTCTTGCAAGCCGGTTCAAGCCCGACCAGAAAATTTGGTCATGTTTGTTCCAAACTGTCTGTTCCACACCCGGGTGTCCAGCCATGCTGCCACTGTTCACTGTGCGAATAGGTGAACACTTGATTCCTCGCACACAGGTGGGGACACACACCGTCCATTTCCCAGGCTGTTGCGCAGAACAGGTCTGAACTGGCGATGTGCCCAGCGCCACGTTCGGTAGAGAAAATGATGTTGACTTGGGTCGTATGGCTGATGGCCTACGGTGACCCTGGATACACAGTCAATATGTAGGAGATATAATTTAATCATCAGTTAAATTATGTTGAAAGTAAAATATTTCCTTTTGGGTTGAAGCTGTCAGCCACTTCGCATGCCTATGTTATCACTGAATTTATCCTGTTTGAGGGAGGCTGGGCCCGTAATATTCAAAACACTATTACCGCAAAGGTACAATGAAATGTAACTGCACATGTGTACCCTTGGTTAAGCGGACCAGGCACTCTGGACCTGCTGGTGGTCACTACTGTGGAAAGTAAGGTGTAGGCCTTAACTTACAGTAATCTCACAAAATGTGTCCCACAAAGGAAGTTCTGGTATGCTACTTCAGGATAAAGGGAGACCTTCCATTGACTAAAGAAAAGTAATTAAATGTTCTTGAGTTATGTTAAATATTGCGATGAAAAAAAATACAGCCTAGATTGAATTGTCGAGGAGGGAACGCGGAGCTTACTGTCTGCCTTGCCGGTTGTCTCGAGTGCAGAAGTCTGACTAATGACATGGTGTCGGCTTCACCGCACGTCCGGCTAACATGGCTCCATAATGAAAACATGAAAAACTGGAACTTAAAAATTAACATGATAAATGAAACTGACACTGCACATGATTAGTATTCTTAAAATAAAACATATTGGTGACATACTAGAGAACATCGGAGCCGAAGATATGGCTAACAATGTGACGTCACAAGTATGTCACCACACTTGAAGGGTGATATAAAATTAAATGATACGTAAGGTGGGTGATCAGATTTGGTTGTAACGCAAGCTGGTTGGTATGACTGGTGACATGCATATTCATGGTCATGCTGAATTGTATTTTAACCCATAATAAATATGTTTTGCCGTAATAATCGGTTTATGTTTTTTATTACAATTTTTATTTTTCTTAAGTCCATAGATAACATTTATTCGTAGTATAATGTTGGTGGTATAATAAAGTATATATCGTTAGTACCATAATAGGAGCACATATTACACCTAGCAGTACCCTTGCGCCAAACGAACCAGAAATGAGAATTTATAACTGCACCTATAAATACACATACGTGAGTGACAGTTGACTGTGAACTTATTAGGAGGAATACACACATGTGGGGTGTTGTTGTAATTTGATATTTGATTTCTGATACAAAATACAGTTTATCAAATCTGTATTTGGTTGTTGTCTGTGATTACTGTAACATTATTAATCATGCTTCATATTTGCATTATTTTTCATAATTAAATTGCTGGATTAACTGTGATGGCATTGCAGTTTGTTTGACTTAATTCAGTATAGTGGTTTTTTTTAAATGATCAATTGTCTTTTCAAGGTTACGGACTTAGAGGTTTGAGTGCGCGCCTAGCTCACTAATGTCACTATGAGCTGGCACGTTTAAAGATTAACCTTGGGAATTTAACCTTGGTTGGTGCGCTGCCAGTATGGGAGCACACATCGGAAAGCTGTGGGAATAAGCGGCGCCGGTAATCCCAGTGTTCCCTCTAATGGCTGTTGTGCCTAATGGTTGTGATTTCTCGGGACACACTCATTTACGCCACAATCAATTCATCACGAGAATTATCTCATGTGATGAATCTTAAATATTATGATCCATCTCCACAAATTACAGGGCAGCAAGAAAAGTGTCAATGCTGTTCTTGTCGACCTGCACTAATCGAGACCATGACCTAATGTCGTTCGGTCGAATGTTGCTGTGTGGTTAATGCGTCTGCGATCGAACAAAAAGGCACTAGAGATACGTGGATGTCAGGAACACATCATACTTTTATTTCCCTAATAATTACAATTAAAATGTCTAGGGTGATGACAAAAACAGTCATGTGCAAGGGAAAAGACACATGTAAGAACATGCATAGAGGTAGCGAAAAAGATCAGAATTTCTCTTAAGTGTTCACATCTTCTTTTTCAGCAAAACGACGACACCCTACTGTACTGATGGGAAAGATAGTCACTTTTATGAACAGACCTTTGGGAACCGTTCTTTTGAACTATATAAGTCACAGTCGAATAATCACGTTTACTGGCGAACTGCAGAGCGCAAGTGTAACCTCGGTCCTAGAACTAGATAGGTCTTTCTCTGTTTCTTCTTTCATAGTTCCATTCCTCTCCCCAAAAGAATCTAAGCAAGCGTGAAATGGAAAGAGAAGCAATTAAGTTATGTTTGTAAATTAATTGCTAAAGAATTAGTGCATTATTGTGTGTAGATGAAATTATTTATTTTTTATATACAAGGTACACGATTAGTGAAAATATCTTTATACTATGTTATCCACGTCTATGTTGTGTAATATAGCACCAAATTACTTTTGAAAATTATAGTAACGAGCACAATAATATTATAATAGGGTGTGTTGCGAGTGACAACCAGGTGTAAAGTTAATTTTTCCGTCAGGCATGTACAAACTCAACAAAAATGGTTCCGACACATGGGATTTAATCTTACCAGTATTTTAGAAACATTTTAACGGAACTTTAATTAGAAAATAACTTAATTTTAATATGAGGCAAATAATGTATAAAAGCTATATCCGAAGTATTGAGTGAATATACTAGAAGAAAAAGTAGTTTTTCAGGTTTTTCTATATTTTACTGTCGTAGTTTTGCGGCTATCAGATGTATTTTCTTTCAGATACGGGAATTTCCGTATGTCTGGCTACATCGTATTTATAGTACGAGTGAGTGAGAGGGTTTTACGACACCATAACAGCGAGGTCTTTAGTGCCGATAAGGATGAAGCAAGTTAAATGGACGACACAAACATCAATACCCTGATTGGGTTTCGAACACGGAACCCCTCTCACCGCGATCGGCGTGCAACCGACTACGCACTTGGGGTCGACATGAGAAAGAACGAAACATCACTGCATGGCCATAGGTCTGCCAACTGTCTCGCACTGTGTGTCCTCCAGTTCCCGACCGATTTGCGTCTCATATGTTACCTTTGAACTAGGTAGGTCTGCGATCCCTACAGTTTGAGGCAGTGCTGAAGGAGCTAACACAAAGATACCGATAGGATAGACAGAGGCAGATAAATAAGAAGTATGCATATGGAGATGTGATCAGTCACTGTGGTTGGATATCCGAGGGTTTTTTGGTGGGGGGATTGCAGGGAGCTACGATCTACGGATTATCTGAGCATGCGCAGTGTCCTGGCGTATATACTGGTACTGAGAGAATGACTGACCGATATCACAAAGGACTAGTATTTTTTTGTCGTGGTGAACTATGCACCTAGTTCTTTTTTAAGACCAGTTCAAAATGAATTGGTAGTTCGGGAACTACCATCACTACCCCACAGCATGTTGGAGGAGGATTGGTTAAATTATGAGGAATGATGTGATTCGTGTACGTGTAGTGTGACATGTACATGTGTGTGTTTACTATGTCTAGTGTATAAATTTCGTATACTGAAATTTGGCTTGGCCAATATCAGCTATGTACTCAAGAAAAAAATCTTACAGATGCAATAAAACAAAACAAAACTGAGGTGTGCGGGATTTCCTGGAGAGTACGTAAATAAAGTCGGGCATTTTGATTGCTCTACCTGGGAAACATGAAGTACGAGGAGGTTACGTATCAGGAGGCATACTTCCTCGCGTCTCATGTTCTCCTGGTGGGTCAGTGACAATTGCAGTTTGGGGGCATAACAGAACAGTTAATGACATACTGAAGATGATAAATTGCAAAATGGACACTGTGAATGGGGCTGTAAAATAAGTTCAAAATGAAGTTAGAAAAATCTTTTTTGTGTAATATTATTGTCCGTAAATTTTATTTGGATCCAGAATTGGATAGGAACAGACAGGTACGAGTTGATTATTAAGCGAGTGCAAGCGATTGTTACTGCTTCAGTAACAGGAAGGAATAGTAACATACCAGGTATCTTCAGAAACTAGGAATAGTTATAGACTATTCTCGCCGAATACCTTTTGCTGATAACAGGTATTGAAAATACTCCCCATCTCTAGTCACCAATCTGCAAGCCAAGCAAGCAGGTCGTGCTGTGGCTATCTTGTATAATTTAATGCAAGATTCTGTAGTTGATATTTAAAATTCAGTTTTGTTAGTCGTAAATATTTATGGGGGCCACCGGCTAGTGCCAGTGGCTTTGTAAGAGAGTTGCGACTCGCTCTTACATATTTATCAGAGAAAGTAATTGTAAATTCCATTATATATTTGCTATTTGAAAACATATTGTGCAATTTGTATTGTTGTGAAGTATACTAGCTTGTGAGAAAACGTCGAAGAAGAGTACACTGTAATTTTGGAATTGTGGTAGCACAATGTGGAGGAGCGTTGCAGATTTATTTCGAGCTGTGGCGAGAAGACAGAACGTTTTGAAACCTGAATCCCGACTAAATTCGGAGGAGTGCAAGCAGGTTTGCGGTTCAGAGTGCAACATCTTCCCAGTCGAGAAGGCAGTAGAGAAGTGCATACAGCATGCCAATTCCAATGACAATTACAAGAAGAAGCAACGATCTGACGAGGGAGAAGAAAAACTGAAAGACTGTCGGCCCAACTGGGAATCTTCGTGGTTTGGAGCACTCGGATGGGTAAGTTGTTTCAGTCACTTGCATAAGTGAGAACATTCCTATACTGTTGTTGATTCTGGAGGAAATGAAACATTCAAGTTTAGGAAGTAAGGGTGCGTTTACGGCGATTAGCTACCACGATAGCCATCACGAAAGTGTGAAATTAACACATGATCGAGACATGCTGTGATAGTTAATCTCAAAAGGGACCTGTCTTACAACACATGTGTAAATACATTGATAGGCTCTACATTTATATCCTTTTGTCAGGAGGGTGATATTTGTTGGGGTAGTTAAATGTCGTGACAGGATATTAATGACGTGCAAACATATATTGTTACCATGGTTTATTATATGCTGTCAACACTGTCATGTCATACCTAAATTATAATATACGGCCTGTCATACTGCCACATAGTGTAAGAATCGCGACAGCTATTAACTGTCAAAGTGAACACATGTACAAATTTGTAACTTGCACTATCACAATATTAGACTGTTCACAATGAAATGAGCACTTTCAAAAGTCCTGCTTAGGATTTATTAGTGTGTATGTTGTGTATTGTTCTGTCTTATATCATTAACATTGGCATGGGCCTCATCACTTTATTCATGTGTCTGTCAAGTGCAACTGTTAAATTATTAGGAAAGTAAATAATTGACAAATCTGCTCATTTTTAAACTTTGATGCTTTAAAAACACAGAAAGTGAAATATATAATTTAAGTTATCACAAATGGTTACCTAACACTTTTCATTCAACGTTAAGAAATGGAACTACTTACAATCCATTATCACCAACTTGACTGGGTGCATGTCACTCAGTGCGCCTATTAAAATATATGCAGGCAGAGAAAGTTACATTTGTCTAAGATTCATTTTAAAAGTGCTCACTTCATTGTGATGAACAACGTCTAGTGATGCTACATGGTTTACAGTACAAAAGTTGCACAGTAGTTGCACGTTCTGACACTACAGTTACTTTCAATATCTAGCTCGAGCTGATATCCGACGATGCGACAGTTACTATTGTGCCGTTTACACTACAATAGTAATGCGAGAGTAGCTCTTATGATAGCTTTTGTAGCGAATTATTATGGCAGTGTAAATGTGCCTTAACTTAGAAAGGTTACCGCTGTTGACATGGTCAAGGTTTTGTTTCTAACCTCCATTATCTTTTATTTGCACCTATTTTTAACATTTACCTCAGCAACATTCTCATAATGGGTTCATTATGAGCATGTTGCTGGGGTAAATGTTAAAAATAGGGACTTTTTCTGAAAAGAAAAAAATTGTGGAAAGTGGTATAATTCCACTCTAGTAATTACGCAGAACACAAATTTACTAGGGGCATCAAAATATGGTCAACACAAACCCTAAAACAATAATGGGGAGGACATAAAAATTTCTCTCCTTATGGTCAATTTAATAACTATAACACTGATCTACGCATCACATTGTAGATCAGCATTTTGCTATAACACTGTCCCAACCTTCGTGTGGCAACACTGCTCCATTGCACAGCATCTTTACATGCAGACTCAACTGCCTGCTTAGCTTCACTAACTCTGTCCTATTTATATTATAATATGAATAACTCATAGTTAGAGGCGTACAGACACTGAGAATCCAAAGTTCACTCACACAATACCATAATGTTTACCATACAGGTACATTACTATATTCACTGCATATTATAATAGACGACTATGAGTATCAAGAAAATTGCAGGAAAAAATTAACACATGGTAACATTTCATGAATTTTTGGTACTGGTTTGGATTGAATTTGATGTATTATTAATGAGAAGTGTTTTTACAGTGCTGAAATGTTGGATTTTATGCAAATAACTTTTTTTTCCCCCCCTCCTTCAATGTGTTTTATGTATTTTTAGCTTGTAAGTGGATAACCATAGATGTAGTGATTACAAAACAACCATCTCATAGCAAAATAACAGAATTTAGAAAGGTTGGGACCATTATTTTAAAGAATTTTTAAAGGTGTTAACGTTATAGGAAGAAATATAACATTACACCTTTGAAAACAAGAGGAAGCCATAGACTTTGGGGTTAGGGTGGCTGCAAAGACCAGTAGCGTCTGTTCCCAGATTGGGCGGCTGCGAAAGGCGTTTGTTCCACATGTGAGTGGAGGCTTAAAACATAATTCTAAGCTAAATGCTTGAATTCTAATTCACGAAGGATGATTAAATCTCTTTCCTAAACACAACTTTAACCCAAGACATAATGGCAAACACCAAACGGAAAAGTACTCCAGGAGGTATCCAATCCTCCATCAATGAAAACAGTGATGCAACTGCGCCAACGGATTCTGGAGAGCTCAGAACATCATGTAAGGAAGAATCAGAGCTTCCTAGAACTTCCAGGATAAGACCCAAGAAAAAACACCTTCTGGGCACGCTGAACGTCAACCCACTACGCAAAATTGGTAAACTGAAGCACCTAACTGACACACTCAATGGACGCAACATACTCATACTAGTACTACAAGAAGCAAGATACTCAGGCGAAGACGCAATTGAATCCGAAGGTTACATAATTTACAAAGGTAAACCGGCTGTCAGAAACTCCAACAACGTGATGATGTTAGGGACAGCATTCATGGTGAGGTAAAATCTAACAAAATCCATAACAAGTTTCACATCACCATCAGAACGGATATCATTCCTCTCCTTTAAATTAGGGAATAAAGGCTACACCATCATCAGTGCACATGCACCACTTAATCAAGATAACCAATGAACCTAGTAAAAGTAGAAGATTTCTGGGAACTATTGGAATTTGAGATTTCCAAAATACCACATCATCACATTAAAATTTTAGTGGGAGATTTTAATGCGCAAATTGGAAAGAAGAGAAAAAACTTAAAACAATAGTGGGGTATTACCCAGCACATAACAGAACAAATAGAAATGGAGTAATATTAATTGACTTGTGCAAACAATTTAACCTAAAACTAATGTCGACATTTTTTAGAAAACTACAGAGGAAGAAAAAAACCTGGAGATCACCTAATACAAATCAAGGCAAATACCAAATAGATCACATAGCAATAACTGTGCAAAATTACTAGGAAATTATGACAAAATTCCAAACAAACAAACCAAAACCAAGACTGAAAAGAAACGAGTGAATTATTACACAAAAAATGGACAATTGGGAAGAAATAAGAGAAACAATGATGGAAACAGCGAAAGAGCTTGGGCGACCACCAAGAAGACGAAAACATAGATGGTGGAATGGGATCTGTGGTGTAGCGATAGACAAAAGACTAAGAGCATGGTAAAGGTTGAACACCAGTAAGAAAGGAAAGGATTGGGAGAAATTCTTAGAAGAAAGAAAGAGAACGTCCAAAAGTATCAGAACAGAGAAGGAAATATGACAGGAACAGGCTTGGTTAAATAGACACGGATTTCAAGAAAAATAACACCAGGGAATTTTACAAGATATTTAAAGAAGAACTATCAGGCCACATAGTCTACACTTCAAAAACAAAGATGGAGTATTGGTAATGAGCGACAGAGAAAACTGCCAACTACTAGCAGAATACTTCGAGAAATTACTAAACAGCAAAGAACTAACAGAAAGGTTAGAATTTTTAGAACCACAACAAGAAAATCCACCATCAAAATCACCAAAACTTGAAGAAATATAACACGTAATTAAAACACTAAAGAACAGTAAGGCACCAGGAGAAGACGGGATAATAGCAGAAATGTGAAAATTTGGAGGAATACTGGCAGTGGAGAGAATACATAAAGTTATTCTAGGAATTTGGTCAACAAAAAAAAAATACCTGATGATTGGAAACAAGCACTAATTCATCCACTCTACAAAAAAGGAGACAAAACTGACGTAAATAATCACAGGGGTATTTTCTTACTATCAGTGACATACAAAATGCTATCTAAGGCATTATTAAACAGAGTAGAACAACAAACAGGACACCATATAAGAGAATATCAAGCAGGACTTCAGAAAGGAAGATCATGCGCAGAACAGATCTTCAACTTGAAAACGATAATGACTAGAACACTCCAGAATAAGATCACTATAGTCACCTTCATTGACTTTAAGAAAGCATATGACTCAATAGACAGACAAACAGTATTCCTAACATTAAACTAGTTAGGGATAGACCAAAATACCAGAAGACTAATAGAACAGACACTCACAGATACTACATCCAAAATAAAATTCTTAGGTGAAATTTCCGTAGCATTCAAAATCAAAACAAGAATTCGACAAAGGTACGAACTCTCACCAATTCTCTTCAACCTTGTACTAGACAAAATCATGAAGACATAGGAAATAGCCTTGGAAGAAAAAACAGTGAAAGGAGCCAGTATACGACAAGGAAAGGGAAGATTTGAGGTGAAATGTCTAGCATTTGCATTCGACGTAGCATTAATAACACAAAACAGAACATATGTACAAACCATGGTGGAAACATTATATGAAATAGCCAAAAAAACAGGACTGGAAATCTCCTACGAAAAGACAGAATATATAGAATACAGGTACAACAGGGAAAGATACATGAAAACAGAATTTAGACAAATAAAGAGGGTCGATAAATTTAAATATCTAGGAGAATGTATCCAACCAATTGGACTGGACAATACAACAAACAAACAAAGGGTCGGAAAATTGGAATTGGCTTACAGAATAACACAAAACCACTACAATAAAAAAGCAATATCCATCCAAGCCAAAATTAGACACTATAATAACAGTCATCAAACCAGAAGCAACATAGGAACAGTATACCTGACGATGAACAAGATAGAACTGCGAGAATTGGAAGTAAGAGAAAATCCTGAGAAAAATTTTCGGACCACTCAAAAACACAGACAACAGGTGGATCAAGAGGAAAAATGAAGACCTATACAGAAATACCAAAAAAATTACAGACACAATGAGAAAAAGACGACTTAAATTTTATGGACACCTAAAAAGAATAAATGAGAATAGACTCACCAATAAAGTATTCAACTACATCGCAAAATTTAAATGCACAACAGAATAGATGGTAGAGACCAGGAAAGATGCAAAAAAAGTTGGGATAACGGAAGAATTGTTCAACAACAGAGAGAACATCGACAACGCAAGATTTCCGGAGGACCGACCGAAACCAAGACCCGTGAGAGTGTGAACTGAAGAACAGAGACAAGCAGTTGGAGAAAAAATGAGGAAGCTCTGGGAAGGAAGAGAGAAGAAGACAAAACAGAAGTCTTCAGTTCATTGCAGTCCATTGATGGCCAAATTCATATATTAAAAAAAACACACCTCACTATAATCCATGAAAATATTAACTACATCCATCAGTATGTCCAGAAATGATCCATACAGATCTGTCTCTCTCTGCTTCCCAGAGAATGAGCTAAGTGAGCATGAAGGTCCGCACCAAATTACCTGCTTGTAATATTTGTAGATTTTTAGGTCTTTATAGGTAGATTTGTTGTGTTTATACTCGTGTTTTTCCTGACATTTCCAGCTGAGTACAGAAATTGGTCTGTCCTGAAGTGAATCTGCATCTTTAGTAGAGTGGGATAGTAGCATTTTGGAAATGTTTTCCTTGATTTTTGGAGAAGTTTAATCCAGACAGTTGCCAGTACTTTGGAATTGTTATTTGAACATCATAATCTGAATAGTAGGAACTAGTTAAATGCTTCAGACAAAAGATGGTTTGTGAACCCCACAAAGAAAAAAATGGTTTTATCCTGTAAATATTATGTTCAATAGAGCAACTTAGTGCAATTTAGAATTTAGAATTCTACCCTACTGTGAAATGCATGTACAGGCTGCCTCCAGAAGAGCTGACAGTAATTGCACAGATGCTTTCTTTGTTAGTTTGTTGTTGGCCTAGAACCACAGGTTGTTAATGCATCAGTGCGACAACTTAGGATATTGTATTGACTTGTCTGTTTACCATCGTTGCTGTAACTGCACGTGCAGAAGGTAGTCATACTTAAAGACTGCTATGGTTGTTGATAAGGCAGCACCTATGTGGTACGTGGTTCCAGAGTGGTGCGCTTGTACTGGGCTTGTACGTCAGCCAGTCACCATGTTGGCGCCGATTTCTGCACTGCCGAAGGGAGTGCCGGTTCAACGGAGAAAATTGGAGGTGTCGCTCATTGCTGGATGTGGTGTCGCGCTACGCTCTCAGCCAGCCGTCGCCCTCACCGCGCCAAGCCCCACTACCTATCCCTGTGGTCGCTGCTGGAAATGACAGAGCCTTCACTCAGTATGGCCCACCCACAGCAGAGCAGGTAAGGCATTGCACATGTTTCCTGTTGCAACAGGCTGTGGGGCTGCTGCTGCAAATCCACTTTATTCACTTTCGAAAAATGTACAATTTACACTTTGCATGTGAATTGGCACACACACCCTCGCACTCTCTCTTATGCTCACTCTCTCTCATGCTCATTCTCAAACCCTTATTCTCATGCACTCACACGCTCACTCTCTCATACCCCCACTCTCTCATACCCCCACTCTCTCACACCCTCTGTCTCACGCCCCCACTCATGCTTTCACACGTAATGCCCTCATTCACACATCCTCATTCTCTCACACCCTCACTCGTGCCCTCACTCATTCTCACTCACACCCTCACACTCACGCCCTCACCAAGTGTAGTATAGAATTATTGTATTTAATATAATTTAATACATAAATTAATATTCCTATGGTTTATTTACATTTTTTATTAGTGATCATTTGGCCTTGATTAAAAAATGGTAGGTTATATAATTACACCCACTTTTCATTTCAAGGCATTTAAATAATTTATTTGTACTGTAAATTGTTTGATGTCGTTTAAATAGTTTATATGAATAATTATGATTGTTTATAAGATTTGGAACTGAGGAAATTGAGTCAGTATGTAGTATTTTCTCTTTGATGATCCACAGACATTATAAGGGAGACCAGAATTTCAACTTTATTTACTTTTATCTGTTTACTTAGTTTCTGGTATGACTGATACCATAATTTTGTGAAAGCTGAGATTTATCCCTTTACTGCATATCGTATAGCTATTTATGACTTGAACCTTATGTAGTGTGTGCTCTCTCCTCTCTCTCCCCCCCCCCCTCTCTCTCTCTCTCTCTCTCCCCTCTCCCCCCTCCCTCTCTCCCCCCTCTCCCTCTCTCTCCCCCTCTCCCCTCTCTCTCTCCCTCTCTCTCTCTCCCCCTCCCCTCTCTCCCCCCCTCTCTCTCTCCTCTTCCCCTCTTCCCTCCCTCCTCCCCCTCCTCTCTCACTCCTCTCCCTCCCTCCCCCTCCCTATATATATATATATATATATAAATTGTTTTCACGATTCTCTAAATAATACACTCACAACAAATTTGACAAAAGACTACCCGTGAGCATGTGGAAGATTCGACTATACGAAGAAGCATTCACCAAGGACATATCCACCACAATGAGTTTCGGGACTTGATTTCTTAAGACACTTGGCGATTTTACGAGACTGAACACAACAAGAGAAGAATTAGTGGTCTTTGGGCGGCATCTTATTTAATGGGCAGGTGGTTCTCCGAACACAACATGAAATCATTCAACGTTTTCCCAATGTTGAAACCCGGGCACAAACACCGCAGGTACTCTGGGAGAGCACTAGAAGAATTGCTGAGATCTTTGAAAATGGTGTAAACAAGAACGAAAATTACTGATTCCATGGCTTCGATGCCTTTGTACTGGTAGCAATATTTCAATCTAGGGCATTCTAGATATGGTAATTGGAATGAAGTAGCTTTGAAAATCGAGCCTCATAACAACAAAATAAGCTGCGCTATATCCTTTTCCACTAACGGTGTGGACTGTTCGTGACGCTGAATATGTTTGGAAAAAAAAATCAAACAAATTACACTAGATGCAGAATAACTCCAAGCTTGAGTTACGTAACATATATGGAGTGGAGGGCGGCAGACGCGCTGAGGGGCGGGAGCAAGAGGAGGAGAGAGAGAGCGGGGAATAAAACAAAGCCTTCACAGCAGGTAGAGAGAGGTAGAAAACATTGACTACTTACCACTAAGGTATGAAGTACTACTCCAGTTCTTCAATGCCACTCATTGCTTCAGCTGATGAGTCTGATGTGTAAACATCACTGCTGCCACTAATCACTGTCCGCACCTCCTAAATTTATAATCACTTTATTTTCAATGCCAAATTTCACATCCTTGTCATAATAGTCTTTCTCAGGTGTCTGAACATGATTGCAAAATGGTATCCAGTCTTCTGGCTCCATTTGGTTAAATATGTCCTCGCAGAGTTTTTTTCACATCTGTCAAATTGCAGGTATTATTTTTTGAAGTAACTTGTCCTTTAACTTTAGCCCAGATGCTTTCTATCGGATTCAAATCTGGATGATATGGTGGTAGACGAAGTACTGTGTGGCCATGGTTTCCCAGTATGTCTACAGAGTACTGCACTTGCCGAGGTTTGTGTTGCTTTATGAGGTCGTACAAAGTTGGTTTTAGCATGTCGCTAGTAAACAAAATATTCTCTATACCTAATCACTGCTGCATTTCCATCTTAGTTGAGCTGGAAGTTGGTGTTTGGTTTACCGTTACATTGTGATAGGGAGCATTATCTATCACATTAATACTTCCCGGTGGAAGATTTGGTATTAATTGCTCGTTAATTGATTGTTCATTATTATCTTTATTGATATTTTTGTGATAATCTGGGCAGGTGTTCTCCGAACACAACATGAAATCATTCAACGTTTTCCCAATGTTGAAACCGGGCACAAACACCGCAGGTACTCTGGGGAGCACTAGAAGATTGCTGAGATCTTTGAAAATGGTGTAAACAAGAACGAAATTACTGATTCCATGGCTTCGATGCCTTTGTACTGGTAGCATATTCAATCTAGGGCATTCTAGATATGGTAATTGAATGAAGTAGCTTTGAAATCGAGCTCATAACAACAAAATAAGCTGCGCTATATCTTTTCACTAACGGTGTGGACTGTTCGTGACGCTGAATATGTTTGGAAAAAAATCAAACAAATTACACTAGATGCAGAATAACTCCAAGCTTGAGTTACGTACATATATGGAGTGGAGGGCGGCAGACGCGCTGAGGGCGGAGCAAGGGAGGAGAGAGAGAGCGGGGAATAAAACAAAGCCTTCACAGCAGGTAGAGAGAGGTAGAAAACATTGACTACTTACCACTAAGGGTATGAAGTACTCTCCAGTTCTTCATGCCACTCATTGCTCAGCTGATGAGTCTGATGTGTAACATCACTGCTGCCACTAATCACTGTCCGCACCTCTAAATTATAATCACTTTATTTTCAATGCAAATTTCACATTCCTGTCATAATGTCTTCTCAGGTGTCTGAACATGATGCAAAATGGTATCCAGTCTTCTGGCTCCATTTGTTAAATATGTCCTCGCAGAGTTTTTTCACATCTGTCAATTGCAGTATTATTTTTTGAAGTACTGTCCTTTAACTTTAGCCCAGATGCTTTCTATCGATTCAAATCTGGATGATATGGTGGTAGACGAAGTACTGTGTGGCATGGTTTCCAGTATGTCTACAGAGTACTGCACTTGCCGAGGTTTGTGTTGCTTTAGAGGTCGTACAAAGTTGGTTTTAGCATGTCGCTAGTAAACAAAATATTCTCTATACCTAATCACTGCTGCTTTCCATCTTAGTTGAGCTGAAGTTGGGTTTGGTTACCGTTACATTGTGATAGGGGGCATTATCTATCACATTAATACTTCCGGTGGAAGATTTGGTATTAATTGCTCGTTAATTGATTGTTCATTATTATCTTTATTGATATTTTTGTGATAATCCTGTGGCCTGATGTGACTTCCATTGCAAGAGATTAGGACAAATTGTTTTCGCTTGTTGCGTGAATCATTATTAACCGCTTACCTTTTGTCACAGGTGCTAGCAGACCGTTGGAAGAAATCTCACTCCACATTATTTTTCACATGCAATGACGAAATGTACTACTCATCCATGTAAATAATTGTACGTTTCTTATTTATAATAGATGTTATATAGATGTTCTATACGTTTTTACAGAAGTCTAATTTTTTATTCAATCCAGGGTTGAGATTTTGTTTTTTGCCACCTGAATCCTAGCATCTTCAAAGTCGTTCTTAAAATTAAATTACTTCCTTGGTAATTTCTACCTTCCTTTAGCTCGAGAATTTCGACAGTCTGCACACGTTTTTCATTTAGGTAGAAGTTGTAAACAGTACGTCGTACCACAGCTTCGTTGAACGTATCAAGGTTATATTTAGATGTTTTCTTCCATTTCTTGTTGGGTGTTGAGAAAGACATTCCTTCACTTGCTTTTTTGGATTAGCGCTCCTCTTAATTTTTTGCGCTGTGGTATGAGACACACCTGTCGCCTTAGATGTTCTCAGCTGCGCTTTCTCAAGCGGAATGGATGGTTCCCTCAATCTCACTTCATTTTCCTTAAACGCAGAACATTGTAAACCATTTCTTGTGCCTGTAAGTGCAGTTTCTTACCTTTCACTTTTGACAAAACTGAGCACATTTTAGTGTATAATGTTGTAATTACTTCACTGTTATCTCCTACGGATTGCAGAACACTGCTTGCAGAAGTGACGAACTTCACACACACCAACTTCGAATACAAACTGTAAAGGAAAGCATGTCTAAGTAATTTGGGCATGCTCACAATACCTACGTCTGCTTCTGACTCGACAAAGAGACTACATTTTCACTTGTTATAGTAGTTGCAACTGTGCTGGTATCAAGTACGCGTTATCGCTCTGCGGCTTCGCCTCCTCCTCCTCCATGACTGATACTGTTACATCCCATTTGTAACGGTCGGACAGGCTCGGAGTTATCCTACGTCTAGTGTACGACCATCAAAATTCTAAAATAAATATGACATTTACGATAAAGCAGACCAATATCATAGATGCGAGTGAGTAATCAAAATTCATCGGTGTGTATCCAAGAATTGTCAATTTTGTGGGTCTGTACAATGGATAGAACCAAACATGAAGAAACAAATGCTGTGTTTGAAAGGTTCTATGTTCAATGACTGGTGCGAAGTACAACAAAGGCAGCATAAAAGAAAAATGAATTTGTTCTAATTTGGAAACTAAATTGTTTGAATACTGATGTGATAATCCCACAATAGAGGAAATGTTCCCGTGATAACCGTGTAAGGTCAGATTTGCCCTCACGAGCATGGATGGAGCTGCTGTGATGTCACCTATTGATTCCTTCTCTGTATTCATCCTCCTCACTGTTGATTCTCTATGTTCCACTCTTACCTCTCCTTCTCTGCTCATGCACCAAGGTTTTGCTACTGTATTTAAATACGCTGGTACTGCATTTTTTGGGTCACTTAGCTTCTTGTTTTTCGGTGGGTTTCTGTGTCAGGAGGTGTGTGTGTTCAAGTAAGGTCATGGTGATGTAGGATTGTATTAGACTTTTATGATGTGTCATGTTTGCAGGGCTAGTCTACAGGCATTTTATGCAGAGTTGCGTACAGTTAAATTCATTTTGTGCCCATTCTAAATTCCCTTTGAACAGCCGCTTCTCAGCATATTGTATTTCTTACTTAGTGTAACTGTAACTTCTTTCCCTATTTACTGAATTTGTGGGCCTTTTAAGGTTGGCGTTGCCCAGTTTGTGTCTAATTGGAATGAGCTTCACTTGTTACCAGTACATAACATCTATAGGTACTAAATGTTATCAAAGGTTTAACGGCAGCTAACAGCCAGCGGCGCTAAGCACATGACAGCGCTTACTACTCACGTGTCACGTGGGCATGCACGTGCGCTAAGAGGCTCCAGATTGAACTTTCTTATAACAGAATATTTATTTCAAGTGTAAAATTATGTCTCTTGTTTATTTTTATGTTTTCCAAGTGTCTAAAATATTAAAATGTAGGTTTTGTAATATTGCCCCATGTTTGGTTATGTTTTTGAAATGTGCGCTACGCTAAGATTATGAACACTACAATTCCGACATGAACGCAGACATATAAGACATTCAGAGTATACAGAAAATTAATAAGAAAATTCCACAATGTAAATCAATATTTAAATTGCTTATGTACCATTTATTAAAAAATATAAAAGTTTTACTCGCAATGCATAGCACTTCCGGTTGTGTGAATCCCGTAGGCAGCCATGGTAGGTCTGCGGTACCCCTGCCTCTCGGCAGTCCCTCAAAGAGAGCTGGCGAGGTAAGAGGCTGTCACGTACGCACTACAAATTTTTTGCACTGATGTAGATTGCAATAGTTTCACTTTAGTATACCGGTTAACCTTTGCTTTGCGTACGTTTTGCCAGACATTTCCCCAACATTATGCTTCTGCTTAACCTAATTATTTGCATCCTTGCTGCTTTTTGAATTTTAATCGAGAAGAGGAGAAGGATGTTGGAGAGGCCACGCGGCCCGCGCAACTTGAATCAGGCGCCGTCCGCCTATGTTAAAGGCATTTCAGTGTATTTTGTGTTTAATTGCTACGTGCAATATTAAGGGCTATATTTATATGCTTTTATTTGAGGTTATTTTTCATGTTTTATTGTGTTGAGGCCACATTGCCTATAGTCACGCGGTCAGATATCACTAAGTACGTATCTGCGTCATCCATGCGCTTTCAGGGTATATTTGTGTAATTTCATATGCGCATTATTCAGTGTGAGAGTTCTATGAATTTTTCATTCAGGGTTCCGTTTAATTTTCACATAAATTGATGCTTTGTATGTATGACCACGCTGTCACTTTCATGATTGAATTTCCTGCCATCAGGCAAACCACAAGCCTGTATTTGCTTAAATTGTCAGAGAAGTATTTTTCGGAACACAGCTACCATTTTGTCTCAGAATAATTTGCAGTTTTTACGGAGAAATATTGCAATTTCATCTGCACCACGTGGTCCACTACAAACTTTATCCAGCTTCATCCTTGCCATCTAAGCTTGCTTTCATGCATCCATGTGTTTATTGTGACTACTCGTTTCATGGCTCATTGTGTTTATCTATATTTGTGTATTTGTGTAATTTTGTATGGTGGTATAATTTCCATCCTAGCCGGCTATGTGTATAGGCTGTCACCACACTAACCACATGCTGGGAGGCGTACCCCGACGAGTCCGCACTGGTGATGCCAAATAATCACACGTGTTCATGTTCAGATTCATTTGTGTAATTCTCCGTGTCCTGTCTTCAGGAAACATCTACAGTCCACCCTAGTGGCTGTAGACCCCTTTACTTGTGAAGGCTGTGTTATCTAATTCCACGGTAGAAGTCATCCATCTAGGAGTGTGCTAGAGTAATTGCAGGCTGGGGGAGCACCCGAACGGAGTTAACTAGATACATCGGAGTTTTATCACAAGTAAAATTCATGGCACGTTATTGTATGAGTGGTAAAATAAAAGCAAGTCTCACAGTAAGCCTTTCCTTTGTAGTGACAGTATACTCACCACACAATTTTCAGTGTTAAAAAGTTTATTAAAGATGTTTAGTATTGCAAAGTATTTCATAAGTACACTTGTGTAGGCGGACACACAGAACCCACAGCGTCCCTGAGTGAGTCTCAACAGTGCGGTGACTGGGAAGCACTGCTGGCGCCCATCAAGTAATTTGTGTCTTTGTTCGTCTGGTGTCTCACCCGACGACATCAGATTTATGAGCCATTGTAATCTTAGCATGGAGTATGATCCCCCCCCCCCCCCTTTTTTTTTTTTTTAATTTAAATTTTGTATTTTCTGCCACAGCTTTGATGGCCTACAGGGTTTCTGTGGTATTGTTAAAGTTTTAATGTGTTTCGGTCGTCATTTCATTTTAATTTATTTTTTCTTTTGAGTGCAAAATAATGTTTTATAGTATGCAATGGGTTTTGATGGCAGTTAACTATTGCGCTAGTGTGTAAATGGAACATTGTTCGCTTTTCGTAGTTTTTCTTTCTTTCTCAGTATTTCAATTGAATTTGGTGTTTGGCTTGAGAAAATTTGGGTGCTTTGCACATTTATTTTAAAAATGTTGTACACCTGCTTCAATGTGTGTGGTTTGCCCATTCAATTTTAGTAAATTACATCATGGGAGATCTGGATCCCACATGACCTAAGTGCTGACCTATGCTGATATCACCATGACCACCGACAAGCTGGTCATCTGGGCATCAAAGAGACCCTCAGGAACATACATGAAAGATATATCTGGGACGGAGTAAGTAGAGATGTATGACAATACATGGACAGTTGTGAAGAGTGTTGTCTTGGCAAGGCTTATCCTGTGCCCCAACCCATGGGACAGCCCCATCGACCTCACACTGCCGGGACTCACTTAGCAATCTATCTAATGGGGCCCTACCCAAGAAGCATGAGAGACAACAGATACCTATTAGTGGTGACAGACCAGTTTTCCCACTGGGTAGACTCGTTCCCGCTACCCACGCAGGAAACATCCAACTTAGTTAGAAAATTCGAGACTGAAATATTTCCCCACTGGGGATATCCACAAGCCATCTCAACAAACAATGGCACCCAATTTACCAGCCACAAGTGTCAGAGCACTTACAACTCATGGGGGATAGAGACATGGATGACGGACCCCCCTCCCCCCCCCCTCATATTATCAACAAGCTATCCCCACTGAGTGGAGAAATCAGGATCTCAAGAGTCTCAGTCTCTGTGGGAGACGACCACCCCCATTGGGACAAGCATCCGCCTAACATTCTGCCCTTCTTCAAGAAGAGGAATAATGAGGCAGTGAACACCAGCTGCAGCCAGCTCATCCTGGGATGAACTCTCCATTGTCCAGGTGACTGGCAGTGGGAACAAGCCCCACAGAGATGCCACAACTGGAGGACGTCAGACTGGACGCCCTAACTCGAACCACGAGGGCGCACGATGCCCAAGACTAGTACATCACCAGAATATACCAGCAGCTAAGTACAGGGCTAAGATGCTTTCGAATGGGCAAAGCCATGCTACTTGGCAGCCACCCCCTCAGCAAAGCTAAGGGACACTTCAGCGCAGGACTTGCAGACAAATGGGAATGAACCTACACTGTTGTGGGGTGCCATGAAAACGTATTCTCGGCAGAGAATGGATTCAGAAAGCAACCCTAGGCAAATGCTCCCTCGCCCCGCCAGAACCCAGGACCTCAAGGTAGGAGCACAGGATGATGAAGGGGTGATGGAGGACGACCCCCCGCTGCAAACGCCCACCAAAGTCGAGCTACCAGTCACCCGGGAGCAAGCAGCCCACCGGGACCCAAATCATGCCCAGAAGTCTACCAGAGGAGTATCTTGCTCACGTCAGTGAGAGAAGAATGACCAGCACCTCAAGGATCAGTGTCCCTCAGGACATTGCCCTTGACTTCGACTGGATTCAAACTGTTATAGTGGAGCTCCTTGGACAGGGAGTCCTGCTGATAACCCTAGCCATGCAGCACCATCCAGGAAAAGGATGAGTTCAGCCACGCCAACGAGGCAGGGGTGCCTGAAGAGCCTCTGCTTCAGACTGTGACACTGGCCACGTCCACCTAGGAGGACGTGGTGACCCACCAGAACTCAACGCCGGATGGCAGCGAGGTCTGTATTGCCCCACCTTCCGCTCGGAAGGAGGCGCCCAGCCGCGCCGATGAGAGCTTGACGGCCCCCAGAGAACCCAACAGCCAACCCAGCTCCCCAAGAGGGGGTGCCCGAAGAGCCCCTGCCTCAGATGGCAACACCAACCATGTCCACCCAGGAGGATACGGTTAACCACTAGGCCTCGACACCAGATGGCAGCAAGACCGCCACAACACCACCTTCCGGCTGGGAGGATGAGCCCAGCAGGCCAAGGGGGCAGGGAAAGCAAATGAGCCTATGCCTCTGATGGCTTCTTGAACACTGCCCCTCTTGGAGGAGGGGCAACCAGTCGTACCTCGGTGCCTTGTGGCCTCGGGCTGGCCACTGCTGAGAATGACACAGATGAGCCCAGCAGCTGACACACGACCAGCCAAATGAGGGACTTGCCTTCTTGCACCTGCTGCACCGCGTTCCAAGGTCAGTCAGAGCAGTACCGGGAATTACCATGGCTTCCCACAGAGAGATTTATATGGCCATACTCGCAGCACGAGGCCTTAGGAAGGAAGCGAGGCAGCCCATGTAAACCAAAAACTTCCCACATTGAGTGAAATAGAAGCTGTAAGATAGCCAGAAAGAATTGAAATGGACTGTACTACTGCAAAGTGTACAACGGCACACCAGATTTTCTGTAAATATTTGTAATATTTTGAGTGCAATTCGTTTTAAATTGTGTGTAGGTGGCCCGTATAACAACTGTTACCATAGGTCAATTTCAAGGGTACTTATGTTGCATATTATGTAGAAAGACTAAGCCAGCCTAAGTGACAGAGGGCTTAGAGCCGGCACAGCTATAATCTTGTCACTCATAAATTACCTGCCATGCAACCAGTTAGGATTTGACAGAGCAGTCATTTAATATGTCTTCAGCGCCACGGCAGGTAAACAGTTGACACACCCCTCGTGAGAGGATCTAGTATACATCTTAGTGTTGAATAATTTTTTTTCGTATGCACCTGTATATTGGCTTATACCAGGTAAAATCTGTTAAATGGTGTAAATAAAACACAGCCTTCAGCTGACTTGTGTGAATAATTAGTTTTCTTATTCTAACAAAAGAAGAGATGCAAGCACTCACCTGACACCGTTACAATACATGTGACGACTGTCCTCTCCAGGTGGTAGTACCCATTAGTAGGCTGCTCGCCTGACAAGCCTGCACGCTATAGAGAGACAGCACATTTCATACAAGAGGGAAAGTGACACGCCATGTGCCGGAGCCCAGAGCAGCATACAGAACAGGAGTGCTACAGAAACCAACCTACACTTTTCTGAGTGTCTGTTCTACATCATTTGCCCCCACAGCTTTCTACCAGATCAGTCTACTTCGCAATGGAGGAGGAGGACGACCATTGATGCGCACTGATATTTATTAAATACGACTTTGCCTCATTTTCACGTGTCATCATGTCACCCCAGGCGGGGTTTGAACCCTGAACAACTTGCTACCAGAGCCAACCAGCATGCCCCTAGGCAGGGGGCACGCACTGACACAGCATCTTCACTTTTATCTGATGTCATGCCACCCCTTGCATGTGATAGAAGCCAGCCAAGCAGCCCAGCACTGCCCATAAGCTCACGGGAGCAATGCAATCTGTATATGAGGAAACCCACACTTCCAGTCTCCCCCAAGAGATAGCGGCCTTCGCTGCTAAGGGAGGAGCTCCAGCCCGAAGATACCCGACCGGCAGAAGGGAACCAAAGGGCCTGCAGCCGGCCATCCATATAGGCGAGCACACAGCCCCCAAAATGCCAGTTGATACTTAGCAGCTTGCTCCACCACCTCATGTGCTGGAGCTTTCTGCTTATACCACCTTTCTCACGAAGGACCACTGCTACCTTCAAGACATCTTCCAGACCTTCGCTGAGCGACACATGAAGAAGTCTTCAGCCCCCCTTTTCCACTTACTACCACTTTGGTAGTGACACCAGAATCCCTTCTGGACAACAGCATTGAGTTAGTTATGGTCAGTTAGTATTCTAGCTACGTAGCCGCATCTGTTCTTGTCTAGTTTAGACCCAGGTCCCCTTCACCTGGTACTACTGTAGTTTACTTCCATTACAGTTCATTGATACTTAGGAGTTAGTACTGACCACAGTGTCTATTCCTCCAAGAATAAACACGTGATCTTACCTAACCTCAGAGTACTTATTTCTAGGGTCACTGTGACTTCAATCCCAAGTAGACGTCCAGCTACTAAGGTAAAGCACAAGACTGCATCAATCAAATTCCTTTGCGAAACTTAGATTAGGACTGTGGGCTCCCTTAACTGGGTGCACATAAATCACAAAACATACACATTAGACAGCCACACATACTATGAACTAGGTACACAAAGTATCTGGTTTGCATGTACGCTAGAGCCACAACCACTATAAATTCAATCCACAAGATGGCTAGTTATCCAGCCCCGCAGATTCACTCCATCTACTGGTGGAGTGATAAGACTGGGTCTGGTGGTTTCACCTTTTCTGGACGTCCCGATCAGCCCAGTGCTCCATCCACCACATTATTTTCGCAGGTTTTGGAGCAATAGGACTAAGTCTGGGTGGCCTAGCCACGACTGGATGCACACTTAGCTAAGGATTTTAGTCGCCTGCTCTTCCTTAGTGCAATAGACCCTAGTACCTTGTGCTATGCCCTTCACCCATAGGAGTGGTGCAAAGTTGAGAGCTAATGAGCTAATAGGGCAGCTGCTGCATCCAAACCTAGCCAAGGGAACTGCAACCCAGTGCCAACTTTCCTCTGCAGCCTATCCCCACGGGAACGGGCTCAAGCTGTCCTCCACGCTCCCTCTTCAGCCACCCTACAAGACCACCGTCGAGCCACATTTGATTGTCGTAAACATCCGCCAGGGACTTCCAGTACCACTGGTATAGCCAACCAGTGTTTCAGACACACTAAGACCAAGGACTCACTGCAGGCACCAACCAGCTCAGCCAGTCGCAGCACAACCATCACCACCCAAGGACTGGGCCCAAGATCCAGCCAGCAGCGGCTGAGCCTGGAGCTACCCCCAGGCCCTCGGCCCCGCAGGCAAACCACGCCTGTGTGCCCCCCAACAGTGCACAGAACAATGCAACCCACACCTGACTTTGTACTGTGCCACAAGGCCATGCGCCCCAACCTATACAGCATTCGGGGTCCATTCATCTGACAATAAGTAAAAACCTCACTCTATCTGGTACAATAGAACCTTGTCGGCAGTGACATCGTCAGTCAAACAGATGTCACATGTCAATGTATTAGTAGCAAAATAAGAATTTGACTATGTAGAGCATTTTTGTACATGCCATTTTCTTTTGTCAGCAGTTCACAGGAGTAGATCCTAACCTTATATGTGGTAAATAACTTGAATAAATAGTATGTATTACAATATTTTGAGGATCAACTAAATATAACCCATTGCACTTCAATGTGGAATCATGTACAACATATTAAATTTATTATTACAGTCTGTTAAACATCATCTCCAGTTGCCAAAATTGTGTTGTATTGCTCTTTCAATGTTTTAGAATGCATCATCATTATCTGTGGTAACAAGCAGACATCTTTCCATTCATTAGAATATGATAGTTGTGGCTTGACATAGTGTAAAGTGTTACAAGAACTCTCCTTGAGTGACACATCACAAATCCTAGTTGCATTATCATTATCATTTAGAGTTTGCATACTAATATGTAAGAAAGAAGCAACTACCATGCAGGTTGAGATGCCCGGGTTGTATTGCTGTGTTTCCTTGAGGTGGTGAACGAGGCTGCTGAGAGGTTCGCAGAGGCACAGAATGACATCTTGGGTGCAGTGGAAAACAACAAAGGTGTGCAGCTGATGAAGGCAGGGAAGCACAAGAAGGCAGTCGCATTCTTCAAGAGGGCATCGTCATTCCAAAATGCACGTGCGGCATACAACCTGGGCATCTGCTATGAGAAGGGCATGGGTACTTCATGCAGCTTGGAGGAGGTGAGGAATAATGTGTTGGATAATGAGAACCTATGCCCCATGCTGGCAGAACTGTGTGGTATGATTGTGGGGTATTGTTTCTCATTATTCCACTGATCCGGAGTAGTTGTGCCTCCAGTGATATAATGTATACCTTTATAATGTAGTTTATTTTGTATAACTACCTCACCGTTTGACCAGTTTCAATCAAATTTCGTATGCTGTCAGTATGTGTATTACAAACAACATACACACCAAAAAAATAACCACTTGTCAACCATTTTGTATAATAGCGCTACATAAATTAATAAAGTTTTTGTGTTATATCTCTGTAAACAATTGACAGATTCTTACCAAATTTGGCAAACACGTACTACTGCGGCAGTTGATGTGTACAAATATGTTTCAATTATGTTAGGCACTTATTTTAAAATGGTGGCCAACCTTCAATTTTATCATAGTATGCTTCGAAACTTAACTTTGTATGCTGGCTATATATATATATATATATATATATATATATATATATATATATATATATATATATATAAATAATCTCAGAAGCATCAAATATGTCTACATGGAGCCTCTTTTGTCCTCCATTTTGTAATGTAAGATAGTGCCACACAAATAAATAAAGTTTTTATGTGATTTCTCGAAAAAGAATTGTCCAATTCCTACGAAATATGACAAACACGTACTACTGCGGCAGTTGATGTGTACAAATATGTTTCAATTATGTTAGGCACTTATTTTAAAATGGTGGCCAACCTTCAATTTTATCATAGTATGCTTCGAAACTTAACTTTGTATGCTGGCTATATATATATATATATATATATATATATATATATATATATATATATATATAATCTCAGAAGCATCAAATATGTCTACATGGAGCCTCTTTTGTCCTCCATTTTGTAATGTAAGATAGTGCCACACAAATAAATAAAGTTTTTATGTGATTTCTCGAAAAAGAATTGTCCAATTCCTACGAAATATGACAAACAAGTGGGTAGTACTGCAGCAACTGATATCTTTTAAGTATGTTGGACATTTATCAAAATCGCGGCCATACAACTATTCTAGTTTTGTATGTAATATTATCAACACAGTGTAATTAATTCCATTCAAACTTTGTGTGCTGGCTGTATATAATACAACCATCAAATGTGTCCACACAAAATCTCGTTTGTCAGCCGTTTTGTAAAATAATATTACTGTACACGACAAATTAAAGTTACATGATATCTCTGTAAAAGCAACCATTTGCTACCAAATTTGGCAGTCAAGTAGCACTATGGCAGGCCATGTAAACTTTAAACTTTGAGAGGGTCAGATATATATTTTCAAAATCGTGGCCATATAAACATTTTAGCCCAGAATTTTTTTTATCTACGAATTTATAAAACAAATTTTGATGTATTTTGTATGTTGACAGTATCAGTTATATCCATCAAAATTGTCTTTGCAAAGCCTCATTTTTCTGCCATTTTGTAAGATAGTCATACATAAACTAATACAGTTTTTATGTTGTATCTTCGGTAACAATCAACCAATTTCTTTCAAATCTGGAATAAGTTGTACTCTAGTAGGTCATATTTATTTATATGTTTTGTGTGTCTAGTCTCTTATTTTCTGAATGGCACCTAAGAAACATCTTAGTTTAATGTGCTATATCTACGAAAATATGTAAAATATTTAAATTTAACTTTGTATATTGTATCTACGATAAAATCATCGCATGTGTTAATACATAAACTTTGTGTCCTCCATTGTGCCGACGGTAAACATCAGCAGAGCTTGCGGTAGTTTAGGATTACGTCAGTTCAGAAGATATCTGCTACTTATCCTGCAAAACTACCCCCTCCCCATCTTCACTCGTGATTGCAGTGGATCCTATCCCAGTCTTTGTGAAGACTACTACAGAGCTTCCTCTAGGTCCGAAAATTTTCGAGTAAATATGATTTGCTGGTTTGAAAATTGTTAGTCAAGCCAAAAAATTGAGTCAGAAAGAGCTTACTATGTTTTATTAGAAATTAATTTTATCTTTATGATGCTCTTCTTCAAGATGAATATTACATAAAATACATTTTAATATGTATTATAAAAGTGTGAATACAGCACAATCATCAGTGGAAACGTTTGACATGTTCGTGGTAATTGCAAAACTATTTGTATACAGGGCTGTGATCGACAAAAGTCAACATGCAACTCTGCAATAAACAAAACAAACAAGTTGATTTTATTACCATTCGGTTTCTTTCCTTTTCTCACTTTACCTGCTACCTACTGGGAAAATTTGAACTACATGTATAATTTTTTGAGGTCTTAAAGTAGCTAATATTTTGTTGCATATAGTGCTGAAGCTGATGTTTTGTAATTACTTGTGCATTATTGTGTAATCACAAGAGAAAGACACACAATACAAAGAACAATTTTGGTGGCGAAAAAAACTGCACTTGTTATGTCACTTAAAACTAAAAACATAAATGATAATTTTGTGTAAATGTATAGTTCTAGCACAAATATAAATTAATGCCATGTTAAACTTTATCTATTTTATGGTGTGTAACTAGGTGAGAACCGCGCAATATTTATTGTAGTGGTAACAATGTGTTGTTTGAAACAAAAGTGAAAAATGTAATTTTATAATTGAAATGGCATGTTAAGAGTTTATAAAGATGATAAATTTTGGTTTCAGAAAGACTAATATGTACACACACCTGTTTGTGGTAAAAAATTTTGATTGATTTCTTCAAATTTTTTAGCTGATTTCGGTGTGCATTTTTTCTCAATTATTTATTAATTTCGTCAAAAAATTTTGCTAAAATTTGGCTGAGAAAAAAATGGTTGGTAATAGCACAAAAAGAAAATTGTCTATATTTAGTTAAAAAAAATGCAAGCATTGACACATATATCAAATTGCAACAAACTTTGGCTACTTTAGTGATACCGCAAAAATTATGTAGCATACACTTAATCGGAATGTGCATGGACTGGCATTAATTACTACCATATTACTTGGCTTTTGGTTTGTTTTTTTGTCAGTCATTATATTCCCAGACATTTAGAAACTCTTTTCAGTGTCTATAATACTGACTGGAATTCATATTGATTTCACTGATTTTATTGAAGTTCATTAAAAAACCCAACAATTTTCAACTTCACTGAAGATGTTTATTGTGTAATTCTCACATTGGTATGAATAATAGCGTAACATTTATCACGTTTGGTTCTTTCAGTGACGCTACAACTTTTGAATTATTATAATTTCAATGTTATTTTCGCACAAGAAAAATTTTCTGCTGTATCATCAAGATCAAAACACTGAGCACTTCTAATTGCTACTTTCTCGTAAGAAGAGGCGCCAAACAACCACGTCTCGCGAAAAACAAACTAAAGTTTCCCACCCCACCAATAAAATAAACAGTACCTTAACTAATATATTACTCCGTCTAAAATAAATAAAATTGTGTCAGATACAAGAAGTCGTCCTTGCATAACCTGGATAATTTTTAAAACATGTTCACATCATAGACTAAAGATGAGGTAGGCCGCTTATTTGTCTTCTGCGCATGTATCCAATATTGACCTACCCCAAAGGAACACAACTCTCAATGTCACATTGTCAACAGTGATGAACGTATTTGTTTATATCTTAATTTTTAAATGACAAGCACTGTTATATGAATAAAAATACTTTCACTAATGTAAACTGCATTACAAGTTGGTCAGAGGAAATATACAAACATCTCAAAGTACTTGTTTACTAAACAGCAATGTAACTTCAAATTCGATCCACACTGTTTTTGCTAGCTGTATAGGCAGAAAAGCAGTTCAGTGTTGGGACATGGAGATTGGAGGTGCGCAGCCAGCGAGATCAGTCTACCTCATATTTAGTCTATGATTCACATAACATGAAACCAAAAGAAAATACTTTTGTAATATCATAGATAATAGATATAAGAATCTATGAAGCGTACTGTGTGCGGCCAGCTCCTAGTGGCAACTGAAATTTTTTTTACCATGTTTAGATTAGTGTTTGTTAATTTTCCTATTTATCACATTCATATATTACCAATGAGGTTACAATAATCATGCGATAAATATTGAAAAATTACGAAATGCAAAAAAATTGGTCTACCGTATATGGGCGTGTATAGGCCACACTTTCTTTTTTTTTTGCAAAAAAAGACTACAAAAAGTGGGGTGCAGCTTATATACAAGATAAAAAAAAATTTGGGGAAATTTTTCCCCCAATCATGTTTAGAAATTTGTCAACATACAGTACATTTTAATGTTTTAATTCTTAAAGGCAGGAAGGAAGGGTAGGTAATGAATTTTAAAAAAACTAGTACAGGTATTTGTTCACCCGTGTTCATAAAAAAATAACCATCCCGCACAAGTAAGATGTAAACATGTTCGAGCTTGCCCATAGTTGTCATGCATGAGAAAATAATCTCTCTACTGTACAAGAGAAAGATATCTTACATGGTTTGCATGCCATAATGGCTCTTATAAGTTCACATTGGTAAGACACCATTTTGTGTAACATGTTACTGTGGTTTTGCTTTCTCAAGTCACGTTACCATCTGTGGAATTGTAATTGCCATATGTATATTCGTAAACATTGTAACATAACACAAATTTTCTGTCTCAATTTGTAGGGGAGAAATTCTCGAAATTTATTATGTTTGTATGGAATTGTGACTTAACAATATTTACAAGAATACAAAAAATTCAGTGCTGCCTATTCTTGAAATATTAATTTTCCGTAATTTTTCATCAAAATCTTCTGGTGTGACCTATACACGCCAAAATACGGTATTTTAGAAAGTCAGCGTGATCAGTTTATTTCCAGAACACAGTGTTATCCTGTAGGAGTAGATGATCATTGGCTATATTGCTTCGGCGGTGTATATTTGATACATCTACTGTGTCTACTTTTCGATCCTGACTATACATTGAATCATTTATCGAATTAGCATCGTAAACATGAGTATTCACAACGGTGACTCCGTCGGGTGAGACACGAGACTAATGAACACACTACTTACTGCACCAGCGGTGCTTCCCAGACACTGCACTTCGAGACTCGGGGTTCTCAGGGATTCCGTGTGTGTTCGTCTCACCTGAGCGTCTTTACAAAACTCTGTTCTTTACTAAACATTTAACACTAACAAAACCGTGAGTTTGCTGGTTGATGCTAAATAGAAAAACATAGATTTGTCACTGAGGTTGCATTTATTGATTTCAAAGTATATACCGTGCCAGAAATATGTTGCACTCCTATATTTATTATTTTCTCTGGGGTGTTTGAGAACACAGTCCCCACGAGGAAAGGGGTCTACAGCCGCTAGGATGGACTGTAGATTTTTCCTGGAGACAGGACACTGAGAATTACAAAATGAACACTAACACATGTGATACTGACGTCGTTAACTCTTACTCGTCGGGACGCACCTCCTGCCACATGGTGTGTATGGCGACGGTCTTTACACTTAGCAGGCTAGGATGAAAATAAGGTCACTATACAAATTACACACATATTGACAAGAGAACATGGGACACTATATGAACAGGTGCAATAAACACACAGATGCGTGAAAGCATTCTTACTTGACGCGGATGCAGCTGGGTGAAGTTCTTAGCGGTAGCGGGCCACGTGGTGCAGGTGTAATTGAAATATTTTCAGTAAATCCTGTCGGACAAAATTATGACATTCTTCAAAAAATTATTCTGATTGTATTTTGAACACTCAAGAGTTGCTAGCGTGCCTGATGACGGAAATATCTATGTGTGCAGTTGACCGCATGGTCAGTTACAAAACCTCGATCATGACAATAATTACAAGAACCCTTTTAATGAAACAATACATATTACTCTGAGAAAATTATGGTGCACAAGAAATTATCAACAAAAACACTTTAAGCGCTATGATGGCACAACACGGACACGGGTACCTGTGTATTTGCAGTGACTGGTGTTTCACTTGACTGGGGTGTGATCTGCTCTGGTATGGGTGCTTCTGGCTGTAGTTCGAGTTCGTCTGGCTGTCTGATGCCAAGGAGTGCCTCCTGCACTACAGGATGGTATCACTCCACGACCCTGGTGGGTGGCTTGAACAATCCAACAGGAACGATGTCTGGAACTGGTATGCTGAGACGTCGTTTGAAGTGCAGCTTGTTCCCATGGACTGAGTAACCCGAACCGGCTAGGAAGGATACGTACTCCCTGGGAAAGCTTAGCAATTGCCCTCGCCTTTCTGGCCCGTCTCTCAACTCCACCCCTGTGGGTGTACAGTATGAGGTATAGATCAGAGCAGCAGGAGTTGGGCAGTTGACGTGTCAGTGTTTAACAGTGTGCGAGTGTCCCGTGGGAGTAGACTTCCCTGCACCAGACTGCAGCCCTCTCGGCACCACTAGGGGAGCGATGAGAGTTGGGCAACTGGTTGGCAAGTCCAATCCACCGGGAGCGTACCTAATGTCGTGGCTCTACCGTTCCTTCCACGTGGTGTAAGGAATGGTTGGCCTCCCAGTGGTGTTGTGGTGAGGGTCCCTGGGTCACTGGTCTCCCCGAACTCAAAGAAGAACTCCTCCTCGGCACCACAGAGGGAGCGATGAGGAAGGGGCGACTTCAAGCTGACAAGCCAATTTCCACAGGATGGTATCCTAATGTCGTGGCTCTACCATTCCTCCTACGACGTACAAGGAATGGTTGGCCTTCCAAAGATGTACTTGTTCTGTTGTGCAGTGTGCATTCGGCAGTATCAAAACCCGGTCTCCTGCCAAGTCCTGTAGTCCCGATGTCACACAGGAAGGAGCTTGGAGTGAAAGCTAAGATGACTGGTAAGAACTATGTTTATTTACTAAAGTGAAATAAACACAGATGGCAGAGGACTCCTAATTCCCCCACAGAGTATACGGAAGGTTAAACATCCAATCATTAAACAGAGGAAGGTGCCCTGTGCAAAGCTGGGTGGATTAGGCAGTTACTTAGAGCGTGTTTCCTCGAGGCGAGCTCTACTCTCAGGTGACTGTCCGTAAGGGACTGAACATGTCTAATTGTAACTTCTTGACGGCCGCTGGGGCTTCCTTTGTATTCCGCTGTAGAGGAACTTCGGCCCTACAAAGAGAGTGATGAAGCTTACGAGAGGTTAGAGCCTCGGCACCAGTAACTGGGGCGGTGAGAGCTCAGGAAGCTATCGAGTACTGAGAAGAAACTATCAGGAGGCTTGGCTGCCGGCCCTTTTATACTTCTCGGCCATCCCTTCTGCTGCTGGCATAGTGCGTTTGGGGAGGGGCCACAGCAGGTGCGAGCCTGGCATCTGGATCCTCCGAGCGGGCGGCGTAGTGAAGAGCGCCAGGATCTACGTCTCTTGTCTGTGGCAGCATCGAGCAGTGTACTGCGGTACTTGCCACAGACCTCTTGCAGTGTCTCGGTGGCTCATTGGGTGAAATAATATTTATCAATGGGACGTCTGTCCCTGCCCGGTAGGTAATACAGTCTAATAAGGGCTGCAAAAGATTTATTTAAGCGAAGCATTATGCTGGGGATGTCTGGCAAAATGTACACAAAGCAAAGGTTAACCGATAAAGTGAACTATGGAAATCTAACTCAGTGCAAAAATATGAAGTGCGTACGTGACAGCATCTTACCTCGCCAGCTCTCCTCGGATGACTGCCCAGAGGCAGGGGTCGTGCGGGACCTACTATGGCTGCCTATGGAGTTCACACATGCGGAAGTGCTATGCATGCAGAATGAAAATATTGTTACGTGAAAAAAAATGGCACTTAAATTATTTTCAGTACAAAATTATTAAAACAATTTTTAATCAGAAATATCATTATCAAGAAATTGTCTTTTGAAGGCATTCATGCCTGAATATCAATGTCTGTTTCTTCGAGTGTGCACACTTTTTAAATTTGAAAAGAACATTGTGTTACATTTTTGAAAACACATTTTTAACACTTTTAGTCTTGAAAGAGAATTGAGAAACACACAGTACACTGCAAACAATATTAATCCCACTATGGGAAAGTCCATGTTATGGCCTCTTTGCGCATGTGGTTATCCACGTGTCACGTGAGTTGCGAGTGCCGTCTTGGTCTGACTGCTGCTGGCTGTTAGCTGGCGTCAATGGAAATGTTGTTTTTTTTTTTTTTGCATATTTTTCTTGATTTATGTTGTTTTTGCAAGGTATGTCATTTTATGCGAGAAACTTTGTATTTTGTGTTTATTACGTGATTTCGCATGCTGCGAAAAACAGGTGTCTAATCATTTGATTTCATGCAGTTAATGACTATATCAGAGTGAAACGAAAAAGTGGCGGGTAAAATTTGACTCGCAGGTTGTAATAATGCAAGGCAAGCTGGCCTGAAAAGTGCTTAGTTAGAATTGAAAGCCAAGAAACGCGTGGAACTTAACCTCTTGGGAGCACGTGCAGACGTGAAACCCCTCACTATAACAAAATTAATGAAACAAAATAGTTAGTGAAAATATATTTAAATGGGAGCATGAGATGGGGCGAAAATTGATTAAAACTGTACTCACCAGACGAGGGTAGAATAAATTCTGATCACATGTTCAGTTGCACTAGAAGCACCAATAGAAAAATATATTAATAAATAAAATACATAGCACCACAAAAAAAACTACGTATCTGTGGCCCCTATTCTACATGATGGTAAGTGATAGAACACTAAAAAGGGGTTTTAAGTCCCCGAGAACACCACGGTTACCACATGTTGATAATGCATCAGGACGACAACAGGCCACATACGAAAGTGCCTGGAAAACGCAGGGTGAATGGACAGAGCAAAGAAGACGGCTAGTACCGGGGTTGCCGCAAGATGGCATAGGTTATACAAAAGGAGGTAGAGCGCTGCATCGATGGCCTCTGGCACGTGATAGAACAGAGTTTTTTATATGATATCACGAACTGACTGCGTGATCACCGAAAGAAAATGCAGAATGGGCTAAATCAGAAAAAAAAAGCACGTTGAAGAAGGGCTACAGCTGGCGCGAAAAAGGAGTGTGCTATGTTTCACTGTAATTCTGGTGAAAAAGAACAAGACATGAAATGCGTTTCTGGATGCCGCTAACGAGATTGAAAACGAAGCTTTAAAAGTACGACTTGGAAAAAAAAAAAAAAAAAAAAAAAAAAAAGCTTTAAATGTTAAAATATTAATAAACTCATATGAAGTAGGTTGAGATAACAAAATTAATCTATTTATATCGTCAGATAAACAAATGTTAAAAATATGTAACTCACTTGACGAAAATAAATATGGAGATAAATAAATATAGGAAATAAACTTTACTTGCTAATGAGACAACTCATATGTAGTTCAAATGAGAATCAAAGTCCTATTTACCATCATAATAAAAATAATAAAAGTAACGAGACATATGATAAAAAAAACTCAGAATATAGGCAATTAACTTGAATGCAGACAATATTTAAAATTAAGTTAAGTAACAAATCGAGACGACAACGATAATTCTCATTAATGTAGTAACTGATAAACACATTAAAATTGTTTTCAAAAAGTTAAAAAATGAGACGTCAAAAATTGATAGAGACGCATATTGCAAAAAATCATAGAGGCATACCCAAGAGACGAAAATATGGTGAAATAATTAAAACATTAATATAGTCTTTTTTTTTTAATTTGAAGAGACATAGTCTCTTAATGTCGTAATTAAAAACGCACGTAAAAGGTAATGTCATATTTGAGACGGCACAGCACTACCACCATGCTGTGTCACGCCATTATCAGTACAACCAACTTTTGTTTTGCAAAATATCGTTGCCACACCGCCTGGAGAACTTGTCTCGCTAAATGTCCACAATGTATTAAGGGAGGTACACACTGCACAAGAAAATTCCCCTTATGCTGTAAATGGGTACACAACACTTTGCAGCACGATATTTGGAGTACTGGAGAGTAGTGGACCAAGAAATCCAAGTAAAACCCCTGGGAATTGCACAGAATGGCGGACGTATGATCTGAAAGAAACACGTGATCTTGTGTTGACTTACGGCCATGACAGTCTAGAGCACGGTCACCTGGGATCTGAACAGACCCATAGGAACGTCCAAAAGTTTTTCCATTGGCCCATAATACAAGTGGATGTGCGGAAACTTGTGCAGAGTTACGCCACATGCAACATACGGAAGCAGCGGAGAATGGACGGCGATGCTCCACAACAACCAAGGCTGCCAACGAAGCCGTTCGAACTGTAGCACTTGACATCATGGGTCCGTACCCACGAACCAAAAGTGGGAAGCGTTTTCTCAATGTTGCCACTGATTTATTTACAAGGTGGACCGCAGCATTTCTGCTCAGCAATGTTCGTGCACACACGGTTGTGCATATAATATAAACTTTTTTTCCCAGATGGGGTTACCCTGAATATTTACTGATGGACAATGGCACACAGTTTGTTAGGAGGAAGTGGAGAGATTTTTGCACCACATGGGAGACCGAACACCGCACCACCCTGGCCTACCACCTTAGTGCAAACCTGAGCGAACGTTGTAACCAAGACGTAAAAATCCAGTTACACATTCGGCTAGGGACAGATCACACCAGATGGGCAGAATTGATTCCAGAAGTTTTGTTTTGTTTGCAGAACCGAGTAAATGCCGGAACCGGGAAAACACCCATGGAGATGGTACAGGTCGCGTACTGCGTGCACCCGGAGAACCCCGCGAAAACCTGCCATTGCCACCCGAAGAAATTATCGCCCACCAACAGCAGATACACAAAGAGGCAAGGGAACATCACTGCGTTAATTCTAAGTTTCTGGGGAAATCTATTGGCAGATCTCGATGTTGATCCCGACAGTCAGCTTCCTGCCGATCTAGATAAGCAGTTTGAAACGATCAGGAGCAAAATGTGCCAAAATAGTTATTCTAAGCGCGCTATTGGTTCGTGACCTCCCTACCTCGGCAATCCTCAGGTTTTACAGATCACCACACCAAAAACTTGCTTCCCCTCCCTGCTGGTGTTCAGGCAGGCAATGTGACGAAGGCAAACGCACACTGTGCCTGCAATAATTTATGATTAAAGTAAAGCTATTCTTATAAACTGTGCCTTTTAAGTGGTTAGTTAACCCATAAAAGTGCACATACATATATCTATTATTTATACATTGTTTTATTTAAAACAAATACTATTCCATTTATTAAAGCGTAATACGGGATATTATAGTGGAATTTCTCTATATGGCTATGATCTCATTGTAGACGCTTGGCTGAGTAAAATGGTGAGACCACACAGTCAATGGTTATTTGTTATACACAAAGGTTGGCTGTTGAAGATATTACTTGTTTTAAAGGAACATACAGTTTCAAGTATAAAAATGACTGTTAAAAGACGAGATAATTCGTTACACAATATTCCCTCTTCCCTTTAGCAGTCATTTTAAATAACGTTCACTGTGATGTATGTAACAAACTGTATAGAAGCAGGATCCTTATCCAATTCCGAATGTCACGGAGAGGTTAGATTCCTTGCATGGGTCAAAATATTTTTCAACATTGGACTTAGCGAGTGGCTACTTCCAAATTGAGTTAGAAGAAAGTGATAGGGAGAAAACGAGTTTTGCTACATTAATGGGGAAATATGAATTTAATAGATTCCCGTTTGAACCGTGTAATGCCCCAGCTACATTTGAGAGGTTCTACCAGGTTTGTTAGGTGATCAGTGTTTAGTATACCTTGATGACATTATAATATTTAGTAGTACTGTGAGAGAACATGCCGAGTGCATGAGTAAAGTATTGAAAAAACTAGAGGAAGCTAATTTGTGACTCCAGCCTAGTAAGTGTTCATTTGTACAAGATAGTGTAGAATACTTAACACATGTTGTAAGTTCAAAAGGCCTAGAACCAAATCAAAAAAATCTACAAGCAATTAAAGAACTCCCCAAACCTAAAAATGTGACAGAAGTTCGCTCAGTGGTAGGTTTATTTCAGTATTATAGGAAATTTGTACCGAATTCCGCAGACATTGCAAGACCATTGACGAAATTAACTAAGAAATATGAACCATTCAATTGGGGAGCAGAACAAGAGGAAGCTTTTAAAATGTTAAGAGAAAAATTAATTTCATATCCGATTCTTGTATATCCAGAATTTTCATAATCATTTATTGTGAGTACAGATGCTAGTAATTATGCCATAGGCGCCGTCCTGTCTCAGATGAGGAACGGACACGAGAAACCAATTGCCTATGCCAGTAGACAATTAAATTCAGCAGAAAGGAATTACAGTACAACAGAAAAAGAATTGTGCACTTTAGTTTTTGCCACAAAACAGTTCAGAGCACATTTGTACGGGCGTAGATTTACCGTTATTACTGATCATGCTGCATTGAGATGGTTATTGGATTTGAAAGACTCTAGTTCGAGACTCGCTCGATGGGCACTTCGTTTAGCAGAGTTTGATTTTGAAGTAGTCCATAAACCAAGCAAGAAACACGCGAATGCAGATTGTTTGTCGCAAATGGTAAATACTTTAAATTCAGAAGATTTAACTAGAGAAATAATTAAGAAAGAACAGACAGAAGACGAAACATGTCCAAGTGTAATTAATAAGGCAGATAAGGGAAATTTCTTTATTGATAGGGAAGGCATTCTATACAAAAGAGATGAAGATAAAATTTTAGTAGTTGTTCCAAAGTCGCTCATGACCAGAGTAATTAGTTATCACCACGTCACTCCATTTTCTGCTCACCAATGTGTGAAGCGAACTCAAAACCTTCTCAAATCTTTGTACTGGTGGCCAACATTAAATAAAGATGTAGATGAATATATTGTGAGGTGCAATGATTGTCTTAGGAGAAAAAGTACGAAAATGACGAAAGCACCATTAGGTTCTTTACCGCAAGTAAATTCCCAATTTCAGTTTGTATCTCTAGATATTTTAGGTCCCTTACTAATGAGTGAGAAAGGGAATAAATATGTGTTGACATTTATTGATTATTTCACAAGGTACTGTGAAGCGATACCAATTCCCGATCAAACTACAGAGACAGTAGCGAAATATTTTGTACAGCAGATTATTTTAAGGTATGGTTGTCCTCAAAGTCTGCTGACAGATCAAGGGAGAAATTTTGTGTCTAGGTTGATGTTAGAGACGTACAAAGTGTTAAAAATTAAGACGTTACAGACAACCCCTTTCAGACCACAATGTAACGGATGTGTTGAGAGACTTAATTCGAACCCTAGCGGACATGATATCTCATTACGTAGATGAATACGGTAGTAATTGGGAAAAATATTTTCCATATGCAATGCACGCATATAGGACGGTTCCACATTCAGTGACGGGATATATCCCACATTATTTGTTGTATGGGAAAGAAGTTAGGCTACCCCCTTTAGGTGAATTGAGTAGTCAGCCTAATGTGTTAGAGGGAGGTGTAACAGCCAAGGAACATGTAGAAAATTTTGAGTAATAAGTTAAAAGAAGCACATGAAGTAGCTAGCGAAAGGAATAAAGTAGATGTTGAGAGACAAAAAGAGTATTATGAGAAGAAGTCAAAATCACCAGATATTGAGGTAGGTCATTGCGTGTATTAACACACACCAAGTGTTAAGAAAGGCAGAGTATCTAAATTTCATGTTTTGGTCTGGACCTCATACAATTTTGAGAAAACTGAGCTCAGTGACATTTGAAGTATTATTATACAAGAGAAAAGTTATTGTGCACAGTGATAGATTAAAGTTGTCTCTAAAAATTCAATAAAGCCAAGGAGCTCGTGTCTAGGCCGAGACACAACATGTAGGGAAAAAGCCCCGCTGATTATTGATGAAGTAGAAACAATTGAGAAATTGTGCGATAGTGAAAGTGATAAAGAATTAAGTGAGGAAAATATTGTCGAAAATATAGGCTCAAAGCCACGCCCAATTTTAGCAGACGTAACAGAGTTAGCAGAAATAGGTGAAGTAGAGGAAATGTGTGTTGAATGCCCTAGGGATGACAGCACCCTCGATAATAGTGAGTGTTATGATGATGTAGAAACTTACGACGTTTGGGAACCGTCGCATTATCAAACTGAAAATTTGTGAGAAAGAAGGTGAACCTAGTGTCAGGTATAATTTGCGTTCAAATGTAAGAGACTCCTCAGTGGAAGAGGAGGAAGCAGAAATAAGTGATGCGTAGCCTGAGAGTATAATGTAACCTAGAATTTGATGATAATTACGAGTTCAATGGGAAAAACTAAATAAGAGGTATATTGGTTTGCATTGCAGATCACACAATAGGCGCTGGCGTGATTCTGGTCCAAGAAATGGACCATAAGACCATAAGAAAATTGGAGAGTATTAATAAGAAATTTAGGAACCAACTGAACATGATTAAAGGGATGAAGTTTTCTGCAAACCAAGAGATTGAATAATCACGTTCTGAGATAGATGTTATTGATAGAATAATTGCAGAATTAGAGGAGGAAGTAAATGAATTAAATTTGATACTACCCAGAAAATCGTCTCACGAAAAGAGAGGTTTGATAGATGCAGGTGAAAGTATTCTGAAATTTTTATTTGGTACACTTATCAATGATGATTATGTCCGTATTCACCAAGTCACTAGTTAGTTGGGGACGAGACAAGAAAAATTGATTTATATAGTAGAGAAACAATTAACTTTCATGAAAGGGATGAATGCTAGAGTAGAGAAAAACCCGGAAGGAAATAGGCATTTTAGCAAAAGAGTTAGCCAAAGTAATAAAGGCTTTGAACCACATGACTGCTTGGAGTACTTTAACAGCCTCAATGATTGAAAGAAATCACAGATTAACGATTAGCAATTTAGGGGAAGCACTTAAATACAGTAGCTTGCTGAGAGAACTAGAACTAACTCTTCAGTCTTATAAACAAGAGGTAATGAAAATAAAGTGGCATTGGATATCATAGCGACAGGTAGGTTACCCACTTCGTTATTGACTCCAGGAAATTTGTCAGAAATTATTCGAGATATTGCTCTTAAATTACCAGTGGACAAGATTTTGATAGGAACTGATTTAGATCAGGTTTACAATTATTATGAAGTAACGACGGTACATACACTTGCTACAATTGATAGTATACAGTTGATAATTGAGTTTCCTTTGCGATCCGCAAATAGGTATTTCACAATTTATAGAGCTTACCCTTTTCCCGTGTTTGAGAGAAATTTAGAGAGATACATTCAGATAGTGCCAGATACACCTTATATCGCGCTGTCAGAGAACAGGCAGTTTTATGCGTTAATGTCTGAAGCAGACATGAGTCAATATAAAGGCGGGAATAATATAGTTTGTTCAGCTAACGTCGCAACGTTTTCCATAAAGGTTCCGAATTGTCTAGTGAATGTAATTTTGTCACAACGTGGTTACAATTATAAAATGTGTAAAAGAGAAGTTCTAGGTAACTCATTCGTACCAGTGTTTATTAGATCAGTAGATGGTGATAGTTGGATTTATTCAGTACCAGGATAGATGAAAGTTACTAAAATGTGTCCACGTGTGGTGGAGGAGTGGATCTCGGCGCCGGGAGTCATGTCCCAGGTAAGCAGTTGTCTGATAATTAATGAGAAAATTCAGTTGTTACCACACAGTAACAAGGTAACACATATAAAATACAAAGTGAATGGCGTCAAGTTCTCTCCAGTTCAGTCCTTATTAATAAATAGTGAATAAGTGTTCGTTGCATCCATGAAATCTGACTTCAATATTAGTCTGTCAGAGCTAAATTCAGAAGAAGAATTGAATCATCTCATGTCGGACATTGATGATTTAAAACATAGAAAGGTTCTGAGTCAACACATTGAACGCCACAGTCACTACTTGGTGGGGTTCATTATGATGGGATGTCTGGTACTCGTCATCTGGTTCCTGAAACGGCGCCTGTGTGAGGCACTGACCAGGTGTTCACGCACCTGCACCTCACATCAGAAGGTAGCTGAGACCACAGAGCATGCCCAACTCCCCGAGGATCAAGCAGATGCCATTGAGATGTGCGCTGTTTTGAGCACAGTTCCAGCCCTGCAGCAGACATCGAGGATGACAGCCACTACTTCCTTTAAGAATTCCTTTATACGTCGAAGTGATTAAATATTGATGCCCAGAGGCAAAAATTAAAGTAGAGTCGGTGAAAAGCAGAGTATAGTGCGCAGAATTTTGAAAATTTAATTGTACAAGTAATATTACACTAGGAATCCGATATTCCAGAGAGCAACAAATAAAGTGTCCGAATGTGTATATTCAATTGTTTGATTGTAGTGCAATGATTGATTGTTTTTTTTTTTAAAGACAATTTAACTCAAATATAAAATCTTTTTTTTTTTGTAATCTTAATGAATGATAACGAGAGACATTTTAAATTTAATCAATGAACACAAGATACATTGTGTTATGAACATATATATTCCGCAAAATGATATTTCTTTGTTCGATTACTCCATGAACATTACAAATAAATGATGATCAAACTATTTAATAGTCTTGGTACGCAAGACAGAACTGTAACAAATATTTGTAATAAGTGTTTATGTGTAATGTTATCCAATATGTATATTGTGTACCAGGTTTTTTTCAGCTGCACTTTGGAAAATTACAAACGTGAACTTAAATAATGAGGAGGGTGACATGGTACTCCCCATTTTGAGTTCATTTAATTTTAAGTTATTTGCTGAAAGAGTAATTATATAATTCCCTTTTATTAACTAATGATTCAGTTAATCACAAGTATGGAAGCAATTTCATAAAGCTTCAAGAAAGAAGACTTCTGTGTCAACATCGCTGCTACACGATGGCTGTTAGTTAGTCGACCGGAAACCTGAATTTCTGTTGCTGGTGAGCTACATCCTGTTGTTTCTGATAGAGCAGTTACACTCTGACTCCATACTTCAACCATCTTCACTTTGATGACCAACTCACATATAGCTTCAGCCACATATCTTTCTAAACTTTTGCTCAGCCCGAACAAAACTATTCTAAAAGAGGGAGTGATGTAGGGCCACGGGCACTCCGCAAGCATTCCAGTTCAGAGAGAGAACATTTTAGTGAAGTATTTTCGCCACTTATCAAGTTCTGTGGTGCCTGCAACAGGAAGCTGTATCCGCTCTAGTACTGCCTGCGGTGATTTCAGCACTGCGTGACTACGATTGCTAACCACGTTTGACGGGAAATACGTCCAGTTATTCACGTTATTTTCGTCCTTTGGCTAATGGAATCACGTGCTATATCACACGCTATTTTCCAGTCACATGATTTCAATACCACACTTTGGGGCCATGTGCAAAGTTCCAGTTCATTGGTTGACGCCCTAACCTTGCTCTCTCATTGGTTGGCAACTCTTCTTGCCCTGACTTCTCATTGGTGAGAGACTGCTCATGCACAACTTATTAGTGGAGGGAGACTTCTCCCCACTACACTCATGTTGCTTTATTATGCCATGCATGGCCTGAGGAAGGGAGACTTCAGCAGAGGACACCTGAGACTGCCCATCACTGCCTGGGACGACTCGCCTGAGCTGCGCTGAGACTCCACTCTCCTTCACCACTGCTGTCATGTCATGTTTTTGCTTCCATTGCCGTTATTATTTTATTTTATATTAACAATTCCCAAGTCGTCTTCCGCCACATCGCCAAGTAAGTAAATGTATAATTAAAAGTGTAACAGTTTCAGTGTTTGATCTAATTAAAAGTGTTAAATTGACTTAGAATATTTCTTATTGAGTGTTTGTGCTCAGCCCTAGACTGCTAGGGCACTACACCTTATTTCCATCAAAATTTTGAGGGTATTTGCTCCAAAATCAAGGTTTTTGAGGCTAAATTTAGGCTCTAAAAATTTTAAAACAGGAGCTCTCTAAAACAAGCAATTTTCCATGAAAATCATGTAAATTTAAGCAAAATTTTCAATTTTGCCAAAAAAAAATACTGTCAATTTGTGCAACTTAAAAAACATCAAAATTTAAGCAAAAAACATGCAAAATTATCACTTTTCAAGCAATTTTTCACATTATAGAAATGTCAGTTTTGCAAGCGAGCAATTTACATCAAGCAAATTAAGCTAAAAATCAAAAATATGCAAATTAATAGAATTCAATTTATTACATGAATACAATAACGTGCATAGGTTTTCCATTTTTCACTTATTTTAAACTTTTATATGCCACAAAAAATTGTTTCTCATTTATCAATTTTAAATCATTTTCATCAATTATCTTTACATAACAATCTGTTAAAGTAATTTTATACCTATCGTCTAGAATTCAATTAAATTTTTTACCGAATTTAGATCCATAAATTTGAGATTCTGTGGCTTCATACCATTTATCAAATTATAGATCCGTTAGTTTAACGAGTTCATATGAATTGTTCAACTTGTTGAGCAGGGCCTCCATTTTTGTGTTTATTTAAAAGGAAAAAAATTATTAAAGAAAAAATATTTTTTCATACTCATAATAAATTACTTTTCTTAAATAAAATGGACACTATGCTCGAAATGGAAAAAAAATACCATATCTAAGCAATGTAAAAATTGTGGTGAAGTATTAAACATAGAAAATTTTGCGTCACATAAACACACAAAAGATAAACATATTAGCACCTGTAAAAAATGTTCTGCTGAATATGCCAAAAATCAATATGAGTTAAAGAGAAAGTACTATGTGAATGTGGAAAATATGTTTCTAAACAATATCTCAAAAAGCATAAAAATAGTAATTTGCACAATACAGATGAAATTCATCATGATTATTCAACTAAGACATGTGTAGCATGTAATGAGAACAGATCTATCGATTCATTTTATCCTCAAAAAGCAACTAAAGACAAACATTCAACAAAATGTAAAAAATGCTTTAATGAGAAAATACTGTGTGAATGTGGAAAATATGTTTATGTTATGTATCTTAAAGAGCATAAAAAAACTGAATCACACAATACAATAGTAGATATTCTAAATGAAATACAAAATGATGATTATCCAACAAAAACATATACAGTATGTAAAGAGAATAAATCTATAAAATAATTTTCTCTTCATAAAAATACTAAGGATAAATATACAACAATATGCAAAAATGCTGTAGTGAGAAATACTGTCACAGAAGTTAAATATTTTAAAAAATGATTATCAATAATTTAAGCACTTCATTCCAGTATTTTCATTAGTTTTTACATTTCTTTATTTTTTAAAAGTTTATAAAATTTTATGTATTATAAATAAACAAATATGGCTACGAATTATTCAGTAGCACATCTGAGCGAAAGGAGAGTGACCGAGTTGAGAATTTTAGCTAGAGAATTAAACATTAAAAAATTATCTAAATTACGTAAATATGATCTTATTATAAGCATTATTACCAAAATTTGTCAAGCAGGAGAAAATCTAAATGATTTAACAGTTGCGGAATTAAAAACTAAAGTTAAAAGTTTTAACATAACAAATATAAATAATTTTAGGAAAGAAAATTTAATTGCAGCTATTATTAATGAAAGGAGAAAAAGATACTTTGCAAATTTGCCATTTTCTTGTTATAATATCAATGAATTATATAAGAAAGATAGAAAGAAATTGAAAAAAATATTTCCATTCTCTAATAATCTATTTGTAAAACAAGAGAAAAAGGAATTAAAAGAAATATTCCCATTTTCTAATAATGATTTGCAAAACTTATAAATAAAAGCCAGCGGGTAAAAGAAGGGATAACAAAGAATATTTTTACAAATTTACCTTTAGCTGATGCAAATATCAATGAATTATATCCCAAAGATAAAAAAGAATTAACAGAAATATTTCCATTTTATAATAAAATATTTGTTGACAAAAGAAGTAGAAAAACCAAATAAAAATTGTGTAGTTATTAAAGCCTTTAAAAGTAGGATATCAACATATAACATTGAAAATTCTTTTAATTTATTAGAGCATAATCAATTTTTGCATTCTATAAAAACTATAGTTTTTGAGATAATACGCAAGAATCTTAGAACATTTAGAGTGCTGGAAACCAGTATTAAATTATGTGCCAATTATCGCAAACAAGAAAATAATCAAGTAGAATTATTCACATTTCAATCACCCAACTCTACAGTATTGAATGAAGAAGATATTAAAAGGATTTATAAATTCATCTACCAAGAAATAATGATACAATTATCTGAATTTCAAAGAAGAGTCTCAAGATGGACTTTAGATAGAATAATTGAATACAATTAGCAATAAATAAGTATAATCTGTTAAATGGATCATCATATATTAAACTACCAAAAGTGATTAAGAATAAAAAAGCATGTATTAATGTAAAGAATAATGATCAAAAATGCTTTCTTTGGGCAATAAAATCTGCATTATTTCCTGCATACATTCATTCGGATAGAGTTACTAAATATAAAAATGTAGGGCTTAATATTGACAAAATATCAGATAATTATGAATATCCTATTAAAATTGATGATATACCAAAAATAGAAAATCAAATTGAAACATCTATAAATGAAATCCATCGTATTTCCACTGAAACTTATAAAAAATAAAAAGGGTAAGCATATAAATTTACTTTATTTCAAAGAAGGTGATAACTTATGTTACTGTTTGATTAAAGACTTATCGAGACTGTTTTCAATGCAAAAAAATAATGAGCATGGTAAAACTTATATATGGGATATGTGTCTTCAATTTGTTTATTTGCAAGAAAAATTAAATAAACATACAGAAGACTGCTCTAGAAATGAAGCAGTGAAAATTCAGTTACCTTCGAAAGGAGAGCAGATATTTTTAAAAAATTATAAACAAACAATGAAGGTTCCATTCACAATATATGCCAATTTTGAATCAATATTGAAGAAAATATCTACAGTTAAGCCAAATCCAAGAGAAATAACCAAGTTTAAATGAATAAAAAATATCCAGTTTTAACAGAGGATGATATTGATAATGGCCTTTATAAGGAAGTACTTAAAGGAAGATATAAACTTAATAATGATCAAATAAATAACATTGCTTTTATTACACGAAGCATCTGGTTTTTGTTATTATATTGTATCTGCTTATGGGGATTTTAAACCACCAGTTGTATATCAAGGCCCAAATGCTCATAAAGTTTTTATACAATCAATTAAAAGAGAAGTAGAAGAAATTGGGGAAATATATTCATAAACTAAACCAATGCATCCACTAACAAAAGAAGAAAAAGTGTTATATAGTAAATAAAAAAAATGTACTGTATGCGATGTTTGTACCAATTTATTTCCATAATTTAACTGGGTATGGTGCTCATTTATTAAAGAACTAGGCTTTGATGAAAAAATGTTTATTACTTTTGGGAAACAGAAAATTTAAAAATGAAATTTATACACATATTTAAATTTATGGCCAGTAGTTTAGCTAAATTATCATCAAATTTAAGTAAAGATAAAATGAAACACTCACACAAAAATTTTCCTAAAGATAAAGCAGATTTAGTTATGAGAAAGGGTGCTTATCCATACAATTATATGGATAGTTGGAAAAAATTTAACAAAACTGATCTTCCACCAAAGAGTGAATAATATAATAAATTAAACCGATCTGACAACTGACAATGATTTTCAACACGCAAAACTTGCATGGGATCAATTTAATATTAAGAATCTTGGAGAATATCACAATTTATAATTTAAAAAGTGATGTATTACTGTTAGCAGATATATTTGAAAACTTTAGAAATACATGTATAAATGCATATTATTTAGATCCAGCGTGATATTTGTCAGCACCAGTATTATCTTGAGATGCAATGTTAAAAATGACCAAACAACCACTAGATTTATTACACAATTATGATATGATTTTAATGATAGGAAAAGGAATTAGAGGGGGGATATCGCAATGCTGTAAACAATATGTTGCAAATAAAAAATATTTAGATGATTTTGACTCTAATCAAGAGTCCAAATATTTAGCATATCTTGATGCTAATAATTTATATGGCTGGATAATGTCACAATATTTACCATATGGTGGTTTCGAATGGGAGAATTATACAGCACTTCATTTTTACAATGAACATATATTAAATTTGTTGGATGATTCACCACATGGTTACATTTTAGAAGTTTATTTGGAATATCCTAAGAAACTACATACATTACATAAAGAGATACCTTATTGCACAGAAAATAAGGTAGTTCCAAAAACAAAGCAATCTAAATTATTAACAACTTTACTTAAAAAAGAAAAGTATGTAATACAGTATCGTAATTTGAAACCATGACTAAAGAATGAATTAAAACTTACTAAAATACATAGAATGTTGAAGTTTAATCAGTCTGATTGGTTGAAGAAATATATAGATTTAAATACAACAAATAGAACTAATGTTAAAAATGACTTTGAAAAAGATTTTTATAAGCTGATGAATAATTCTGTGTTCGGCAAAACTATGGAAAATATAAGAAACAGAATGGATATAAAACTAATAGCAATCGAAGAAAAATGTAAAAAATTAATAGCAAAACAGAATTTTAAGAAAAGTACTATATTTAATGAGAATATTGCAGCAATACATATGAATAAAACAAATGTAAAATTTAATAAGCCTATATATGTTGTAATATCAATTTTATACCTATCGAAGGAGTTAATATATGATTTCCAGTATAAAGTTATGAAACCAAAATACAGAATATAGAGATAAAATTGAATCATGTTAACATATCGATAGCTTTATATATATATATACACACACACACACAGACACACACAGACACACACACAGACACACACACACATATATATATATATATATATATATATATATATATATATATATATATATATATATATATATATATATATATATATATATATATATATATATATATATATATATATTTGTTGATTTAAGAGCAAAACTGTATGCGTATGGAGTTGACGATAAGGAAACAAAAAATCTAAAGGAGTAAAGAGATGTGTTGTTAACAAGCGAATTTCACTTGATTATAAGAATTGCTTGTTTAACGAAAAAATACAATATAGAACAATGAATTTAATAAGAAGCGAAAAGCATGAAATATATACAATCAAAGTTAATAAGTTAATAAAATACCATTAAGTCCTAATGATAAGAGAATTATACTAAAAGATAATATAAAGATACAGCGCCATTTGGTTATCAAAACAGAGAATCTTAAACATCTTTAATTTTTAAAACAATATCAGCACCATCAAAATCAATCAGTTTGCCATTTTCGTCTCTAATTTCCAAGACAATATGATTAAACCTCTCATTATTAATTTGATAAAAAATTGGATATGCTGACTCATAGTTAATATAATCTCTAAATCCGTACATTGTTTTTGGTGGGAAACTGGCTATTATATCTATTTATAAATGATTTGATTCATCATATTTGATAAACATACTATATGCTAAGTTACAATGAAATATTTATTGTTTTAAATGGGTCAGATTAGGTAATTTAGTATGTACGTCTATTTTGTCTTTTTCAATAAGTATATTTCTTTGAAAACCAAGAATATCAGATAATCGGTCATCAAATTTACTATCAAACTTAGATTTGATAGATAATCTATTTTTTACATTATCCGCTGTTAATTCAATGTTATTTGTTGAAAATGGATCAATCGAATTTATAGTTTCCTTTAATGATTCGATATCCTATTGATCTCTAGGAATAGTTGTAACTTCATTTTTATCAACATTAGGACACTCTTGTGTTCAATTGCCGTTATTTTACTGTTGTTTATATTTGGTGATAAAAATTTTGTATGAAAACTGACCAAAGCAATAGATTTTTCATTATGTATGATATAATGAAGTTTTTTCTTTAAAATAGAACTATTACTTGTTAATTTAAATACTTAATTGTCCATTTATTACAATTGTTATTGTTATTAAATGAAGAAAGTTCAATAGTGTGTCAGTGTTTTAATTCATGAAGATAATTCCGGAATTAAAAAGAATGATGAATTATTGCTATAATAGTAGGTCCAATCTATCATGGAAAAAACAAATTTGATGATAAATTTTATTTATAATGCAGGATGGATAAATTCTAATAAATTGTATGTTCGTTCAAAAAGTTTAAATCCATCAAAATATATTGAGTTACGAAATCCTTTTAATATGCTATTCAAAAACTTAAAGTTAAAGGAAAATGGCATACTTTTTTAATAATAATGATGAAATGACTCCTTTAATTCAATGTGAAAATGATTCTCTAATTGTATTTCATGATGTTATTTTAGATAATCAAGACATAGTTCACGATTATTTTACTAGAGGAAGACATAAAATTTAGATATATTTTATTTAACTCAAACTTATTCAAAAGTACCAAAACACTTTATATAGGCTATTCACGGTAAAGTGTGCCCTTTTTAAGGTCCTGCTTATTTTTTTGGTTTCAATTTATACCTTTCCGACACGTTCCAATGTAAACATTGCAATATACTAATAAACACAGTGTATACGTTGCATCACTCTCAAAAGTTAACGTCTGAGACTGCAATAAAATATTCTTTTTAGGGGCTAATGTATTTTGGGAGGGCCTTAAAAAGTGTTCATTTTACCGTGAACAACCTATAAGAGATAATACTAATTTTATATATATATATATATATTTAGACAAGATGATACTAATTAAAAAAATACAGGGGAAGCCTGGAATACCTAAATTCGGTTATACTACAGGGCAATTTATGTCCCCCGGCATGAATAAATAAATAAGCGGAAAGTGCGCTGTCAGGTAAGCCTGTGGTCTGTCAGCGGGTGGTCGTGAGTCGGGGACATTGATGGACGAGGCGGAGGGAGCGAGCGCTTGTTCTCCCGCCTTTCAGCACAGAGATATATTTTACTGATTCATTACAGCCAATATTGTATGTTTTTCCATATATGCAAATAAAACATGTTCTTATATTACCATATTGGCAAATAAGTCCGTGTGTGGTATAGGCCACGTCAGAATTTTTTGATGAAAAATTCGGAATAGTTAATATTTCAAGTAGACCGCACTAAATTTTTTTATTCCCATAAACATTGCCGGGCCTCACCATGCCAATGCAGAGGCCAACATACCGCCTAAATTTCATAGAAATTCAACACATTGACGTGAATCGCATCAATTAGCATGTTTTCCCAATACCGGGCCGCTGTTACAAATTGAACCGCCACCCGTCAGAATAATCTTGTAGTGACCAACCGACAGCTGCCTAGCCCCGACAATCTAGGCATGAGCGACAACAGCAAACTGCAGCGTCAATCTCCTACGGGGTATAGATCTATGTAATCATTATAATTATGATGTAGACACTCTAATTATAATGTACATATACCGGTCATAAGGTATGTCTTCCGATTTTCGAAAAAAAAATTCCGAGCGGACAAGCTATTGTAGACAAGGCTTACTGCAGAAAAGCAGTCTTTCTTTGCATGCCACAAATAATTAACTTTTTTTGTTTTAGTTTTCCTTTGTAAAATGCCAATCAGACAAGCAAGTGACATGTTTCACAACACGTGAGGCACTGATAGATCCCATGTGCAGTGCAAGCGTGCATTCGAGCTTTGGACGTGAGCATTCTTTTCTCATTCTCACTTCCTTCCAACCAGGCCCAGAAGGAAAAGGGGGGGGGGGGGGGGGGGGGGGGGTTGAACCCCCTTCTTCAACCCACGTGACAAAGAACCCGCAGCAAACACCGCCCTTGGTGGAATAAGTACATCCTTTGCCTGGAAAATGCAGTATTTTTTAGTTATTCTTGTTTGAATGCATGTGACCCTTGATCACAGCGCGTTTCTCTTCTTCTGTTTCCCTCCTTTGGGTGCTGTCAAGTACGGTGATGCAGAAAAAAAATGAAGTTCTGATAGCAAGGGGCTAAACGTTTCTCCAGTTACTGCGATAAATAACAACACTTGCTCCATGTTTGAACAATGGTTTTTTTTGCTACTGTACTCGGTCACTCCCAGAATAGTGTGGAAAGCTATAACACGGGTCTTGAGTTATGTCCCCCAACATCCGTGTTATTTCGGGTTTTAACTGCATATATAATGATGTTGGTGAAGACATGGCTCATGAAAAATTTAAAGAAATTTGTTCAAAATGTTGGGATGAAGATTATGGCTTTATTACAATAGATTTGAGTAGAAAAATAAAAGAAGGAAAGTATAAAAATAAAATTAAAGATTTTATTATATTTTAAAACTTTTTTTTGTATGTAAATGAAGACTTATATAATTATTCTCGCTATCATAGATATATATTTTGCTCTGTCAAAAAATGAGAATCAGACAGAATGTGTTATCAACTTTTTAAATAAATAGGTATATCTATAGTCTATTCCTGATTGGAAGCGACTTATGAAAATCAACCTTTGAAAAAACGCTCTAGGCATATTATGTCAACCTGTTTTTTCAATAACCTGTATTCCAAAAATATGTAACACTGTGGTTAACTTGAGAGTACTGTATTATTGAATAAATGAAACTTTACCTTAATATCTTCTATATGCAAATTTTTTTTGGCCTTCATCCTTTTAATCCGCTTCCAGATTTATTTTCCATTGCAAAATTGTGTGTTTTTTTTTTTTAAATAGTCAGTTAAATAGAATTATAATCTGCGCTAGTTCCACCAGTTAAACCACCAAGTGCACCTAAAGTGGCCAATATAATTGGTATAATTCCTCCACTATGTAAACCACTGACAGTTTTTTCTTTGGCCAACTTTCTGACTATTGGCAATGAAAAAGTTAATTTGAAAATTTTGCTTTCTTTCAATTTTTTTATTTTTTCTCTCTATTTGATCATATGTTAAAAATTGATCTATACAATCTTTTAATTCTTCAAAGGGAATATCAAAATTATATTTTATCTTCATTTATAAGTAAAAAAATATATATTCCATAAAACATTTTAATTACCCAACCTAATTTCCTTTTTGTAAACCTAGTTGAGGCAACAGCAGCAGAAGCAATTTTTTTCTCCAATTGGAACATTTTTATCTAACATGATTTCTTTAGCTTCTTTTTGTAAAATTTTATTAGCATCATATTTAGATTCTAAATCTTTATGATCTCTGTAAGCAATATCATGATATTAGCATGCTTCATCAAATTTATTTATTCCTCTATCCCGTCTTTCCAATCTTTCATCTAATTTTGTAAATGGTCCACAATGCATTTCGGGCAAATTTAAATAATTTAATGCCCAATTTATAATGCCTTTACAATGATGTTCAGAATTCCAAAATGAGTGTGGAATTACATTTAAAACTCGTATTAGATGAGGAGTTCCTTTCAGATTATTTATAACAAAATCAGAAAACTTATTGTGTAACATATTCATTATACTTCCTTTTTCATTGTAATAATTGTTATTTACAGCATTTTCTTCACCATGAATAATTAACAATCTATCAATCCAAATATGTGCTTTTGGCAAACTATTGTATTTTTTTTATGCCATCACCAGATTTAGGGGAATTTGGGGAAATTGTTCTTTCTGGTGTATTTGGTAATGATGTTGAATAATTTTTTTTAGATTGTTCATAAATCGGCTTAATTATATTATTATGCTTCCAGCCAACACTTGAACTTGGATTATTCCTTCTCTTATTAGGAATATAATTTTGAAATAAAGCATTGGTTAACAAAACAATTTCTGTGTAATTTTTATAGTCATTAGCAGTGTATTTATCCTCAAGAGCTTTTTGTGAACTTTCTGTTAGCAAATTACAAAGTCCTGGTGTTAAAAATATTCTTTATCCTTAACAAATAGTGTATCAATATTTATCGTTACTTTTGTATCACCAATGAAAAAATTTTCTCCATCTTCACGTAAACCTTATTTTTCATTAATAACATTAATTCTTTTTGCATTTTCTATTCCGAGATTTATAGTAGAAACACCTGCTATAGGTGGTAAATTTTCAATGGTACAATTCCCACTTACTCTTCCAAATTAGGAGATTTTTGTTCTGCAAAGAATTCTCTTTCGAATTATGTTTCTTCTGGAGTTGGTGGATAATTTAAATTTTTTACTGCAACAGGAAATAGTGTTGTTATTAAATTTTTGTTTTCTTCACTTACTTTTTCTACTTTTTTACCAATATTTTGTAATTCTTTGATTAATGGTTGCTCTTCTTTTTTTTTTTCATATTCTTTTTCGTGATGCTTTTTATAATTTTTGTAATTTTCGATTAGTAATTTAACTCTAGAAACTCCATTCGATTCTGCCATTTATATATAATTTTTTAACTCATAAATGAGTTATAAAAGTATTGAGAGATTCAAGAGGAGAACTTTTCCTCCAACAGATCAAACTAGGTGTAATTTAAATGTTTACAATTATAGAATCAAATTTGTTATTCTTATAGGCGATGGCTTTTCTTTACCAAATGATGTTTATGGTATTGAGCAATTTAATTTACTAAAGAGAGAGAAAGTTGGAACTGACGCAGAATATAAAAAAGAACACAATATTGATGTTTGTTCAAACTTTTTTCCTTTATCAATTTTCTACAGTAGAAATCTCAAAACATGAAAATATTATTGAAGTTGTTGATAATCCTGGATTAACTTCAACAATGATGAATGTTTAAGATCTCCAGGTGAGCAAAATTATTTAGAGGCTACAGGTTTTGATGATAAATACAGAGTAAAATCTGTACATAGTGATAGACTAAATGAAATAATTTACCCATTGAAATAACTGTTAGGCTTTATCAGAGATAATGCTGAAATTTCCTGGAAAGGTATTATAAAATCACTTTTTTCTGTAATTCATCTAACAATTGTTTATATGTATATGAGGACACAGTTGTCCCACCTCCGACAAGTTATGCAAAATCCAGGTAGAATTGATATTCAAAAATTATAAATTATGTGGCCTATTGTTGTATACGAATCTAACACAGCCATTGCAATTAAAGAAAAAATATACCAAGAGCCTAAAAATCCTATTAATTTTAATTATTGGCAATTTTTAGAGAAAGAAGTACCTGAAGGAACAACTTTTAACTTAGATAATTTACAATTTGACATGCCTGATTTTGTAATTGTGGAATTTCAGAGAAATAGGAAAAAATCAAGCAGTCCAGACTCTTCACGCTTCTGTGTTTGATTACTGCAATGTGAAAAATATTTATGTTAAAAACAGAAGAAATTAAGTTTTTTCAAAAGAAAATTGGAATAGATATTGAAAAGGGTGTTAGCAGTAAATAGTTTCATGCTTATGATGATTTTAGAAATTCAAAAACTAAAGCTAAAAGCAGACTATAGAAATAATGAACTTTATTATAAACTTACTGTGATATATGATGGTAAAACCAATTTTTATTCATTTTGGGGGCAAAAGCCATTATATGTTATTGATTGTTCATATAGAAAAACCACTGTAGTTAAAGTTAAACAAACGTAAAAATTTGTGTTGATTTTAATGAAGCTGTTAAAGCACATACGGTTTGTAATGTTGTTCTAGTTAGCCAACGGAATTTAACTTATGATTATTTGAAAGAGAGGATTACCGAAAATATTTAACTTTTTTTATTTTATTAAATGGAAGAACCAACAAACTGGTTCGATATTAAAAAAAATATTTTTGACTTATAGTTGAGTGGTTACATTGAAAACTTTTATGAATTTTTAGAAATATAGATTAATTATTGATACAATACAAAATTGTAATTCTAATTAAAATTTTCTCATAGTATCACTTGTTTTTATAAAACATTTATAAATACTATAAATGGATCAAATCATATATATTTTAGAACTTTGGGATATTGGATATGAAATTATAAAAACAGCAACTTCCATTGATAAACAATTGGACATTGTTCATTTAAAAATCGATAAAAATTATTTAAGATCAGATAAACTTTCTAATTTTAAAGATAATTTTATAATTTTGAATATTGTGATGGTTGGGATTATTGAATCAGTAATAGTTTTGCTTCAGATTTTTTTTTTTTATAAAGTTTTACTTGTGTTTTACTTTTGTTGAATAAATTGATAAATTCTATTAATTTGTATCTTTTAATTTGATTTTTAACTTAATTTGCTTGATTTAGATTGCTCACTTGCAAAATTGACATATCTAAAAAAAAAACGTGAAAAATTGCTTGAAAAGCAAAAAATTTGCATGCTTTTTGCTTAAATTGTAATGTTTTTTAAGTGGCACAAATTGACACTGTATTTTTGGCAAAATTAAAAATTTTGCTTAGATTTACATGATGTTCAAGAAAAATAACTTGTTTTGGAGAGCTCCTGTTTTAAAAATTTTAGTGCCTAAATCTAGCCTCAAAAACCCTCGGAAATTTTGATGAAAATAAGGATTGGTCCAGAACTCCTCTTATATATCTATTGAATTACAGACAAAAATTTTCTTTGTTGGTGCACTAAGTGAACATTCATTAAACATCTGAATTTTAATAAAAATTGAGGATTTTCATTTTGTTACAACTTTCAACATCCAAATTTATTAGTAAAACAAAAATGAAAGTTGTCAACTTTTTGTTTTAATTTCGGTATACTGAATTTTGTACACAACCTTAAATTTTGTTTATTGTTAATTTTTGTATTTCTTTTGTGTGAAATTTCAGTCACAATTATTTTGTGTATAATGATACTACCATATGACATGTGTTATTAGTTTGGAGAACCTATGGCCGCCAATATCTTGTTTCACTGGCGTTATATGGCCTCTTTAGCTCTGGTGAATTCAGTGTTTTCAGTAATGAATCTAGCTTCAAGCAGATTGCCACCCAGTGGTATGCAGAAATGAGGGCCAGTGATCATTAGTGCTCATCAGCAGAATCAGAACAGTAGCTGGCATTACTGAAATAATTGGCCAGTAAAATCTGTGAGTAATTGGAATGTGGCCTTCAACTGTTCACAGTAGGGTGATCTTTTTCGAAATCCCTTTGTGTTTATTTTCTTCTTACTTCGTTTGCTGCGTATCATTCCACCTCACATCAATATAAGTGTTGCCAAGTGATTTAATCTAATGTTGACGCCATCGGGTGAGACACGAGACGAACGATGACACAAATACTTACTGGTAATTTGGGCGCCAGCGATGCTTCCCAATCACCGCACTATTGAGACTCAGGGTTCTCAGGGATGTTGTGGGTTCTGTGTGTCCGTCTCACCCGTGTGTACTTACAAACACATTGTGAATACTAAACTTTTAATAAACACCACTGAAAATAAACAGTGGATAAACATATGTGGCTAGGACACTTGTCACTACTGAATTAAAGAATTGAGTTCACTTTAGACTTGTTTTATTGATATTATTCATAAACATCGTCAACGTGCCAATGAAATGATTATCTCGGTCATGACTAGCCAATTCCGCTTGGGTACTCCTCATCCCGTAATTAATCTATCGCACCGAGGTGCGTGAAAGCACAATCTTCACAAGGGAAGAGGGCCAACAGCCTCTAGGGTGGACTGACGGTTTTTCCCTGAAGACAGGACATGGTGAATTACAAATGAAAACCCTTAATACCTATTAACACGTGTGATTACTCTGCATCACTAATGCAAACTCGTCTGGGCTCGCCCTCTAGCACATGGGTAGTGTGGTGACGGCCTATACACAGAGCCGGCTAGGACAGGAATAATTGCACTGTTCACGAATTACAACATTACATAGACCCTTGAATATGACATGAAATAAGATGGAACATGAGATGAATATTCACAATAAACACACACATGTGTGAAAACAAGTTTAGGTGGCGCAGATGCCGCTGGATGAAGTTCGTAGCAGACCACGGGGTGCAGGTGAAATTGCAATATTTCTGCATGTAAATGGCAAACTAAACTCAGATAAAATATTATTCTTGTTGAGAAAGTGATTCTCTTTACGATTAGACTGGTTACAGGCTTGTAACATGCCTGATGGCGGTAAAATCAAACATTAACATGACTTCATCAATTTATGTGAAAAATCCATTGAATCCTGAATAAAATTGACTTAGAATGCTGAAATAAATGATTGCACATACAATGTTACATAAATAAGCTCTTAAAAAGCAATGATGGCATATACAAAGACTTGACTTCGGTCGGCCACGTGGTTATACGTGATGTTGCCGTAAAATTTTGAAACACAAAAATTACCCTCAAATACATACATAAAAATAAAGCTCTTAAAATTGTGTGTAGCAATTATGCAGAAGTTACACTGAAATGCCATAAACATAGGCAGATGGTGCCTGATTCAAAATGTGCGGGTCGCGTGACCTTTCCGACATCTTTCTCCTCCTTCTCCTCGATTAAGTTAGAAATGCCGCAAGGGCGCAAGAAATTAATATAGCGGAAGCATAATGCTGGGGAAAATGTCTGGCAAAAACATACGCAAGCAAAGGTTGACCGGTAAACTAAATTGACTATGGAAACCTAAAGCAGTGAACAAAAGTTGTAGTGCATACGTGACAGTGTCTTACCTCGCTAGCTCTCCTCGACAGACTGTCCAGATACAAGTGTCGCACGGACCTATCATGGCCGCCTACGGGGTTCACATAAGCAGAAGTGCTATGCACGCTGAGTAAAATATTTTATATTGAAAATAAAGTTAAATATTGTTTTACATTTGTATAATTTTGTTATGAATTTCAATATTATTTTATTGTCTCTTTGTTGTGGCGTTCATGCCGGAATATTAAATGTTCTTAATCTTGGTGCCGCAGGCATTTTGAATTTTCATAATCAAACAATTAAAATTAGTACAAACACTTTGAAACATTTTAAGACATATTAAACACTGCAAAGATAATATAACACATTTAACACTGAAAATAATATTTATATGAATAAATATTATCGGCCTCTTTGCACACGTGCGGAACACGTGACACGTGAGCGCCGTCATGGACTCTAGCGCCGCTGGCTGTTAGCCGGCGTCAGTGTTTACATCAACAATACAAGTCTGCTGTGTTTACTCAGTAAATAAAGTACCACTTAATCACCGATATGGTGAAAAGCTGTTTGTATGGTTATTTAATGCACTGTGTTCTTGCATGACACCCGTATGCTGCTCACACAGCTGTAATTAATGTTCCATTTTTGTGTTTGACTTATGGGATTTAATTTGAGATAAAGTAATTCAAATTGGCTTTATGTTGCAACGGAATCAGTATAGACTTTCACATTGTGTTTTGTAGCTAGACCCGATGATTAATTTTAACCTTTCACTCGTAATTATCGCTGCTGACTGATTTAAAGTCCTGAGCTTACACAATGGCTGCAACTATGCATTCTTCCAAATGCTAAATTTAACTGTTAATAATCTTTCGCATTGTCAGATTCACTAAGAATGGCATTGCCACCAGGTTGGTGTCCTTCTTTGCCTATCGCGTCCAGCAACTCCCCATCTAATATTCCTTCAGCTCGCACCAGCCAACACAAGGGAAGCCAAAACATCCAATCGCATGTCAGTTTGTATCTAAGCAAAACTCTGTATTCCAATTTCACACTAACAGTTGTTCTTATGAGATAAACTTAGTTTTAGTTTTACTTTGACATATAATTGCCATAATATAAGTAATTGTATACTCCTAACATTAAGATCATCTATGTTAATCTTGAACCATGTCAGTAAAGGGGCCTCCTCGTCCAGCCAACTGGAGGCATTGTTAGCTCATTCCTTGATCCTCGAGCTGAAAAACTTCCCTCGACTGGTACCGTGAAGAAGTGTGCCTTCCCCTCCTCCTAATTCGGCTTGAAGAGTGAGTAAGTGAAGAGATTTGGGTGGCTCTTAACATAAGACCTTGAGAACCGATCAGCAAGAAGACATTCCTCAACCATGGTTCATCAGTACTTTTGAGTTATCCCTACTAGAAATTGCCACATTAAAATTTATTATATATAGGATCATTCAAATCACCCTATATCATCTCCTAACATTATGCGGAATGCATAAAAATTTGAATCGCATTCGTACGACTGTGAGAACTATTTAACTACAATTATATTCCCATTTATATTATATTACATTTTCCATGCCTATCTCAAAAAATTACGTGACACTCAAAATAAGTGAGAGAACACTTTGTTTTAATAACATAGACTGTACACTGTACTAGTAAAATATGAGGAGGTAAAATGTTTTGAGTGTTCAAGTGTTCTGAAGCAATGTGTGCATTTTATTTCCGTCAAATATAGCAGAAATCACATTTTTCTATAGTATTAAAATGGTAACTGTATCTGCAGATGTATTAAAATGTCCACTGCAGTGGTTTATGCATTTATGTACGTACAAATAATCAGTACTGCACATGAAAGCCGTCTACGTGCCTGGAGAGCAGTATTGAGTTGAGTTGAGAGGTTTGCGTGGGTCTTAACAACGAGGTCTCGAGAGCCAAAAGTGGTATTGATTGCATGTGAAATTAGCAGAGGGAGGAGGGGAAACAAGCAGTTCACGAGTGTGGATTGTAGGCACCTGGCAGGGTTTTGATTGCATGTGCAGACAGCTGGCATTCACCCTCCCCTCCCACCTCTTCTAGCACCTGTGGAGCGACGTTACTTCACAGCATTCAAACCTTGCCTACCCGTAAATCATATTTTGAAGTGAATAATAATATTTCATTCTAAAAACTTGTAAATTTTAAGCCCGAGGTGAATAAGTACAGTCATTGATATTGGTTTCTTTATGACCTTCAGTAATTAACAACAAAACTTAGGACTTGTAGTGCATTACAGGTGCCCAGTGCTTACACATTATTTGGTGACAAAGTGGTTTCTCGTACGCCGTTCCAGGATATCGGTTTATTCAGAAGATATATGAATCTATTGAAATAAATAAATATTTCAATAATAAATCCTCTGATTTTCTCACTAGCAGCCACTGAAAATTGACTGTATGCTAGCTTGAAGCACAATATTAAAATTTTTATTACATAAAGGATTCATGTACGTGTGTGGCATATCATTTTATTTGGCAGATGTCTGACTGTGGAATGAAATTAATATTCCATGCAAAAATCATGTTAATTATATGATTGACATGAGCTTACAATGTTTGGTAAAACCTTGTATTGCTCAGTGTTTTTAACATTTTGGTTGACAAGGAGAAGCTAAGTAGATGCTTCTAAGGTATCACCTTTTCAGAAGTGACCTGCCTAATAAAAAAATATATATATAATTACAAAAAGGATCATTTTCATGCTGGACATGATTGAACATGGACTTTGTGTAAAAGTTTGCATATTTTGACATATAGGGGTTGATGGCGGGTCAAAATATGTCCAGAATTCCCCAAAATATCAATAATGATTGGCCTGTCATAGACCTTTTTTTCTGGAAACTGTGAGGAGACACTGTTGTTTTTTAATTAATTAACTAATTTATTTTTTTTAGCTAAAATGATTGAAGTATGCATTTTCACTTTTATTTTTATAAACTGCGGTACACAATTTGTACAGTATAGAGACATGCAACTCATCTTTATCTCTAATATTACTTAACAATCTGACAGTCTCACATCTGAAAGTTTCATGGATGGTAGTTGCTGATGGAACTACAGCATGCTATTTCAGTGCTGTGCACTTAGTGACTGATGAGGCATGTCATGCACGTGCCTGGATTGCCCGAGAAACCGTAGTGCGTGTGCTGAAGTGTGCACTGTATCTATTTTGGTTTGTAGTGCCACAAAACATTGTATCTATACATTATATCTGAAGAACTACTTTACCATTTACCATTGAACGTAAATAAGTTAATAACCCATTGTATGCTAAGGATGAAGAATAGTTGCTTTGTATGAAAGTGAAAAGTGAATTAATTTTGTCACAATGAAATTTTACGTTGCTTTTATGAGTGTGCTCTATTTTAGCAAGTCATTTATCTGGCATTTCTGCTTTTGGAACTGTCAAAATAATACTGTGTCATACTGAGTACAGGACAAAATAAATACTATACGATATTTGATGATCTCACAAGCAGAAGCATGACAGTATAGAAAGAGGGAATGTATACATGTTCTTAATGTTGTGTGTATTCTTCCTCACGACCAGCACTGTCACTGTTGCAGTTGTGTTGTAAGTTATTTATGTTCATGTGGCAGGCTGCACGGTGGTACGAGCTGGCATCTAGCCGGGGACATGCTGGGGCAATGTACAACCTGGGGGTGTTCTACGCCCAAGGACTGGGGGACCTTGCAGTGAACCGTCGCAGGGCCAGGCAGCTGTTTGAGTCAGCAGCTGAGTTGGGCCAGCCAGATGCAGTACGTGCTTTAGACAAGATCAGGCGGTCTATGAGGACAAAGCATTCTGCTGATGACGTCAAAGCCTTCTACAGAGCACTAGGCATAGAGGTACCACAGGAGGGCGGGGCTGCTCACCTGCATTCAATGCCAGTGTCGGAAGCCATGGTTCAGGCCCTCGGTCTTGTTAGCCCGCCATCGGAAGTGCTTGATGTAGCATTTGAGGTTCGCAAGTTGCCTACCAGGAACAGCATCTCCCCAAGATCTCCCCAAGTGAGAGTGCTGTAGCACAACCGGTTAGTTTCTGTAAGTCAGAGGTGTCGGATAGCCTGTCGAGCTCTCTCTATGCCAGCTACATACGAGCCTAGGTTATGGTGAGATGTGCCTGGTGTAGCAATTCTGATAACTTTGTAGGGTTGTGTGAATATTTGGTATACCAAAACAGTAACAAAATGTTCTCAACTATTTTTTATTTCAATAATAAAACTGGCTGCTGAAAGTCTGAACGAAATGAAAATTTTTATCTTCAGTGAATACTTGAGCGCTTATCAAATGATTGTTTAGCTAAGCCACAATGAAAATTTTATGTCTGTCTAAAAAATTAACCGCAAATGGTGGCAGGATAAATTTTAAGTTCTTCAAGGGTATTAATTCTGGCATTTATTTTTTCCTTATGCAATCCACTCTAGTTACTGTATTTTTGTATGAGCTTAAAAGAAAGTTTTTGAAATATTGGTGTCTATTAATATGAATATTGATGGTACTATATTTCATAATTTAAATTAAATTAAATTTTATAATTTAACTGGTATGTTTGACAACACAGTGAAAAACTTGATGAAATGTTAACATTTTCATTAAATGTTTGATAAGGTTTAGCTCTTAAGAAATAATTTTTTTATTTTTGTTTCAGTTTCATAAATTTAAAACGTACATTTTTCATTTTTATTTCAGTTTGATAAATTTCGAATATACATTTTTTTATTTTGTTTAGAGAAACAGAAAGTTATATTCGTAGACTGTTGAACAGTTGCCGTGCAAGTGTTTCTTGTACTCAAAATAATGTTATAATGGGAATTTCTTACGTTGCAGGTAACTCAGAAATTTATAGTAAGTAAGAATGTGATGCATCAAACATGGCAACTGGTTCACGACCTTAGACGTGTTGGACTCAAGAGGTGACGAGCTCTTTTGGATATGACCACCTCTGTACTATTATCTTTCATAGTAACTTGCTATGGGAATATGTTTTCAAAGTACGACACCTCAAACACTGCTAAATTTGGCATGTAAGATGTCAAGTTGAGGGTTCGGCATCCTGCGTTCATTGTCAGTGTGAACTGCAGGACGACGTATCTCAACGCAGTGGACATACTTTGTGTTTGTAGTGTACGCTGTAATTTTGTGCAGTAAAATTTTAGAGAGAGAGAACTTATTCTAATTGACAAGAGAATATGTATTTAGCATGTAATGTCAGTGGCTGAAAAGAATAAGTCACTGTATTACTGCCCAGACATGATGTCCTGTAGTGTTAATGTTGGTGAAGGAAAGCATGATAGTTGATCAGCTTAGACAGCTTGTGTCCGATGATGCAGTTAAAGAGGACATTTGGCCTTCTTATTGTGCTTCCCCAGGTATACTTGGAATATAGTGTTTATAGGTATTCCTTCTATTTGTGTGCTTATTTAAAATGTTATTTGTTTAAAGGAAGTTGTATGTGAGGAAGCTTTTTATATATAAGTGAAATAATAAAATGCTTCTGTACCTTTGGCAGTTCAAACTCCGTGACCTCATATCTCCGCAATCCTGAGTGTATTGTGATAGTTAAATTTAATTATGACATGTGAGCTGAAAAAATCATGATTAGGTCAAAAACTATTTGTATGTCATCAAAACAAAGACTGGGTAAGTGCTACTAGAGCAAGAATTCTGAAACCATTCTATGATAGCTGTAAACCAGACCTGCACATAAATATAAAACAGTTTACAGGTGTATGAGTGAAGAAAAGCAAGTTTGATTGTGTAGCATTTGAAATGTTTTGCGGATGGAAATTTTATTTTGATCATTGTATTAAGAAAATGGAGAGCATTGCATTTCAAAATTCCTGCAATATGCACTATGTGGAAAGTTTATTGCAAAGATAATTCACCATGTTGTGAGTTATGTTTCTGTGAGAATGGAAACCATTATATGCCAGTTATAAAAATTGAGCACAAAATTTGTTCCTGCTAAAAGTGAAGCATACTCTAGCATGACATATGACTTTTTAATAATTGAGGAGTGTAATTTTTAGTAGCACTGCATAATTATCATGACATTTCTCTGAATCTTGCATTGCAGTTTTGTTTTTATCAACAGTTATTAGTTAGAACTTCTCAGCAGTCTGTATTGGGTGGTAAAATACAATTCTTACTTGCGTTATGTTTCTATGCCATTACATTTTTCTCTCCAGCCATCGGGTGAGACACGAGACGAACGATGACACAAATACTTACTGGTAGTTTGGGCGCCAGCGGTGCTTCCCAATCACCGCACTATTGAGACTCAGGGTTCTCAGGGATGTTGTGGGTTCTGTGTGTCCGTCTCACCCGTGCGTACTTACAAACACATTGTCAATACTAAACTTTTAATAAAAATCACTGAAATAAACAATAGATAAAACATATTTGGGTAGGACACTGTCACTACTGAATAAAAAATTGAGTTCACTTTAGACTTGTTTTATTGATATTGTTTATACACATCAACGTGCCAATGAAATGGTTATCTCTGTCATGACTAGCCAATTTCGCTTGGGTACTCCCCAACCTGTAATTAATCTATCGTACGTCTAAATGGATGATCTCACCGAGGTGCGTGAAAGCACAGCCTTCACATGGGAAGAGGGCCGACAGCCACTAGGGTGGACTGACGGTTATTCCCTGAAGACAGGACATGGTGAATTACAAATGAATACCCTTAATACACATTAACACGAGTGATTACTTGGCATCACTAACGCAAACTCGTCGGGGCTCACCCTCCAGCACGTGGTTAGTGTGATGACGGTCTATACACAGAGCCAGCTAGGACAGGAGTAATTACACTGTACACTAATTACACGATTACATAGACCCTTGAATGTGACATGAAATAAGATGGGACACGAGATGAATATTCACAAGCTTAGGTGGCGTGGATGCCGCCAGATGAAGTTCGTAGCGGACCATGTGGTGCAGGTGAAATTGCAATATTTCTGTGTGGAAACGGCAAACTAAATTCAAATAAAGTATTATTCGTGTTGAGCACATGGTTTTCTTTGTGATTAGAGTTGTTAGAGGCTTGTAACATGCCTGATGGCGGTGAAATCAAACATTACTGTGACCGCGTGGTCAAGTACAAAAAGCATCAATTTACATGAAAAATACATTGAAACCTGAATAAAACTGACATTGAACCCTGAAATAAATGATTGCACATACAATGTTATATAAATAAGCTCTTAAAATGCAATGATGTCGTATACAATGGCTTGGCTTCAGTTGGCCACGTGGTTATACGTGATGTTGCCGTAAAATAGTCAAACACGCAAATTACCCTTAAATACATATATAAATATAAAGCTCTTAAAATTGCGTGTAGCAATTATGCAGAAGTTACACTGAAATGCCATAAACATAGGTTGATTCAAAATGCGTGGGTCACGTGACCTCTGACATCTTTCTCCTCCTTCTCCTCGATTAAGTTAAAAATGCCACAAGGGCGTAAGAATTAGTAAAGCAGAAGCATAATGCTGGGGAAAATTGTCTGGCAAAAATGTACACAAGCAAAGATTAACCGGTAAACTAAATTGACTATGGAAACCTACATCAGTGAACAATAGTTGTATTGCGTACGTGACAGTATCTTACCTCACCAGCTCTCCTCAACAGACTGTCCAGATACAAGCGTCACACGGACCTATCATGGCCGCCTACGGGTATTCACATAAGCGGAAGTGCTATGCATGCCGAGTGAAATATTTTATATTGAAAATATAATGGCACAAATTAAAATAGAAAATGGTTTATATTTCTATAATTTTTTAATGAATTTCATTAATATTTTAATGTCGCTTTGTGATGCCGTTCATGCCATAATATTAAGTGTTCTTAATCTCGGCTCCGCATGCACTTTGAATATTCATAACCAAACAACTAAAATCAGTACCAGCATTTTAAAACACTTAAAGACATATCGAACTCTGTAACGACAACATAACACATTTAACCCTGAATTTAACATTTATAGGAAATTTCAAATTATCGGCCTCTTTGCGCACATGCGAAACACGTGACACATGAGCGCAGTCATGGGCTCTAGCGCTGCTGGCTGTTAGCCAGCATCAATGTAAATAAAGTTACTCATGCTTTCCTGCACCACATGCTCCCTCCTTCGAAGAGGGTGGCGTTAAGTGTCCGAACATCATAAACAGTAAAGCCAATTTTCGTTCGCAGGCACAGCACCTGCCTCATAGTGTACGAACTTTATTTTAGAATGTACAAAACACTTATATGTGATAATTTTATAAATACCTATATTGCTGTGATCTATGAGGAGGTTGCTTGCAGACAGTGTTTGCTTTGTTGGTTTTTAATATTCTGCAGTTTCACATCATGTCTTAGTATTAATACTGGTTGTCTGATTTCAAAGTAATTTAATGCTGGGAGTTTTGAAAATACATTATAATAGCTTTGGTGTTGTCCAGATAATTTGTTATTAATTAAGTTCAACATTTAAGGAAAAAAATGTTACTTTGGCCAATTAAAAAACAACTATTATTCAGAGGCAGTTTGAAAACTGCTTTTTGTACAGTTATTTTTGTATTGGCCTCTGTTTTTCCACAGAAATATATTTCCACAGTTATATTGCTTTACTTTGTTCCTGTATTCTCTTGACTCTGTTGTTTCATACCCAGGGAGATTGAAGTTTCAATTAGGGAATGTTACATGCTTGGCCTAGTGGGTATTCATTGTAGTTGGGAAATTCATTTAAATAAATCAACAGTTGGTGTGTTTTTAAAATATTTTATCTATGAAGTATATAAACTGGGGTTTTTATGTACTAATTTATGATTGTGAATTTTCATTTGATTAATATTTTTAACTTCTGAAATAGCACTTTGGGTTATGAATTTTCTTCATCTTCTTCTCCTCTAGATTGTTTCCTTTACACAGGAAAATCATATTATTGCCTCAGTTTTAATGTAGATTTTGTTGTTTCTTGTCAATTTTGCAGTTGTTAGTGTAAAATATTTGTTACTGTCTTTATTAAAATATTTACAATTTGTTTCATTTCATTGATTGATGGCTTAAGATTAATTCAGTTATTTTTTGCAAGGATGCAGGTATGTACTAGTGTAACATGTATTTGTGGTATGTTGTAGTTGTTAGTTAATTGCATGATGGTAAAGATCCTTATTCACAAATAGGACTGACATTTGGTCATTTTTACGTAAAAAATTATTGTATCAGAATTAAAAATGTTTAAATGAATGTATAGTGTGTATATGTTTTTAAAAATACATGTATATTCTAAACTTTACACTTGGCTGTTCAAGCAGGGCAGAATGATAGTTGTTAATGTAGTTGCTTTCTGCTTATGTGGAGATATCATTGTGAGTAAACTTGTGAACTAATAAAGTGCCCCCTGAAACATAGTCAGAGGTTGCTGCCAGCATAGATACACGTGTGTTAGTGAGAGAGACTGCAGTCTCTAGCCAGAGTTGGGTGTGTGGTCAGTCACAAGTCGGCAACTAAAGGTTTTGCTTGTGTCAGGAGGCGAGTCTGGTTTCTTTGCCACCATGCTAGCTCCAGTGATGTGTGTTTAAGTTGCATGATACACCACATTCCTACTGTAGAGTTGTGATAACATTTCAGGAGTGTTAACTTTCTGGCATTATGCATGGTCTTCTTTTCTATTCTGTGGTGCAGTTTTTGTGTATGCAAATAGAACAGTTTCTTGTACATTTTAGAACTAGTATGTAGGTATGTGGCATGTTCTGTATCCACTCATTAAGAACATACTATGTCTGATTAAACAGTAAACTACTTTTAGATACAACACTCTAATATGTAAGGAATGTCTGTAATGTGTGTGTAATTGGAATTTTTCCCAAGATCACACATGCTGGTGTGCAACAGCTACTATTTGTTTGACCTTGATGGACCAAAGTAGAGATCATTGCAAGATACTTACCAATTGTTAATGAACATTTATGGTTGTGTAGAAAAGTTACTATATACGCTCTCTCCTATACAAAAGGCACATTTCCTACAAAATAAGAATGTGTAGTATGTGTTTTGTTGCAAATAACTTTTCCGAGCACTTGTTTTTTCCCAATTATAACACACGTAATGGATTATGATAATTTTGATTTTACATAATATGTGAATTGTGCATTGAAGTTGGAAGTTAATGCATTATTTTCAGATGTGGTCATAGTGTGTTTTTCATGCAGTTTGCTTATATATTTCCAAAAATTTGTTTCTGAGTAACACTGCTCACCCAAGCATTTTTAACCAAAATTTTTTCTTGTATTAATCATACCATGAGTGTTACTAAAATATGTGTGGTACATGAAATAATGCACTAAGCATTTTGGCAACTTTTATGGCTTTGTAGTATCAGTGTGTAGTTATTCAAGTTTGTCACAGTGTGTGTAAGTATGTAGTTTAGACATTGCACCTGTGCCCATGTGTGTCTTGGGGATGTTTACAATAAAGCTTTTTAACTCTGATGCAGCTAATGGCTATTGAAAGTGTGGACTGTGTCTGAGTTACCGTAGCCATGTGGCTCAGTTAGAAGTTTAGCTCTAAGGTGGGTTGGATAGGAATGTGGTAAAATTGCCAGTAGAGTGGTTTAATAACATTTTGTTATCTTATTGTGAGATCATTCTTGCGGATACTTAACATTGGAAATATACATTACATATAAATAATAAGTTTAACATTTACAGTAATATAGATGCAAGATGAATCCATACAAGCTTACCTGCCTTTGTAATAATGTTTTTATTTTCTTAACTGAAATATAAGTAAGTGTTAGCAGTAATTGGCTGCTTGTCCTTGTAACTTCAGCTTTATTACTGAATTTGCATTTTTAACTGTGGAAAAGTCTAAATAGCAATGTTTGTAAGTACAGGCATTAAGAGTTTATCTTGTTATAGAATATACATTAACATATTGAAATACACAGTACAGTGTTTACCATGTAAATTACAGTATTGTAATATGGTTTAGTAGTTTAGTACAAAGTAAGTACATGCATGCAACTGACAGTCTTCATACAAAACTAGTAAAATATGAAAGTACAGTGGAATCTGTTATAACAATCCTTTCTTATATCATTTCCCTGCTTAATGAGCTGCCTTTTCTTGTTCAACAATTTTTTTTCAATATGAAATTACTTTTGTATAAAGTTTTTCTTCATGTGATGCTAACATTTCTTGGGGCCCTTGAGAAACATTAGTTATAACATGGTTCTACTGTATTTTAAAATTGATTCCTACACAACTCAACTAATTTAAGGCTTGTGTCTGGTTTCGGTAAAAACCTAACCTAAAAAAATTGATTGGTGTCCAGTCATTTTTCAGGAGAGTGAGCATAAGTTGTTTGGTGTACTTGTCTTCAACACAGTGTGTGTTGTGTGCATATTTGCAGGAATGTAGTGCATTTTCCATGATGTGTCTTGTTTGCATGTGCTGTGAGATATAGAAAAGTGGTTTATCTCTTGTAGTACCTCCCTTGCATGCTGCACAATGGCTTCTCAAGCTCAGTGAGACTGTCTGCTGCCAGTCAGCACAGAGGAATGTTTTGAAATATATGAAGAATCACAAATTTTACTAACAAAGTGTACACAATTGTGGTAGTTTTATGGTTACGAGTACTGGAACTTGAAGGAAGGCAAGGTTATGATAGACAAGGGTGCACTGTGTGGATCAATTACCTCTACTGCCGTAGTTCACCCCCTTGTAATGCCCTTCTCTTTGCCTGCAGAAATGAAACGTACAAAAGTAGAAAATGTTTCTTTCTGCCCCGTCTTCAAAATTATAGCTTGCCTTTTTTCCCCATATACATAGCTTAATTTTACATCATCACACTTCATTACAGTAAAAGACCATTGATGAAAGTAGCATTGCATTTGGGACTTTCTTGAGTTATCTTCAACAAAGAGCATCTATAGCTTGTTTATTAGACTGTTGTAATTTAAATAATTTTACACTAATTTCCCGGCTTTACTGGTTTGAATCCACACAGTGTTGTATCAAAAAAGTGCAGTATTAATTATGTGTTGTTATAATGAATTGGTTTGCATTATTCTTTCTCTAGCCATTGTTGATCACTGTGCCCTGATGTATGTAGTTAATTAAAAAAAAAAAGTATGTTTTTAGGTGCCATAATAAGAAAATTTGTATTTTCAAGGCTGTGGAATTTAAAGCATGAATTTATAAGACTGTGTACTTAATTTTAAAAAAAGTTAAATAAATTTTTTAAAAAAAGTTAATTTATTTTTATAAATGCTAACAGTTTACTAAGATAACGTATAATGAACATGAAAAGCTTTTACACCTTTTCAGATTTCAAGCTGTTTAATTCCAAACATATAAGATTAAGTAATTATAGTAGTGATAGCAAACTACCGTATTTTGGCATGTATGGGCCACATGCTTGTACAGGTCATACCAGAAATTTTTGATAAAAAATTAGGGATAATTAATATTTCAAGTAAGGCCGCACCAAATTTTTGTATTCCTGTAAACATTTTTTAATTACAATTGCATACAACCATAATAAATTCTGACTTATTTCTCCCTACAGAGCGCACAGCCCCGCTGTGATGGCATTGCAGGCTATGGCCGGACAAACAGTCTTAGAGGTAGGGACACGTGGCACATGTCAAACCCACCCCCCCCCCCCCCACCACCGCCTCCTACTCCATTGAGACAGTGTGTAGGCTGTGCGATGTTACTGACTGCAGCCCCGGGCCAGCCTGTGAGACTGCAGGTGGTACCGCTGCTCCTGTAGCCCTGCCGCACAATGCGTACCGGTGGTTACCCCTTCCTGCCAGGCAACTCCGGCTGCTTGCATTGTTGACACGGTGGCGGGTGCACCTGTCGACACGGCCGCCGAAGGCAGAGTGAGCTCCCTGACTCGCTGCCCTCGCTGTCTTGCTCGTTTCGCCGTGTCCGGCTACGACTCAGCTGAACAGCCCCTGCAAACACATTTGCTCTTGCATTAACACTTTGCTTTAGTTCAACCTGCTTATCCCCATGCTCCCCGTGCTTGCTTGCTTTCTCCTACTCTTGCTCCGCTTGCTTTTCCTCCACTTGCACCTGCTCATTATGCACCTCCTGCTCCTGCACTTGTAGTTTTGGAAACACTACAGGTTCCCCGAGGGTGTATCGGCACTGGGTAACTCCTGCATGCTCTCCTCCCTTTCATCTCTTTGAAGTGCTGAGGCACCTTCTGTATCACTCCTCTTCTCCTGGAGCTTGTTGACGGTGTTTCCGTCCTGCCTCACCTTTGGTGGTGAACTCTTGTTGGCATGCACGGGCAGGTGTTCTGCTGGATCTCCCCCCTTGAAGTGCTGCCACACCTCACATCACCTCTTGCTCCTCCCTGAACTTGGCACGGCCTGCGCCGCCATGGGGTCGGGACACACTGGCACTGACCTCATCGTCGACAGCACTCGGGTTAGCTTGACGTCGTCCCGATACACCGTCGCCTTCCTACGTCCCATGCGGACTGTGCATTTGTAGCACTTGATGTGACCCACTCCATCGTTCTGCTAACCCTGCATAAAAGTCTTTGCTTGCAGTTGACTGAGGGTGCATCCATATATATACAGTCTGTCCTACATACACTTTCGGCTGTGGTATTTTCATGACCGGTAGCCATCTTGCTGCATAACGACATCTCCCTGTTATCCTCTCGTGAACATTTTGTCTCCCCCGGTAGACATAGATTACGGCCTAAAAGTACTTAGGCAGGTGACCTTCTAGTTGCCATGTTTATTCTTCTCCTGAGTGTGTAGAGAATGGCGGGGATGTGGTTCGCGCAAGTGGCGTGATATTTGCCTACACGTAACCATAATTGAGCTTTTATTTCATGGTTCCTCCTTTGTATCGGATTGGTTCTCTGGTGATATATGGCTGTTGTGACGTGATTAACGCCCCATCTAAGCTCTCTCCACTTATGGCCCATAAATTGTGTACCATTATCATCTGTTAACAGGTTATGCGGAAATACCCAGCATGGGGAAAATTGCTCCTCTAAAACTCGCGCTACGTTCCTTGCATTCACCCTGCTGGTGGGGTACGCCTCCATCCATCACGAAAAATTATCAAGTCACCACGACTAGGAATCGTCTACCCCCCCCCCCCCCCTTGACCTGGGGTATGGACCCATTAAGTCTAGGCCTAACGTCTCAAATGACTTGCGAGGCATGTGTGGCCGCTGTTGCTGCCTCCCATCTGCACGACGTGTTTGTACAAATTACACTTTTTGCATTGCCATACGTATCTTCTCACGTCCCTGCTTAATCCTGGCCAAAAAATGGTCACGTTTGTTCCTAACCGTCTGTTCAGTGCCTGGGTATCCAGCCATGCTGCCACAGTGCGAATAGGCGAAGACTTGATCCCTCGCACAGGTGGGGACATACACCCTCCATTTCCCTGGCTGTTTTACCGAACACGTCTCAAATCTGCCATCTACAACGCGTCATCCCTCCACTTCTTGCTGTTCACATTGTTTCGTCTTTTCTTATGTGAATCGGCCATTTCTTTGCTACTCAACGACTTCCGTGTATACTTCGCCAACCAGACCCTCATTGTTGGCAGCTGTGATTTGTTGTACGTACACCTCTGATACCGAGTCATACGAGTCTGGTGGTAAAATGTCCTCCCATCCTGCATCATCCCAGAAAATTACCTCATTGTTGGCATTGCGTGACAACGCATCTGCCAATTCATTTTCTTTCCCGAACACATGTTCCACTACGAAATTGTATGCCTACAGGTTTAATTCCTATCGTGTTAGTTTACTCCTTGCTTTATGCATACTATTCAACCATACAAGGAAGTGGTTGTCGGTCCTTTGGTTGAATCTCTGGTACTCGAGGTACACGCAGTATTCATTAATCTCCTGAATGACTGACAGGCATTCCCTCTTGTTTATGTCATGTGTCTTGGCCTGTCCCAATTTCGCGCTTGCAAAGTCTATAACGTGTTTATCCCCACTGTTACTAACATGGTAAAATACTGCACCTATTCCCTCTTGGCTTGCGTTAGTTTGAAGGTACAAATGTTTGCTCGTGTCATAACATGCTAGTGTTGGACGTGATCTGAATGCGCACTTGATGTCTGAGAATGCTTTTTCCATCTTGCTTGTCCACTGAAACGGTTTCTGCCACAACAGTTGCTCTGTCAGGGGTGCAGTGATTGTTACAAACCTTGGGATGTGCTCTCGTAACAAGTCTAAAAAACTTCCGTAACTGCTTGCATGTTTTAGGCTGTGGGTAGTTATCAATGAGCCGTAATTGTTCCAGATTTGACCGGTTTCCTTCCTGGTCGACTACGTGGCCTAATAAAGCAATGCTGGTTTTCCCCACAAGGCTATTCTCAATCGAGCATGTGAGGCTGTTTATTGCGAGGCTCTCCAGCACTACTGCTAAATGATGCACATGTTCCTCCCAGCTGTTTGACCAGATAATTACATCATCAATATACGCTAGCGTATACTCTCCAATAATGCCATCCAGCACACGTACCATAATTGCCTGGAATGTCATGGGTGCACGTTTCAAACCAAATGGTATCGTGCAGAATTCAAAACGTTGGCTGTCTTGAGGCCGTGAATGCAGTTTTTGACCTGTCTTCTAGCTTTACCGGCACCTGCCAATGTTTGCTTTTCAAATCCAAGGATGTCCAAACCTTTGCCTGCCCTAACGTGCTTAGTGTGTCTTTCGCGCTTATGTATGGCGGGAGTGCACTGCATGTTACTTGGTTCAGTGGTCGGAAATCTACACAGAATTGCCAAGTTCCATCCTTTTTTCGAGCTGATGTGACCGCTACCGTCTTTATCCTCCGCAGGCGTGTGAATGCCGCAACAGGCTGGACATGTGTGGACATCTTGTTGTGTCAGAACATCAAACTGCCCACGCAACAGCACTAACTGGAACACAGAGGACAGAGCAGTATGACAAGAGAGAAGGAGGCAGAGAGCAGAGGGAGAGGCAAGGAAGGTATGCGGCTGGGTGGGTCCCGACGAGCAACTGGACCCCACCCATGCTCGAACCCGGACAACTGGTGTAAGTGAAAGCACATCCACAGTCGGCAGCCTGCCAAAACTTATGCGCCGGATTCGCTGTGCGATGGACAGGTCCACACCGGGTCATCAAAAGGCTAGTACGAACCCACTACTTGGTCCGGGTTGGGATAAAAACTAGCAAGACTCACCGAGACACCATACGTCTGTCACCTGGAGATACCTGCGACGACGAGGCCAGTGACAAAATCACCCACGACAGCACAACACCTGCTGAGCTCACAGATCAAGGGAGCGGAGAGGAGAGAGGGGCGGCACCTCCTGCGAGAGCACCCCCCCTACCCGCCAGATGCCACCATGTCGCCGACGCCAGACGAGGCCACGTCCCTAAGGTGTCTGGATGACAAAGGGCACATAGAACCAAGCTCCAATGCCACCTTAAAATCCGCTGCAAACAGCATGCAACAAGCAGGAGAGGAGAGGCATACACATCATGGAGGAGGCGCATAAGACCTGGAGGCTCACGATGGTGCTGTCAAGTGCGAGCTCCAGGGGGGAAGCAATGAGCACGCAATGTAGGTCAGTACCTGCCTCAGGAGTACCAACAGTGGGTCCCCAACGCACGATGTCGCCCGGCGCATTGGCGCCAGTCAGGGTGCATCCGACGGCCGGCCCTGCAGGGATCGACACCGCAGTTGCTACCGGCGCAACCAGAAGAAATCCGGAACTGCAACCAACAGTGACACCTCTGGGAGGGAGTCCCTCAGGAGACGATGGGATGCCGCTCCTCGAGCAAGGCAGAAGAAGCAACTGTGCCAACCCTAGCTTGGGAATCAACCAAAGATGACTCCAACCCCCCAGTGGTCATTAGTCGGACTAGATATCAGCAGCGATGTGGGGTTCGTGCATGAGGACAGCAGCAGTGGCAGTAACGACAGAGGATCGTGCGACTCGTACGAGTTCCGCTATTCAGCATGCCAACGCTGGCCACCTGTGGCATGCCTACATTTCTATTCACATTGAAATTCAGGCTTTGGGCCCCAACAGCCTGAGTGCCAAGTGGTACAACACCTCGCCAAGTGGTCGGGCCTAGGTAGCAGCTATTGACCTAAGCCAACATGGAAGAATCCCTTTCCAACCATGAGGAGATTGGCTCCCTTAGGGAAATGGATGGCAGAGCCCAATTTGCTGTTCGGAAAACAGGGATGGCACATGTAACCTTGGGTCGCCATGAGTGGAGAGAGGCTATAAGAAATGTGTCATCCTCCCTTTCTAGAGTATGTGGGTTGTAAACCTGACTCGGCATACTGTAGCATGGAAATGCCACATGATGACAGTGAAACTCTCGAAGAGACACTTCGGGAAGTCTTCCATCGATTACCTGGACAATGTAGTCACATCCGAAGGAAACTACCCGCAAGCCAACTCGATACGAGTGAGCCAAGAAGCCGAAGATCTGGCCACCAAGCAGCAACTATGCTGCTTCCTTGGCCTATGCAGCTGGCTCAGAGATTTCATAACCAACATAGCCAGTCACATGGCACGGTTGCACCCATTAGTGGAGAAGGAAGCCCGGTGGCAATGGGGATTAGAACATCACACCGCATTTCAAGTACTCAAAACCAGCTTCCAAGATATCAAGAAACTTTATCGGCCTCATGGAGAAGGACCCCTGATACTGCAGACCGACGCTTGTCAGAACGGCCTTGGAGCCATCCTCTGCCCCGACGGCCACCCCTACCACATCAATAAGCAAGAATGCCTAGCCATCGTCTAGTCAGTCTGTAAAAACAGGTATTATCTGACAGGCAACCACTTCATTCTGAGGACCCACAGCAAAACCCTGTAGTGGCTATGAGAGTCCCGAAATGCCAAAGCCAAGTTTGGACAGTGGGGCATGTTCCTTATCAATTTCTACTTTGAATTGCAGCACCAGCTGGGCAAAACCAACAATTTTCCAGATGTCCTGTCCCACTAACCGGACCTAGAAGACGGCGCTAAAGGGGATGGAAAATGGGAACGGATGACGCCACCACAACTTCCACAGGAGACAATAGTGGTTGAGCGATTAGCACACTCGCCTCCCACCATGGCATTCAGGTTCAATTCCCGGCCAGTTCACCGGATTTTTGCAAGTGTGAATCCTGCCGGACAGTGCTGTTGATAAGCGAGTTTTCTCACAGATCTCCAATTTTCTCCGCCCCTTCATTCCACCGCTGTTCCATATTCGCTTCAATCACCCTCATCGGCTCTGAAGACCTCGCTGTTAAGAGCCACCCAAATCTCTTCACACACTCATTCAACCATCTGACCGCATCCCCGAAGAACAAATAAAGCTGCTACAACTGTAGATCAGCCAGAGACACATAGTGCTCCACCTACAAGGCCCGGACATCCAGAGACTCCTACAGAACCATCCTTGATGGTTTGATTTAAGGGACGACATTTAATGGTACCACAACAATCAACCCGGGGCTAAGTGGAGAATTTTAATAACCAAGGACCTAAGGGCCGACATCTACAGGCACCATCATGACCACCCCGAAGCGGGCCACCCGGGAACCTGGGAAACGCTAGTCGACATTGGTGTGCACTACATATAGTTCTGGTATGATCAGGGATGTCCGGCAATATGTCCATAGATGCGAGATGTGCAGCAGGGGCAAAGTATACACTGTACCACAACCCGCCTCCAAACCTAGACGACCATTCATGCCATGGACGCACATTGAAGCTGACTGAATGGGACAGTATCACTAAAGCACCAAGAGAAGCCATTTTCTGTTAGTTGTGACAGACCAATTCTGAATATGGGTGGAATCTTTACCCTTGCCAAGCCAGGAAACCCACCACATCGTTAGAAAGTTTGAAACCGAAATTTTTCCCTGCTGGGGTTACCTACTGTCCATCCTCACAGACAGTGGGACCCAGTTTTCGAGACAGAAATGGCTAACGGCCTGCAACGGGTAGGGGGTCGAATCATGGACGATCTCTCCCTACCACCCATGAGCCAATGCCATTGAGCGGAGAAACCAGGAGCTAAAGAAAAACCTCCACCTCAGTGTGGTAGAAGACCACAAGCACTGGGATAGACACATCCTGAAAATCCTATTCACCCTGAGAAGTTGTACAAATGAGGTGATAAATACCAGCCCCAGCCAACTCCTTCTGGGCCAAACTCTCCAGCGCCCAGGGGATTGGTAATGGGATAATGCACCCACCTAAATGCCTTGTCCTGAGGACATCCGAATAGCCGCCCTGGCTCGCACAAACAATGCAAGGGACTCCTAAGATGCCTACACAAAGAAGATATACCCACCACCTCGAACGGGCATCCGAGCCTTTATGGCGGAACACTAGTTAGGAACAGTCAGCGATACCGACAAATGTACACATCTAGATGCAAGTAGTTCAGCTATCTGTCACTAGGTAACAGCAGCATCGAAGCAGTTATGGCGCCAGTTTGTCTGCAGTTGTCATATGCTCTGGACATAAACATTGGTGTGTTGGGGGGGGGGGGGGAGGAGGACTTCTTTACCTGCTCTTCCTTAATCCTCTCATACTGCACAGTGGCCATTAGCGAGTATGGTCAGATGACAGATAACAGACCAGCATAACAAGACTCCAAGCGATACAGTCTCTTCCTGAGTGTTTGTTGCCGATTCTAAAAGAACAATAAACATTCTTTTTCAATATTGCAAATTTATTGCAATTTCAAATTAGTTGGAAGGGTTGTTTTAGGAAGGGAAGAAGGAGGGAGGCGCGCAGATAAGGCATGTATTCCCAGCGAATATTCAACTTGTCTATAAAAATGTTTATTTTTAAACAACAAGAGAATAGGCAGTATAATCTGCTATGACAAGCCTAAAATTCCATTCCGTTTGTTAATAAATAAAAGGGATTGAGGATTACTGCCATGTTGATTTAATTGAACTATTCAACTACATACTGAAAATGTAGTTAGTTATCTAACGTATAATGGCTGACGAATAAAGAAATTCCTGATATTTTTTCCAGTTCTAAATCACACAGTTACGTACAGTACTGTGAAAGACATAAATTGGTGGCCTACGATACATTAACATAACTACTCCAGAATATTTCTTAATCGTGAAGGCAACATAAAAGCAAATAATATTTAATATTCAGTTTTATTGTTTACCCACACACTATCATATTCCGAATTAATATTCGTTCATAATTTAAGAGACTTTCTAACCACTGTTATGAATTAATGCCTCATGGGAATCGGCGTGGTGAAGCCCAAGTGTGGGCAGGCTGAGTGACCACTAACGGGATGGTTACAGAGTCTCGACGTGAGTTGTTAATGTCCAGAGGGTGCCAGCTAACCAACGAGGAGAATCCGGTCGGAGGGAAAATGTAAACAACTGGAAAGATGGAACTTCTGTATTAGCTGCATCGCGGAGGCAATCCTGGACACCTAGACTTGCAAATGAAAAATGGATGGCCATCCAAATTATGTTTGAAGTGCATGTGTCCCATTACCTCACCAAATACATTCTCATTGAGCTTCCTCCAGGGCAACACATGCCTCTGTGACGGCGAAGCTGCATCTCGGTGCATGATAAAACAGATAGAGAGGGTCAACACAGAGATCTACAGCAAGGTATGGAGGCGTACGACTGCAGGTGCACCAGAAGATGTTTATGCTCAGTGCATCAGACCTCTACAGGTCCGGGGATTAGTCAACACCATTCACGTGCCTGTACTCGTTATTGTTCCAGGAATCAAACAAACACAGGACACACACCTACCCCTTTCGGCGCAACCTTCGAAAGTGCACAAACGTGTAGCGATGCATGCTATAATTTCATGGGCAAGCTACTGTGTGCAGGAGGCAGTAGTGGGATTGATCTCCCCAATAAATGAGGAGAGGGTTGTGGGGGTCCTCCCCCGGGAAAATTCGAATTTTAAGGTTGAAAATGATGCCTTTTAAAAAATATTTTCGTACCTTAATATTACATACACCGCTTGTAAAAATATTAATCATTTTTAACATAAAATTTGCCCGAGTGAAAATTATTACATAGATACCTTCATCAAACCCGGAACCTTGTCCACTCAAAACCAATATTATCTTAATAGCCATCGACAGTGGGGTATTTATATATGTAGCAATTTTGATTTCTTAATTCTTCGGACCTATCTAGACCAAAATATACTCTATTTTTAGCAAATTCTAACCGAATTTATGTGAACTTCAGAAGACTCGTGTTTTCGAACAGCATTGCACAGATTGTTAAGGTCACAATACCAAGTGGCAGTCCACTTGTTAACGTCCTTTGAAAACAATAAACATGGCCACAAAACAGTTTGTTTAAGCTGTTATATCCAACTAAGAGTATTTCTGATAAACTTTTTTTTTGGAAATGACATACAAAATTATCTTTCTTGTGTGTTGTCATGATAGCAAGTACAGGTGTCGCCCTACCCTCTTTTATAATGTCACATCTTTCCTGAAAAGTGAAAGCACTGCTGGGAAAATTTTTCACTCATAATCCACACAGACCACATTTACATCCATATGTTTCTGTTGCACTCATTCTATCTTCTCGGTTCTCAGTCTCATACTGTAATTTTATAATTTTTATGTAGGGTCTACATTATGCACGAATATTTATAACAATCTCAGCACCGAAACTAAATTAAATAAAAACAATACGATTTGTGTTGTGCGCACAAACTTGCCCATGCATCGATCTAGTTACTGAAAACTACACCACGCCAACTGTATATGGCAGTTATGTCCGCTTCATTTCGGTGAATAAAGCACTACCATCGTAATTTCTAACACAGGTTGATGCAGCCATAAACCCCCGCCCCGCCCTCCCCAGGTGGTATTCCTACACTGCCACACCTCCATCAGCTGGAAAACCATTCCGACCGCCTACCTGTTGAAAGCATTACTTACAGTGCTTCCAAACATCTTGGTTTTGCTAGACGAGTTGTTTTCTTATAATATACAGTATTGTTTCCCAAGTAGAATGTGTACCGCATGAGTGAAAAGTTACCTTAAAGTAAATATAAGTTAGAATTTAATATTTATTTTAAATATAGCATTGTCAGCAAACTGTCTGAGCAAGCACTACTTGCCTTGCTTGCCCTAACGAGACGCCACTGGCACAAACCACAGTTGGTGCGAAGGGATTGGAGCAGCATCACTTGTGTGTGCTTGATATGTTCGAGTGTATCATGATAAATGCATCACCCCTAGAGAACGAGCCACATTACATGAAACATTCTTACTAAACTGCGCTCGATGCAACACAGAGGCACCGGCCAAAGATCATCCACAGCATTTTACAAGCAATGAAGAAATTCCTGCCATCAAGTTTAGCCTACCACAACATGATAAGTGCAGAGAGGAAGCAATGGAACAACAACAAAGAGGAATTTCCTGCATCCAGTCTACACCACAACTGACACTGCTACATCCACTGCCAGCCACGTGTGCAGGGATCACAACATTGACCATGGGTGACAGTGCAATGTGATTTGCTATGCCATACGAGTCAACAGGACAGAGAAACTTCAACCCACTAACCACCATACCTGCAAGGTTCTAGTCGCTGCCAATTTACTCAGAACTAGCGAGTGAAGACCCGTTAGCCTTCATACATGATTGTGCCAAGAGACTTCGCTGGTACAAAGTCGACAAAGATGACTGACCAAATACCATAGGAGAATGATCGGGAGGTGATGCAAAACCTGATGGCATGGCATAGCACATTATGGCATGGCGTGGGGGAATTCAACAGCGCCTTCATGTGTCGATATGCGAGTATGTTCACATCATTGAGGGCATGCAGCCAAGTGATCCTTGAAGAGCAGGGAGAGGAATCGCTCTACAACTTCGCCGCCCACAAAGTGAGTTTGATAGCTCCTACGATCCGGAAATGTCATCATGTGAGATATCCATAGTTGTGGCCAGTACCACACGAGTCGAATATCTGGCTACCTTGTCACCAGTGATACACACCATGGAAGCTGACTTGATCCAGACCATCATGCTAGTTGGCGCGAGTATCCAGGCCTAACCGTGCCACGATCGCGAAACTGTGCATCTAAGACGGGATCAAGGACTATTCCAGAAAAAACACTCGAGAGCACCGGTATCGACGAATTCCACGAAAACCACAACAACAGCAGCACCTGCCAAGACAGGGAATCGGTCAACAGTTCACACCACTTCCATGCGTACCTCTAACTCCTCGAGGACCCCACCGACAACGTGCAGATGGTGTGGGGAACCTCATTGGAACAATGAATGCTCCAATCATACAACCATGCCAGCAGAGGAAAAGCAAAGGAAAGCACCGTCGGGAAACGGGACATCGGACATAGCATCCCGACACCACCTGCCCCAGGACAAATACAGTGTTGACTGGACCAACCCCACAACAAACATTGCTATCACAAACCATCTGGCCCACAAACAGTTTCATTCGCATTTACATCCTCATCAATCAACATCCGTACTGTAATCTCATTGAAACGGCAGTTTCGCACAACTTCATATGCATCGTTTTCATTAATGTCAGTGACATTCGACCTATGTAACAGACTGTCCATTTAGCCACCCGCCAACACACTGGTGAAGTCGTATGAGAAGTCGACATCATTGTCCGCATCAGAGACATAGAAACAAGGACCACTGTGTATGTATCCGAGGACATCTGAGAAGACGTAGTATTGGGCATCCCATGGCTGACAGAACAGAATACGGTGGTAGAACAGAGGCATGCCGGATCCATTTCGGTAAAAAAGAAAGTCAGACCGTATACAAATTAGATCCCAAACCAGCTGGGACACTACTGTCAGTATTACTTGATGAACTTGACCACTGCATGCCAACCCAGCTTCGTGATGCCATGCAACTTCTCCTGGATGTGCGCCGCGATATTTTCTCTGCAACCGAACGGTTACGACGCTCCACAGTGCAGAATATTGCATAACACTCTCAACTGATGACCCCATTTATGAAGGCCTACGCGACTATTAACCTCACTAGTGTAGAATCAATAAAGAACAAATTTCCGAAATGCTTCAGGACAGGGTAATCAAACCGTCAAACTGCGAATTTAATTCGGTGATCACCCTAGTGCCTTAATAAAATACGGCTGATGGCGGTTTTGTGTGGATTTTCGCAAGTTAAATCAGGTCACTCAGAGCACCACACCACCCTACATACATGTCAAGGACGCAATGGGTACTTTAGGCCATGCCAAGATCCTAACTGCAATAGATCGCTGCAACGGTTATTAGCATGTGCTGATACGAACTGCAGACAGGCATAAGACAGCATTATCCGCACAAGAGCGAATATTTAAGTTTTGTGCTATGCCAGCATCCACATCCACATGCCAGCATCTTCACCACCAACAGGGTTATCGCCCTGGAACATCGGCAGGCAACTCAGCACAGCATCATCGCGGGCCTTACAACCTTGGGAGTCTGCGAGGACCAAATGGTCACCAGAGAGGGGGGCGTTTGACGTGTTCCTGAAGTCCATGTATCCCTTGTACTTGTTTGTTCCATCGCAGACACATTAACTACAAAGCAAAACTCAACCGATCGACATTAGGTTGCGGTCTCGATCGGTGCAGGTCGACAAGAACAGCGTTTACACTTTTCTTACCACTCTGTAACTCGTCTAACTCGTGGCCACGAGTCACAATATTTAACATTCATACAAGAGGTAACTCTCGAGATGAATGGATATGTGGCCGAAATTAGTGTGCCCCATGAAGTTACGACTGTTAGATGCAATAGCCATTGGAGGGAAGAGTGGGATAAGCGGCGCCGCTTATACCCACAACTTTCCGATATGCGGATGTCGACGAATCCTGTGGCCGAATCCGGAGTGCGACGTGGCTCCAAATAGTGTCAAAAGACGGGGAATCACATTCCCACAGGAAGTGCAAAATGGCGAGCTACTCACTATTCGAATGAATTAATAGGAACATTTTTAGGCATTTTAGCAGTGATTGCACCATAAGTAACTAGGGAAACTACCCGCTCCAGCACAGAGAGTAAATAACATACCATAGAAGACAGGGACTAGCTCTGTTCAGTTACGAAATCCATGTGCCGTCACATCCATACACATTTTTTGTAATTATCACCAATACGACACACATCATTAAAAATATTTTAATTCTAAAAGTGTTCATATAATCATCTATCGAGAATCAGCCCCCTGAGGCAACATTTCATTTAATATCACCCTTCAAGTGCGATGACATACTCGTGACGTCACATTATTAGCCATATCTGGGACTCCGACATTCACGGGCACGCCACCAATGTGTTTTAGTTTAGTAATCATAATTATGTACAGTGCAGTTTCATTTATCATGTTAGATATTAAGTTCCTTTTGTTCATATTTTCATTTTGCTGCCGGATTCGTTGGACGTGCGGTGAAGCCGATGCCATGTGGTTAGTCAGACTTCAGCACTGGAAACATCCGACAGGGTAGACCGTAAGCTTCGCGTACCCCCTCCCCCCGGCATCACCAGCAATTCAATCTAGGCAGCATTTTCTTTCATCGCAATAGTTAACGTAATTCAAGAACATTTAAGTGCTTTTATTTAGTCGAGGGGAAGTCTCCCTGCATCTTGAAGTAGCATACCAGGACTTCACGCACGCGACAAATTTTACGTAACTCTAACTTGAGGCCTATGCTTTACTTTCCACGGTAGGGACCACTGGCAGATCCAGAGTGCCAGATCCACTGAACCAAGGGTATGCATTTTCATGTGCAGCAACATTTCATTGTACCTTTGCAGTAATAAAACAGTAATACCATAATTAGAAGTGTTTTATTGAATTAACTCTTCTGCGTTCATCAGGTCCTGCGCCCTCATAGAATCATCAACTTTAAAGTGTTTTTCAGTATATGTTTGTATTTACGAGGCCCAAAGGAAATATCTCACATTCAACATAATTGAACTGATAATTAAATTAGCTCTAATTCATATTGTCCGCGTATCCAGAGTCGTCGTAGGCCGTCGGCCATACGACTCCATTCAACATTGTTCACTGCCGAACATGGTGCCAGACACACCAGTCCCTGTCCTCCACCTGTTCCCAGGCCGTACACGAACACATCTCAGCACATTATTATGAACCTATCAGCTCGGGGGATACTGTTAAACGACACGTGGCCACATAAAATAAATTAAGTGCAATGCAAATATTGGGTAGGTGCGAGGGGCGGTGAAGTCTCGGGCAGCTGAAAAACGTGAAAAATTCTGTTATATTAAATAACTATTGCAGCAAAGTGATTAGTCTAACATGGTGATGGCTGCCCGAGCACGCGAAACACAAGTCCCGATGTACGAGATCAATTCCACTACTGCCTCCTGCACACAGTAGCTTGCCCATGAAATTATAGCATGCATCGCTACACGTTTGTGCACTTTCGAAGGTTGCGCCGAAAGGGGTAGGTGTGTGTCCTGTGTTTGTTTGATTCCTGGAACAATAACGAGTACAGGCACGTGAATGGTGTTGACTAATCCCCGGACCTGTAGAGGTCTGATGCACTGAGCATAAACATCTTCTGGTGCACCTGCAGTCGTACGCCTCCATACCTTGCTGTAGATCTCTGTGTTGACCCTCTCTATCTGTTTTATCATGCACCGAGATGCAGCTTCGCCGTCACAGAGGCATGTGTTGCCCTGGAGGAAGCTCAATGAGAATGTATTTGGTGAGGTAATGGGACACATGCACTTCAAACATAATTTGGATGGCCATCCATTTTTCATTTGCAAGTCTAGGTGTCCAGGATTGCCTCCGCGATGCAGCTAATACAGAAGTTCCATCTTTCCAGTTGTTTACATTTTCCCTCCGACCGGATTCTCCTCGTTGGTTAGCTGGCACCCTCTGGACATTAACAACTCACGTCGAGACTCTGTAACCATCCCGTTAGTGGTCACTCAGCCTGCCCACACTTGGGCTTCACCACGCCGATTCCCATGAGGCATTAATTCATAACAGTGGTTAGAAAGTCTCTTAAATTATGAACGAATATTAATTCGGAATATGATAGTGTGTGGGTAAACAATAAAACTGAATATTAAATATTATTTGCTTTTATGTTGCCTTCACGATTAAGAAATATTCTGGAGTAGTTATGTTAATGTATCGTAGGCCACCAATTTATGTCTTTCACAGTACTGTACGTAACTGTGTGATTTAGAACTGGAAAAAATATCAGGAATTTCTTTATTCGTCAGCCATTATACGTTAGATAACTAACTACATTTTCAGTATGTAGTTGAATAGTTCAATTAAATCAACATGGCAGTAATCCTCAATCCCTTTTATTTATTAACAAACGGAATGGAATTTTAGGCTTGTCATAGCAGATTATACTGCCTATTCTCTTGTTGTTTAAAAATAAACATTTTTATAGACAAGTTGAATATTCGCTGGGAATACATGCCTTATCTGCGCGCCTCCCTCCTTCTTCCCTTCCTAAAACAACCCTTCCAACTAATTTGAAATTGCAATAAATTTGCAATATTGAAAAAGAATGTTTATTGTTCTTTTAGAATCGGCAACAAACACTCAGGAAGAGACTGTATCGCTTGGAGTCTTGTTATGCTGGTCTGTTATCTGTCATCTGACCATACTCGCTAATGGCCACTGTGCAGTATGAGAGGATTAAGGAAGAGCAGGTAAAGAAGTCCTCCTCCCCCCCCCCCCAACACACCAATGTTTATGTCCAGAGCATATGACAACTGCAGACAAACTGGCGCCATAACTGCTTCGATGCTGCTGTTACCTAGTGACAGATAGCTGAACTACTTGCATCTAGATGTGTACATTTGTCGGTATCGCTGACTGTTCCTAACTAGTGTTCCGCCATAAAGGCTCGGATGCCCGTTCGAGGTGGTGGGTATATCTTCTTTGTGTAGGCATCTTAGGAGTCCCTTGCATTGTTTGTGCGAGCCAGGGCGGCTATTCGGATGTCCTCAGGACAAGGCATTTAGGTGGGTGCATTATCCCATTACCAATCCCCTGGGCGCTGGAGAGTTTGGCCCAGAAGGAGTTGGCTGGGGCTGGTATTTATCACCTCATTTGTACAACTTCTCAGGGTGAATAGGATTTTCAGGATGTGTCTATCCCAGTGCTTGTGGTCTTCTACCACACTGAGGTGGAGGTTTTTCTTTAGCTCCTGGTTTCTCCGCTCAATGGCATTGGCTCATGGGTGGTAGGGAGAGATCGTCCATGATTCGACCCCCTACCCGTTGCAGGCCGTCAGCCATTTCTGTCTCGAAAACTGGGTCCCACTGTCTGTGAGGATGGACAGTAGGTAACCCCAGCAGGGAAAAATTTCGGTTTCAAACTTTCTAACGATGTGGTGGGTTTCCTGGCTTGGCAAGGGTAAAGATTCCACCCATATTCAGAATTGGTCTGTCACAACTAACAGAAAATGGCTTCTCTTGGTGCTTTAGTGATACTGTCCCATTCAGTCAGCTTCAATGTGCGTCCATGGCATGAATGGTCGTCTAGGTTTGGAGGCGGGTTGTGGTACAGTGTATACTTTGCCCCTGCTGCACATCTCGCATCTATGGACATATTGCCGGACATCCCTGATCATACCAGAACTATATGTAGTGCACACCAATGTCGACTAGCGTTTCCCAGGTTCCCGGGTGGCCCGCTTCGGGGTGGTCATGATGGTGCCTGTAGATGTCGGCCCTTAGGTCCTTGGTTATTAAAATTCTCCACTTAGCCCCGGGTTGATTGTTGTGGTACCATTAAATGTCGTCCCTTAAATCAAACCATCAAGGATGGTTCTGTAGGAGTCTCTGGATGTCCGGGCCTTGTAGGTGGAGCACTATGTGTCTCTGGCTGATCTACAGTTGTAGCAGCTTTATTTGTTCTTCGGGGATGCGGTCAGATGGTTGAATGAGTGTGTGAAGAGATTTGGGTGGCTCTTAACAGCGAGGTCTTCAGAGCCGATGAGGGTGATTGAAGCGAATATGGAACAGCGGTGGAATGAAGGGGCGGAGAAAATTGGAGATCTGTGAGAAAACTCGCTTATCAACAGCACTGTCCGGCAGGATTCACACTTGCAAAAATCCGGTGAACTGGCCGGGAATTGAACCTGAATGCCATGGTGGGAGGCGAGTGTGCTAATCGCTCAACCACTATTGTCTCCTGTGGAAGTTGTGGTGGCGTCATCCGTTCCCATTTTCCATCCCCTTTAGCGCCGTCTTCTAGGTCCGGTTAGTGGGACAGGACATCTGGAAAATTGTTGGTTTTGCCCAGCTGGTGCTGCAATTCAAAGTAGAAATTGATAAGGAACATGCCCCACTGTCCAAACTTGGCTTTGGCATTTCGGGACTCTCATAGCCACTACAGGGTTTTGCTGTGGGTCCTCAGAATGAAGTGGTTGCCTGTCAGATAATACCTGTTTTTACAGACTGACTAGACGATGGCTAGGCATTCTTGCTTATTGATGTGGTAGGGGTGGCCGTCGGGGCAGAGGATGGCTCCAAGGCCGTTCTGACAAGCGTCGGTCTGCAGTATCAGGGGTCCTTCTCCATGAGGCCGATAAAGTTTCTTGATATCTTGGAAGCTGGTTTTGAGTACTTGAAATGCGGTGTGATGTTCTAATCCCCATTGCCACCGGGCTTCCTTCTCCACTAATGGGTGCAACCGTGCCATGTGACTGGCTATGTTGGTTATGAAATCTCTGAGCCAGCTGCATAGGCCAAGGAAGCAGCATAGTTGCTGCTTGGTGGCCAGATCTTCGGCTTCTTGGCTCACTCGTATCGAGTTGGCTTGCGGGTAGTTTCCTTCGGATGTGACTACATTGTCCAGGTAATCGATGGAAGACTTCCCGAAGTGTCTCTTCGAGAGTTTCACTGTCATCATGTGGCATTTCCATGCTACAGTATGCCGAGTCAGGTTTACAACCCACATACTCTAGAAAGGGAGGATGACACATTTCTTATAGCCTCTCTCCACTCATGGCGACCCAAGGTTACATGTGCCATCCCTGTTTTCCGAACAGCAAATTGGGCTCTGCCATCCATTTCCCTAAGGGAGCCAATCTCCTCATGGTTGGAAAGGGATTCTTCCATGTTGGCTTAGGTCAATAGCTGCTACCTAGGCCCGACCACTTGGCGAGGTGTTGTACCACTTGGCACTCAGGCTGTTGGGGCCCAAAGCCTGAATTTCAATGTGAATAGAAATGTAAGGTATGGTAATGGACTGTGGCCGATGCGGCTGCCCCGTAAGTTGGTGACGGCTGTAAATGCCACAGTTTGGATTGGAGAGTGATGGTCTGGATGCAATGACGAAAACTCGGTTGTATCTTATATAAATTATGACATCTATCCTCTATAATAAGAGCGAGGGCTGCTTTTCTCTGCGATTTAATCTCCGGGAAGTGGATTTGGCTGCTTCCTGTTGAACCGCAGCATCGGGTGAAGTAGCAAACCTGGACCATTGTAAATCTCCCCATGCCATGGGTGGCCCACCAGGGCAGGAGTGTAAACAACCGGATTGTAATGTTTGTAAGGCTTGTGCCCAATGAGGCTTAAAGTGTTCTCAACCACTTTGTGGATGGTACTGCCTCTGTTCGCCTACCTCGCTTCAACAGAGTGGTCGGTCATCAATAACCCACAAGTGCCATGGAAAATAAGTGGAAGAAGGGGACCAATCAGTTGGCCCCACCAGAGGTTCTCTCTGGTGTCCGATAAAAGGGTTGGACTCGTGCTCGTGATTAACCCCGTATGCTGGGGAAGGTCTGGAAAGATTCCCCCTCTCAAAGAAGGGCTGGGTAATGAGGGGCAACTTGCTCTGGCTGTGCCCAGGAGAGGCACTAAGGGTATGGATAGAACCCTGACTTGACTTCATGCTATGTATCTGAGGGCTAGGGTCTCAGAACATTTAGGTAGGGTGACTGCTTATGTGCCCGGATATCATCTTGGGGCTTTGAATCTGGTCAATGCAGGCATGAATTTGGGTTACTTATGATGAGAAGGCACGATCTCTCTCTCCCACCTATTGGGAGGCCAAAGCGCGGAAGAGCCTGAATGGGCGAAGAGTGCTACTATAAAATATAAAAGCAAGGACCGAGAGGTATTCCAGCATATTAGCATGCCATCCTGTGTAGTTCTATGCATTCTAGTACCCTTTGGATATGGCCGAGGTGCTCCTCCTATGATTTCAAGTATAAAAGGACGTCATCCAGGTATGCAAAACATAATTGCTACCTTGTCAGTACCTGAGCTGACATGAGCCGCTGTAAAGATGGAGAGTTTTTAAGCTCGAAAGGCATGACTCGAAACTAGATTTTTCCATCTGGACTGGTAAAAGCAGTGTATTTTCTGTTTTCCGGGTGCATGGCTATCTGCCAGCATCTCAAATGCATGTCTAGGGTACTGAAAATCTTTGCTTCTCGTATGTCACGCAAAGTGTGAGCTAGGTTAATGGCTGCAGGGGCAGTGGCATGAGTAACATTGTTCAGAGCTTTGTAATTGACAAAAAATTGTGTTTGTCAATTCTTATCAGGAAGCAACACCATGTGCGGATTGTATGGGGAATCCGAAAGCTCCACGATTCCTTGTTGTTTCGTCTCCCTTAGTTGCTCCTTGATATGGTGATACCATCTAGCGGACATCCTGTATGGTCTGGTGTAAACTGGTGTGGTTGTATTCAGACATATCGCATGCTGTATTGTTCTCGTTTGGGTAAGAGTTTCTCCAAGTTCGAAAGCGCAGGCGTGTTCGTTGAGAACTTTCTTTAATTGTTAGAACTGTGCTTCGGCGAGTTGGAGTTTGAGTTCCTCTTCCTTGAGAGCTGGAGAAATGGAGAAATAATGGCATCCGGGCAGAGTTCCCAGTTGAGTGTCACACAGTTCTTGTCGCCCAGGTATATCCTGAGTTGTCCAAGATCCATAACACATTGCTGCTGGCGAAGCCAGGGATGCCCAAGTATAAAGGCCTCGTGGATATCCAGTGAGATAAAGAATTCCGCTGGTCCTGAGTTTCTGTAAAGTTCAATAATGAGAGTGGTCCGCCCATAGACTGTGAGGGTGCAATCTGGCTTTGCATCCTTAACAGTTCGCGTTTGAGGGTGCAGTGATGCCCTTTTCTCGGTGGTCAGGATGTTACTGAGCACCAAATTGCTGGTTGTGGCTGAGTCTAGAAGAGAGAGAACTTTTCTCCCATTGACACTGACTTCAATGTGTGGAGCTTCTGGCAGTTCTGCCTCCTCATCTAGGAGCTGGATTATGGGCCCTTGTGGTCCGATGAGGTCGGTCTATTTCGCTCGTTGGGGTCGGTCCATTTCGCCCACCGGCCAAGGTGTTTCCCACCTGTGAGGTATATTTCTTGTTAGTTGCTTGCTGGGTGGTATCCAGCACACGAGTTGTGCCCCCTTCCTTTGATCAACCTCGTATCGGCCACTGTGGGCAATCTTTATGTAAATTATACTCTGGGCAGTACCAGCATTTCGAAAGGCTTGGGGTGTGTGGTGTTGGGGATGGGGAAGATTTCATTCTCCATTCTGCTGTCTTTTCAGACTCGATGGGCTTGCTAATTCTCGGTCGGTCCAAGATTGCTTGCGCTTTGAAGTGTCGGTCGGTTTCCCTTGCTCTTTTCACTACTTCATCCACCATGAGCGACTTTGTAATCAATAGCAGGTTTCTTAACTTGGGGAGCACCATATGTGTTACATGCAGCATGCAACTCTCTTCGCTTTCGCCATGGAAGATACAGCAAAACATTTGTACCTTGCGGCGTATGAATATCTCGACCTCCTCGTTCGGGGTTTGTGTTTGGCTGTAGAAGTCCATTGTGAGATTTGCCCATACCTCTTCTCCCGCGAATTGGGTGACAAGTCGGCTACTCAACTGACTCCATTATGTGGCGAATTCCATCAATCCAGTGCTTTAACCTTGAGTTTGGCCTGTGCTCCGCTTACCCATTTTTTGAGCGGGATGTCATTTTCTCACAATTCCTTTTCGAATTACGCTAGAAATACGAGTGGATCCTCATGTGGGTGTCCCATAAAGTCAGGGATTTGGAGTTCCCTTGTGCTTCATGTGGTACTGGTATGGGTGGCAGGTTCTGGGTTCTGCGGTCGCTATTCGGCGGCATGCCAGCATACTTACCCTTTGTAGACCATACCAGGCCGGGATATTCGCTCATCGGCCAACCAATGCAGCCGTGGTGGTAGGGTTCCGAACACAGTATACAGCATACTATGTGGGTCCCACGTCCTGGGCACGTGATCCAGCTACAAAAAGCGGTTTGTCTCGCCTGACACTCTTTGCGCCGATATTCCAATCTATCAGTATATGTCTTTTCATCTGCCTAGCCTAGGCATATGTAATGAAAGGTTTACTGGCAGTTGGCGTATTCTGTGTGGCGTATTCTGTGTGGTGTGTCTCTGTGCCAGGGCAGTTAGGTCTGAGGCAGTGTTCGTGTCTGGATTTAGCCATATTTACTTCGGCCATCTTTACTTGATTAAAAATTAAATTATTCCCCAATGAGAAAACGAAAACAGCGACTGTTTGTATCACTTGCTTGTCGTGAGAGAGTGTTTGTACATGCCCCGAGCATTATGCACTAAAGTGTTAATTATGAAAAACTTTGCCAGATTGTACTGAGATCAACATTCTCCACTCCCCCACACTTCATACAACCAATCAGATTGCACCACGATCAGTGTTCATGAAACAGTTTTAGAGCGAAAAAACTTACCTTCTGCAAATGCAGTGTTTTTGTGCAACGGAGACACAAAATTGTAGTTGGTCGTTAGTTTTCCTGTATGCTGTTAATACACATTTTTATACATATATGACATCAGTATCCACTATGTACATAACTGTCTACTTTGCTTACATTATCATGGGCAAATGCTTAATTTCAGACATCTGATGGGACATACAGCTCTAGGTGGGCATCACTGTCTGCTGTGTACATGTTGGAGACGTATGATGTACAGGTGGTGGTGGTGGTTGTTTTAAATCATTTGATTTGGAATATGTAAAAAACACTTTTGACACAGAGCTAATTTTTTAAATAAAGAAGTAAGTTTAAAACTTTTATTTAAACAAATTTACATTGGTTGTTACAAAAGTATACAAATGTTTTTTTATTTTAGCACCATCTACGAGATAAACGTAGTCATGTTTCGAGTGGCTTACTTATATTGTGAACCAATGGGACATTTTCTAATGCCATATTTGAAGTTATAAGTACATTGCGCCTAAATTAAAACTCTTTTGTACACCAAACTACTGTAATTACCGATATGATGAATTCTCTTTCCAAGAGAAGTAATTACAGTGTCTTCAAACCTAAATTTGAACATTTTGCTAGAATACTGAAACTATATGATTTTCATGTTCACTTTTTTTCTCTTTAAATCACCTTAAAATAATCAATTTTTTAAATAAAGTACATAAATAGAATGACATAACACCTTGAATTTCTAGAATTCTTTTCCATTTCCTGTTTTAAAGGCGTTGACGGCAACACCTTTTAAAATATGTTTCCTATAGTTTTGATTGTCCTAGTAGTAGACACCACTTCATAGAGGATAAAGAGACGAGTTGTTGAACCAAAAATGTTCCACGCTGCTGGGAGTTAGCCTTCAGAGAGGCGTTCTGGCAGCAACACCTTGTTGATTACATGAATCACCCCATTGGTGTTGAGGAGGTCGCACTTAGTCATCACCGCATTGTTTACCTGCAACAATGAGTTGTATCTTATGTTGGTACACTGTCAAAATCATTTGTTTTGAGATGTAACTATCGCTAATGGCTGTTCACTGTAAACTGAGCATTTTTGAAAGCCTTGCTCAAGAACTACTTTGTATGCACATTGCATATCTTTCCATCCCATGCAAAATTAACACTGAAATGGATTTCATAACTTTATTCGTGCATCAGTCAAGTGAAGCCATGGAAATAATTGGAAATGTAATTATTTTACAAGTTTGAAAATATATAAAAGGACAGGAATGTTAAGTACTCACAGTATAGTACTTGTCAACAGGTGCACGCACACAAAGGAAGGCAAATCGCTGCGTGATGAAGCTGGCCTAGCCAGCGAAACGTCACGATCGCGTAAATGCGTGAAAATGTGATGTCCTTTGCGTGTGTGTGCCCAACGACAAGGACTACACTGGGAGTACTTGAATTCCTGGCGTTTTATATATTATTGGTAGCCTAGCGGCCTACTTGTAACCTTAACATTTCACAAATTTGCAAACTCTGACACTTATATGTGTTTAAAAAACGGAAAGCAAAATAATTTAGTTCAGTATTCAAAAATGTCTACATAAACACTTTTAATTCAACATTACAATATGGAACTACTTTCTATCTGTTGCCACCAACTTTACAGGGTGCACGCTGCTCAGTGTGACCTTTGAAATGTATGTAGGTATTGTAGAAGTAACATTTTTCAAAGGTTGATTTCAAAAGTACTCACTTTACCAGGAACAGCCTATAACAATGTTATGTGCATTTGAATGATGCCACTAGAATGATAACTGCAAAGAACTTTGCAGTTAGGGTCGGACTTGCATACCTAAATGGCCTGCGTGTATAAGTGACAATGAATAAATGTAAATTATCAGCAGGTACTGCAAGTTCACATAATGTAATTTAAATGAGCGACTGCAATGACCTTTGCAGGATGTAAACTAAGCAGAAGTGTTGTAGGAGGAATTGGACCTCCGAACTTTCCTATTGCAAATTGCTCTTGTCTCTGCACTGTTCCCGCAGACAGCAGCGGTGAGAGGAACTGCAGGACAAGTTGTTTGTGCAGTATTTATATCATAGACGTCGCACACACTCGTACGTAACTACTTACATTAGTATTTATAATATAGACATCGCACACATTCGTATGTAACTATGTAACACATAGTTATTGCTGAAAGCCAGTTACTACTTCGGACTCGTACTTACTTCACTTCTAGCTGGCCACCATCTTAGTCTCACTACTGGAGCCAACCTCAGCACCGTGTTCATTACAAACATCCATGACATCTCCCTAACTTCACCTGTAGTATTCTTGTCTGCTGCACTAGTAACCACTCACTCTTTACACTTAAGTTACAAATTAAATTTCTGGGGTGGAATCACACTCCCACTTCGCGTCTTCCTTGGGACATTAGCCATTTGGTGTTCGTAGGTGTTTCTGGGAGTGAACCGATTTTCCGGGTCATGACTGAACCCTCGAAAGTCCGAAGAGATGCTTCTCGAGTTGTCACCGTTGTCCCCTGCTCCCTGATTTCCTGGTTCTGCTGATGTGGTCTGGAGTGACTGATATTTCTAGAAAACGTCCTCCTGAAGGCATCATTGGCGGCGAGATTGTTGCACCCTGCAGGGAACTTTATCCTGCGCTGGCTGTGGTCCCTCGCATTTTAATGGCTTGAGGAACCACAAGTTTCTCCTGTATCGCCCTCTAGCCGAGTCAATGATATATGATCGTGAATTGGGTACAGCTTGTACAACTTCTGCTGGGACCCATTGTTTATGTCGTTCACACAATAGTACTTCTTGAGTTGCATGAAGAGGAGCAGGATCGTGTCTGTTTCTGTTAACCTTGTCTATTTCAGTCTAACGACATGTGGTAAGGTTTTGGCGAACCCCTTTAATCAATGCCGGCTGTAGTAGCTTTGTGCTAGACGGCAGGGTGGTTTTCGTTCTCATACACAACAGTCGCACTGGGGGACCTAGATTGCCTCTGGGTGTGTTTCTATGGTGCAACAATGCTACCCAAATGTCTGACTGGTCTCCCTCACACTTCGCAAGGAGATTTGCTGCTTCTTGAACGTATCGTTCCGCGAGACCGTTCGACCGGGGAAAGTGTGGGTTCGATATTCTATGTTGTAAATTCCATTCCTCTCTGAACTTCTGGAACTGGTGCGATGCATACTGTGGCCTTCCATTTGTACGAAGCTCATCGGGTATCCAATGCTGCGAAAACCACACATTCAACTTCTTAATGACTTCATCGCTGGTGGAGGAAGTCAGTATGTGGAAATCAAAATAACCCAAGTAAGAGTCCGCAACAAGGAGAAAGTTTTTACCTTTATAATGAAACAGGTCAGAAGCAACATGCATCCATGGCCTCGAAGGGACAGTCTCCTCGCTGAGGGATTCCTGCAGGGGGTCGTTTTGTATTTTCTGGCAAGTGGCACATTTTTGGCCAAAACTGATTATGTCGTGTGTCATGCCTGGCCAAAATACGTGGTCTCATGCTATTACCAGAGTACATTGAACACCTTTGTGAGAGCAGTACAATTGGGACAAGATGAGGGGCTTCCAAGAGTGTGGTATGAGGGTTCTTTTCCCTTTGAAAATGATATATTCATATACCACTAGCTTGTTACGAAAAGTCCAGTATTTGTGTAGGTTGTCTGGTACCTGTTGTATCGTGTCAGACCAACCCTGCAGTATGAACCGGCATAGCGCAGACAGCTTGGTACTTGTGTGAATTGCATTCTTCAGTTAAGCTATGCACTGCGCTGACATCGGAATCACCCCGTGCACTTCATAGATGGCTCGAGTGTCTGGTTCTGGGATGTCGTGACAGTTACAGCTCAATGTGTCTGCAATGTACAGTTCTGACCCATTTTTGTATCTGATTGTAGGATTGTATGGAAGGATTTAGAACCGTATCCTGTGAAGTCTGGCCCGGCTATCATGGAGAGGTTTTTTGAAGGTTGCTTCCAGTGGTTTATGGTCTGTTTCATTAGTCACCTCTTGGTTCCCCAAAATGTATTCGTGGAATTTTTTTCAGGCTGATAGGATTGCAAATGCTTCTTTTTCTATCTGAGTGCAGCTCTGCCGAGTCTTTGTGAGTGCCTTGGAAGCATAAAACACATGGTGGTTTTCTTGCAGAAGCCACTGAGTGGCTACTAGCATCAACAGAGATTGTCACTGGCTTGGCATGGTCGAAATATCTCAGTAATGGCGGTGTCTTCAGACTGTCTTTGAGATCTTCAAAAGCATTCTCTTGCTCGATTCCCCAGTGGCAGGCGACGTCTTTCTCTAGTAATTTCCACAGGGGTACGGAGCGCTCTGCCACCCTTGGGATACATTTTGACAAGTAATTTTCATTCCCAGGATCGTTGCAATTCTGTAATTGACGATGTTTTTTCAGTCGCTCAGTTGCCTCAGTCTTCTCTGGGTCTGACTGAATCCCTTTGTCAGAGAGTATATGTCCCAAGAATTTTACTTGGGTTTGACCAAAAACACACTTGCTACAGTTTAATGTTAGGCCTGCTTTTGGAAGTTTCTTCATGATGGTCTCAGTGATGGCATCTAGCTAGTTTATACTTTCTGCACGAAGAAGGATGTCATCCATTGAGTACTCGGCTCCCTTTATGCCATGTAGTGTGTGGCACATGATTGGCTGAAATACTTCTGGGGCTGAAGCTAGTCCCAAGGGCATTCGCTTACACTTGTACCTACCCCACTGTGTAGCAAATGTTAAATATTATGATGTTTTGTCAGTCACCTTAATTTTCCAGAACTCTTTGGTGCAGTCTAGGAATGTGAAGTACTTGGATCCCTTCAAACGTGCAGCAATTTCCTGTATTGTTTGCAGTGGGTAACACCTCCTCTTAAGATTTTTGTTTATGTCAGATGGTTCTATGTAGATCCTCACTTTCCCATTTCTATGCACCACCACCATGGTTGATACCACTGGTGTGGGTTCAATGATCAGGTAAATTATATAATTTTGCACCATACTGTCTAACTCCTTTTTAACCTTGTCTCGAATGGAGTAAGGCACTCTCCTAGGCGGGTAGATATGGAGGTTGGGTTGATCTATTAAGTCAATGTCATATGTGAAACCCTTTAAGCATCCGATGCCATCAAACACTTCACCATCAAAAATGACTGTTTCTATCAGCTTTATAAAATCCAGGTTTTCACATGTCTCCCTCCCCAGGATGCACTGGTGTCCCTTGTCAACAATCAAGAAGGTGACTATGTGTGGTGTGTTTTTGTTTGTAAAAACTTTTACATCTGCTTCGCCCAGTACTGGAACACTGTCTTTGCTAAATAACACCAACACCTTTGTTTTTGAGGGTCTGATTGTTATCAGAGCTATCTGAGCGATTAAGCTACTCAAGACGTTGCACTGAGCCCCTGTGTCCAATTTAAAGGAAACCGAATTACCATTCGGAAGGGTGAGTTTTTCAATCCAGTCCAATTCCTTATGATGGATATCAATGGTTGATACGAAGAAGGTTTCGAAACTACTGGGCTCTGGTGTTTGGTCCTGTTGCCAACTGTTAACAGTAAGTACTTGTTTGGACTGGCATACTTTTCCAAAATGACCTACCTTGCCACACTTTTTACATTCCTTTCCGACTGCAGGACATGTTCTCTGTGGATGGTTGTAACCACACTTGGGACACTTGCTTTTCGTTTTGAATTCTGTCTCTTGTGACTCAGGCGATATTTTCTTGTGGCTAATGTGCATAGCATGCACGCCAGGTAAGGTGTTACCCTTCATTACAGACACCTGTAGTTTGGTAATTTCACTCGCTCTATATATTTGTACCGTCTTGTCAAACGTCAGGTCCTCTTCAACTAGAAGATTTTCACAAACCGTGTCACTACAAATCCCTAACACTATCTTATCACGCAGCAAACTATCGTACAGTTCTTCAAACTCGCATTTATTGCCTTGGTTGACGACTGAGGTTAGGTAGTCGTCGAACGGCTGACCTTCTGCTTGAGTAACCATGTTAAATAAGTATCTTTCATAAGTAATATTCGTTTCCGGTGCAAAATAAGCGTCAAACTTTGTTTTGATCACACTGAGGTTTTTGCTTTCTGCCTCTGAGAGCGAAAACGTGTTGAAAATATTGGCCGCATCGGGTCATATTGCAGTTATAAATGTAGCTACTTGTACTGCCTGAGTTTTACTCTCCAGGTTTGCCGCAATTGTATACCATTCGAATTGCTAGCATTCCATTTTCCGACAAGGATAAATGCTTTGGAGGTTTCAGGCTAACGGAGTTTCCGCCATTATTTACAACTGTAATGTTTACAAACGAGTCCCGGGTTTCGGCACCATGTAGTATTTATATCATAGACGTCGCACACACTCGTACGTAACTACACTCTAAATTCGAATCAGTGGGAAACCACCGGTGAAATTCAGCTACTCTAATCAGTGAAAATTGTTCCTCTTAGAATCAGTGTAAAGCCACTGATTGTTTCAGTAAAAACATTTCGCTGATTGAATTAGTGACGTGAAACAATTTCACTGATTGAATAAGTGACGGCCGACTGCAGTGGGGAATTAAATATTGCTTTTATTGAATATTGGTAAATAATTACGTGAAATAAACATATTTTCGATAGCTTACTATTTATACTGTGCAGTTTACCGTAATTTGGAAAAATAAGAGTAGTTTCGCAGGTGGCCGGGATTGAACTCGCGCACCGTTCGACTCCAAGCCATTGCCTTGCCATCTGAGCAACCAAGCCAAGATGAAAAATAAGGTTGTTGGGGGGGGGGGGGGAGGAGGAAAATATATATTTTATAGTTACGCTGCGAAATCATGTAGTTTGAAGACGTAAAAAACGGAATGAAAGGCTGTGTGTTCATATTGTCTCATAAAATGGCGTTTAGAAAGACGAACCTTATTTTAAAAAGTAATTATTTTGTATTAGTTTTATTCGTTTATTCGTTGTTACCTCACTTGATACACGTTGTTTAGCTGCCATTTTTAAACGATGTTCGGTGGCCATTTTTACACGCAGTTTCACTGATACATCAGTAAAAAATAATTAGAGACGGAGCAAGTTGCTCTGATGTTTCACTGGTCCATCAGTCAAAAAATAAACCACTGAGAAAACAGTGGAAAAAATGACTGACGAATCGGTGGGAAATGTCATTGAATCAATCAGTGAAGGAAATACAGCATTTTTCCACTGGTTCATCAGCTAAATTCACTGAAGTGACTGTTGTATCAGATACATTTGATTGTTCGAAACAGTGAAATTCTCACTGATTCAGATTTAGAGTGTACGTTACACATAGTTATCGCTGAAAGCCAGTTACTACTTCAGACTCGTAATGAGTTCACTTTTAGCTGGCCGCCATCATAGTCTCACACTACTGGTGCCAATCTGAGCACCGTGCTCATTACAAACATCCATGACAGATTGTGGAAGTAAAAAGTCAAAACTGAGGGGAGAGCTAATTTTTTTATTGGTACGCTCTCTCCCAACCCCTCGCAACTGTGATGCACATCTGCATCATGCGCACGACCCATTAAAACAGTAGAATCTCTGCGACTTTTTTTAGATGGCTCAAATTAAAAAGTGCATATGGGTTTGCCCCTAGATAAAGTACCTAGTGTAAAAGTTGAAGTTAGCGTCCAACAAAAGTCTTCGGCTTCTTAGTGACAGAAAATGGAAAAAAGTAAAATTAGTGGAACATTTTTTTAGCATATTGTTGCATCTCTTATCTCTCCTCCCCCATAGCACAGGAAGTTCCTCTGAGAAAGTAAGGAGTTTAAGTTCTAGTTATTTCTTGGAAAGAAAGAAAGAAGACAGAGTCACTACTGTAGTTCCTGTACAGGAACTTAAGTGTCTTAGAAGCTACTCATGTTTTCCATATTTTACATCAACATTTTAAAGTGATATTTAATTGAATGTAATATTTCAAACAACACTCTAATCGCGCCATTGTTAGTCAAATAATGTCTTTGTTATAAATACCTATGTCGTGGTACAACAGGAAAGTTCTTACAAATTTACGTAAATATGATTTTCGCATGCCTTGGGGTAAGGCACAGTCATAGTTGACACGTAAAAAATAGATTGACGGTCGATGAAGAGGCAGGAATAGATTCTTAACCGACATTCTGAGGTGTTTTATTATTTCCAGATTCTGAAATTCGTTAATATTAAGTATTGTTAATCAGCTGTACTGCCTCAAATTTATTACATTAATGGTTTTTAGGGTTTGATGGCAAGTTGTTATTATGAACGAATAATGAAACAAAATACCATTTGTAAAAAAAAAAAACCAAAGTTGTGGAATTTATTAATTTAGGTGAACGTGTTCTAAACATGTTCCAAGTAAAAAAGGAAAGTAATGGAAGGAGCCGAATGAGTTTTAGTTGCAGGCCATAGTATGTTCTGTCACAGGATTCGGTATTTGGCTCCTGTGTACGCCATATTTGATGTTGTTTGCTGTAGTTCTCTCGTCATTCGCTAGAGTGAACCACTAGTGCCTGAATTGCTGTTTGTGGAATAAGTCCCCGCCATCTTGGATTTTCACTGTATTTGCCATTAGTGCCATCTAAGAATGTTTAATGGAATTTTTCGCACGACATGGCATCCATAATAACTTCAAAAGCTTAATCAAACTATTACATATGTAAATTCTTTATTTATTTCCGACTAATGATTGCCACCCAGAAATAAGTCATTTTTTCTTATGGGCGGTTACAGAAATGGTACTGGCAACAGTAGTCAAGTAATACATGTTTTAAAACATGTGTAAAGCAATGTCCTATGACTTGTCGACGCCCAAAATAAAATACAAAATCAGTGATGCAAGTTACGAAAAACAATTCAGTAAATCCAAGATAGTGGGATCTGATCCCCTTAGAGTGTATGCAATTGTCGTTCGCCAGCTTGGAAGTCGTCGCTGCGACCTTCGTTCAACTGCTGCCTGCTAGGGGCGCTGTTGTCTATCTTTTGATTCTGGAGTTGACCAACAGAAGCACTGCTTTTTTTTAAATTTAATTTTCAATTCTAAAAATATCGTCTGGAGGGGGCGGGGTCGAATTGCTAAACCTTAGGTCGCCAGAATGGTGGACGCCGTAGCGAACTGCGCTGTCAGGACGTCTGCCAACAAGGGCGTGTAAATAAGGTATATATATATAATTAATACACTGAATCTGTTAAATTAAAAAACTAAAAAAAAAATTTCGATCCCAATTTTTTTTTTTTACATAATTTTAGAAATGGTACAATACGCCATTATCAGCGATCCATAACTCTCACCACACTCGCCTCACTCCCTCCCCAAACCAAATTATAAAAAATCGAAAAATAAATCACAATTATAACGAAAATAATTCTAAAAATTAAGAAACATATAATATTACCCTATCCTACACCCTGCTAACCCCACCACCCTCACCACTACTCCCACCCCTCATCACTACCCTCCTAATCATAAAAGTAATTAAAAATTGAAAAAAAATTCTAAAAATCGAGGAACATATAACATTACCTCACCTCCCCACCCGCTCACTCCCACCCACTGACCAACCTCTACTATCCCTCACCACCACCCTATCCCACCAATCATTAATAATCGAGAAAATCACAAAAATCCTTTACAAAAATCTAAAAAAACGAGGAACATACAATGTTACCCCACCCTCCCCTTACCATCAACCCTACCAGCCTAACCTACGACCCTATGCCTTACCACCACCCTACCGATCAGAGAACGTCGAGAAAATCGCAAAAAAAAAAATTAAAGTAAAGGAAAATATAACTTAACCCACCCTCCCTCGCTCGACCCCTACACCTAGCAAATGCCACTCTTTTCTCATCACCTATACCCCACACAATTATTATAAAAAATCAAGAAAAATCGCAGAAATTAAAAAATAGTTCTAAAAATCGAGGAAAAAATTACATTGATCAATCCGACCATCATGTTGGATGCCGATGGTCTTGAACCAATAACCTTAAAAACAAAAATCAAGGAGAATTTTGAAAAAAAAAATTGAGAATATAAAAATTACGTTACTGACTACGATCCCCGTGTTGAATTTTGGCAACATTACCATGTGCCCATGACTTTGGACCAAAAAAATTGCAAATTTCTGCCAAACAATCTTTAAAAATCTCCAAAAAATCTAGTTCCCTCAAAATTCTGTAAATAACATTAAAATAACTTACATGCAGGAGGTCCGGGGCTGGATTGCAGGTGGAGCGATCAGCAACGAAGCACCCCGATATGAAGACCAATAGACGACTGACACCGCTATCACCAACCCCCTACAATTTGTATTCGCTGTTTACTTGTGTTCGCTTGATTTTCCAGCCCACAACCCCGCCAGGGCAGCCCATCACATTGCTCGCTCGTGATTGGTTGTTGATCGCGTGATATCTCGTCCTCTACAGATAATTAGTGTAACATAAGGCGCTCCACATCACAGTTCTTTGTCTGATGTGAGAGGTGACAGATCACATTCTCTTCCTTGACGTTTTCAGCATTCAGTCTGGTAAGTTATTTTTTTACTTATATCTCTTCCATAAAACTAAGCAGGGTATTATCAAGTGTGCTTGTAATACACATACGTTTCCTCACCAAAATAAAAACTCTACTTAAAATTTCGACCGGATCACCAGATTTTCGCATATTGGAATCGTGCCGGACGATGCCGTTGGACGGCGGGTTTTCTCGGGGATTTCTCGTTTCCCCGCCCTTTCAGCGCTGCTCCATACCTCAACCACCCTCATCGGCTCTCAAGACCTCTCTGTTAAGAGGCGCCCAAATCTCTTCACTCAATTCAGTCACCTTATACAAACCTATCAATGGCAGATGTCCCGATAGCTCAGTTGGCTAGGGCGTCCACTACGTTGACGATTCAAGAGTTCGCATTACGGTCCCGCCATCCTTCAGACAATATTTTGAGCTCTGGATTTTAAATAAAAAACAGCGCTCATGGTGGACAACTCCAGAACCAAAATATGGATGACAACAGCGCCTCTAGCTGGCTGCAGTTGAACGAAGGTCACGGGGACGACAGTGGCACACACTAGCAGCAGTAAACAACATTACCGGCACTAGTGGTTCACTCCACCGGACGAGACAACTACGGCAGACGGCATCAAAGATGGCGGTCAGAAACAAGATGACGTACGCCGGAGCCAAATCCTGTGCCAGAACATGTGTTTATAGGGAAGGAAACTTTATAGACTGTGCTGTTGGCAGGCGGGTTTTCTTGGGCGTACTCCCATTCCCCCTGCTACTGCTTCCTGCAGCTGCTACATCTTCACCATATTTCATCCTCACCAGTACTGCGCTGTTAAGTCTAACCTAAAATTTTCATTCAATTCCCGCAGGCTGATCGGGAGATGTGATTTAGAAGCTTTCAATAATTGTACTATTCGTTCTGATATCTTCCAACTTTTGTAATTTGTAAAGTTTGACTGGCAAATACATGAATTCAACATGTTTTGGCAGCAGTGCTTTTCTGTCATGAAAACCCACAAAATTACCCATCTGTTCTCTCTAGAAATTGTTACACTCTTTATGTTTTCATTTTTTTTATCGCTATGTATCCTGCGTCTAGGCTCCAAGTTGAGGATTTACTGCAGTGGTACGGCCGAGAATGACTATGGTAGCTGTTCTTGTATGTATTTGCTGCCCCCTTTACTATTTTAAATATGCCGATGTGGAACTGATATTTTGCTAGTAATTACGACGATGTCTTTATAAAGGTAGCAACGTTAAGACCAAATATCCTTGTCTACTATAATAGTACTAGTTTACTTCTTTACATCTGTTTGCGTTGAGCGGGACAAATATTTACAACTTCACAGTAATGTAAAGCCCCTAACCTACGGATTAGCTAGAATTGTAGATTTAGGACATCACCTCAAAAAATTATTTAATTTTATTTACAGTTACAGTATCTCATATTTCGACAGTTTGTTTTATTTTCATCATTTCTACGTTTTGGCTGGATACATGTAATATTGGAAGTGTTAATCTACTGTTGTTTATCCTTGTCCTTTACACGTATATTTTATATATATATATATAATTACTACAGCTTTGCCACTGGGAAATTATCTTATAACTTGTCACATCTCACTTAATTAACAGTTTTAAGGCGACTTTATCTGCGATTTTATCCGTTTAATGATAGCGTTCTTGTGTGAACCCCCGAGACTCATAATTTTGCCACCGTATAGAGCAGTTAGACGTAATTTTTTGTCCAGAAAATTCATTTAAAATTTGTTGATGACTGTCCATCCTAAGGCTAAGGAGCAGTGACGTTTACTCTATAGACTCAAGGTAAGCAATGCTTACCCTATACATATTGGAAATGTTTGACCCTTTATAGTTTTAGTCTTAACTTTAAATTTAAACATTTAATTCTGAGTTTCCCGTTCCCGATTCGAGAAACAGAGTTTTCGTAACTCCCGTACTGTACACGCATTGTGCTGCTATCTAGTATTTATTTCCACAAACGGGAGTGACTAGCGATGAATCGAACTCGCAAGCGAGTTACCCTGTCACAATCCTTTGGCAGGGTAAGCAGTCGTTCTGTTTGCTTAGTCCAGTCCTCGTTTCCTTGGAAAGTGGATGAGTATCAGGTGAACGGGACTTTTCGTATAATTTGTAATATACTCCCTAAATAATATTCAGTTTAGTTATTATTACATTTATTTCGTTTCGGTGTTTATAACTAATGTTAGGTATTATAAAACAGTAAATACATGTGTAGGGCAAGGAAACTTGTAAGTTGCGTTTGTTAGTCGAAATTGAAAATGGAACCACAGCCCGGCATAGAACACTAAAATATGTGGGGCTATTATACTGCTTACCCTGTAGAAAAATTCACTACACGCCACTGCTAGGGAGTTGTTTTGAGAGGCGCCTCAGTATTAAATAAACGTGTGTATGTAAAGAAGAGACCGCGAACGCTATATTTTAGCAGTTTTAGTGCTTCGATATTGAGTGCGCAGCCGTCTCCACTTCGAGACCAGCCGATGAGTAGATACATCTTATGTATGGGTACAGGATCTCACAGCAACTGTTTTACACGTGCTCAGTTTTGTTTTATAAAAAAAAAAAAAAAAAAAAAAAAAAACTGTTCAGGAAATTCAATTTAGGACTTTCGACACAAATTTCCAAGATTATTAATTTTGAGGGTGTATCTATCTTATGGACTGTACCAGTAGCCAGCAGATAAATTGTCTCATGAAACCAGCCGAAAAAACGAACTTAATCAAGATTAACTAATTCATTTTACCTGTACCAGTCAAAAGGATAATATTCACTTTCACGCAATTTACTAATTTTATCTGCTACGTTTTAGTGAGGTGATTTAGTAATTTTTGCGATCCCAGCTAATTTTGACGACAGCATTTATCAATTTGGTTTTATAACTTCTTATTTCTGTTAAAAGAATGATACATTTTCTCACTTAATTTGTATCGACACTATCGTTACTTTCTTCTGGGATAATACAATTTCACTTATTCATAAATGAGAGTCGAGTATTTTTGTGTAGTTTTTGAAAGTAATTAGTTATTAATTTTGAAGGGTATTTTTTTTTTGCAAACCTCATGAAAAAGAATTTTTTGTCTTCGTCATCTTATTAGCCTATATGTATAAATTTTCAGTTATTTCATGTTTTATTTAAGGGTATTTGAAATTTCAATAAGTTTAGCTATTAACGTGGTTTGGTACTTACACTTCTAGACACCTACCTGCTTTGGAAATCACAAATTTCTTCTCCAAATGGTTTAATATTTCTGTTGTTGAATCGTATTTTCGTCACATATTTTCGCATTAGAAAGGGATACCGCATTTGTGGGTGTCATTAAAGAAGTCGCTAGCCAGTCGAGCATAGAGGAATTACGCAGCGCTTCACATGGCTGCTTTGCATCACACAAACGCCCGAACGTACATAGACCCTACGTTAATTATTCATTACAAATTAAAACTTTCACACATCACACACACACATTGACGGATCGCATACAGCCGATGGTATTTTCCGTCTGCTTCATCGCTGGCAACGAACAGTGGAAAACCTCGGAGACTACTTTGAATGATGATAAAACAGCTTGTACACGTACGATACCTACCCGTTCACATGAGTGTATACAGTTTGTATGATGATGTATCAATTAAACTGTGACTTCAAGCAGCCATGTTTGTCTTTGTTCCTTGCCGGACATTCCTGCACCGATACCCCATATGGTGTCACCTTTAAAACGTACTTTCAACCGTACATAGTACATTTCCTGTGTTGGGTCATTTTTGGGAGATAAACAATAGTTGCCATGACTTCTGAATCAGCCCTCGTGGATATATACACACAAACCCACACACACACACATTCATTATTCATAGCCAGCACTAGACTACAACATTTTGGCAAACATGAAACAATTTTAAGTTAAAATTGCAGCAGTTAATTATTTTTAAGAAGTTCCTGATTACAAAGTTTCCCTGTTTAATATGCCTTCAAAATTTTGTACCTCGTCTACAAATACATGAGTTACTCAACTCTTTTAAGTAATTATTGTTAGAAAGCCATTGCTTCAGTTCCTTAAAAAAAATGTCTTTTTGAGAGGGTTTTGCTGGGGATCTGCTGTACTCTAGTAGTTTAAAAAATTGAGCTATTACTATAATTCAGTATTTATTGTAGTGAAGAAACTTTGTGCGTAATAGCATGCTGTGGCATGCATATGCTACTGATGGGAAGGATGTGCATATTCAGTTGCCACTCACCTTCATTTTTCCATTTTTCTTGAAGACGTCCACCATGTTCTGGCGGGTCTGGATGTCATAGTACAAGTCCGAGCGGAAACCTTCTGACGCATACATGTTCTCCACTACGTGGTTTTTGATTGTCTGTGGAGAGATACAGGAACCAGAGTCGAGCATTATTCACCGTCAACATATTGCAAGTTCAGAGATAAGAGTACTTGAGCATTTGGAATGTTTAATTGTGATAAAATGGTGCAGTAATTAACAAACCAATTAACATAATGAGTCGTGAACCTGATTTTTGAATATAAGAGTGTAGATTTGTTAATGTTATTGCAGAACTTCCTTGCATTTGCAAAAATTGTCAGAAGTTTAACTACAGCTGTAATATTTTGAATAGACATAGGAAGATGATGCAAAACTATTGTCTGTCTACCAAATTTTGTAAACACAGTGGCAATCACTTCATACAGTATGCGTAACCTCTTAAGAAGACATAGTTGTCCACATAGGTATACTCACCCTCGTCAAGTAAGATTTATCATCCATGATCTTGTGCAGCCGAGTTTCTCCCAGCTTGTTAAAGGCCTGGTCAGTTGGCACGAAGAACGTGTAGGATGTCTCTGGTCCCTCGAGGGCCAGCGTCTCTGGACTGCTTTCCATCACCTTCTCCATCGCCGTCAAGAATATGCTTAAAAAACAACAAGTTTCAGCATTGATCTCAAGTCTTAACATGTTCTGGAAATTTCATGTAGTGAAAATGTTGCATGTACTACAGTTAAAATAGAAGCGTTTGGTGTATGAAAAAATCGTAATAATGAAAAAAAAAGATGTTTTACGAGCATGATATTAGAAGAAAATTTTCTCATGGTAAACTTACATGTTCTTACATTCCACTCATTTTTTATTATTCAATTTTGGACACGGACACTAGCAATAAACAATTCATGCTTGCAAGCTTTAGAATTTCATAAACACACACTGAATGCCTTAATTATTTTTACACCGAATATATGAATTTATAAAATAACACCTCTGCAGGGTTTACAGTTTTGTTTGCAAGAAAATACTTCATTGGCGGAGAAAGTTAGGAATGTTCTGAGGTTAAGAAACAAGGCAGTTGCTGATATGACAAAAATGAACGTTTGCTGGTCACACAAGTTAAGTGAGAATGGAAATGGTCGTTCTCGCACTGCAAGACAAAGACAGTGACACTGAAGATCCTGCCAGACAACCTGTAATACAGAAGAAGAAGTGAGCTGCAATCTCCATTGTCAATCAAGTACAGCCAATGTTAAGGTGAAGGTAGGGGACGAAGACTAAATCACAAAAGGATGGGGTTTTAACTGTAGCCGCAACTTAAGCATAGTGCAAGTCCTGCAGGAGTCCTGTCATTATTCTATAATTTTTTTTTTTCATACGAGCCATAAATCCATTTGTTTTTTCAACGTCATGCAGAAGAACAATGTAAAGATGCACAGTTAAAAACGGATTTTAGTGTTTTGTTTGGCAAAATACTTAAGTTAACTAAAACAATTGAGATATGAATGTAATATTTTTGGTACAACCCATTAATAATCGAAGACAAAACTGGTAATTTTAAGGAAGCAGATATTGAAGACAAAACCTTAATTGCATTTGTAGCTAGTCGTACTACACTCATTTGCCGAAAAAAAAAAAAAAAAAAAAAAGATCTCCCTAAAGGTGCCATTGCAGAGGCACATAAGTAGGACAGGCACAGGATATGGTAATATGTATACAGTAAACATCAAAATATTATAGCACACCAAGCATGTATTGCAGGGGACCGACACTTGCAGGATGCACTTATTGTGGTATGGGACCATCCATAGCACGAAGGCAAGCCAAATTGGCACCAAAAATATAATTAAGTAAAAAATATATATTTAAAATAAATTAAACATTTTACTCTGTAATTCCACATAGACACTGAATTGCGTATAAATGTTGGGTCGCGAAAAACAGAAAAACAAATCATAAAAGCAGTTCAAAAGATTTATATGGTGAATTATTAATTTATTTCTTATACATTTTAATTATATATATGATTGAGCATTAAGTCAACTATTGCCATATGAAATTTGTAAAATTGTAAAAAGTTGGCGAAATAAATTTATTGGAATATGATTAATTTGGATATATGTTGATTGTCGATTTATACATAGTTAAACATGGAAATTAATACACCCAAAAGGCGTCATCCATTTGTAATAAATTCAAGATTATGTACAGTACCGATTGCACCATGCAAATGGTTAAAGTGACGTCACAGAAATGTCACTGCAACACAGGATATAATCAATTGATGGTTACTTCCAACTTTTCTGAAGCCCTGTTAAAGTTCTACCTCCAGTATATTCCTCCGCCTCATGCAAACGAAGTTTAACCGAGACTAGAAAATTGCACCAAAGGGACAGCTCACCGCATTCATACAAAATCATCGCAATAATATTTTGCATAAGAGCTATTTATTACTAGGCATTGCCAGCATACCTATATTTGTTCTATCTTTATCTATAATAATTATAACTAGAAATACAAGTAAAAGTTCAATTTAATATAAAATATTTTTTTTATTACCAGAAGTATAACACGCTTGTGGTACATGTCATATTTAGGAAAGGACCCAGCACTCCATACATAGATTTGATTTTTCAAAGGTTTGATTCAAAAAGTGTGAAGAAACCGGGAACAGGCTATAAGAGGAGGCGTACATGGCCAGTACCCAGTGCTTTAAAAGTGCTGTACAACAGGCTGGAAAGGCAGAAGTATGCGTATTAAGAAGCAGATCAGTATTCCACGGCGTCGTGCTCACAAGGAATATCACCACCCGGTCCGATTTAAATGAGGTCGTATGGTCGGACTGCATGAAGCCGGATGGTTGGCTCTTCGTATAGCAATTCATCCTGACCGTACAATGATCACTGTGACACGATCTGTGAAGGCGTGAATACGTACAGGTTTTACATGACGTGACGTAAGTTTGGTCCTGTCAGACGCACTATAGATAGCATATCCGCCGACATGCAGTGGTAGAATGTGGCGCCAATTACAGAGAGATCTTGCAATATGTGGGACCGGACTACGTTTGCCGATCCGAACAAGAACCATTCGTCGCAGTTTGAACGATGCTGGCTTACAGACAAGGCAACCACTGCGCAAGTTGCCTTTGGTCCCTTGGCATCGTGCGGCACGCCGTCAATGGTGCCAAAGCATTAACACTGAACAGAGGAATGGTGAAGCATTGTGTTATCCAATGAGTCCAGCTTCATTCTTAATGAATATGATGGTCACAGCATGGTTTGCTTCCGCAGTGGGCGATGCAACAATCCTGCACTGATTCATGAATAGCATATGTCCCGGACACCAGGTGTTGTGGTAGAGGGTGCCATCAATTATGACTCCCGGCCACGTCTTGTGGTTGTTGAAGGTACGGAGACAGCACTGTGATGTATCAATGAGGTTCTACGGCCCCATTCTCTGCCATTTTTTCGAAGCATACCCAATTAACGCTATCGTGCAGCAAGATAATGCTTGTTCACATACAGCTCGCATCACCTAACATGTTCTACAAAATGTGAACACCATACCTTGGCCTGCCAGATCTCCAGATTTGTTCCCTATTGAACATGTGTGGGATATGATTTGGCGATGTTTGCACGACCGTCAACCATCTGCCCAAACACTGGCAGATTTGCCTGTGCAGTTGCTGTAGGTATGTTGGTGTGTGCTTCAGGATACTATCTCCCGCCTGTGTGGTGGAAAACCTCGTCACATCGCTGCCTGTATAACCACGAGAGTAGGTTCTACCCCATATTGAATGTGTACTTTGCGGATGATAAATAACGCACCCTGTGTGCGTGAAAGACTAATCATTTGTACTATATTCGTAATATCATTGATCTGCTTGTGGTGGTTTAGTAAAGTTTCACGTAAGGAAAGAGGATGTAGCGTTTTCTATTTCCAACTGTGTACATTCCAAAATAATTACACGATAATTTGAAGTAATATCATATGTTAACACAGCACTTTGTTTTAAGTTATGATAAAAAGCCACATTCCAAAAAGAATTAAGAGTCAAAAAAATGCCTGCAAACCAAGATATTCAAAATACTGAAAAACGAACATGTTATTAAAGCCAGAAATGTAAATAAAGTATTAATCTAAATAATTTCAACATAAGTGAAACATTATTTTAGTTCAGAACACAAGGCAGAAAAGGGTATGATGGGAAAAATAAAAGTACATCAAGTAAATTATGGTGTATTTTATTATTGTGTGTTGGAGCTATAGGCTGTTCACGGGTAAAATGAGCACGTTTGAAATCCCTGCTTAACATATACTTGTATATACGTTGTGCATTCTTCCGCTTTATGTAAAATTAACATTATCATGGGCCTCATGGGCGTCGGTCAAGTGAAACTGTAAAATTATTAGAAAAGTAAATGTTTTAAAAATATGCTAATTTTTACGCTTCGGTGCATTAAAAAAACAGAAAGCGAAAGAAATAATTTAACTTATCACAAATGGTTACCTGAAACTTTTTATTCGACGTTAAGATATGGAACTATTTCCCGTCCATCGTTACCAACTTTGCTGGGCGCATGCCACTGGGTGCGCCCTTTAAAATATACGCAGGTAAGAGCAGTGACGTTTTTCTAAGGTTAATTTCAAAGTCCTCACTTTAACGTAAACAGTCGTTATCGGATTTATAGATGAATGAACTAGTATTGTTACACACGGACTCCCGCACTGGACGCGAGGTCCCAGCTCCGTGGAGAGTGACCGACCTCGATCCCTCCCCCCAGGCAGATCCACTCTCCACTACGTCTCTCGATAGACGGGGGAATGATTGACAGCCGACCCAGCTGGTGTCACAGCCCACCCTCCCCTGACGGGAAAAGGGGGGGGGGGGGTGCAGTCGGCTTGAGAGGACGAGCAAGAATTTTCTGGTCTGTAGATAGGTTTGGGGAAGTTTGGGACAGTATTCATGATTCAGGATTTAGGACTCGCCAGCCACCTCGGTTGTCGAGGTGGCCTGGGGTGGCCATGTTACGATGGCATCCAACTACCCTATAGGAACTTGATGACCTTGAAACATGATCTTGCCTTTGACCTTGACCTTAAAACCAAACATTAAAAAATCGCAAAAAAAACCCCATTGAAAAAAAAATCTGAAAATCGAGGCACAAATAATGTTACCTTATCCTACCTCTCCCTCACTTACCCTCCAACCCTAAGTAACACTCCCTCCCCCTCCCCCTCCCAATCTCAAAAAATCGAGAAAACAATTATAAGAATCCCAGTGCAGTAATAAAAGTGTAGGAGCATATTACATCACTGACTCAGAGACCCATGTTGGATGTTAGTGGCATTTATCTTAACCCCAATAACCTAGAAAACAAGTAATAAAAAATGCAAAAATTTCAAAATTGTTCAATAAAAATCGACGAATATATTATATTACTGATTCCGACCCATATTCTGGATATTGGTGACCTTGACCTTGACCCAAATAAGATTTAACTCAAAAAATTGAGAAAAATTGTAAAAAAATCAAAGAAACATTTGTAAAAATCGACGAACATAATGTGTTACTGACTCCGAACACCATGTTGAATGTTGGCGGGGCATAAAATTTACCGAAACGACCTTCAACTCGGAAAATAAAAAAAAATCACAAAAAATTGCAAAAATGAAAAAACCATCGAGTTAAAAATTACGTTCCTATCACTTAAAACCAAGTTGGGTGTGTGTGACTCTAAAAGTTAGATTCTCGTAAAGATGGCGAGGCACAGCCACTCCCTGGTACGACGATCAGCATAAGTCTGAACCCCCACCTCTATATTTCATTGGCAATAGAGCGGATCAATCTTACGACCCCCCCAAAGCGAATGTTTGGCTTGATGGCTCGTAAAGCATACATACACTTCTCTGCAGTTGGCACGCTGTGAATGTAGCCAGGCATACCTGAAGTTGCCGTCGTGTCGCAGTAGCTCGCCGGCCGAGGTGTTGGCAGGCGTAAGTGCCTTGTTGATGACGTGCACGCAACCGTTGAGGCCGTTCATGTCGGGTTTCTCTATGAGCGCGTCCTCGACCCCCGTCGCTCGCCGATACACCTGCATCCTCAGGGGGTTCTGTTCGTCCAGCGACATGACCACCTGCCATACACATACATGCAGTCCTCACGTGCAACGAGCATACAAGTACCGTACATAGACTAAAGATGAGTTAGACCGATCTCTTTGGCTGCGCACAACCAATTTCCGTGTCCCAACATTGAACTGCTTTTCTGCCAACACATCTAGCGAAAACGGCGTGGTGTGGATTTTAGGTTAGAAAACTGATTTGTGCTTAGATATGTTTTTATACTTCCTCTAACCAGTTTGTAATGCTTTTTGATTAAATTCAAAATGGCAAAGGTACTTTCTTAATATAATAGTGTTTGTCAATTAAAAATTAAGATATAAACTAACACGTTCATCGCTGTTGACCACGTGACTTTGAAAGTTGCGTTCCTTGGGGGTAGGTCAATGTTGGGTACTTGCGTAGAAGACGAATAAACGGTCTACCTCATATTTAGTCTATGGTACCGGAGACATTACTGAAGGCAAAGCATAGGAAGGCTTATATTTTTGCCCTGTACAAATGTGCCGATGCCAAAACAAAAAAAAAAAAAAATGTGTTCATGGGTTGGCACTACTATACATGAAGAGTTCTCTGCATAATATTTCAATCGTCTAGTTCCATCCATTTTAATAACGATGTGTTTAAAATTCACATCTAATATATGTAGAATTACATTAAAAAATAAACGGCCATGGTGAGCTGTCAAATGTCTGTACACAACGTCAAATCGTTGTTAGAACACTAACTAGCTCACATCAACGATAATGTATGGCCGTATGAGAAAGTGGTGCTCACATCACCACCAACATCGTAAAAAGAAATGTGGATTTATATGAATCATTGTACTTCAGTCTCTACAATCGAATCAATATTACTATAGCTTTATTTTCAATTCCGTTGAAAAATATTCATAAAACAATAAACAGTTAATTTACATTATACGAAATAATTTTACGTTTTTATTTTGCCGATATTGGACTGGGCAATTAAACAAAATCAAATCGGAAATCAATTAAGCGTTCTGATTACTCCTATCCACTGTACAAGCAAGAAAGAAAATATTGGGCAAGACAATGTAAGTGCACTACTCACACGTGCTTAATGGCGTTGGCGACGAACATATTTATTATTTCATCTTTTTCGTACCACATACATTGAGAAACTGCTGTAGTGGCTAACGAAAACCCAGAGCTTATACATTACTGACCATTAAAATTGCAACGCCTAGAAGGACGCACTTGAAGGACCCCGCATTGTGGTAATGAGTAGAGCAGGGCAGGATCATGACGTGATTAACTTGTTCAGCCAAGTGCTGCAGCATGTGTACCCAATGGCAACACTGAGAAGCTCATAAGTTAGGGTCGGGGAGCCAACGAGACGTAGCGGTATTGTGTTTGCCCGTTGTTCGTGTACACAGACGAAATGAGCATGCGACGACGAAGAACACGACAGCCTAAACAAATAGGTTTTCACCTCTTACCGCGGTGAGAATCGTGGCCTTCCGGATCGTGGATTATCTTGCCGCAGAATTGGTTCTCGCGTAGGAAGAAATGCAACTACATTCGAGCTGATATGGGGTCAGGCTGAGCGATATGCAGGAAGCCAATGAATTGCTCCAACAGGCGCGAGGACAGACGTCCGGTGCGCGTGGCGATTACGGAACGCATAGCCACATCAAACACCCTCGCTCAGGAGTTCACATCAATCTGTGTCCGCATGCCCGGCGCATCGTCGTTTGCAGCATCAGGGCATCAAGTCCAGGCTCCTATCACTGCGGTTGCCACTGATTGCTCACCACATGCGCCTGCAGTTGCGCTGGTGCATTGAATGTCGGGCCTGGAGGGACGAATGGCATGTCGTCGTATTCTCTGAAGAATTTATCTTTTGGCTGCAGCTCCACAATGATCGCATTCGTGTCTGACGGCACTGTGACGCACTCCTGGCCGAATCCTGCAATATACGCCGTCATACTGGCCCAGTAACCCGGCTTACGGCAAGGGGAACTATCGAATTCCAGTACCGATCGCGTCTAGTCCGCATCGCTGGTACGATGACCAGCGACCGTTAAATCGCGGATGTGTTGGGACCTGTTCTTGTCCCCTATCTTCAGGGCCAGACTCGGGCCCTGTATTAACAGGACAATGCGCGAGCGCATGTGGCACACATCGTCCAGTGGTTTCTGGAGATTACCATATGTCACACTGATTTCTTGATCTACATGTTCACCGAATCTCTCGTCTATCGAAAACGAGTGGTCCATGATCGGTCGATGACTGACCTTAAACAGGACAAAAACTTTGGGCGCGCATCGAAGCAGCATTGGCAGGCATTCAAAATCTCTTCGTTTCAATGCCGCGTCGTATAACAGCGGTTATTGTCGCCCATAGGGGTTCCACACATTAGTGATTTCCCCATGTTCTGTACCTCATACCAAGTTTCAAGAGTAATCGTGTCACCTGTATATGATGGGCATTCTGTCCAATAAATCTGGCTGTGATAGCTCACGTCCTTGGTGTTGCAATTTTAATGGCCAGAAGTATAATGTAAATAAGTTATTTTTAATTTCTGCGAGTACACGTGATTTAGCCATCTACCATAAGATCTCATTAAATTATACTACAAAGTAGGATTTATTAATTTATATTGATAAAGCAACATGTACTCGCGTGTTAAGTGGCGATGACAAAATCACATCTTTGATTTATTCGATAGTCTTTGGAGCAATGATGCACTACATATTCGAGCACTCACAAGTAAACCCATTTTTCTTAAGACAGAATTCCTTCGTAACAGTAGAGCTCTCATTCTCAAGTAAGCGCGCTCGCGCGCGCGAGCGTGTGTTTACACAAAATTTGCTAATTCAAGTACACACTTACGAAATATTGTATTTAAAATATAATGTATGGGCAGTACATACCACGCTTCAGGCTTGATGAAATAATATGACATTTACACCACTTCTAGAAGTGACATACGAGCGGGAAAGGCCAAGAAATTGCTCAAAATACTGAAAGCTATAAATACACGCAGGGCGAGCAGTTTAAATTTGAAAGACGTAAGTTCACATTTTCATTTCTGATGTTCTGTCACTCGCGAAACGACATAAGCAGTTCTGAACAGGCACTAACTGCAGCTGTTCATCACGTAGAACGGCAACTAAGCAGGCCACGCGGTCGACGTCGACACAATGCACATACACTCGGCACGAGCGGCAGGCAGCGTCCTCACCTGGTTGTCGGCGATTTGGTCCGTGTTGAGGCGACCCTGCGTCGCGTGGTACATGACGAACTTGCGTGCCAGCTCCTTGTTGGACCGCAACTGCTCGTACCTCTCCGACGGCATCGCTGCAACCACACCACGTACACTGGTTTCTACAGTCAACCCAAGTCATGCACTGAGGCGTACTCACTTAACAACATAGTGACAGTATTTCGTCTGTAAAACTGCAGTAGGTATGTAGGTACGTCTTGTCGACAAAGAGGTCATCAGAAACGGATTAAGTTTCTCAGAGAAAGGTTACGGGGACGGTAAGGGACCATCTCAGCATTCGTCTGAAGTGATTTCGGGAAATCACGGAAAACTGAAATCAGGATAACCGTACCGGCATTCGAACCCATGACTTCCCAAATGCGAATCCGCTACGCCACGTCCTTCGGTGTGTGAAAACAAGTACCTACTTGGTGGAAAAATATTGGACTATTAGACATAACATAGTTAATATATTCAGTGTTATTTGTATGGAATTTTCATGCCATCTAATTTGATAGAGTGCTGTAAAGCGTGTACGAATTTATGACACAAGGAATTTTATTTTTGGAAAGCCATGGCAAACCGAAAACAAAATGGCTAAACCGAGTCCTCCTATATTCAAGTCCAGTATGTTACTACCACGCTACCTTATTCACTAAAGGTAGGTTTTAAAGTTTTCATTTGAATCTTTTTCCGCTAACCCCAGCTATATTAACTGTTTTGTAGATAGCTGATAAAAGCGAGTGAATTAGTTTTGAACATCTGATAACTGGTGAGATTGGGGTGTTATAATATTTTCCCGACATTCAGTATTTAAATTCATGCTATATACACATTTGTTATTGAGATTAAGTGCATTATACGTTAGTATAACAAAAGTATTACCTTATAATTGTGTCGCCAAACACGGCAAACGCAGCAGTAGGTTTTATGTTCAAAGTGTTGTGCGAGTAACTATACAATGCGAAAATCTTCTAATTTCCGTTTACAGGGACCAGTAAAATTTTAAAAGCCCAAAAGACAGAATGAACGAAAATTTATACACATCCAAAATATACATGATTGGAAGAAATAGCTGTAGAGGCTAGAGGAATGTGTATCTTCAACTGTATTGCTGATGCACGTATACTTTTAAAATAGCTGTACCCACAAGGCATAGTGTTGGGTTGCTATAATATTCAGAGAGAAGGTAAAAGTCACCAAGAGCAATAAATTATTACATGTTGAGACCGGTATGAGCAATATTCATTGTGCTACAAATAGTGTCTCAGTATGACGTCAGGCAATCATGTTTGTGAATACATTCCGCCAGACGTGGCGGCATGGAATTTTAGAGGTCCGTAACAGTGTCCTGCGATAATCCAGCTCATAACTATAGCTTGAACATTTGCTTGTAGTTCCTTGCATATTTTGCGGTATTAGGGGAGGAGTCGTGGGCGTTCACAAACGGAGGGCCACTGGCTGCAGGAGCTCATGAACTTACCACTAGGCTGTCGAAGTGCCAGTGATGAAGACCAGCGGTGATCGGGCATCTTACGAAATCGCACCCCACACTAGGCCGTCTGGACGTGTGACGTGTGATAAACTATTGATCTCCAGACGCTGCCTCCACACTCGGATGTGTTCGTAGTCGCCACCAAGACAAAAGAGGGATTCATCGCTGAAGATTACCCACTACCATTCTGCATGGCTCCATGACAGTTGATCACGACACCATTGCAGTCTGTGACAACGTTGATGTAGTGTCAAGGACATTATCAACCAACGGTCTGCGTGCATTTATTACTGTGTCGTGCAGCCATCTGCCAGTGACTCACAGGTTGTTGCAAGGTAGACGTCACTGCTTGCTGAATGTCCACAATTGTGAATCATCCGCATATCTTACATTGTCAAACCTACACATCAAGTTTCATGCCTGTAGGTTGCTACCTAGCGGGTGCAACTATTTTTTTGATGTGGTGTATATAATAATTATTATTTTTGTGTGTTCATGTCAGCTTAACATATGTAAGAAAATGCAGACACTCTTTTCCTGGCATATTGGCCATCAACACACGATAAACTGAAATATTCACAGCTCTGTCTGTCAATATTGACATAAATATACTGGGAGCAGTTTTTCCTCATTGCCAAATAACGAGGTACTTGGGCTATATTGCTAGCCGAGCGACAGATTTTTGTGAGTGCTATAGTGGACGTGGGTGAGATGTGAAGTAACGAATGGCAAGTTAAATGTTAATTGGCGTAAATAAATGTTAGTCGAAATAACTGTAATATTCTCAAAATAAATACAGGTGTTGTTGTGCAACATGTAATCGAATCATGAGTGGCGTATGAATCAGATGGATGCACAATGTAACCACGGCCCCCTCACCATCCCGAAAATTAATTACAGTTAGTTACAGAATACCATTTGTACCTCTGAAACACTTTAGAGGTTATAGGAAATGCTTTGGATATTAAAATCTAAAAATATATTTAATATTGCAATCAAGATATATGTTTCATTCGAGGAATGAATGCAACAAAATATATTCTAGTATATTTTATCATTACTTGTAGGTTTGGGCGAAACAAATTGAAAGTAAAACCTACTATTGCAGTTGCCTTGTTTCGCGACATAACTGCCACAGTACCCCGAAGTTGTTGATCTACGACGATGACCAAGGTCAGGCAAGTTTCTTCCCCTGGTTCCACTGTGCGTGTGGCCGTTCAGCTACGGTATGATATTGTACATAAACAAATCTGAACGCGCTTTCAAGTTCTGTGTACCGTTCATCTTGTCACACACTGTTTGGCTGCTTTGGTGTTGTGTAATCTGTAGTGCTATGTGTAGTGATGGTTAAAGGGCAAGACAATATTGTGAAAGTGATATAAGCCAAGATGGCGGTTCGAGGGGACCTAGTAGTCAAATGGCTACTAAATAGAGGTGGACTGGCAGAGCATGATTACAGTGTAAGATGGTGGGTGGAGCACAGTTAACTAAATTGTGGTAACAAAATTAAAAAGGAATGCTATCGAATGAAAAGAAGGTAATTAAGAAAAAAAGGTAATCAAAGATGGTTAACATGGCATGACAGAGCAGGAGAGAATGTTTGTTTCGGTAGCTTGCCTGGTGGCTAAATCGAGAAATTGGCACCACTTATGTGATGTAAATAGAATCCAATACGGAGGGTGCCGACAGCAGGGCCTATATGATAAAAACATAAACAAATATGGCTGCCACCTGGTGGCTAAATCGCCAGCTCGCCTGGTGGGTAAATCGATAAATAATACACTAGCGCCACCTAGGTGTTGAAAATGAAAACAAATGATAAACGAAAAAAAACTAGATGGCTGTATACGACGGAATAAGTATAGGTGAGGGGGCAGATGCCTGGCGATAAATTATCCCAATGAGTAACATTGGAAGGGGAGGGAGTGTTAAGACAATATGTCATATATTGGAGGAAGGTCAGTAGTGTACTGTACATGGTAAGTTTTTAAAATAAATTTTTCGAAGTTTTTAAACTTTTTTGGATTTTTGGAGAATTTTGAGATTATTACTGTCAAGTTCATGGGTACAGAGTCAAGGTCAAGGTAATGGGTCAAGATCAAGGCCACTGGGATCCAATGTTGTGGCTGGGTGACATAATATTGTGGCTGTTCGGCTCTGGTCTCCTGCCCCCTCTGATATAAAAGATTCGAAATTTTAATTTAATGTATTTTAAAGTACATTTTAAACAAATTTTTAATTATAATTTATAATACATTATTGAAGTTTTTATACATTCTTGGAAATTTTTGGAGAAATTTTCGATTTGGGGCCCAAGGTCATTCAAGGTTATTGACATGGGGTCAAGGTCAAGGGTCAAGGTTATCTGGATCCAATATGGCGGTCGGGTGAAGTCACAACATGGCAGCCGTTTGGCTCTGGCTCCGGATCCCGTGTATCCCGTGTATCGGTATGAATACCCTATGCCTACAAAACCAATATGGCCATGGCGGCCATATCGGCTCTGCCCTCGAAAACAATTCCCCAAATCCCCCCGAATTGACTGAAAAGCGGCTTGGGGTGATTGTTTTGGCAAATAGGGGGCTTGTACCTTTTCGAAGGGGAAAACGAGAAATTTGGCAGATAAAGAAAAGTTTTGAGGGAAAAAAGGGAAATTTTTAAGCAAAAAGGGAAATTTTGAGGAAAATTTAGTCGATTTTGGGGTGAAATGAGAAATTTTGATTGGAAAATGGCCGCTGGCGACCAGAATAACAGAGCATGAACATCACCACCCCAACGTTCCCAGTCCTTAGCCCCAAACATACGAAATTATTCTACTAAGGAAGTTAGAAAAATGTTTTTTATGGGATTGTTACAGGCTGTTCACTGTAAAATGAGAACTTTTGTAAGCCCTCTAAGATCTAGTTGTGTACTCGTTGGGTATTCCTCCGCCTTATCTAAAATTAACATTGCTGTGGGTCTCATCACTTTATTCATGCGTCGGTCAAATAAATCTGTGAAATTATCAAGAAAGTAAATACTTGACAAATCTGCTCGTTTTACATTTCGATGCATTAAAAAAACAGAAAGTGAAAGAATTAATTTTTAGTTAACACGGCACTTTTTATTTGACGTTAAGATATAGAGCTACTTTCGATCCATCGTTACTAACTTTACTGGGCGAATGTCACTCAATGCGCCCATTAAAATATATGCACACAGGGGCGGTGACTTTTCTCTAAGGTTCATTTCTAATGTGCTCACTTCATCGTGAACAGTATTTAAACACATTTACCACTTACAACTTACACACGTGTGTTGGTGCTATTTTGTGTCATTCATCACACATGCTCTTTAGTAACTCTTGCCACACTAAAAAAAAGGACCATTAAAACAATAATAAACATTTTCAGCATGTTAATAATTGCCTAGTTCTGGGTTCCTAAAATATTAGTCTCGATGAAATTTTTGCCTACTGATCTCACTGTACATTTTAAATTTCCAAGCAAGTGCGCATGCGAATGAACGGATTCCTATTAAAAACATCCACGTCATAACTAGTATTTGTACCAAGAACAGTTCACTGACGGCATGCAGACGACGCAGCCTAGAAAGATAGAGCTTGGAAGGGATATGTACACCTTAAAATATTTCTCTTGTTCTTAACTTTAGTGTACGATTTCGTTTTTATAACTGACATCCTTTCTTCTTTTTATGTATGGTAATCTTTATTTTTTGGTGTTACGAAACGATTATAAATTCAACATGTTACCGAGATCATTAACAGTGGACACTAGAAGGAAAATAACGAACTGCGTGAGTGTTTACAGAGAACGAGTACAAACTATCCTCTTCGGGATAAACCACACCAACTCAAAGAAGTACCATTGCCCATATACTCAATGCATGTGTATTCAAGGTCGAAGTATACAGATGATTTTCTTAGCTGTTACAGCTGTTGCGAAGCCAAACAGTAAGTTGTACTAAGAAAAGAACTTCGATGATTTCGGAAGCGAATCATGCCTCTTGAATGGATAAGGTTTCCGTAAAATAAATTAAATCCAAGAAAACATTTCTGTGCATGGTTGTAGTTCACTTTCATAAGCAGGCAAGCTATACTGTACGTAAAAGTTGGCTTGCTTCAAAAGTGTTCCTGTGTGCACGAATGACAGTAAACGAAAGACAGCCAATTTCTGTCAGGAAAGCCTTCGAAATTAATTTTTAAGGCTGTTCACGATAAAGTAAGCAACTTTTGAAATCAACCTAAGAAAAAGTCACTGTTACTAACGTCATATATTTTAACAGGCGCACTGAGTGACGTACGCCCAGTAAAGTTGTTAACGATTGATGGAAAGTAGTTCCATATCTTAACGTCGAATACAAAGTGCGTGGTTACAATTTGTGATAACTTAAATTATTTCTTTCGCTTTCTGTTTTTTCAATGCATTGTAATATAAAAATAACCAGATTTGTAAAATATTTTACTTTCCAATCATTTTAGTTTCTCTTGACCGACGCGTGAATAAAGTGATGAGGCCCATGCCAATGTTAATTTTTCATAAGGCGGAAAAATATACAACGTTCATGCAAGTAGATTTTAAGCAGGGCTTTTAAAAGTGCTCATTTTTCCGTGAACAGCCTATACAACGTACCATTTTTGGCTGGACAGGGAATACCTATGCATAGATATTACAAATAAGGTGGAAAATTTCACCAACTGAATGAATTTAGGAGAGATAATGTAACTAGACTAAAAAAAATTCTTCAGCGAAAGAAGGATTTAAGCTCACCCAGGTACTAAATGAAATGTTTCAGATTGTAGCTCTTATTTTCTAATCTCCACTAATGGCAATGTGTTTCCTCAAACTTACATGCGCAAATGCCTGCATGTACCTTCCTGCCCCTCCCCACGGGTTCAGGAAAGTTTGTACACCACTGAAAACTAAGCTAAATAATTAAAAATGATCTCGAGTTGGACCAAACAGATATGTGGTGTATTGAGCGGTGTGTTAAGAGGATCAAGTGTAGAGTGATGGCGGTTCAGTGGCAGCAGCAGGCACTCACAATACATGGCGGCCTCGGACGGCGCGAACATAGTGTAGTCGCCGAAGTTCTCGAAAGTGTCCTCCATGCCGGACAGCTTGACCAGCTGCAGGAAGCCGAACAGCCGCTCCTCCTCCGCCAGTTGCAGGATGCTCTTGGCTGCAAAGGAAATCATTTCTTTTTTAGTTGCAACCAATCCAAACGTTTGTCTTTTAATGCAATTTTAACACCCTGCACAGAATTTGATTTCCTGCCACCAACCGTAGATTAAACTGTTTGACACAAGTCCAGAAATATTGCCTCTGATTAAGAAATAATTCAGAAGTATCCGAAAGTACACTTACGAAAGGCACATGGAAATAAATAGTAAGTCAAAACGTTTCTTGTGCGATACATACAATCGAGTTCAGTGCCAGCACCACGGTTAATAGAAATCACGCCCGTCATACTGAAGAGCTCTCCCCTTGCTGCACATTGTGGAGCATTTCACAAACTGCCCTCTCACACAGGTCACTCATTTCCCTCTTCCACGTGATCTAATTTCCCCTAGTGTTGTGGATCTATTAAAATATCTACAAAGCAACCATAATCGGAACTTGACACGGTAAGTTCTTAATCAAGCTGGAACGTACACATCGTTTTCACGAAACTTCACATGCAAGAATCGAATGTCGTCGTATCAACGTATACTGGTGGACATTCTGTCAGGCCTTCCGTCCACAGTCGCCGAGAGCGGTGTTGTCAAGGTAGCTTCTTACACCACCCTGAAAATTCAGATGGGCATCATATTTCTGAAAAAGTTACATTTTGCATGTATTCTTCCACATTTAACAATTATCATTCAGAGGACAGATTCAGAATAATTATGCATCGGATAGTCTATTTCAAGAATAAAATCTCTGATACATTCAGTATTTCCTTACGCATAGCCACAATAATGTTAATTTTTTCATTGTTGAACATTGAAGAAAAATTTAATGGTTTTCACAGCCCAACTCCTTACACTGTGACGATTCACTAGTCCCGAAAATACTTAGAAGTTTGCCTAGTCAGTGAAGAGTAACTTGTACCTATGTCTCATAGGCCAACTTATCTAAAAACTAGCAACAGATGCCATGACGCTTCACTTTGTGCGTTACAGTTTTTTGCAAGATCTGTATCCTGCTGAATTCATTTCCGAAGTGTTTGCTTAACTTTTTTGAGTTCCCGACCAGCATGCCGCACAAATGTTTGTGGGTTTCGCACTAACAAACACCCAACTATCTCAATGTGTTCTTTACCAACAGATGGTCTGCTTTTTTCCCCTCATAAGACAGCCACAGGAAAAAAAAAAACTATCATACTATGTAATAAATGTTGGCTTCATGGCTTAATACTTGCGTCGAAATGCTTTCTGCAGTATGGCAACGATACTGGTACTGGTGGGTATTACGAAACTTAGCTTGAAACCATTCCTCCAGCAAAGTCGTTTTGACTTACTATTACAACCCCACCTAGACCCAGAGAAAGATAAATATTTACAGACGAAATAAACCGAGAGTATGCGAACTCGATCGCCAATTTACAAATCAGGATTATTCTTTTTTTTCTCCTTTGAGTGTCAGTGCAGTGAAGGTTACTCCTTGAGACATGGTCAGGGCCCCGTGAAGATAGGTTTAAAATATATTTACTCTCTATTCAAAATATGGTGTCATGGTTCATTTTTGTCGATATGCAACGCAGGAATAGGACGGACTTGTCTAGTTTAGCCACAAACCAACCTGCACAAACAAAATATCCCTACCCTTTAATTGATATTAACATGGATTCAGTTTGCTGACTCACGCAAGCTATATAAATATAAAGAACATATATTTTCTACAAACACTTTTCGAGCCATTAAAATTCTCTACATTCGTATACGCCACTGATAACTATGTTCGCGCAAATAGACACATTAAAAACAGTGAGTATAAATATTCAATACATTTAAATTAAATTGGTAATCTACCAACATGCCAAAAAGCTGCTTAATTAATTTTTTTGTGGAAAACCGAAGGTAAATTTAATCATAATACTACTCTAATGACCTTATAGTACCGAACTTACACTACTTGATTACTACCGGCCACATGCCAGGAACTTGACTGTTTGCATATCAGCCCTTAGCTGTCGAATTTCAACCGAGATGAAACAATTCTTCTCTGTGTGCCTGGTTCATCTGCGACCTAACAGCAGAACATCGCATTACTTACCAAATAGAGCTTCTTGCGTGTAGTATGGATCCGAAAATGTATGCGAATCATCTGCGAGTAGTAAAACATGCAGCATGGAGGGAAGTTGTGTGAGGAAGTAATCTAGTAGGCAGGAACTTGGAGAGCTACCTGGATACGATACATGTGGACTGTATGGGAAATGGTGTAGTGAGCGGAAACAGGGGAGAGAGCAAAAGATGCCTGGAAAGAACATGCGTGGAGTGCACAGGTAGCGGTGTAGTGAACTGGGACAGGGGGACAGCGCAGGCACGCACCTCTGTCAGGAAGCAGCACATCATCCAGCATGTAGAGGACGCCGTCGTTCCCCAGAGTGTGGTCTGGCCGCAGTCTGCTGCCTTCCACAGTCACTCCTCGGGCGTCGCAGTCCATCTGCAGCTTCTCGCTGCCCTCTGTGCGCGCACTGTGTTCGCCCAGCATCGCCGGTAGGCACATCGGATGTGGTATGACGTGATTCTCTAGCAGTGCTACCAACACAGGAACACTATTCAGCCACTGTCACTAACCACAACACTTTTCTTACCACTTCTCAACTAGCTTTCCTTTACAATTATTCCATATTTATACTTCACAGACATCAGTTTTAGTTTTGGTACTCTAAACATTTTCATCGACATCCCCTAAATGATATATTTTAGAATATCTTTCAACACTTGCCTTTTTTCTATTAAATATGATATTCAGTCATCACAAAAAAACAATACCACTTTAACACAAGCTCACAAAAGAAACATACTTCCACTGTGAGCATTAATGGATAAGAAGTAAAACATGGAAAGTATCCCTTTTAAAAATGAAACAAGTATAAGTTAGGTTCTTGTGATATGGTAAACTTGACTGTATTGTATGAAAGTTCTGTGTTGCTTAGGAAGTTTCAACACTTTGAAAATTTAGTAACGTGGATTTTCTTTACTTTGAAATAGGATTCAGCGTGACTTGGTGTTTCCTAGTAAGTTAGACAAGGCATGTGTTGCCTGAGAAAAACCTCCTGATTTCCAGGTTTAATATTTCACCTGTTAAGTGTTCTTCACTATACAGCTCACCCACCTCTGACATCACCATTCTGAAAGTGAACAGGTATCTTGCCCGAGATAGATGCTAAATCTGGCAGAATACAGTTGTTTTGGCACACTTTGTTCTTGCCTATCGGTCTGTGTCTTCATCTAGTGACATCCTTACTGTCTGCGAATATTGTAAGGCACGCGCAGAAGGCTGGTGTAGCCCTCATTTCTATGGTTGTAATATATGCAATTTGACCTACGCACAGTTACCTTTCTTGGAGTGCCCTGACTCTGAGACATGTCTCAGAGAACAGTGAACAGGGCACAAGCTAACAATAAAGAACTCATAAGTAGTCTTACTACTGCTTCTCAGTTCCATATGTAGACAAAGCATCCATCCGAGGGACGCCGCAGTGTGCAATGAGAAGACACGACCAGTGTCACGGGGCATGTTCCGGGTGACTTGCCAGACACACTCACAGGACTACTTCTCGAGGCACAAGACTACACGCTGGTTTGGTGGCAGCGGAGCTGCGACAGTGCAATGCGTCACTGCAAACAAATCAACCAAGCTCGGGAATCACCTGATGTGTTTTCCTCTAGGACACATATTCAGAAACAGATTGCCAAAGATAAACCTATGGAAGCTCTGAGAGCAGCTCACGATGATCAGCAGCAAAGATCACTCAAAATTTGGATTGTGCCTCCAATAAGGGACAGCCCAGAGATTGAATTCGGATGGATCCGGACACAAACGTCTGCTCGTTCTCTCTAATCATACAGTTATGGGGAGAAGTAAGATAAAGGTAGGTTGAACCTAACGTCTAGTCAACAGCAAGGTCATTAGAGATGAATCAAGTTACTCACAGAAACAGGGATGGGGTATAAATCAGCCATGTCCTGTATTAAAGAACCATCCCATTGGAGTGATTTCGGGAAACCAAAGAAAACCGAAATAAGAATTACCGGACCGAGATTAGAAACAAGTTTATCCTGAATTCGAGTCCAAATATTCACCACAGCGTCACCTCGTTCGTTGACGACGAAGAGGTACAGGAGTTTAGGCTTGTTGTCTTGACTATGTTGAAGGACTACACCAAGGTTGACACCCATAACAGGAAGGGAGACAAATGTGTGTTTCGGCAAGTACCTAATTCTAGGAGCCCTCGCATCTCCAGTTAGGTGGGTCAGGTAAAGGACGTCAGGTAGTACCGCAAAATAACACAGAGCCTCTCGAGTCGTAACTGTGAGTCCGGCATGCTCAGCGAACTGCGTATTTGCCTTCATCTTCACGGGAACAGTAAGAACTGATAACAATATGTCAGACAGATGCTACCCAGGCTGACAACGACAGTTTGTGGAAGCAGTTAGCCCACCTCAGGCAGGACCTGTTCGGGAACAGTTTCCGCTGTCGAACTTGTCTCCTCAGCGCTCCAGGAGGGCGGGGGCTGTCGTGAAGTCTGCGAGACTGGTCCAGTGCCAGCAAGGTGCAAGTCACATTCCCTCCTAGACTAGACATGACCACTGGAGGAACGAGGGTTACAGTAGGTAAGATTGGCTCCGGAACAACATTAAAAATTCACATTAAAGTTCCCACTGGTAGCAGAGAAGACAGATTAGGGTGTGGCAGTTCGGTAGGGTTAGCTCACAATCCCTGTCACAGCAGGGCCAGCACTGCCAGTGCCCAGAAGAGCCTGATCGAGTATTCCATGCGATACAAATCGAATCGCCACAGTAAGAGCTACGAATCAAGGCACTGTTGAGTGAAAGCAGATGGTGTGGCTAATACCAACCGTGGCACGATATTGCATTTTGCTATTAGAGTTATTAAAATATTGCAAATTTGTCTAAATCTGCAGTGTACATCTTTGGTATATTTGGAAATTTCATTAAGTTAATGCATTGTATAGACTTAATGACCAACCCAGATTCAGTGAAATATGCCAATTTAAAGAAAAGGCCAGCAAAAAAGTTGATATTGCTAAAACAAATCAAACGGGATTATTACAAAATAGATAGCTTCATCACGAAAGAATATTGAAACATTATTGAAAATTCGTAAATTTTATGCAGTTTGTGGGTTATAAAATCACGTCTGAAAATAAGTTTTGTTTTGAAAATACTTTATCTGTTTTAAGAAAATAGCAACCCAGAACTCTGTACATATACAAATAGCCCCATCAATTAAAAAAAAAAAAAAAAAAAAAGTATGGGACAGAAAAATAAAAATTTAGAACTAAAGCTGGAACTAGGACGAAGACTGGAGTGGTGTCAGATGTCATGTCAAATTTGCATTCATAAGTTAGAAACTTCACAATACGCTCGTTAAATTATAATTCACCAACACTAAAATCGAAACAGTTGAAATTGCTCCAAATGAGAAGATTTGACTTCAGATCTGTTGAAACTGCTCCTCTAGAATCAGTAAAATGCTACTAATAATTTGAGTTGCCAGTATTCACTTATTAAATAAACAGTCATATTGGTTGCTAGTGAACTGCACTGGTCTGGCAGTAAACCCTCAATGCATGCCAGTGATTCGCCAGTGGATGACAGCTCATTAACTGAAGACCAGGCAAAGTAAGTCTACTGATTGAATCACTGATTCAGATTTTGAGTAAAAGAATTCTGTCACTAAGTAAGTCATGATGTCATTTAGAGATCTTTCACTTCTTGATAAAGACAGTTCACGATAAAGTGAGCACTTTTGAAATCAACCTTAGGAAAAAGTCACTGCTGCTACCTGCATATATTTTAACGGGCACTCTTGAGTGACACGCGCCCAGTAAAGTTGGTAACGATGGATGGAAAGTAGCTCCATGTCTTAACTTCGAATAAAACGTGTTAGGTAATCATTTGTAATTATTTCTTTCGGTTTATGTTTTTTTAATGCATCAATGCTTAAAACTGACCAGATTTTTATAATACTTACTTTTGTAGTAACTTTACAGTTTCGCTTGACCGATGCACGAACAAAGTGACGAAGCTCTTGGCAATGTTAATTTTACAAAAGGCGGAAAAATATACAACGTGCATACAGGCAGATCTTAAGCAGGGCGTTCAAAAGTGCTCATTTTACCATGAACAGCCCATATATAGGCAACAACATAGGACACATCAGGCAAAGTGTTTCATCGCACAGCACGAGAAATTACGAGTGGTGGTAAAACATTTCTCTACTTGCCACGAACAGTTATTTAGAAACTACCTGGCGAAGATGTTCCTGTGACTCTACAACTGAAATATTGTATATATAACACTTACAAAACTGTTTATGCAAATTAATGTTTATAATATACCTGAAGTCTACAAGACTTGCTTGTTAAAATTGAACATTTGTTTTGCACATTACAGAGTAAGGTTTTATGAGATTTATTCTAATTTATCTGTAGTGTTAAAAAAGTTTCTTTAGCAACGGCTTTCCAAAGAATCCCTTGTACAGACACACAGCAATTTTTACAGTGTAAGCTGGTTTGAAACATTTCTGCTAACAATCAAGTTAAAACCTGTACGTACTTAGTTTTATATGTAGAACACATTTCAAATAACACTTTATTGTGTCATCCATGAAAACTTCACAAAATATACGGAACCACGCCTGTCATTATTATATCTGTATGTATGGCTCTGGAAAACGTGAGGGGCAAACACAGCCTGCAACACGCAGCGATTGCTGGGTTGTAACTGTATGTTTCAAGTGGTAGAAGATAAAAACAAGGTAGTATGAACGCGATGTGTTACGAAAACGGGTGGGAACGAGACATAAAAATACGAAGGATAAATATTTTGATGTTAATAAACGAATTTTATGACATTGTCCATTTCTATAGGAAGCCTTGTCTTCTATTTTGCACATCCACACAGCAATAATAAAAATACAAATACGAAAACGTCGGCGTAAACGCGATCGTCGTTTTCAAATTGTAAAAAAAATAGATGTTTTTATTTTCCTTGTAAACAAACAAACTCTTATTCTTCGTCTTCTTCTCCGTCGCAGGCTGACGCCGACAATCGCAACACAAGAATTTCGCGCAACGCACTCGACGCCGACGCGCTGCGACGGAATCTGCTTCATCCTGATTGGCTATCGTTCATCGCAACACATCGCAACGAAACACATCGCACTATTGTGGAACCAGCTTTAGGTAGCAGCCTGCTTGGTGTGCTGAAACGTCATCACGGTGGCGATCCGTCTATGCCCTCGAAGTATTAACAGCATATCTACTAACTCACTTCTCGAATAGAAAATGCGGTGAGAACTGGCATGAGTACTTTGAAACTGGCATGCCCATAGGAGGCCAGGGTAGATATCTGCTGGCGGGCGACTTACTCAGTCAAATGCGGTCCACCATATCTAAAAGTAAGTATCGTTGCACTTTCACAGTCGCACGGCAGTCCAATGTTCTGTTACAACAAATGCGACGCTTGGGACTTTTCAAGCACCTGTGGAAACTTCATATTCACGCTAAATCACCGCGATGTTCAGATTGTGATCGTTTCAATGGATTCAGTAATGAAAGGAGAGTGGTTTCGTGTGGACTTTGAGCATTTCCCGTGTTTGTCAGTGAAGCTCTTTCCAAGTTCGTCAGCGGTTTTCAAGCAGTGGGCTGGGATCCCCTTGCGCGCCAAGGAATTGGGAACGTGTGGTCCGGGAAGCTAACGAAAGGAGACACGAGAGTAAATATCTGTAACACGCATGCAGTGTCCGGATAAGTTACGTGTATTAATTTAATTGAGTATGTAAACTACTGACAGGTCGTGCCGTACAGGACTATTCCTTTGTTAACGTATCAGTTTGTTGCACCTCACAACAGTTGCTTAAAATGACGGCAACCAACCTCAACGTTATCATGAAAACGGCATACGAGTTTCTGCCGCACCCGTTCAAATAGCCCATGCATGTTGCGCATCGCATCACAGGCGACTACAATCCTGGAAACCAAGCCCATGTTCATCCACGGGGGTCTCATACACAGGTGATTTGAGATATCGCCATTAGAAATGGTGGAGTGGATTCTGATTGGGTGATCTCGCAGGCCATGGAATAGCCCGCCTCCCTCCCCCTGCCCATCATCGATTCAGTCCAGCGGTAGCACCCAGATGGTTGCGGACAACCACGCTGGAGTGCATCGTCATATTGCAGCCACATTCTCTCGAGAACAGCCAAGGATACGCCCTCCAATAGCTAAGGCAATTGAAGGAAGGCGTCTGTCGTTGACGCACACGCACTATGGCTCTGTAGGGACGACAAAGCCACCTTGTGGACGATAGGTGAACCGCACACACATCGTGGGTCACCCACATGTTTAAGCCCACAGTTCCTTCAGTTGTCCTCGCGGACCGCACATTTCCAATCTCAATACGTTCCGTGGGGCGGTCCCTAGTCCCCATTTCATTATTGCACGTCTTTACTGAAAAACACTGTGTTTCTTCTTGTACGTTTGCGTTCTTATTTTCACAGATTGCCCTATTGCATTAAAAATACTTACATTAAAATACATTTTTAAAATCGGTTGAAAGTTTTTATTCTGAAAGTAAGTTAGGTATAAGTATAGTGTTTTCCAATGGAACACTTCAGCCTGCATAAGATGCACAACTAATATAATAAAAAGTTGTAGAGACACTACTAACATTGCCAGAGTATATTCATTATCAAAATTTAGGCGTATTTCCATTATGGATCATTAAAAAAATGCACATAGCAAGAAAAAATAAAATAAAATAATACCCTATTCAAGCAAGAGCATGATGATAATAATTTTTCGTATATGCAACAAGAATTAGTAATAATGTTTTTAAATTTTTTTTTGTTTGATTATATATACGTTACTTTAGTTATAAGAACTAAAACTTTCGTGCTTGAAAAAGATGTACATAAATCAGTTTTTATAAACCTCGGTAAACATTATTACTAACCTTTTATTACATACAATAATTATTATTGCATTAATTATATTATGATTGTCTTTCTTGAGGGAGGAGGAAGGCGGGAAGGTTTGCAAAATGTTCTTTGTAAAGCACCCAGAATGGAAATAAACTAAAAATTTTGATTTAAAATGGACTTTAATTTATTATCATATTTAACACTTAAATAAAAAAAATTAGGGAAATATTTTACAGCGCTAAAAAAACACATACTTTATAATTGGATAAGATACTTATATTGATTTTTTTTTTGCTCTCAAGGCCTCGTTGAGAGCCACCCAAATCTCTCAACTGCTGCGTGTTGTACAGTCGGGTGCAGTGCTCCATTGGAAGCCATTATCCTTCTACCTTCAGCTAAATGTCAGAACATGCTAGTTTTATCAGATGTTTCGTAGGGGAGCCGTTGAAGAGAAATAGTTGGTCAGGTGAGCCATGGATTCAGTATTGTTGAAAACCGCAGGTTGCATCAACTGAAGGTTGTTCACGATAAAGTGAGCATTTTAAAAATCAACCTTTAAAAATGTGCATTTATTTTAAAGTGCATGCTGGCAGTGGCGCGCGCCCTCTGAAGTTGGCGACGGCAGAGATAAAGAAGTGTTCGGAAAACATCTGAGAATAACGAAATTATTTGTTTTACTTTCTGTATTTTTAATGCATACAAGTATATGAATGATCAAAATGGAAAAAATATTTACTTTTCTAATAATCTCATTGTTTTACTACACTGACGCATGAATACAGCGACCAGGAATAGGGGATGGGCATGACCAGCCGTCGATAACCGCCTCCTAGAACCAGCCTCCGGCAACATGGACGAGGTAGGTACTTTCAAATTAGGTTCTAATAGTAGTGGCGTGCGGTAATTAAACTTAATATAATTAATTAGCATCTTGGTATTCCATTTAAGCTCCCTCGATCAATAGTCACATAAAGAGTTACTGTATAATCCGTATGTTCAATAACATACTGTTGTGCTCAACCTAATAATGACTCATTATTTAGCTACGTCCATAGCCCCTTTCAGGTATGAATTGAGGTAAACGCTAATTCATAACAATGGCAATGTTAATTTTGCATTATATATGGCGAAAGTATACGGGATGTGCATGCATACAAGCAGATCTTTCAAAAGCGCTCGTTGACCATGAACAGTTTACAGTTAAGTGCGTCATCGGTGTGAGGGGGGGGGGGGGGAGACTGTACCTTCCCTGGCGTCGCTGTTGGCGAGGATCTTCTCGAGCCTCTTCTGCGGGATCTTCTGGAAGGCCTCGTCAGAGGGCGCGAGGAAGGTGTAGGGCTGACGGCTGGCTCGCAGGCGCTCCACGAACTGCGACTTCTGCATAGCCTTGGCCAGCTCCGTGAAGCGGCCGTCCTGCGGGCAACACACAGTCACGGCTCCGCGCACTGCGACCTCCGTGCTAGGCACACACGTGCCAGCAGTGCTGGGCAGCGACACTCATCACTAGGCTTATCACAGTTATGTTTTTTTTTACGTATTACATTTTTAATTACAATTTTGCAGTAGTTTTCTCCTTATGCCCGGTTGCACCAACATCTCACCCGATCCTAGTTCTGAACCAGGATCCAGTTTGCTCTTGGTTCCAATGTAAAAGTGTTGCACCAACGAAATTTCATGATTCTGTATCTCCGATTCGTCGATCTTGGTTCGTAAGTGATAGATCGAGATTAAGTATGAGGCAAATTTTGCTATTGGTTCGTAATATATGACATGGAAGTAGGCGTATTTTTCACTACAGATAGAACTATGTGTGCTATGTTTTATCTGTTTTAAGTGAATTATTGTTGTACGAATTTTACTGAATAATATTCAAGTGCGTATAATGTTTTAATTTCCCAATAAAACAATCGAACGTAGTTCTATCTGTTGGGGTATTTCGAAATTACAATTGTCGACGATGACTGCTGATTTCGGATTGAGATTTCGAACAGCCAATTTCGGCGGTTCGAAATGAAATTCATAGCGATTTCAAGTCTAGCTCTGAACTCGAATGGTGCAACAGTTTTCTGTGTCGATATTAGATCCTATCTCGGATCGAGTTTCGAACCACGATGGTGCAACCGGGCATTATAGTGGTTATTTAATCCATTTCCCTTGATAGTGCATATTTGAAGTATTTTAATAATGATGCTGGAAAATACAGCACTTATTAACTCGTGTAACACATACGTGTGCATGAGTCACGTTACCGTAATACTTATGTGACGTGTTGTAAAGAAATGAACACAAACAAAAATATACCGATATTACTAATTAGCCTACTCTCCTCTAAATTGGTGCAAGTAGTTAATTTTTTAATAAGTTCATAAAATATGAGTTGGTAGGTAGGACTTGACATCTCGTTGAAAACTAGGTATATTATTAGGGATGAAACCAGAAATATGTGCTACAGTAGTGAGAGACTTGCAAATTCACACGTGTTTTGTGCGGGACTAGAACCGAGTGAGCTGTCCCATTACTCATAACCTCAAACAGTTCTCCAAACATTTCAGTTCAGCTTTGAAAGTTTCTAACAACGCTGGGGTTCTCATATCAAACCCCAATATAGCATACCATTGCTACTGCTACCTACGTTATCCATATTACACTTCTGTTTCCATTTTCTTACATCATAATTAGTGGTTAGGGATTATTTGTTACCTTAGGTAATTCGTCCGCCCAGCTGAGCGGCAAGAGGAGATCAGACACAAGAGAGTATGAACAATTACACCTTCACTCACCAGCTTTAACCAACCTCCGGTCCACACTGAAGATTCCTTCATGCTTTCGCGCGTCCGTTGTGACCCCCGCGGTTCCAGCCAGATCATGCATTACATTGTCATCTTCGTCAAACTAAATCCAACTCAGTCTTTACAGCGGTTTGCACAATAAAGAAACTTAAGACATTAAGTGAGTGGGTGAAAAGATTTGGGCGGCTCTTGACAACGAAGTCTTGAGAGCCGATGAGGGTGAAGCGAGGTGAGTATGGAGCAGCGTTGGAATGAAAGGTAGTGGGAAACAGGAGAACCCCAAGAACACCAGTCGATCAGCCGCATCAACCGGCACGATTCCTGCATGCGAAAATCCGGGAGCCAACCGGCCGGGAATCGAACATGGTTTGCCTATGTGGGAGGTGATTAGTCTAACCACTACGCCACTGCGGCCCCTCTTGCGACAGTAAGCAGTGGTAAGAGAGCATTAAGAATGTTTCCAATGCATTGGCTTTAACCTAGTCCAACACAATGAAGTTGATACTGCTTACTACAGTAGATATTTTTCTGAAGCCTTCAGTTTAGCTAGTTAACGGAAATAATACATTAAAATAAACATATTTTCAATTTTTGTTTCAAACTATGCTCAACCATATGCTTCGAAAACAATCACCGAAAAAGAAAAAAAATACGAATTAATAAAAAATTGTTTCCATTTTGATCGAATACAGCAGTTACATCACTATTGTGTCAGTTAAATTTTGAGAGCCTACCACTTACTACTTATGCTTAAGTTTTCTAATTATGTAGACATTTCATACCACGGACGAGTCGCTATTAGGAGAGAGCAGTGTCACAGTACCCCGCGACACTCACTTGCGTTTAGACTACTTTGGCTATATACCACCCACGGTTACTTTCGACTTTCATGAAAACCTGCTAAAGTTATACTTCTAGGATATTACTATGCCTCATACAAACAAAGCATAGAAAACTACATCAGAGGCCCAACACACCACATTCGTGCGCATTTAGTGTAATATTTTGAGTAATAAATGTTTCTTACTAGGCATTACCAACACATCTATTTTCTCCATGTTTCATTTATGTTAATTACAAATAAAATATTTTAATTTATAGATAAAGTATAAGTAAAAGCTCAGTCTAATCAAAAAGTAAACTATTTTTATGTTAACAGAATATAGAACGTTTGTGATAAACAGCATATTTAGGAAATGAATAAAAAAACGTCATACATGGGGTGTTTTTTTTTTTTTTTTTTTTTTTTCAAAGGTTTGATTCAAAAAGTGAGAATAAACCGTGAGTAGACAACATATAACAGTTGGAGAGCTGTGGAGACGACAGATGCCGTGGCGCGGCGGCCAGGGAGCTGCTCACCTGCATGACGACGTCGACAAGGTTGTTGTCGACGGTGAGCGCAGGGTCGAGCACACTGCTGATGACGTGCACCACGCCGTTGCTAGCCTCCTGGTCCTTGCGCACTATGGCGGCGCAGTTTACCGTCTCCATCTGCAACACGCCCGGCTTATATAAATATATAAATATATATATATACACCCCCAGTAGGTACCCGGGCCGCCACTAGCTCGCTATCCTGCACTCTGCGTCCTTCCGTGCTCCACACACTTCAACAGTCGCCCTTGCAGATATTCTCATTGTACATAAAGGCTGCTCGCGATGAAGTGAGCACTTTGGAAATTAACATTAGGAAAATGCCACTGCCCCTGCGTGCATTAATTTTAACAGGCGTACTGTGTGACATTCGCCCAGTGAAGTTGGTAACGATGGATGTAAAGTAGCTCCATATCTTAACGTCGAATAAAAAGTGTTAGGTAACCGTTTGTGATAGATTAAAATTATTTCTTCCACTTTCTGTTTTTTTTAGTGCATCGAAGTGTAGAAATGAGCAGATCTGTAAAGTATTTACTGTCTTAATAATTTCACGGTTTCATTTGACCGACGCATGAATAAAGTAATGAGACCCATGGTAATGTTAATTTTACATAAGGCGGAAGAATACACAACGTGCATACAAGTAGATCCTAAGCAGGGTTTTCAAAAGTGCTAATTTTTCACCTGTCAAAGGCGTTTACAAAAAATAACCAGGATAACCCGGCAAAACTATTTACTCTGCTACTCGCGTTCGGAAAGTAGGACTAAGTTAACACAACACTCTACTCGATCAACTCTGGGCGAACCTTGCTCGGCCTCAGGGTAAAAACTCAAGACGTGTAAGATTCAACTCGACCAGTCATACAGTGCCTGGAAATTACATGTCACATTAATTGGTCACTAAATCATAAAGTAATTTTATTGGCCGATATTGATTAATACAGTGTTCTTTCCTTATTCGAACATAATACAATTAAATCACTACTCTTTGTCATTGTCATCACACCATTTAAAAAAAGCACTAAACGTTCACAGTTTTCATTTCCAGCTCCTGCCATCTTAAAAGTAAGGGTAACTTTTAAACATTCGTAATAACCAGATCAGTCTGTCGCGATCGAGAAAAATTGGTCACGTGACCGAATTAGTCCAGTTAATTCTACCCGACTACTTTCCGTAAAAGCCTCAAAACCTCAGTTATACGGTTTGTATGTACAAATAAAAACAAGCAAAATATAAACAGTAAATTTTGATAGTGCCTTGGGATACAAAAGTAGGCTCATAACTATGCATGTAGTGATTATAATGCTTTATTAATAAAATTTTAAATTGTGGATTTTTTGCATATACTGTATTTTAATTTTGGTCATTTTGATTCATGCACTTAAAATGTTTTAACAATGCAATATAGTAGGCAGCACCTTTCCGTACCGCTAATTTTTTTAAAATAAATATTTTAGTTAATGTCTACAAAAACCTAAACAACAAGAATTATATTTTTCAAAGGTATTTGAGCTGAAATTACAAATGTGACTATTACTGATCTTACAATCCCTTCACATGGAACACTATGTATATTAACGTAATTCCAGGCAATGGATATTTTTCTTTCCAGGACAAGCAAGTTGGCCAGATGGTAGGCGTGTTGCAATTCTTAGATATTTTTTTTCGGCCAAACCGTTTCACAGATTTATTCTAAACATTTTCCATCCGTGTGCATTCTATGCGTTACGTGAACAATAATTAAAATCATAACATAAAATATCCTTTCATGTATACACTAACAAATAGAAAATGTAAACAAAAATTTTTAAATCTAATAGGCGAAACTCACTCCAGTTGAAAAGAACTTAGAGATAAGTAAGTGAACGTTTGCTTAGAGTTTCAACGAGTTAGCAGGGGTTTATCCTGAGTGGCCAGCGAAGTCGTGTGCAGGACTCGAGGTACCGCTAGTAAGGAGCTGCGTTTACAGTGAGTGGAGGTTGGGTAACTGAGCAGAATGGAACAGTCACGGGAGTGAGGAGAAAGTAAGCGTGGAGGACATAACACTTAAATAACATCTTCCCGCGGTGGTGCAGTGGCTGCCACCGCGGTCGTCCAGGGACGCGATTCTCATTCACTTCTCCGTTTATCGGGAGCCGAATCACGTGGTTGAAACGATGAGCGGGCTGCAAGTTGCCGTGGCACGAAATGCAGTGATCACCTGCCTGTCAGAATATCGTAAACTCTGCTACGCCAGGCTAGCGATGGTAGGTGCATAATTGAGTTCTCGATAAGCGGGGAAGGGAATGAGAGTCCTGACACCCCAGGGGACGGGGTGTCACCCGCTCGTGGAGAGCGTGGCGGACGTCGCCAGTGATGGCTGGGTTTCCTCAGGGTTCTCCAGTATCACCCTCCACTGCACTCCGTCCTCGCTTCCTCTTCCCTACACTTCACCTCCTTCGGCTACAGTCGCCGCTCGGATGTACTGTCCCCCTCCCCCTCCCACTTCTCCCTCTCAAACAGCTGCGAAGACGAGAAATAACCGCTCGGTACAACCAACTGCACAACATGAACAACTTATTTTAAAAATTAGTACAGACACTGGCAAAACTGTCAGTAAAGTACGACATGCACTGTATATGAAACAACAAGATTGCATACATTTTGTAACTCTAAAATACTTTACTAAATAAGTTATTTTAATGTTTTCTTTTTTTAAATCGGAATTAAGCACCTTTGACACAGTATATGATTTATCGGTAGCTAAGTTATTTATGTTCGGGAAGCTTTAGAAAGAACGTATTACAAAAAAAAAAAAAAAAATTTTTGTATTAATTACTATGAAAATTTGTAAGAAAAAGTCTGGTACTGATGTTTGCAAATACTTCAAATAATTGATTTATTTTTGCGTCGCTTTTCAGTCACAATAATGCCGAAGCATTTCGGTAATGATTCAACATTTTCACGGTAAAAAAATAAAGCGTATTCTGCATTAGATCTTTACAATATCGTTGAAATACTTGCTACCATGTCGACCTTAGTTTAATACATGGCCTATTAACGTACTTAAAAAAAGTGTAGGTATTTCAAATGATTATATGGCGGAGGTTAATACCAATAAGATAAGTGTTACAAAATGGGTATATCGCACCAACTTTGTATTGCTCATCCATATCCCAACTTCACAGGAAACTGAATGTAACGCTTCCAACTCCCCAAGCGCGCTGTACAGCATGTGGCAGCAGTGTTTGTACAGCAGCGAAGTGATACAGTGTTGTCACACTGCATTACCGTAGTGTAAGGCGTGGAGGGTGTGCCGGCATTATTGTCACCAAAACTCCAGCAAGAGAAGTACATTACCTCCTTTAAATAGATCCTTGTATCTGGAGGACATGCGACCATTATTCCGTTATTTCTGTCTTGATAACGATAACGCGAACCGCGAATTTCCCAGCTTTTGTTCGTGCAAAGAACTGCACGATGCGTGCGTTTAGATGTGAGAGATGTTTACAAAGCTGTCTCGGCTCACACCAAGTGTATTTTGAGCAGGGACAGATAGAAAAAGAATAGAAATAAAATATTTTTTTCCGAAACAGTTTGTGATGAGGCTATGTTAACTGACGCTGTATCATTTTCAACTACAATTTTCTAAACGTTACTAAGTTGAAAGTTAGGGCACAATCATAATTTTCTAGTTTAACTATATCTAGTATATACGGTGATAAAATCCCCACTACTTGGTTAAATTATTATTCCAAACATCCCTTTTAAAGTGAAGAGAGTCTCTCTACCATGGATTTATTTACGCCTCTTTATATCTAATTTTCAAGACTTGATATTAAATGAAAAAATTTGTTACAGGATAATCTAAGTTTATGGGGTTTCACATACACCTGTGATTTTTCATGCGATGTAAAACATTACTGAATACCTAATGAGTGAGTCACTGGTTACAGTCACGTGTGGGACAACAGTAATATCAGAAAAACCATACTAGTTTTACGATCACGGCTGCGATATAACCTGTAACTTAACAGGCTCGGTTTTCAAATAGGTGATTTTCTTGGAAATTGAGTTAAGGAGAAATATGAGTAAACACAAGTAGGCGGGACCTATTCACCTTAATCTACATGCAATAAAATCTGTTCAACATGATGTGCCTCTATTGTACTATGTAACATGTAGTGTGGAATTCTGTAGTCGCTGTTTCCAGCGAGATATCGCCATGTTGCATAGCACATGGTTGAACGATATCTACCCTCCAGGCCGTAGCCAATAAGCTGCTGCCCAATGGCAAAAGCTCCACTAATAAAACGGTAGTATTTTCCAGGGCAGTATTTTTCAATCCTGATTATGTTTCCTACAAAAATACGTGTAGCTTGTCTAATAAAACATAAAAAAAAGCTGCACATACAATATAAAGTAAACATAGTATTCGACATTATATATATACACACACACATACACACACACACACACACACACAATGATTCACAGCACCCGTATCACTCCTTGTTCTCGGAAACAACATGACATCGGTTCTCATTTGCAATTTCAAAGCTCACCCCCCGTGGGGGCCACGGTGGCTGAGCGGTTAGCCTGCTCGCCTACCACCAATGCGATCCAGGTTAAATCCCCGGCCCGGTCACCCTGGATTTTTGCATGTGGGGATTGTGCCGGACGATGCCGTTGGTCGGCGGGTTTTCTCGGGGATCTCCCGTTTCCCCCTCCCTTCCATTCAGGCGTTACACCACACTCACCTCAATCGCCCTTATCGGCTCTCAAGACCTCGATGTTAAGAGCCGTCCAAATATCTTCACTCACTCACATCCCGTACCCCTGCCACCGGTATGTGTTTGGTTTGGGGGAATGGGAATTACTACCAATCGATGATTCATATAGAGTATAGTTATCACAGTTTTTTCGCGTGCTGTGAATTACCCTGTATGTATGTATATATAACGAGAGAGAGAGAGAGAGAGAGAGAGAGAGAGAGAGAGAGAGAGAGAGAGAGAGAGAGAGAGAGAGAGAGAGAGAAATTCAGTGGAGTGGAGAGATTTGGGCGGCTCTTAACAACGAAGTCTTGGAAATCGATGAGAGTGAGTGAAACGAGGTGGATGTTGAGCAGTGCCAGAATGCCAAGGCGAGGGAAACGGGAAATTCCCGAGAAAACCCGCCGACCAGTAGCATCGTCCGGCGCGATTCCCCAGGTGCAAGATTCCCGCGAGCGACCCCGGCCAGGAACGGAATCCGGTTCGCCTCGACGGTGGGCGAGTGCCCTAGGTCTGGGGGCATAGCACGGACACTCACGCCGTTGGAGTACTTGTTGATGCGCAGGCGGTGGCCGCTGTAGCGAGTCTCTATGCTCTTGTCGGCGCTGAAGTGCCTCGATGTCAGGCGCTTGTTCAGCATGTGGTAGAGCAGCATGGGGTTGACCCGGCGGCCGCGGTAGCTGTCCAGCCGCGCCTTCTGCTCCCGGTTCATCTTCTGCAACAAACACCTGCCTTATACGCTGTTCACGGTCAAGCGAGCACTTTTTAAGGCCCTCCCAACAGCCACTAACCACTACTTAATATTTCTTATTGCAACCTCAGGCATTGCATTTGGATGGTGGTGAAATGTATTCGCTGTGTTTATCGGTCCGAGTGCAATATTTATATTTAAAAAGCAGTATTAAGATGGAAATTGCATGAAAGGAATAATTTAGAAGGGCCTTAAAAGTGCATACTTTACCGTGAACAGCCTATAGTCCACTACCACCTCGCTGCAGTCGTTGAAATTAACGCAAACACAGGTTAAATAACGTTATTCGTTAAATTATTGTAATATAAATTACGCTTGTTTTATAAAAATTATAGAAATTCCTTCAACGTCAAATCTGTTGGAGGTAATTATACATTTTTTGAGGTTGGTAATTTCTTTTGTTTGCATTCCAGTTAAGGATGGTTCACAGTAAACAGAGAACTTCTGAAATCAACCTGTGGAAAAAAAAATCACTATCCATAACAGCACGTATTTTAACGGACACGCTGACTTACAGGTTCAGTTAAGTTGGCAGCGAAAATGAAAAATAATACGATATATTAAGGTCTTATTAAAAGAGGTTTTATATTTGCAGCCACTGAAGTAATTTGATATATTTCTGTCTGTTTTACGCAGATTATAGTAAACATTGGCATGTTGTTAACATATTTACACTCTTAGCTATTTCACAGATACGATAGTTACATTTGATTTTGGCTTATGAGTAAAGTGAAAGTGTTCTGTGGCAATGCTAATTTTACATATGGGGGAAGGAAGGGTACAAGATGGGCACAAAAGTATGTCTTTCACAGGCCTTTCAGAAGTGCTGAATGAACCGCGAACATCTTTTACACAGAATGTGTCTAAATTTGGCCGACATAACTTCGGCTGCAAGTTAGTCGCGGAGAAATAAGGTGAAAACATATGTACGACCTATGGTCTAAAGCGAATCCTAAGTAATGTACATATCTTTGAAGTTGAACTGGAACTAGTTTATTACAAACATTGGAGAAAATATACAAGATGGGACACTGAGCTCCTGCCTAATGTGTAACGGAATAAAGATCCAAAAACACCGCATCACCTGTTTGTCGCTGTCATCAAATTATTTTATGGAAATAATAACAGTTTATACCCTTATTTCGAGTTAACCTCCATGACACTGCAGCGAACCTGGGATTTAAAAGATGGATTATTCAACTGAATGTCACAATTAACTTTACACATTATGCAGACAGCCAGTGATTCCGTATTTGTAATAAACTAAAGAATTATGTTCAACTTCAAAGAAGTGTGCCTCCCTCAGGATTCACATTATGCCACAGGTCGGATATATGTTGTCACTTTCTTTTTCCGTAGTCAACTTGCTGCGGAAGTTATTGATAAAGTTAGAAACCCCCTATAGAAAAATGAACAATGAGTAACACAGGGAAATTTCGCGGATTCATCTGAGGACAAGTTAAACTGCATTCACGTGTACAAATGTGTTTTGATCCCAGTGGTCCATACTTTGTTGGACAAGCCGAGAAAGACTGTCAACCAATAACGAACCTGCAAGGAAAATAAGAATCGAATCCCGTGCAACCAGGTCTGGTATTTAACTGGAGTAACTGCCAATGCACAACTGACTGATGCACGAATGCACAAAGAACTGTGGAGTCCAGCTTGTCGCCGAATGGATCCGCGAAATTTCCGGGTCTCTAGCAATGAGTGCTGCACCTCGTCCCGCCACTGGTGTTGTCAGCGTGGTCGTGAGCTCACCTGGAAGGCGCTGTCGAGCGGCGCAAAGAGCGTGTAGACGCCGCGTCCCTCCAGGTCTGCCGCCAGCCCCGACTGCTCCAGGTGGTCCACGAACTGCGAGGCTCCCAGGTCTCGCGCCGTCTCCAGCACGTTCTTCAGCGGCTTCACTGCAACACAGGCCTCTCATGCAATCCACTTGCTACGACCTCTGCCTCATGGGCACTGCCCGTGGCAATGTTCCTTGTGAAATCAGCCCTGGCTTCATTACCCACCCCTCCTGGGAGTCTGCTCCTATAAAGCAGTGATAGTAATTAATTTTCCCATCGGGCCACTTACAACGTATGTACATTGTTTCACATCCCACAGTCACTCATTAAAAATCCGTGGCTCACATCAACATAACAATTTGATTTACGTTAAATATGTAATAAGTGAAACAATATATCATTTTATTGCACGTTTTACTCTAGTGTTAGTTAAAGTAGACGTTAAATTCGGTAACTGTATTTAAAGATAATTACTGATAAAATATTTTATCCGCTGGCCAGTCTGAGGAGTCCGGAGACCACACTACTTTCTATACTTTCTAAATATCGCTTTAGTTTTCCACAGAAAAAAAAGCGAAAATCGTCCCACTTTGTCGAGGTACCACCGGGAACCTACCATGATGTTTTGTTAACAAGGTTCCTAATGTTTTTGCCGCGGACGACACGGTATATTCCGTGCGCGCGCAGTTAGTTCACCTTTTGCTCAGCCTATCCCACCCCCCCCCCCCTCTAAACATCAAACCACTCCATTCTTGCCGTGGCGCGCGAGTATTAGCACCTTCAGTGCTGGTCCCTGCAGCACAGACGTGTCTCGTCACTGTGTCGCCTGCGAAAGACGCAACCAGCAATACTGTTTCGTGTATTTGGCTGCTCATTGTCAGGCGTTGACAAGCGCGCTCCACGCTATTTGCCAGCGAACGTCAGTATTTCTGGAGATTGGTTGCTGAATGAAATACTCTTATTTCGCATTATACCAATCGATTAGGCTAGCCGGTTGATTTATCAACATGTTGGTAATGGTAGTGCATAACTCGTAAACAAGTAATACACTCAAAACCTAAATAGTTAGTAAAACACGAATTACTGTAAGTTGCATGTGAAAGAATAATGCACATAATTTGTAACTCTGTAAGATATTTTGTCAGAGTCATATTATTTTTATATTTTTAAAATTAACTAAATAAGATTTTATTTTAAAACAAAATTTTAGCGTATTTCCGTTTTGGATAACTACCTAAGAAAACACAATTTGTAAAAAAAAATCCCTTAATCTAGAAATATTATGGATGAATGAAATAAAAATAACGAACAATGTTTACACTTTTTTTTTAATGATTTGATATAAATCCATTTTAGCAATGAATATTATCGTTTACATAAGTGAAATATATATGCCTAAAATAAATAATTAAAAATATTTCTAAACATTATTACTAATTGTATTTAATAAAACCAGAGTATTTATTATGATTATGATGGTCTTGCTCGATTAAAGTCTTTTATTAATTTTAAAAATGTGCTTTCCGAAGATACCGGATTGGAAATAAGCTTAACACTTAACAAAAAAAATATATGATTTTTTAAAATTATTTAAACATCTTAACTCTAGATAAATATTTTACAGTGTTTCAAAAGATATACATTGATCTCTCATATACAAAATAAATCGTACTTTTCTGACAATTTTAGTATTGTGTGTACTTGTAGTGCACCATTTTAAGCCACTCTCCCTGTACCGTAATATGAAAAATATCTTCTCCATTTATAAGCATTTTTTAGCACACGCGTGTTCGGGCGCATGCATTTGAAATATGGAAAAAGAAAATCTTAAATCACGCAATTAATAAGAAATTCCACAAAACACAGACTTACGGGGGCAGGAAAATAAAATACACGCATCTTGGCACCCGCCTTTACAGGTATTCTCTGGGGATATACACGTCGTCTGATTACCAAAGTGAGAGAACAAAAATTGTAGTTCGGGGTGCGTTCAGGCATGCGCAGTACTGTAAAAAAAAAAAATATCTGGGAAAATAAATGACTGCGATAATGCTATCTTCTGTGAAGCGTGATGCACAAGCGGATCGGCAAGGACAAACAGAGAGAGAGGACTTGGAACAGTTGATGGAGGGGGTGGGGGGGGGGGGGAGAAAGGAGCGGTGGTACTCACCGCCTGTGCAGCCCTGCTCGCCTCTGGCCTGCTGGTAGCCCTCACAGCACTCATAGCGGATCATCCTGCAACAAGAGCACAAGTGGCTTATCTCCAGGTCTTCCCCCTTCTCATCGTCATCGTCTTTATACACAGCTGATTAAGGGTTGTCCACGTCAAACAGCGTACCTTTGAAAGCCTCGCTTAATATATACTTGTATAGTCTATCTGCAGAATCTTCACACTTTTTTTAAAATAAAGCCTTTGTTATATCGCCCCACGTATGACGTGTTTGGTTGTTTACTAAATATGTCATGTATCATAAGCATTTTATAATTATCTTAACATAAAAGTATCTAATTTTTGACAAAATTGAAGTTTTGCTTAGGCCTATATAGTATCTATAAATTAAAATGTTTAATTTGTAATTAATACGAATAAAAGCAGGGAGAAAGTATGCATGCTCCATGTTTGTAATATCTAGTAAGAATAGTTACTCCGCAAAATATTACTAAACTGAGTGTTCTCGAATGCCGTGTAGTTTTCTAGACTCAGTTGAGCTTTACTTGCATGAAGCAAGACTTCCGAAAAGTCGGAAGTAACCACGAATGGACTATATGCACATTGTGTAATACGCCACCATAAGCAAAATTAACATTACCAGAGGCCTCAGGCCACTTTATTCATGAGTCGGTCAAGTGAACCTGTGGACATATTATACAAGTAAATATTTTAGAAATGTGCTTTTCTTACACTTACATTAATTTAAAAAAGGCAACAGCAAAAGAATTAATTTTAGTATTCATAAATGTCTAACTTACACTTTTACTTCAACGTCAAAAGTGAAACTACTTTTCCCCCACCACTGTCAACATTGCTGGGAGTATGCCGGCCCATTGTCCCCGTTAAAATATATGCAGGTAGCCGCAGTGACATCTATTAAAGACTGATTTCAAAAGTGGTCGGTTAACAGTGAACTATCTATACCAATTTGCACGACGCTTGTTCTACGAAATACGGCCATTGAGTTTCCCGTCATATAAATGTGGTAAAACAATTGCAAATGTTTTAAAAATACTGCCTCACTGTCGAAGTTTCGTTTGACTCACCTAGAATTAAATTTTATTAATATTTCACTTTCAAAGCTTAATAATGCTTTTGTGTTGCCATGTTATCCTGCACAGGAAGGAAGGTCAAGAATTGCATGATTGATTTTTTTGCACTTATAAACAGATGGCTTTCTTAGTTATCAAACAAATCCGCTTGTGTAGAAACTTAATAACTTTGATTTTTAAACTTTGCTAGGGAGCTTACACTTCGAACAGCGTACAGGAATGGACATATTTTGTGCAAATTATGTTGCTTAATTACCTTATTTCGCTTTGTTTTTAATTTTTTTGCGTGGAAATTGACCAAAACTGACTGATCTCTTCACAGTAAAAAAAATTAATTTTAGGACCTTTACTTTACCTTTAAAAATTTTTCTTAAACAATTATGGCGGCGCTAGTGACGTCACAGCCATTCTGTTTCCTTAGAACATCTTTCCGCGAAGCAGTTTGGAGAAAATACTAAATAGTGTGATGGGTTTTAGACGAGACGTTATTAAGCCGTTCCGACAAAAGTGGACTGGCATGGACGTCACAGCAAGAACTCATGAGCGGGAGCACATCACGAAATGATGCGGTCATTGCCCTGTGCACTGTGTGACCTTATGATACTGTAGTACTGCATAGTTACTATAGGCTGTTCACGATAAAATGAGCAATTTTGAAAGCCTTGCTTAAAATCTACCTGTATGCACGTTGTGTATTTTTCTGCCTTGCATAAAATTAACATTGCCATGGGCCTCATCACTTTATTCACGCGTCGGTCAAGTGAAACTGTGAAATTATTAGAAAAATTAATATTTTACAAATCTGCTCATTTTTACACTTCGATGCATAAAAACAGAAAGTGAAAGTAATAATTTATTTGATCACAAGTGGTTACCTATCACTTTTTAGTCAATGTTGAGATATGGAACTACTTTCCCTTCTTCTTTACCAACTTTACTGGGCGCATGCCACTCAGTGTGCTTGTTAAAACAAATGCAGTTAGGAGAAGTGACTTTTTTCGAAGGTTGATTTCAAAAGTGTTCACTTTATCGTGAATAGCCTTTAGTAGACAAAACTGTATGCAGACGTTATATGTATTTTTCGCCATCACAAATGTTAACAAAAACAATTTCTCATGCCAAAAAATGAGTGCATATGTCTTCTGAACAGTTTCAAACGAGTGATATGCATCTCACGTGAATATTCGGTCACCACATTAATAAGTACCATAAGCACCATGCCCTCAGCACTTCAGTACCTTGTCGCATACCCTTTTTGTCTGATCACTTCTTTCAAACGAGTCTGTATATTGGAAATTATTTTCTTGGTGTAATCTTGGTCTGTGCGATTCCATTCTTCCGTCACCTTCTTCTTCAATGCTTCTTTCAAGGTAACAGTGTTCTCCTGACTCTGGTGTTAAATTCATCCCGCAGATTCTCAATAGGGTTTCAGGCATTCGGGGTGGTGTTTTGGAAACATTTGGGCTCTTATATAGAAGCCATTCTCGCACCAGACGCGACTTGTGTTTCGGATCATGTTGTTCTGATAGAATTAGAAAGTCTATAGAGTTACTAGTTTGTCAGCACTTCTATTTAAACTGCATGTTAATAAATTTATTGACAGAGCCCAATCCAAGTATACTATTTATTTATTTTTATACTCTCAGGCCCCGGGGACTGCAAAATTCTACAAGGTTTCTCCTCCTCTCGGTCGTGTCTTACTGTGTGCCACCAGTTAGCCCTCACGCTTATCTACAACGTGTGCGTTGTCCCTTGGATGTAATTTTCTAGACTTAAGTTTTGTTACCATGAGGCAGAGTTATATCCTGAAAGTGAAATTTTTATCTACGAATGGAGAATACACGCCTACCTGGATTTGCATCTCGCTTGAGATAGTGTGGCGAGGGCACGAAGAGTGTAAATGTAGATGTTGCACGTAAGAGTGAAATAATTTTCTTTGTTTGGGGACACCAAGTAACTCTGTGCCTAGTAGTGGTTGTACGCCAGTGCATATTTCTGATACCAGCACACACGTACACATTCTAATAGACTCCATGCACAGTTGCTGTCAAGGCCTCGCTGTTAAGAGCCGCCCAAATCTCTTTACGGACAGTGAGCCAGAGTGTAAGTAGCAGCGCGCAAGGATCACCTTGTAGCAGTACGATACAGTTCCAAGTCTCTGCTGCACCAGATCTAATAATTATTATTATTATGATAATTAATGAAATAATTCAAATATACCGGTGAAAACTTTCGAAAGATTTTCGTAAAATTACGGACGCTTATTTCTTTTTTCACAATAATGGCCTTTCCGTTAATTTTACAGCATTTTATGTGAATTAAAGGAACCTCTTCGGAAATGTTCTAGTCGAGCTGTCGTTTTTCTGGTTCTATTTAGAGGAATTGTAATAGAAATGTTCATTTTCGTTACATGGGTGTTTTACTGCGTAGAAAAATGATGTAAAAACATTTTTTTTTCAGCTTAAGTACACAGCATATATAAAAAAATGTCTTATTTGCAATCCTATAAATCATAAATTATTGTGTAATTGAAAGGAATATTGGCGTAAAAGTCGAGTGACATCTAGTTTCTGCCAGTGTAAGGGTGGCTTCGCCGTGGGAGCTCCATGGCCGCAGGGGCCGCGGTGGCTGAGCGGTTAGCCTGCACGCCTCCCAGCAAGGCGAACCGGATTCAATCCCCGGCCGGGTCACCGGATTTTCGCATGTGGGAGTCGTGCTGGATGATGCCACTGGTCGACGAGTTTTCTCGGGGATCTCCCGTTTCCCCCGCCCTTTCATTCCGGCGCTGCTCCACACTTACCTCAATCACCCTCATCGGCTCTCAAGACCTCGCTGTTAAGAGCTGCCCAAATCTCTTCACTTCACTCCGCGGCCGTACTCGCTAGAAAGCATGCATGAGGCGCAGCGGCTCACCAGGGCAGCACCAGCCATCGCTCATTATGTGAGCATCCAGGGGAGCTTGTGGTTCGGAGCCCACTACATTCAGCAGGTGGAGTGCGAGTTGTGGATGCGCAGCGTGCCTGACTAGCACTGAGGAGATGCTGCTTCCACCTGAGCTCGCGATTGTTATCCATCTCCTGTCTCCATCCTAACTGCGTGTTTCAATGGGCACAGCAATAAGTGCCACACTATCACTAGAATTGTTGGAGGAATATATTCCATGCTCAAAATCCTGTTTATACTACGAAGTTTTCATTTGTCTATACTGCTTTTATTTAGTGCCCGTTTGCTTGAAACACATACGTGTAAGACTTGACAAGTCATATACTTATTTTAGCTCATAATAACTTTACAGCTGCGTATTCAACGCGTGAACAAAATCATCTGGCGAATGATGATCATAATTCTACAGTTTTAAGGATTCAAATTGGGGTTTAAATACTACATACTAAACAGTGCTTTAAAAATCGCCCATACTCATTCTCAATTCCTTTCCCAAATCTAAAGTGCAGTATGTGTAATACTGTATTGTTCACATTACGAGCAGCATTTAAAACGTAAATCATAAAACGAAAAACTCTCGGGTAAATTGTAGGCTGATTACTGATAACTAGCGACCCGCCCCGGCTTCGCACGGGTGCAATTAAGATAAAAAAACTGCTTAACCCGACGTTAATTAGGTTGGGTAAACTCTCCTAAAGCATTAAAAAAAGCACATTATAATTTAATAATTAATTAAATAATTTATAATTTAAAGTTTTTTTGCTACTTTTATTTGATAATTTTTTACTTCTTTATAATTTTTCATATTAATATACATTATATTACAATGCAATTTATCTGAGATAGAAGTATTTAATATGTTATTGGCTAAGACATTCTCTGTAGACAATGTTTGACGTCCTGTTATTGTTTGGTAGCAAAATGTACTGTTTCTCGGGACTTCCAACTCGTGATAAACCAACATATAGTTGGCCATGGGAAAAAAACTCTTTTCGTAGGTCGATTCCAACCAAAGAGAAAGTTTAACCCTGGGACTTATTAATAGTAATCGCGAACGATGTTTTTACGGGAAATTGCAACCGTTTGAAAGATATTGGCAAATCCGTGGGAATCATGGGAATCCTCGGGATGTTTGCCAGCTGGCCGGCTGCTGGACCGGTGAGGATGGTCGCGACAATCAAATTTTCTTTCAAGTCTTTAATGAGAAATCTTGTGCCATTACACATGTTAGGAGGGCTTATATTCCTTAAAAGCATGATAGGAGTACCGACTTTTAATGATAGTTCGTGAGGTGGCAAGCCAGAAGGATTAAGCGAATTTAGAAAATCTTGAGGAAAGTGGACGACATCGTCAACATTGGTGACTGTGTCAATCGACTTATAGGTTTTGACTTGGCCGGGAACTCTTTGTATAATGAGATTGTTGATTTCATTGACAGTGTCGTTCCTAGGCGATACTATTGCCCTGGAACACAACCAGTGAAAGTCTCTTTCTAGTAAATTTTCGAGGCCCGGGTATACTGCTTCTATAAGATGCTGCAGACTGTGGACTATCTGACCTAATGTCTCATTTAAAATGATTTCAGCAGAATTAGTGCCCAAATTTAGAGAAGGAAAAACTCCTTCTCCAAGTCTGAGCAATTGTTGTGGGAAATCTTTATGCGTGTCTCCACCAAGATAGGCTCTCATTTTTGTTGGCAAATTTAGGTGTTGAATAAAACTCCATAAGGGAGATGATTTAAGACATGCTTTTATGATATCTGCACGCGTCCCTTTTGCAACTACAGGGAGTGTCTGCCGAGATCCCCAGCAAACACGAAAGTAACTCCCCCCATAATGGCAGTAGAGCTTCTAAGGTTGGCGCCGTACGCAGCACACAGCACGTTTTATTTTCCGAATCTGTCCGTCCTGCAAAGCCGTAGTACATTATTTTGTTCTATCATCAATAGTTTTCGCAGCGCACGCAATGTAAGGAATTTTATAGGTCATTAATTTACACTTTGGGTTCATTATTGGAGTTTTAGTAGGGGTCCCTATTGATTTTTAAAAATAATATAGCCCATGACACTCAGTGATAACGTAGCATTCTACTGGTGGAAGAATTTTTAAAATCGGATGAGTAGTTTCGAAGATTACCTCCTACATCCAAACACACAAACACACAAAGTTACAAACACTACCTCTTTATAATATTAGTATAGATGTCAGCAACTGTCTGCAACATACTAAACGACGTCAAGTGATTAATGGGTCACTGTCTTTTTTATGTCTAGTGATGAAAATCATTAGAATTACACCAGCCTGCTGATTCCAAAACTGCCGAATCAAAAACGTATGTATATCATGGAACGATTCCAGCTCAATGAAATAGCTTAACTGAATAACTAGCGAACATCAGAAAGATCCTGGCATGGTCCCTACTGTTTTAAAGACAAGGTCGGCAGAAATAGTCGACTTGCAATAGTCTGTTAGGTTAGCCGGTATTGTACCCACTGTTCGCTGGCACCTTGTGCTTGCTGGAAATAAGCGAGCGACGCAAAATTCGAATTTGACCGAAGCTGCTGAACCCGAGGTCAGCCCAGATGAAAATGGAAGGGGAAGGGGCAGATGGGTTCGCTGCACTCCGAACTCTATTTAGCAAAAGGCCCTGCTAGGTAGAAATTAGAATAATTCTGTTACATCTGTGCTTAACTGACGGTCCTACAAACTATTCTAGATGTTAACTAAACATCATAGTGATATTCTACACTTGTGTGCAGGAATTCAGAACTAATTGGAGAAATTAATAACAGCGGAACGAACAGGCAGACCAGACTAAAAAAATATATATATATCAGGAGATCGCCTAGGGTCCGGTACGGTAGGACATGGCGTACTGTGGCCGTGTGCGTAGGGCATAAAGCACGAACGCGATGTACGCTCAACATTGCGGTGGGAACTATTGCAAAATTCACATCAGGTTTAACAACGTCAAGTTGCTGTCTCTGATGTCTGATATGGCCAGTAGACAGTCCCATAGATAGCATGTGGGTGCCTTTCCCCGAGGTTGAATAACTGAGAAGTTGGAATAAGGTATGGCTAGTGCTGCCAAGGAGTTTGGGATCGCAATAAGCATCGTGTTACGAGCCTGGGCGGCATTCTGAACGACAGTAAAAGCTGTACGAAGGTTTGGTAGTGGTCGTCCATGAGCATCCACGGCGACGGAGGGCAGTTACATCGTACTACAAGTAAGGAGAGATCCACGAAAGGAATTGGATGAAACCGCAAGACACATCAACGCACTACTTCATTTCCACGTTTCCTGGAGACTGCAACACAAAGGTAGTTTGTACCTTCGGCGACCAGAATGGTGTGTGTCATTGACGCCTATCCATCAGAGACGGCGTTGCTATGGTGCTAGGAACACAAGGTAGAGTGATCTTTACAGATGTGAAGATGTAAACCGATTTAGTTTCGCTAGCGATTACGGGTCTTTATACATCATCGGTTTACAGGTGGCGGATTTCTCGTTTGGGAAGGCATTATTCTCGGTGACCTCACGGAGTTCCACATCTTCCAAGGTGGTTCAGTCACTTGTGGCCGCTATTGTATCAAGAATCTCTTTCCTCGCGTGCGTCTTTTTCGGGGTCCTCTTCGTGAGCGACAATGCTACACCTCGTCGTACAGCGGCTGTCGTTGAGCTGTTAGAGAATAAGGATACTCACTGCATGAATTGATCCGCACGATCCCCGAATCTATCCAATCAAAAACGTGTGGGACATTGTCAGGAGACGTCTGGCAGCACATCGCCAGCTGCCAGCAATGACTTCGGAGCTACAACTGACCCTACAAGTGGCGTTGGCCATGATGTCTCAAGAGCCCGTCGACAACCTCGTACTGAGCGTGAACAGAAGGTGCACATTCTGCATCGCAATCAAGAGTGATCATAGCCCCTACTGAGGATTGCACTTTTCTTACCTACCACCTGTCACATGGACGTTTAGGTTTTCTCTTCTGCTGTGCTGGGAACTCACTTTTAAATAAAGGCCCTTAACATCATTTGGATTTATTTGTTAAATGTTGTTCACTTTTTCTGTGTTTTTACATGTGGAATATGTTATGGTGTGATTTGTACCTATTTTAAATACTTCTACGCGACGTTACATGCGAAAGCCTGTCCCACCCTGCATTTTTACACGCCATTGTAAGCGTGCATCAGTGACTAACGATGGAGTGTGTTTGTAGTCCCAGGAAGATGGGAAAGCTACACCGCAGTTGCCCTATCAGGTGGCGAGAGAGCTCGGGGCGGAGCTGGCGATGCGAGTCAGTGGCACTGACATCACGCAGTGGGTCAAGGCTAGGTGCTGATCTCTCACTTGCCCGGCGACCCACTAGGTCGCACCACAGCTTCTTCAGTCGGCATTCACACTCTGCAGCTGACGCTACTCACTGCTCCTTCAACGCCGCTGTCACCTGCCTTGCGCTACACTTCCATCAGCTTTATTTTCTTATTTTACAGGGTAAGTCCTTTGAAAGAGGCCCTTTGGGACATGTTTGTAATGGAGCGAGGGAATGAGGAAATACATTCCCACGGTGCCTCTTTAAAGGGCTCGCCCTGTACTTACGAAAAACTATTTTTTACTAAAATCATACCGTTATCATCCGAAAGGAACACCTGATCATTAAAAATATCTACCCTTCTTTTTTAATTTAGAACTGTTCGTATGCTTGGATATCGTGGATTAATCAACCTCGTAAGACGCGCTTGGTTAATAACCGTCGACAATGGAAAATTAACCGGTTACAACTGACAAAGAAACAACTGATAATGTCATTTAGACATATGTATGTATCAAAAACACAATCTCTTGTTTCTTGTCTGGCGTCCTTCCCGTTGCTAACGGACGATTCCAACGATAATATTTCAGGCTGTGAAACGAATTCGCCCAAGACCCTTTCGGAGCATCAAGTTTTTCAGACGAAAATGTCATTTGACCAGTGTTAGTAGCCCATTTCACATTTCGTATTTCTGTCTTGTGCTGTACGGTTTGTAGTTTACACCACATGATGCAACAAGTTACGTAACTGTAATACATATTTTATTTAATGTAGCCATGGCGTATCGGTAGCACCTATATACTCGTTCTCTTGCCAGGTGGTTTATTACATATCTGAAACAACCTTCAGTTTACAATTTTGTGACCGCGACTATGAATTCAGGTTTTTAGAATGGATTGTCTTCTTACGATATATCACGCACGCAAAAAAAATGTTACTGTTACTTTTATTACGCCTCTTAACATAAGTAGAAGATTATTTAATTTTTGTATTTCTTACGGACCTGTATGACAACTGACTAGTGCCTTTATTAGATCAAGATTTTAAAAAGACATTAGAAATTAGGGGCAATATCTATTGGATTATTTCCTTTACCGTGGTTTTGGTGAGCTTTTCGAAACTTATTAAACTATTACTAAACATTAAAAATTAATTATTTTGGTAACTAAATTTCAATATTACGTTTATTTTATCGTTTGAGTAAACGGAAGCACCACCACTAAACGAAAAAAATAAGTCAATTGGATTTTCAAAGAAACACTACAGTTTCCGGTGTATAAATAAACGATTACGGGGAATTCTGTATGATACTGTGTTAAGAACTTGCCTTGAATTCATCGAGAGTCTAGTACATGCATGCCTGTGGAGCTTAAGAACGCAACCTGCTACGTAGATCTACTTTACACGGCTTGAATTACAAAATTATATAGCGACCTTTCAAATTTCAATTGTGTAATAAGAATGATTCCGGAGTGTTGTCTAAACAAGGACGAGGCTAATATTTTATGTAAACAGAGATACGTGCACAAAGGTTGGCTGAAATTCTCCTGAATTTGTATCAAATTATGCACTATGGAGCTCTAGCCTTATCACACGGTGTGGGCATGAGGGAATATCCACCTCCCCCTTTCCCTTTTTCGTGCCATGACGTTCTATTTAACTCACAACCTCCGATCCCTTGATTTATATTTGATTTTCACTATTAAAAAGGAAAATCTCGAAAAAACTAATATATCCATCCAATTATGTACGCTGGAATGCAGACACAAAATCCAAACTATAAAAATAAAATATTGCAATTAATTTATAATATAATTTAAAATAAGTTTTGCATAACAGTGATTGAAATTTTTCCTGAGCATATGTAGATTCCATACTACAGATCAACATAAGTAGTCAATTGCATTTTTATCATTTTTCTTCTCAAAGTTATAAGGGCCGCGGTGACTAAGCGGTTAGCCTGCTCGTCTCTCATCAAGGATAACTGGGCTTAATCCCCAGCCGGGCCACTCCCGGATTTTCGCACGTGAGAATCATGCCGAACGATGCCGCTGGTTGGCGGGTTTTCTCGGGGATCTCCAGTTTCCTCCGCCCTTTCATTCCGGCACTGCTCCATACTCACCTCAATTCCCCTCATCGGCCTTCAAATCCTCGTTGTTAAGAGCCACCCAAAGCTCTTCATTCACTCATTCTCAAAGGTTTAGATCAGGAGGAAATCAAAGAATGCAGACTTGAAAGTGAGATAGCCTTGAAGTAACTCCAGCCAGATCTTAAGTAGGAAAATTAGCAGTCTGCACTGAACTCTTCATTTAACAACGACTCCAAGTCAAGGCGTTTCAGAATTTTTTTAAGGAGAAGGGTGCCACTTCAAGATTAGTGGGCAAAACATAAAATCGGTACTGGTCTAACCCACAAAGAGCGCTCATATTAGAAGTATATGCGCGAGCGATGACGCGCTTTTATTTGGCTGGGATGGAAATGTGGAGTCTGTCCACCTTATATGGTCTAAACGTCTCACGGCATTTTTTGTTGCTTACCACGTGACTCGTACATTGTCAGTTTGTTCTGTTTGTTCTGTTTGGTAAGCAGCTACTTTGGCTTGCAGACAGAACAAACTGCTGATATTACCTCTCAACACATGGCATTGGCAGCAAGATTAATGGTAAATGAACAGGAGCTTGGATTTATGAAACCCACAAGTCAAAATAAACTATTTAGTTGCTTTTATAATACGTTTTCCTTTTTGTAAAATCTTAATTTACTTCATCAAGGATAGCCAGTTAGTTCTTCACCTTAAATCAGAGAAGCACTACACGGTTGAAGTCTATCCGTGAAATGCAGCGCTTCACTTTAGAAAACCACACTCATAAAGTGAGCGAGTGAGTGAAGAGATTTGGGCGGCTCTTAACACCGAGGTATGGGGAGCCGATGAGGGAGAAGCGACGCATGAAGTTAGCGCCGGAATGAAAGAGTGGGGGAAACGGGAGATCCCCGAGAAAACCCGCCGACCTGCGATATCACACTCATAAAGCTACAGAAAAACAAAACGTTTGATATTCCAGTCAAATTGCTAGAAGCTTAGCCTGTTACGAAAATTACCTACGAAAGATCACCGCAGAAAAATTGTCCACGTGATGTTTATTACTAACCGATGGCTTTAAAGAACTTACATTTCAGTATACCAAAACATTGACTGAGGGACACTTTTAAAACTTAAACGCATGTACTGCAGAGATCCAAAACGTTCCAAACAACATACATTTTTTTAGAATGAAATGTAGAAGGGATTCTTTTCATTCAATTGCGAGAAACTGAGCTCTGGCATCGATTACACATCCTGTTCGTGATACTTACATTGGTTGGAGTTTAAGAAATTGATGTGCATCGTGGTTAACCATGTACCTAAAAGAAGGTAATTGACTGAAAGTGATAAGTATTGCGGTCAACTCACAATGGAGCCAGGGAACTCTTTACTGAAATCACGTCACCTATTGGTTTCTGCTACACGTGAATGTGTATTCAGGTCAACGGTACCTTGAGAGAAGTTAAACCCAGAAGTATTCTGAATATTTTTACGGCTTAGCTGGCAAAATAGGAATAAAATAAAAAGGAATTTTTACAAGATACTTGTTGCTAGCTACTTTCCGAAATAATATTTCAGGGATATCTACGCTGCAATTTTACATTATATGTTTCAAAAGTTTTATTTTCTTTAAAAAAAAATGTTTACCATAGATTTGATATTCGTTCATTACGTTACACACAAAAAATAAGTATTTAAGAACTACGGTTTTGTCTTACTACAGATTAATTTGATACATATGCTAATATCTCATTTTATTTTTTCTCGCGACTTTATTCAAGCAGAAGTTGGAGACACATCCATAAATACACACACACACACATATGTACATATACATATATAGATACATACATATACAAGTGAAATACAGGAAAAATGGCGAAAGACACGACAGTGTGACGTTTACTTGTAGGGCAACATTTTCTTCTCAAGGTACGATTTGATTATGAACTTTCAGGTAGAGTTTGTCTCTGTTCCAAAATATCTATGTGGTGATGTGTGTGACCAGAAGCAGTATTTGTTACCGTCGAGGTCACAGATATTTGTATGGGACATGTTGAAAGTCGCACATCATGCATATGAAGTGCCTTTCTTATTCACGCGTTGAAATTTCTTGGTATTGTATCTATGAACTTTCAAACTTATGTGTTTAACTACCACGATAAACTTGAAAATACTTCAGAACGCTCTAAATGCACGCGTGGACATTTTTTAAACTTATTATTTTAAGTACCTACTCCCCGTATCAAATAGTATATCTTTCAAACAGTAAGCATACTGCAATCACATGATTCTGAACTGTGTACTCACTGCGAATAAAAATATTCTATGTGATCTTTGAATGAATGGTGCAGTGGAGGTGAATGAATATATGGGGCTTTTTTTTTTTACATTCGCTATTACGATGCAGATGTGTGTCATACAAAATACAAGACTGAACACGAAAAAATACTTAAAAAAAGGCAAGTAACATATGGACGAGAAAATTATGCATAAAACATTGGAAAATTCCAAGAGGGAATATAGTCAAGAAAAGAGGACAGCAACTAGTTACGAAAAAATATATATACATATGTAAATACACGACCAATAGATAACACATATAAAATAACACAGGCTATAAACCTGCTTGATAAATAGGACAACATTGACAAAATATGTATACATTCTATTATGAGTATATGGAAATAAAAAAAACTAAGAACAGTCTACAAGACTCTGTAAGTCTACTAAAACTATGAATAGAAAATCCCGCATAACTGGATTTTATAATTATCAAATACGAAATTTTTATGAGTGAGGAGCATCTTACCGACAGGTGTTTGTAATACTGTAAATATTCAGTTTTGTTACGAAAACACAATATACAATGGCATGTGGAATATGTTTCAATGGGAAAATATTTAACCAAGCCCAACGAACTTATATCAGTCAAGCCTATCAGTAGCCAAACATTTTCTGGATTTACCGACACGTAAGATGAACTAAATGTCTTAACAAACACCAAATCTTCTCCCATGGCTTAGGGTTGAGGTACCAACCCAAGGGACAGTATTATACATTTTCCTGTCGTAAATTTGGTTTCGCAATAGCTTTAAAGAATTATCACTAGATATGATGGTTTATCGCGGGAAATGTTTACTGTTTGCTAGGATTCAACGTTCTGTACACATGCCCGGCTGTTTTCTTTCCTGATTGGCTGCCATGCATGTATGAAGCTACTACCCCATTTCCCTTGGCAAATGAGGATACTGATATTACAAGGCAGAACGTTCGTGATTGGTCTGCAAACAGCTTAGCCGAGTCAAAACTGTGTTCATCCAATCACGAAAGAATAAACTAGTTAGAGTGTTATAGAAGATATGTTGACTCAAAAAATTTTCGCGATTTTCCATAATCTCTAAGTATCACTCGTATGCTATATTTAAAGATAATTACATTTACCGGTAATATATTTGTTATCAGCGGTCTGATAGTTGCCAAATCCTGTATAATAATTACATGCATGAACCTTTCTTAGAATTTTTTCTACTTATTTTATAATATATTTATGAAAGTGAAAATTTATATTTGACTATAGAATTTGTTGAAATCGCTTTTGGGAAGGAAAGGAGAACAGCTTATGGTCAAAAAAGAAAGGAGAAATGACGGAACTTTTTTTTTACAATGTATTTTTATGCAGTAATTCTAAGAAAAGCTTGATCCAGTACCTATGTACATCCCTGATCATTATATTTTCAGAGCCGTTTGAGATATCTCGATGAAACAAAGACTAAGTTGGTCCTGGGGTTATTATGCATACACACAACACGCGCGCGCGCGCGCGCGCACACACACACACACACACACACACACACACGCACACATATATATATATATATATATATATGTGTGCGTGTGTGTGTGTGTGTGTGCGCGCGCGCGCGCGCGCGCGTGTTGTGTGTATGCATAATAACCCCAGGACCAACTTAGTCTTTGTTTCATATATATATATATATATATATATATATATATATATATATATATATATATATATATATATACACATATATATATATATGGTGTAAATTTGATGTCAATGTGTTCAGTGGTTTTTGAGTTAAATCCAGTCGGACAGACAGACAGATAGACACGAAAAAATTGACATTAGATATGGCTTAGTAATCAATTATACTATATGAAAAAATAATTAAAAGTGGAAAATTCTAAAATCACACACAGACACTTCTATTTTATTATTTAGTTGTATTGATATCTTTAAAAACAGGGCGCGCTTAGGCACACGACGTTTGTTAATAGTTAATTTAAAAGTCAGCATGTTTAACTTATGTTACATCTACAACATCTGTAAACATAAAAGAGAGTTACAAATAACTTTTTCTTTCGTTATCCTGCAAGAGAAAACACAGACGACCGCCACTCTAAACAATTCTATTAAGCAGTGACTTACGACATAAAAAGGTTAGAGTTTCAATACTGAAGTAGAAGAGTTAGCTATAGGCTGTTCACGGTAAAATGAGCACTTATGAAAGCCCTGCTTAAGATCTACTTGTATGCATGTTATGTATTCTATCACCTTACGTAAAATTAACGTTACTATGGGTCCCATCACTTTATTAATGCGTCGGTCAAGAGAAACTGTGAAATTATTAGAAGAGGAAAATATAAGAAGTGTGCTAATTTTTACACTTTGATGCATAATAAAAAAATAGAAAGCGAAATAAATAATTTGTCGTTACAAATGTTTACTTGGCATTTTATTCGACGTTAAGATATGTAACTACTTTCCCTCCATCGTCACCTACTTTTCTGGGCACGTGTCACTCAGTGCGCCTGTTGAAATAAAAGCAGGCAAGGGCGGTGAGTATTTTATAAGCTTGATTTCAAAAGTGGTCATAGTATCGTGAACAGACTGCAAGGCGGAGGGCGTGAACTCACGGCTTCTGGCCGCAGATGTCCCTGTGATGCCAGTACTTGCACTCGGTCCATATCTTGTGATTGGTGCCTGGCACCTCCTCCACCACACACACGTTGGGCCTGCAACAACATATAAACACTATCGTCAGCACGTCCACTCACTCTTACTTCTCAGCTATACACACTTCATGACAACACAATTCACAGTTATGCACACCCTTATAACATACATATCCCTCGCCCGCGGCTGTGTCCATCTCACAACGGCACATATTTAGTAATTTCAGCAGGCCGCTAGGAAAAATATTGCGCGCCTCAACATCTCATTAAACGTGTAATCATTAAGGTGAGAAAACAACTCAGTGTAGCTTGTTCGAGATAGAGCTGGAAATGGCCTAACAGCAATAAATGCATGTCTTTAGTGGGTCGACAGACAATGAAGGACACGTGGCTGGTTCACCACTAGATTAGGAATTCGGTAAGTACTGCTCAGTATCTTCCTCCTGCTCAGCATGTATAGTACATCCACGGTTATTCCAAATTTTCTGAATCCCTGCACTCTAAAAAAAGTTTGTAATTTTTACTGAGAAATTCTTTGTAATTTTACAAATGCTCGTAACAGTACAAAGATTTCTTGTAAAACTACTCTTTTGTAAAACTACGAGGTCCGTGTTTGTAATATACCTTAAGAAGTGCTTGTACTATACTGAACCATATCCACGAAATTCAGCAAAATGGCGGACACTCAACAACGAAAAACCGATATAAAACTGTTTGTGCAAAAACTATGGTTGATATAAAGTGTAGCTGCGTGCAAAAATAAGTGTATTGCATGTCTGAATAATGTAAAACAATTAAAACAACTGAAATAATTATGAGACCTAACCGTATGTTTCCTAGCTACACAGAACTCTTAAATCGGCTCTAAATACCTCGTTGTAAAGAGTCATCCAAATCTCTTAACTTAACAACTAAATTCCTAAAAAGAAATAAATGTACATATTCTTCTTAACCGTACAACTACAATCCTATTTTGTATGTATTTTCACCTATATTTAGAGTATAAATAAGCATTAACGCCGTAAGTCAAGTTGGTTTTTGTGGTTAAAGGTGTGGACTAGTATTTCAAGGGGGTCGAGTTCTAATTCTCATGCTGGCGAGGTGTAATTCTTTTTGTAAATTATATTTTGATTTTTTTCGAGAAGAAAAAAAGTGATTTTATACACACTTCTCAATAATGTCAGTTGTAATACAAGGCTATCATTTGCAATATTACAAAAAAAAAAAAAAATGTTTTGCAGATTTTACAAGAAAACACTTTGTAGTATTACAAAGGATTTCCGTGACAACTGTATTTACAAGGATTTTTCTTGTAAAATTAGAAAACATTTTTAGAGTGCGCTGAAGTTCTTCTTCCGGGATATTCCTCCGCCTCGTGCAAACAAAGCTTAACTAAGTATAGAAAAGTACATCAAAGGAACAACTCACCGCATTCGTGCGCACACGGTGTAATAGCATTTTGCATAGGCATTATCACCACATCCATTTTCTCACTGTTGTACTCATATAAATTACAGAATTAAATGTTATAATTTTTATATAAAACACGAATAAAAATTAAATTTGGCCAAAAATATGGTACTTTAATGTTAACACAAGTATAAAACGGTTGTGATACGTGGCATATTTAGGAAAAAGCCAAACATGTGGCACATGCGGGGAGTTTTCAAAGATTGGATTCAAACAGTGTGAATGCTGACCTCCAGTTGCGCAGTCGGTTGGTGCGCCACCGGTCTGAGGTGCGGGAGGTTCTGGGTTCGAATCCCAGGTAAGGCATGGGTGTTACTTTAAGTTATGTCCCCTGATAAGCCTTCAGGCAGAACACCGCGGGAAGTTAATAAGCCATTTTCAATACCAATAATGATAACAATATCGAAAAGTGTGAATAAACCGCGAATATACTATATCGTTCCAGTCACATGCAGGCATTAACAATAAGGTGTAGAGCTGGTTGCTGGCATAGAATAAAGATGAGTTAGACCGCCTATTCGTCTTCTGCGCATGTACCCAACATTGACCTACCCCAATCCTACACAATTGTCAAAGTCACATGGTCAACAGTGATGAATGTGTTGGTTGATACAGTAATTTTTAAAAATCACAAGCGCTATTATATGAATAAAATACATTTACCAGTTTGAATTAAATCATTCTGGTTAGAGGAAGTGTGTAAACATCTCAAAGCATTTGTTTACAAATCAGTTTTATAACCTAAAATCCAAACCACGCCGTTTTCGCTAGACGTGTAGACAGAAAAGCAGTTCAATGTTGGGTCACGGAGATTGGTTGTGCACCGCAAGCGAGATCGGTCTGCCTCATATTTAGTCTACGGTTGCTGGAATCTGCGGTTTGTCGAGACACACTGGGGAACTTTTACAGACATAATTTATGTTATCTCTACACCAATACCTGACCTACTCTAATAAAAAGTATCTGTTTTAAATTGATACGAATTAGAAAGTTGCATTTTCAACAGGACGTTAAAACGCTAAACTGCAATTCATAAATCACCGCTGATACTGCTGTTCATATTAAATCCATAAGCCTGTATTATTAAACAGCATTTAAGATCACAGAGGTGGAATAGCCGTTCATACCGTGAACTTCAGCCTGTTTGCGGGCGCGCCTTAAGTGGTATCCACGCCTGAATGGACCATCACACTTAAACTGTAATCATGACAGCAGTTGGCGAATTCGGGGTCCACATTGCCAAGCACAGTAGGCGGGAAACACTTCTACCAGCCAGATCAGGCCAGGTTGCAGGGAATACTGAGTGGTGGGTGGCGTATTTCCTCCACGTGACGCAGGCCGCAAAGAACGCCTCCAGAAGCCTGCTGTGCCGGCCGCCATAATCGCCTTTGTACAACAGCCTCCGCACACATCGCAAGGTGGGACATGCCAAGTAATTTAACATGGCTCAGATTAAGGTAGTTTACGAAGTTAATATAATATTGCTTCCCCGAACATTCAGTATACCGTGCATTGTAATCTCCAGATGTTACAACACTAAACCCGATATGGAACCGTTAGCCTTTATAGTCATTTACGACTCAGAGCTCAACCCCACCATCATAAGTTACAGCCCCCATCATAATTCACATCCCATAAAGCCCGTGATCCTTGCTTGTAAAGGCTGTTTACGGTAAACTGAACACTTCTTAAAGCCCTGCTTAGAATCGACTTGTATATAAACTGTGTGTTCTTCCACTACAGCCACTATGTAAAATTAACATCGCCATGAACCTGGTCCCGTTATTCATTCGTCGGCCAACTTAAATGGTAAAATTATTGTAAAATGGGATGTTTTGCCAATTTTCTAATTTTTTATTATTTTCTCACTTATACACATTTTAAAAATCAGAAAGAAAAATAGATCACTTCAGTATTCATAAATGTTTACCAAACTATTTTAATTCGACGTTAAGACTAAGAACTATTTTCCCTCTGTCATTACCAACTATACTGGATGCGTAACGGTCAGTGTGCCCGTTATACTGTATGCAGGTATTGTATATGCACTGACATTTTTCAAAGGTTGATTTCAAAAGTGCTCACTTTACCGTGAATAGCCTATATGAATATGACCACAAGCTATATTCATAACAAGCCGCACACGCCAAAAAATATGACGCCACTGGCGAGCAAGAAGGAACTCCGTTCGCCGATCAATACCTGGTAACCTACTCGCCAGCCGGCAATAGGGGGGATCTTCTTTCGCAGCATGCAGTAGCCAATTAGACACGCCAGTTGTCCCCAGAGCCTCGCGCAGCCAGTTAGAGAACTGCTACGCCCACGTCAAAGGAATCGCCAGACCATTTCATGCCCGCGCACATTATCTACTGTGCGGTGGTACTACGAGTAAAGGCTGTTTACAATAAAGTGAGCACTTTTGAAATCAACCTTAGAAAAAAAGTCACTGCTCCTACCTGCATATATTTTGACGGGCGCACTGAGTGGCATGCGCCCAGTAAAGTTGGTAACGATGGCTGGAAAGAGGTTCTATATAATAACGTCGGTAAAAAGTGTTAGTTAGCCATTTATAACTTAAATTATTCCTTTCGCTTTCTGTTTTTGTTAATGTATTGTAGTGTAAAGTAAGCAGATTTGTAAAATAATTTCTTTTGAAATAATTTCAAAATTCCACATGACTGACGCATGAATAAAGTGTTGAGGCTCATTGCAATGTTTCTTTCACATATGTCGGAAAAATACACAACGTACATACAAGTAGACCTAATAAGGGCTTTCAAAAGTGCTCATTTTACCGTGAACCGCCTATAGGTAATTTTACGAAACGTTGATGTTAAAGTGCTGAGTTAAATCAGAACGAGCTGGAACTGAGAAACAACGTAACGAACACGAGACACGCCCCGCCGCGATAAATACAGCGACGGTCTTCAAAGCCGCCGCTTTCGCAGGCTTGCTTTACGACCACTAGGGATTTGTAGTTGTGGAGAGAGAGGATGTCTTCTCCCGTCGCTCGTTAACACCTTGGTGCTCCAGCAGCAGGTATTGCAAACACAGAGCCGTGCAACAAGCTCTAACTTTGTTGTTCGTTTCTCTCGCCCTGCACGCAATAGTGTAGCAGCGGGTGTGCCGCAGTGCAGCTGCGGCCAGAGGAGTACATGCTGTTCACGGTAAAATGAGCACTTTTGAAAGACCTGCTCAATATATACTTGTATGCACACTGTGTATTTTTCCGCCTTATGTAAGATTACATCGTCATGGGCCTCATCACTTTATTCATGCGTCAGGCAAGTGAAACCGTAAAATTATTATAACAGTAAACCTTTAACAACTCTGCTCGTTTTTACACTACAATGCATTAAAAAAAAAACAGGAAACGAAATAAATAATTTCAGTTATCACAAATTGTTACCTAACACTTTTTTATTCGATATAAGACACGGAACTACTTCCCATCCATCGTTACCAACTTTAATGGGCGCATGTCACTCAGTGCGCCCGTTAAAATATATGCAGGTAGGGGCAGTGACTTTGTTCTAAGGTTAATTTCAAAAGTGCTCACTTTATCGTGAACAGCCTTTACTTGCTCGCCCTGCCCTCGAGAATGATCTGGCACCCGCATTTCTGGACGATTCATATTGAAGTTAACATGAAGCAAGTTGCGTTAACTTTGCCATGTCGTTATGTTCACTTATAGACTGGGTAGCAGTGTGTTCATTTCTAATTAAGAGCGGCCATAAGATAAACTTACCAAGGGCGAAGCTGGCCATCCACAATCTTATAAACCTGTTGCCATTGGACAGGGACTTTAGACAGGATATCAGTTCACACGTCATGCACAACAGTGTTACAGGCTGCCTAAAACCCAGGCAACCATTAATGTGCTTTCCAACTAATCCTGTAATTTCTCAGGAATTTGGAAGGGATAGGGTATACTACCAAGGCGACCTTGTCTATTATTTTTTTAATGCTAAGTACTAACGTGTAATCTCTAAGTAATAGCTTCAAGCGCAGGGGTACAAAGTCCCAAGCAATAAAGGTAGCCAACCCCTGTCTAATGTATGGAGGGGTGCACCCTCTACAACGCCGTTTTGTGTGGTAACCTGCCTTGTAAATGTTTGCCTGTATGCCAATTTTCGTTGCTTAATCGCAAGTGGTTTCCAATTTATCGTCGAGTAACACATTTCCAATCGTAACGTTTCACGGCGCCTAACACCCTCAGAAATCACTTTAGGCCCAATGTCGTATTTATGTTTCCCATTTATTTGTCCTAAGGATTCTGCTAATGACAGGTTAGCTTACATTAACTACTCACCGTGTATACATTAGTCTTTTTCATATACCAACCACAACATATCACATATCATAGACGAGCCCTTATTAACATCAGCGTGAACACAGCTATGATTCTGCACAAATAAGTTGACGCAGAGTTAACGTAACGAGCCCCCTGTTTTCAATGAAATCGGCTTTTGCAGTCCTTGTTCATTTTCAGTACTCATCCGGACCTGGTATTCTGACCTCCTGCAAAACACAAGAGCTATTACAAATTGAAGAGCTGTTCATTTAACTATCTGTACAGTGTCCGTAATACGTGATTACGCAAATACCTGCGAAATTTCATTGAATAAATGCAATTGATCAGTCAAATACTCGACCTGGCGTCCTCTCAAGGGACGTGGCAGCTACAGCGTCCACGTTATCATTGTCTTCACGTGATTTTGGATGGAAACGCCGGGGTTTCGGAGAAGGAACTGACAAGGGTTATCAAAAATGCAGACACGGCTGCGGACATTTACCTTGTAAAAACATACATTTGATTAATAACATGGCCTTACTTGCTTCACTGAGTAGAATACGAAAGAAACCTAGTTCACTGGCTTTCTACTTAATCAACATGTGTCTCAGTATTTTAGTCCCTTTTATACGTCATTATATGTGAAAACATGGTCAGGGAATGTGTTTTTCACAGGCTGATTTCAAAACCGCTTCATGATCGTGAGTTGTTATTTAAGGCGGTCGCTAACCTGACGTTTTGCAGGATATTAAAAAAATGGGTTTGCTTGACGCATCTATTAAACGTGTCCTCAATATGTCTACCAATGAAAACAAAACATATCCAACACGAGGACGGAATATAAATTCACAAGATATCACGCATGCCATAAATATTACTTTGGAGCCCTTAAACATAGCTAAAAAATACTTATTTAGATGGGTGGTTATTAAAACGTACTACCCGAACAAGAGCGAAACTACGATAGGGCCGTACAGGCTTCCCACCGGCACAGTTATAAGGTTCATCGCGTGAAGTGCCATGGATAGACGCAGCACGTTAAGGACGCTGCATACATGTTCTAAGCCTTGTGCGTAGAGGCGATGACACACTTGTTGCACGTGTCAATGGAGCCCTTATCACTCCCACCTTTCATTGCCTCAGACGCAATGAAAGCTGTGGGATGGCGACCGCCTTAAAGTTTTTCAAGAGCCATTCAAAACATTTAATACTTTCGTGAGACTATATTAATGATAGATTAATTAAAATACCAAATCATTTTAAAAGAATGTTATCTAAGAGTAAGTTAAACTGCAAAATTTAGAAAAACTGTTAAATTCAATGACAAAGTTTGGTTTCAGCTGAAGTGCTTATTGAAGTCACTGTAATTACATGGCGAGTGTCTTTGAATTTTGATACTTGATACACCCGTGGTAAGCATTTAACTTCAAGCTATCTTTAAAATTAAATTTCATCCCAAAAGTTTAAACTGAAACACAAGCAAACTGCACAACAAATACCCAAGAAACATATTTCGCGATCTTCTAATAGCATTGACAATTATTTTGAGCTGTAGACGAAGGTATTAATTTCGTTATATTTTGAGATTTGTGCGAAGAAAGGTATGAATGCTAAAAAAAAAATTACATTTTTAGCCCCTTAAACTCTCTTAATGGTTCCACATACCTGCAGCTACGTTGCGTTTCCACGTCCTCAAAACGCGTGAGATTTATTACCGACTCTTGCTCACTCACCAATAAGCAGTTATTGCTTCATCGCCTCTGCGCACAAGGTGCTCAACTGGCGTTCATTCTTTCCGTCGGCGACTCATCCGAACATGACTTGAACCGGCAGTCCCATACTTTTATGAGACGCTAATAAATATGAAAGTATTATGCGTGTCTAAAGACAGCTTTAAAGTGTCTGTAGACAACATTTTGCAGCTACAATTGATCCTGAAAAGACTCGTTTTGGCCATCTTCACACCCAAAAAATAATCCCTGGAGTTGAAATGAGTACTTGATACTTGTCTTTAAGCACTAAACGTTTCTTAAATATTGTTCGTGTTCAGACACCTCTACAAAATACCCCACCGTTTTTTCTTCACATGATTTCTACGAAACCTTTGCAAGGCACTTCATGATACAGCCAGGCGGAGCCCTTGAGAGCCCTGCCTCCCGGCTGGCAGCTGCGAAATTTAAATAGGAAATCCCTTAAGAAAATTTCGACTCAGTGCGTTAATTTTAAAGTTAGGGGTTTAAAACAAAATGTATTCTTTCTGTTTGCAAAGGAGTTTTTAAAATTTATGTTTTACAAAAAAAAAAAAAAAATACATACAGCCTATCTGTATTGTCAAGGCTCGAATTTTCGCTGTCTTCCCGACGACTACTTTTTTTTTTTTTTTTTAATTGCTTCCTCTCGCAAGTGGAGCAGCAGACCTGCTTGTGTTTTGCAAGTTGGTGTTGGCTTGATAAGGCGACTGGCTGTTTCATGTCTGCAAGTACGACCTGGTTTGCCTACTTTAATTTAATGGGTTGTGAAGTTCCCAAATTGTTAGTCTTAAACATTTCCAAACTAATATGTTTTATTTGAATCTAATTATCACCAACACTCAGATCATAGTAAATCAGTATCATTCAATTTTATGTATCAAGTATTAATTACTTTCTTAATTAAAATGTTTGATCATTACAAATTTTTATCTGGCCCGTAATTATTTCATCTCATTCAGGCACGGACCCCCGCCGGCCCCCAAAAGGTGTTGGTATTTTATTATTAATATGTTTGTTGAGGATGAATAAGCTCTTACCGGAGTCCTTTTTGGGACCTTTAATATTTATTTTGGATCCCTGTATCATTTCATGATTACCTTTCGCAGGGTTTGCTTAACCACCAGGACCTTATAGTTTGTAAATGTCACTCGATGTGGGGCCACGGTGGCAGAGCGGTTAGCCTACTCGCCTCCCACCAAGGCGAAACGGGTTCATTCCCCGGCGGGGACCCCGGATTTTAGCATGTGGGAATCGTGCCGGACAATGCGGCTGGTCGGCAGGTTTTCTCGGGGATCTCCCGTTTCCCCTACCCTTTCACTCAGGTGCTGCTCCATACTCACCTCAATCACCCTCATCCGCTCTCAAGACCTCTGGTTAAGAGCCGCCCAAATCTCTTCCCTCACTCATGTCACTCGGTGTGACAATATTGGAAATATACGTTAGTAGGATCTTCTAAAAAAATTTGTAAAGAAAACATTTTGTTTGAAACGCCTATCTATAAAATTTACGCACTGAGGCAACATTTCCTTAACATGAGATTTCCTATTAAAATTTCGCAGCTGCCAGACTGCCTACCTATAATCCGTTCACGGTTACTTCACGCTTTTCTTAAGACCTGCCTAAGTTCTACTTCTAGGACATTCCTCCGTATCGTGCCAACTATGCTTAAATAAATCAATAAAATTTCACCAATTGACAACGCACCGAATTATTGCGCACTCAGTTGTAATAATATTTTGTATGAGAACTATTTATTACTAGGCGCTACCAACACACATGTTCTCTCACTGCTTTTATAAATGTTTATTATAAATTAAATATTATAATTTATAAATAAACAATTGGCAAAACTCCAATTTAACGAATTATAAGATAATTTTATCTTAACAGAGGTATAGAACGCTTGTGATACATGATATATTTAGGAATCAACCAAACACATCATAGATGGGGTGATTTTCCAAAGGTTGGATTCAAAAAGCGTGAAGAAACCGCGAATAGACTATAGCTGTCAGACGGGTCTCATCGTAAGCTGCTGCGCCTGTTACAAAAAAAAAAACATGGAATATTTTAATGTAAATCTTTTTTCAGGACAAAAATGAAAGTCGATATGGCGTTTTCTATAAATAATTCTGGTTCTTGAAACATAAAGACTGTCTTTGGAAAGTGTTAGAAAAGTGTACGGAGCCTTATGTTTACGACATTTATTCCTCTGTAAAGATACAGAATTGACGATTGCGTCAATTCTGTATCATTTCTGAACATATAGCTGTATTGAAACCCTAGAACAGACGCAAAGCCTTATTTATGCTGTTATGCATCGCCGTTGCGAAGCTACATTAGGGTTGGATCTGGCCGCGAGACGTTTGGGATTGTTTGAGTAGTGACCGACTATGTGGTTCATAAAAGATACGGCATCGTGGCCATAGTTTAAAGAACTGTTTTACGGAAGAACAAATATCGGAAACAGAGGGACATTTAAAGCGATTTCTACTGACTTTGACAGTTTTGAAAGACTGGTATACCTCATCTTCAGTGTATGTGTGCCACATTGTTGAGTCACAGAGTAAACAAATACACAAATACCAAATGGCATGCCGTTTCTCTTGATGCGGGCGTATTCATTCTCTGAGTGGTTGCGCGAAGGCCTGTCTGGGAACAGGTCTTGTGTCTGATTAGCTACCGCGTGATGCTAAATGCACCCTATTGGCTGGGCCACTGGCTGGCAAGCAAGTTACCAGGGGCTAATTGGCGAACGGCGTTACATGTGGCTGACTAGGAACTGTTTCACCTCTGTACTTTTATTTACTCTGTGGCTCGGCAGCGCACTTCCCCGTTCCGAAGATCCTGTTGCAAGACGTGCAGTCTGCGGCGGTGGTGCAGTGGTCAGACGCTCGCTTTCACGCCGCGCCGGGCTCGCAGCGGGAGGAAACTTCCACTGTCGCACAAGGGGAAACGTGGCGGACACTGCCGTTTGCTGGTGGGTTCTCTCGGAGTGCTCCCGTTCCCCCACCATTTGCCGCTGCATCACCATTTCGCTAAACACAACTCCCATAGTGAACTTTACTCTTTGCTTGTCTTAAAACACTTTAGGTAAATGCTTTACTCGTTCTTGGGAGTGTCCCAAAACTGTAATTACTTTGGTCATCAAGCCAGAGCAAGACATTAAGAGAGAGTATTTCACAGAGTAAAGCACGGTAAAGTGTAAAATGGCGGGATAATGAGGTGAATTAAGTGACCTGAAAGAAATGTAGATAGAAAAGGTGTGAAAAAAATCCTTATTTTTATTATATAAGTAAGTTGTACTTTGGATAGACTACTTTGGATAGATGTTATGGCCAAGTGCCTGCGTTTGAATGCCATTTTGCACAGGCATTATTTGTATTTTAAAAAATCATGGTATTTACGTTATGCTCGTTCCAAAACGACTTTTACCCTCGCTTTTCTTAGCTTTCACACAATGTTACTTTGCGCTGGGAGTAGCAATTCAGAACACGGGCGTAAAGGACTGCTCACGTGGACAATCACATTCGGCCTTCCCAGCCGCACGTGACGTCATGTTGAACAGCTTCCCAGGAAAAGCGTCGGGCCGCAGCGGCCGGCGCGACGAAAGTGCTCGTGGACTGGTTACACGCCCGGGTGACGCTGGGTGGTGACAGACCGCAACCTCCTGTGTGAGACAGTGCGCACATGTCCCCTCCGACATTTCATTAGCGGTTGTTTGTTTTGTTGATCTTTCCAACGCCCTCCCTCGGATGTGAGCCGGGCGGATGGGATAACTGGGTCGCAGCTGACGTCAACTTCCTCGCGACGACGGCAGAAGCGGCAATCGAACCCAGGACCACAGGGCAACAACGTAGAAAGGTGACACTCACTGCCACTAAGCTACTAATCATTGTAAACATGCCACGCTTTTACTGCCAACGTAAAAACATTCTTCGAAACACATGAATACGATGAAAAGCTAAGAACGTGGGTATTGGCTACCCTGCGAACCGAACCTTAACGAACGACACGAACATTAACAAACCTAGCAACCTTCTTTTGGAGGCGGTTCACAGTGTATCAACCTGTTACTTTGTATCTGATACCCACTCGTACCAAGCGTAGACTAAAGATGAGGTAGACCGTTCTCGCTGGCTGCGCACAAACAATCTCCGTGTCCCAACATTGAACTGCTTTTCTGCCAATACAACTTGCAAAAATGGCGTGGCTTGGGTTTGAGGTTAGAACACTGTTTTGTAAACAAGTGGTTTTGAGGTGTTTTTATACTTCCTCTAACCAATTTGTAATGATTTTTGTGTAAATTCAGAGGGGTAAAAGTATTTTATAATTATAATACATATAACATAGCATATAATATAACATATAAACAAACACGTTCATCACTATTGACCATGTTACTTTGACAGTTGGGTTCCTTTGGGGTAGGACAATGTTGGGTACATGCGCAGAAGACGAATAAGCGGTCTACCTCATCTTTAGTCTATAGTACCAAGTAGTGTAAACGAGTAGGCCTACACTGCCGAAGTACCACATACATTTAGTATCAGTTTAACATTCGCCGCCAGCATGTTGCGTCTTCTGTTCCATGCAATTCTGACGATAAAATTTTAATTGTATTTAATATGTGCGGTTAAGATGAAACCAAATTCCTTGGTTTAGATTTGGAGACTGCACAGTTATTTTTTTTTTTTTTTTATTATTTAAAAAAAGAGGGTAATGTATAACTTAAGTTTTCAATTACACGATTTCCATATAGCAAGTTCATTATCCTCTCTAAACATTTTTCGCGCAAATGAAGTATTTTTTATAATCTTATTCTTATCCATAATTGATTTCACTGTAAAATGTAACACACAGTACACCAACTCAAAACACGTGCTTGATAACGCGCGTATATTATACACACCTACCTGATACTGTGTACACGACGACACGCCTGCTACTCCAGAGACTGGCACAGTAGCGATGCACTCTGGAAAACTCGGGAATTCCTACGTCTGATATAGAAAGCATCAGATACTTAGTATCAGATACCGGTGTGTACCAGTTTGGAACAGATATAAAATAGCTGCAAACAACCCATCTCTAACTCATTTTCACCGAGGTTGACGTAAATGATGACTTTTTCTTTCACAAAGTTTCTCCCAGCTGTTCGGCCAGCGGAAAACTGGCATAACTTACATTATTTTTGGGTTCGACTTCCAATGCTTTATACAGTTGGGCGTTAACACCTGGTGACGCCTTATTTTCACGACCGCTTTTGTACTTTACTCGCCCTTCGAACAAGCCTATCTTGGACATCAAGGATCTCGGTATACATACCGGCAGGCGTGGCAAGCAGTGGACCAGAACAGTAACTGCAACGATCATGGGAAGTCACTAAATTTGTCGTCCTATAGTTTGCTATAAACTACAAGTGAAGTTTTTTTTTTATAGACACCTAACAGCAATAAACCGAACAAAGATACTTTGGCTAAGTTTAGAATTCTCCAGCATGACTAAACTTCCATGTTATTTTTGTGTCAGCAACGCAACTGTGACTTGAGAAGTCGGTGACTCGAAAGGTCGCGTGGAGTGTTGACGCCTTACCCAAGACCTCGTCTCGGCGATTAGGGACACCCGCCACATGTGTTGCTGACGAGTGACGTTGCGGATAGGACACAAGTAGTTTCGGTGTGGTAGGTCAGTTATGGGAAGACTGCCTCATTACTTGGCTGCAAGCTTCTTCGCAGCAGAAGACGTGCCTGGTATTTTAACACCTGTTGCCTACTGGCACACATGTCTCTTTTCATTCGGTCCATGTAATAAATGGTAATGTGTACATTTTCTTCGAATCTGTGCTGCTTGTCAAAGTGTAATACTCCTGACTTTATAGCAAAGTAATTGCTAATTCAGTTGGTTACACTGTTTCAGCCAGTCTTGTGAGTCATTCGTTATTTCAGTTGCATTTAAACAGTGAAAAGCTGTTAGTCCAGGAATATTAGTCAAATGAGGGCAAGAATCTCGGAATAAGAGATAGTCAGCTATAAACTTGTATAAACCTTTATTTTGACACCCTAAAACTTGTCTCAAAACCTACCTATCGTAGGGTGTCCGCGACCACAGATATTTCAAGGTCAAAGGTCAAAAAATCGATGTTTTACACATTTATTGCAAATATCTCGTTTCCTATGGGTTTTATGCTATTTGTATTTATTATAAATATTGTAGAGGATTAAATGCTCTACAACGTTTGTTTAAATATTTTTTTTATATCTTGAACCATTTTCGAGATAGAGGGCAGAGCGCGCGCAGTGTTTAACTATTTAGAGTTTAATTCGAGGTCAACCTGTAGTCCCGATTAAAAACTCGCCGTATAAAGTTTATAAATTATTGATAAATATATAATTCGAAATAATTTGCATTTTTATTAACTATTACGTTATAATTAATAATTTTTTTCAATAATTCAGTATCTATTCATTTAATAATACTTACCTACACGTGTACTTATAAAGTTATTAAGGGAAATACTTTAATCACATTTTAAGTAGAAAATAATTAAGTACATCTATATTGAAATCCGTAAACTTATAGATTCTTTTAAAACGTTAAAAATTATACCTGGGACAACGGACCTCTATTGTATAGTACGGACCTTTCTATTTATAGCCAGAAAGGACAGATGTTCAATTGCTTACTCACGACCGGTTTCTTTTTCAAGGAACCACTGTTATTCGTTAGTTTTGAATCGTATCTTGGTAACTACGGACGTACAATTTTAAGAGTGATGGATAATTTGTGTTTTATATGTAAAAAGTCAGATTCGGAAGGTGAATCATTAGTGAATCTAGTGCGTGGTATAAAAACTCTGAGAACTGCAAGTATCGAACGAAAAAACGGTCTTATTGATTATTTAAAAACCGTAACCTCTGTACAAGTGCATGAAAAGTGCCGAACTGTTTACATTAGCAAAAATTGTATATTAGCAGCAAAACGGTGACTAGAACAAGATGAAACTACAGCTTCTCCAATTGTACCGCATAAAAGACTAAGTGAAGTGTTCGATTTCAAGAAGCAGTGTTTATTTTGTGGTGAAATAGCTGACGAGGTCGCAGAAAGAAAGAAAAAAGAAAAGTATAGACGCAAGATAAGTGCAGTGAGTACTCTTGAGTTTAAAGACAATGTAATGAAAAAAGCAGAAGAACGTGGTGATACTTTCGGAGAATTGGTGAAAAATCGTATATTTTTTCAATATGATTTAGTTGCTGCTGAAGCTAAATACCATGCTGTTTGTTATACGAATTTCTTCACAATTAAAGTACCATCGTCTCATCCGAAACTTCGTCAAGATAATCAAGTTTCAGAAGCTATGATAGAGATTTTCAATTACATAGAAAATAATAACGATTCACAATTTACACTAAAAGAGCTTAAAGATGTCTTGACAGGGTATGTACCAGATGATAAAACTATTATTTCAAGGCTACAACAAAAGTACTTAACCAATATAATAATTACGAAAAAAGTAGGAGCTTTTACGATCATTTCTTTTCGTGATTCACACGCTAATATTTTATCAAAAGCTTGGTACGATAATAAAAACTTAAATCCTCAAGCAGAAAGACTAAGAACTGTAGAAGCTGCAGCAGCTATTATTAGAGAAGACATTCGATCATCCATTGTTGAAACTAAATCTTATCCGCCCCCCAGTAAAATGTTGGATGATGTTAACCAAGAAATTCCAAAAACTTTATTGTATTTCTTAGAAGAAGTCATCCTAAAAAACAGGAAAGGAAAGGTAGATCATTTAAAAACAAAATGTACTTCAATAAGCCATGCAATAATGGCTGCCATCCGGGAGCGTTCTTTTTCATCACAGCTACTATTAAGCCTTTATGTATTGCTTCACAGAAGATATGGATCTAGAAGACTATTGGATATTTTATCTAGCTTGGGATTTGCAGCTTCTTCTAATCATACTGTACAGTATGAAATTTCAGCAGTTTATCATCCACAGCCTCGTATTTTATCATCAGAGTCAGGTGCACTTGTACAATATGTTGGAGACAATGCCGATATAAATGTCCATACTCTTGATGGTAACAATACTCTTCATGTTATGGGAATGATCAAGATAGTAACTCCAAAAAATGCTGTTATCTACGATGAACGGATACAAAAATACACAACCAAACCAAGTGCGAAAGAGTTGGCAGCCATATCGCATGTATCTCTTCAAGTTAATGAAAAACCAGTTTTACCTGGATACAGTAAAGTTCAAGTCGAAAATCTACACGATCATCAAGCATTCACAGAAAAAAACTTAAACGGAGTTGATTTTTTGTGGTTATATGGAAAGTTGAGGGATATCGCACCGTTGCCAGGGTGGAATGGTTATCTTGAGCAGCTCACTAAAAATAACAATAATTTTTCAACATCTCAGGTTATGTTACTTCCTTCTATTGATAATCCTGCCAGCAACGTAGACACAATTTACACATGGTATTTTTCAATAAAAACATTAATTAAAAATTTAATTCTTTTCTTTTTATTTAGTTAGGAACTAATTAGTATAAATAAGATTAGAATTAAAAAATAATTAAAGTATTTCCCTTAATAACTTTATAAGTACATGAGTAGGTAAGTATTATTAAATGAATAGATACTGAATTATTGAAAAAAATTATTAATTATAACGTAATAGTTAATAAAAAATGCAAATTATTTAGAATTATATATTTATCAATAATTTATCAACTTTATACGGCGTGTTTTTAATCGGGACTACAGGTTGACCTCGAATGATACTCTAAATAGTTAAACACTGCGCGCGCTCTGCCCTCTATCTCGAAAATGGTTCAAGATATAAAAAAAAGTTTAAACAAACGTTGTAGATAATTTAATCCTCTACAATATTTATATAAATACAAATAGCATAAAACCCATAGGAAACGAGATATTTGCAATAAATGTGTAAAACATCGATTTTTTGACCTTTGACCTTGAAATATCTGTGGTCGCGGACACCCTACGATAGGTAGGTTTTGAGACAAGTTTTAGGGTGTCAAAATAAAGGTTTATACAAGTTTATAGCTGACTATCTCTCATTCCGAGGTGAAACCCCTAATATTCCTGGACTATGTATCTTAACCTCCTTATCACAACACAAGTAAAGGCTGTTCACGATAAAGAGAGTACTTTTGAAACCTACCTTATAAAAAAATCACTGCTCCTATCTGCATATATTTTAACTGGCGCACTGAGTGGCATGCGTCCAGTAAAGTTGGTCACGATGGAGGGAAAGTAGTTCCATATAACTACGTCGAATGAATTGTTAGGTGACCATTTGTGACGACTTAAATTATTTATTCCGCTTTCTGTTTTTTAATGCATCATAGCGTACAAATGAGCAGATTTTAAAAATATTAACTTTACTAATAATTTCACTATTTCTCTGGACCGCTGCATGAATAAAGTGATGAGGCCCATGGCAATGTTAATTTTACATGAAGCGTAAGACTACACAACGTGCTTACTAGTAGATCTAAAGCAGGTCTTTCAAAAGTGCTCATTTTACCGTGAACAGCCTATACTAAAATGACTTGAGTAGAGAGAGGGTGGAGTGAAAAGAATGGGGCGGCTCTTAACAGCTAGGTCTTGAGAGACGATAGTTTTGCCTAGAGCAAGCGATAAACTTTGCGTGCAAGTAGCATCCTTTTCCTGTTTCGTCTATGACACTGACTCTGTTAAAAAGCGTAACAGCGCCTAAGCTGAGAGTTTTGTGGGCTCGATTTATATACTGTATGTGAAATTTATTTTATGGGAATTTTAAAGAATCGTAACGATAACATATGCCACGTATAGACACGGACATGACATATGAATATAAGTTTGCTGAAGTCCGCAGGTTTTTAAAAGCCAGTATACAAAATAATGGTGTATAGCGAATTCCCCACAGTCATAATGTTCCTTAAGGTAGAAGTAAAGCAACTGTATATGGAGCACTGCACCTGAAATGTTTTATGATGTTGTAAAATGTATACATTCTTCTTTCATATGCAGCATAAATCGCACTTTTATGACAATTTTTATGGTGTATGTATTAATTTTTTATGAGTTCTTCACATTGTATAGTCGGTTGCAGTGCTCCATAGGCAGTTTCTTTACTTCAACGTTACGAAGTGAATAGATGTACGGCACAAGAAATGGAAAAATATTCACTCACGAAGTTGGCAAAGACAGTAATTAGCGCTGCCCCTCCTTGGTTTACCTGAGTTGTTTCAGGTTACCTGTGAACTTCCATTAACGTGTTAGCGTTAAGTTATTTTCCATATGGGCCAAATGACACTCACGTACCCACCACGCACTTGCCTTACAGCGTATAAAAAGCGCGTTTTTAACGTCACATGTTATACGTATGTATATGCAAGCTGTTTTCTTGTTTACAGAACTCTCATGAATGCCAAGTCTGGAACATAACTTTCAAGAAATATTGCCAATTGCAAACAGGACCAAGTCCTGAGTATGTTACGGCAGTGTTAAAGCGGGCTGAATTCCACTTTCTTACAGACGTGTTATAAATAAAATAGTATTGTCGCCACTGGAAGTCGCATATTAATGCAGAACGTATGTAACACTGCCAGTTGTGCATTTTGCACGGAGAAGCGTCGAGGTACAAGGTTGCCAGGGTACAGCATTGCAAGACCACTGGAAGTTGAAAAATTATCTGTTTCTAAACAAATCTATAATACGTATTATTGTCTGTGTATATAAAAGGAAGAGTACTCTGTGTGACTCAGCCACCAAAGTACAGCCGAAACCGCTGAGTCTAGAAATACGAAAGTTTAATAGTAGTTTCCACTTAGGTTCTAGCCAACCGCCAAGAAGTAAATTTTCCAATTTCAGTCTTTAAATGGGCGAACAGAGGAAAAATGTTTCTCTGAATCTTCAATGTTTCTTAAATACGCTGAGATATTGAGGAATTTTCTCTTTAGAAGCAAACTGTGGAAATTCCTTAATTTGTATAAAATTTCGACATTCAACCCTCGAAGAAATGAAAATGGGTAATTTTTTTTAAAAGTGATTCCTAAATATTTACTAAACTCAATGAGATGTTGGTGCTTTTTTTGCAGACGACCTTACACCAAAGTGCATTTGCCAGCTTCATAAGTCCTGTACATTCTCGTTCAACCACGAGTTGTTGTCTAAATTGCAATAATCATGAGAGAGTAATATTAAATACGACCACGCTTAACTTTTTGGTAATATGAGCACACTTGATTTCTTTATACGTAACGAAAATTTACAGGTTATACTGCGTGGAAAATTAATCTCCGCCAAGAAAACGAAATTTCCATAGTAGAGTCATAATCGTTATTATTCAGGTCTAAGAAACAGTAATTATCGTGCGGCGTAGTAACACTTGCTGTTGGACGTCCATTCTGGAGTGGCCAAATAGTTGTGTGTGTGTGTATGTGTGTGCACGCTCTCGCGAAGGAGTAGAGCAAGGAGATTTGGGCGGCTCGTAACAGTGAGCTCGAGTTTATGGTAGTTTTTCGCCGTGAAGGCAGGCAGTGTTGTATAGACCGTTCATGGTAAAGTGAGCACTTTTGAAGCTCTAGTTATTTTTTTCTTTCAGCCAATTTATATCCTTCCGCCACTTGTTAATGTCAACCCTGCCATGTGAGTAGTAAACACCGTGTATGCATTAATCATACCGAAAACCAAAAGTCCGAGGCCACAATGAAATGTATTTATTGGTTACAATGTCTACTTGTATTGTAAAGGGCTTTTTACCGTCCCCCGGTTTTATGCTTCAAAGTTTAGCCGGGGACGGCTTGCAGACTAACTTACAACCTAATTTAAATTAACACCCATGCCTTACCCGAGATTCGAACCCAGAGCCTCCCGCACACCAGATCGGCGGCGCACCAACCGACTGCGCCACGGGAGGTCGGCTATAATGTCTAACGGAACCTCTTCAAAAAGTGCTCACTTTACCGTGAACGGCCTATACGAGAGCTGTCCACTGGATGACTGACCTTGCTGTGGGCTAGCCGCTGGGCGGGCAGCAGGTACCAGAGCCTGTGGCACGCCTGGCGAGAGACACTTTCTCCGCCACATATGGGCAGGAGTTGAGCTGCAACACCAGCAGACCCGCCACCCAACGGGCGGCGCCGTTCGTCATTCCCGAGGTCACGTGGCGTCTCGCAACACTCGCCCTCCGTCAGCGGCCTCCGCCGCTCGCACTGCAGCACCCCGAACAAACACGACTATAGGCTGTTCACGATTAAGTGATCACTTTTGAAATCGACCTTAGGAAAACGTCGTTGACCCTACCTGCATATATTTTAACTGGCGCCCTGAGTTGTATGCGTCCAGTAAAGTTGCTAGCGACGGATTGGAGGTAGTTCCGTAACTTAACGTTGAATAAAAAGTGTTAGATAACCATTTATGATAACTGAAATTATTTCTTTCGCTTTCTGTTTTATTAATGAATCGAAGAGTAAAAATTAGCAGGTTTGTAATATATATATATACTTTTCTATCAATTTCTCGGTTTCACTTAACCAAGGCATGAATAAAGTTATGAGGCCCATGACAATGTTAATCTTACATAAGGCGGAAGACTATACAACGTATATGCAAGTAGATCTTAAGCAGGGCTTTCAAAAGTGCTCATTTTACCGCGAATAGCCTCTACCGGAGGCAACGCCCGCCACGTGCGGAAATAGCAGTCCGAGAAAAAACTGGAGTCTAGCGGTCTAATATCTCACTATCGTGATCGTGGCCATATTAGTAGGCCAGAAAATGGCAGGGATTATTAATATCCTTCCACCACCTTTCATGTCTCCAAGCATTACTTATACAATTTAAACTGTTACAGACATATCCGGGGGGGGGGGGGAGTGGTCTCCAATCCTCTGGTATGAATACGTTTTGCAGTACATAAATGTGACTTTGTACAGCAATATTTTAAACTGTGGCCATCAAGAAAGTAGGGATATTGAATGAGTTCCCAACCTCATCATACATAAACATGTAAGTTGCCATGTGTATACATGTGATGTCCTAATAAATCCCAGTACACGGGAAAATGTGTAAGCATGTACTCTACCTTCGGCGAGTACACGATGCAATACTTGTTTGTTGTTTCCATACTTGCTGCTGTCGTGAACATTTCATGGAGATTATAAAAAGAAAGCTTTGAAAAATCGCTACGGTTTTAGGAAGTGTCATTTAATATTTTTCCGTGGCTTTCCCGAAATCACTTCTAAGTTATTCGTTTCGTTTTCTCTCGACAAAAATATTCGTTACTACTCGAATTTTTGCTTACTAACGAAAGGAGCTATTCTAAGCGCATTCTAGAGTTCGTTTGACGTCACTATGCTCGTTAACAAACTCGAAACGAAAACGAAGTCCTTTGGGCCTTCGTTACCGAGTATTGCTATAAAAACTTGGCTGGTGTGTGAAACTGATTGTTTTTTTGGGAATGTAATAGAAGAGAGTCGTGATGTAATGTGCCTTCATGCATTATAGGAACATAAAATATATATTTCAGAAAAAAATATTTTTAAAGCACCAATCAAACTTTCTGTTTTAATTTGTTAACTATCTAAGTAGCAGTGTAGGCTGGCTATTGTGAAGAATTTATTAGATTATTAGATATGTTTATATTGAAATGAGAGATCATAAACACTGTTTTATTCAAAAAAATTGCTTTGGACAATGTAGTTTGTAAATCACAAGATAGGTAGTGCTAAACTGTAAATTATTCTTCGGGGTTCACAATAAAAATACGTTCTCTTGAAAATAATTGAGTGAAAATACATATATTGATATTAATACATCCACAAGAAACACGACGGTGTCTAGTTTGTTGTACATCGCTTATTTTATAATCTTGGTATTATAAATAACAGAGGAAAATACTTGTTCGTAAATAGCTTGCAGCCAAACAGCAGAACGGTCATTGAGAAAAATCGTCGGGCATGTAACAACCAAAGTTCTGTCTGCTCTCTCTTATCGGCGTACATATGAGTATATTTCAACTCAGAGCATACGGAATTAAAGCATATTTATGTGTAATATATCACACGTCCAGACAAGTCAGAAAATAGTACAATGTCATCAGTAAATTTGATACCCTTGACAAACGAAATATACCTTTTTCCTTTAACACATTATGTATTTAATTGGCTACTAATATTTAAGACACGAAAAAAGCAAACAAAATAGTTCAAGCGCTTTACTGCTTTGGTTTATTAATGTTTTCAATCTTAATTATTCATAATTTACAAGCAAAGTCTCATAAAACAGTTCAAATTAACGTGCGTAGTGTTGCCACCCTGCATTCGCTAACGAAAACTCGAACATTGCCGAAGTCTCGGTGGCCTGGAAGGATGTAACAAATTGTAACTTAGAATACCAAATTGCCTTTATAGAAGATTTTATTCGTTAAGAGAGGAGCTTCCGAAACTTAACTAAAACGAAAAATTAATGAATAACTTAGAATAAGCCACCAGGCAAATGTTGGAATGTTTCTTTAGTACAGGCCATTGCCGATTCCTTCCCTGTTCTTGCTTCTCCCAACAACTTGCTCCGTCTCTTAATGACCTCGCTGCGGCGAGACGTTACCCTTATCTACCTATCTAGGGTTAACTCGTTGTTAACAAAGTACGCAGTAGTATACGTCCTCTCACCAAGCTGCAATGTAACTAGGTTACACCCAAGTTACGCTAAATATTATTTTGTAAGCACGAGTCTGTCGAGAAACAAAAACTCTACGTCGGCGAGAGAACTAGCGATGTTCACGGTTCTGTGGTTAAATTGTGTGCCACGTTTTTGTTCAGGATTTTTCTACCAAGAGTACTGCACAAATACAGACTATATTATTTTTAAGTTCTGTAGAAAATGACCTGAAATCGAACCCGAAACTCATCTCGACCTCATGGTTCTAACATTCATGGTTCTAACATTTCAGAGCGATACAGAAGCCTTTAGCCATTCGGCTGTCATGATGCCTGGGAATGATAATTTTTAATTTGTTTATTCAATTTCGCATATAAGCTTTGTATCTCATAATAAACCACACCAAATAAAGGTTTAAGGGGCCTGCCTAGTTGTGATACGAGTCTCATTGAAAGCTCTTGTGTCTATTCTCATAAAAAGCATGGAATATTTCAATATGAATTTTTTTCGGGACAGAAATGAAAGTCGATATTTTGTTTCCCATTTATATATTTGGTTATTTAAACACAAATATGGTGGGTTGAAAAAAGTAAAATTCAGCAAAATTCGCTGTAAGTGTCCCTCTGTTTACAATATTTACTGTGATGTAAAACAGTGGTTTAAACTATAGCGACACATTGCATATAGTCATTGATCAAAATTCTGAGCAAAAAAGTACACGCTCTAAGTTTTTGTTTATGCTTTCTCCCAACGCCGGCCGTCACAGTAAAGCGTTTATTATTGAAGAGGAGCGTGTGTTGAAACATTTTGTGTGAAAATCGTCGTTTGCGCGGATACATTCATTGCGGGAGTCACATAGTCCCGACAAACACAGCACGGCAAGACAAAAACCGCAACCACGATACAACATTTATATTAGTGTGACTGCTCGAATTTACAGCCCGATAGTTGACTGACGCGACACGACGAGTAGAATTTTTCGGAACCATTTAGAAGGCGCTGATTAACTACGCTTGTTTCAAAGGCGATGGGAATACGGGAAATTTGGAATACATGGTAGTGACAAAGTGTTATCGCTAATGCATACAAATTGCAAAATAATTATTTTAAGAGCTAAACAAAGTAATTTTCAAAGTTTTTTTTCTTCTTTTCAGCTGCGTATTTGCTATTGTAGGGAAAACTTGCCATACAATTTCATTTCACAGGGTCGTACACTCTGTGTGTCGTGCCGCACGACACGACGAAAATATAAATAATTTCTAATCCACAATTGCTGGTTGTACGACAGATTGTCGGGATTACGTCAGATCTATCTTGTATTTCATTCGCTGTTTAGTTTTAAGTGTCGTGTGGTGCTTGTTGTGTCGTACTTATCGGGGCTATGTGATCCCGGATATCGGTAAATAAAAAGTCTGGAAATATTAATTTTTGCCAGAAATGGTAAAATAAAAAAAATAAAAAATCTTCTACGGTATAACCCTACTTTACCAGTTTTGTTATATTAAGTGTATTCACGGAGAGAAAAATCCGTGTAAATGGTCAAATATAGGATTGTCAAAGCTTGCCTATGCAGTTTCCTTAATTGGTAAGAGAAAAGTACGACTATACGAGCGTAACTTAATCAGTGGGCTTTCATCGCGCGTAAAGCCTCACTGTTACAAATCTAGTTTGCACAGTACAACTTCACGACGGAAACAATGCACGCCTTGCAAGTGAGTGTGTGAGTGAAGAGATTTGGGCGGCTCTTAACAGCAAGGTCTTGAGAGCCGATTATGGCGAAATGAGGTGAGGACGGAGCAGCACTGGAATGAAAGGGTGGGGGTAACGGCAGATTCCCGAGAAAACCCGCTGACCAGCGGCATCGTCCGGCACGATTCCCAATTCCGGAAATCCGGAGTGAACCAGCCGGGGATTGAATCCAGTTCACCTTGGTAGGAGATAAGTAGTCTAACCGCTCAGCCACCGCGGCCCCACGCACACTGTAAAATCACTTTCTTTGATGCAACATATGATTTGTTATCGCAAATAAAGATTTGTTTAACTATAATGAACCGCTGCGAAGTAAGCTTGCCACAAACATAACTGTTTCATCTATATAATAATGACTATGATAACCTTGTATTGCCGTTATAATAGTTCAGCAGATTTCTTTGTGCTGGGGCCACGGTGGCTGAGCGGTTAGACTTTTTTGAAATTTATTTCATTAAACCTACTCAGCAGAACAGCCATCCAGGGTGTTCAATTCTATAATTACTGCTACAATTTAACAAACAGAATATAAGTTATATAAATTCACACTTTTTTTGTGGGAGTGAGGTTGTTCGTCTGGGCACACGTAGTTTAAGCTATAAATTCTGTTTCTATTCAAAAGCATCATCCACACTTCCTAGGAAGGTGGTGAGCTATTCTGCCCCGACCGAGACAACTCCCCGACGGGTATCCTTTCGGCCGCCCCCCGCTTCGCCGCCCCCACCGGAACAGACCAGGGACCGGGATTCCCACGAATCCACCCGCGCGACCAGACGCCTGCGGACCCGCACACAGCTTTTCGGCCGGTCCGCCATAGCACCCAATGGTCGAATGGCCCTGCCCACGAACCAGAAGGCCCCCAGCCCCCTCCCTATCTGCACTATTCTATTTTGCTCTTTTTATTTTCCCCCTCGCCCATCGTTCTGCTCCAACCTAAGCATCGTCCAGAACATCGAAGTACTCCTTCTGGACACCCAAGCCTTCGTTTCTCGGCGGGTGAGGGAATGGAGCTCCGTTCCTAAGCCCCCCCCCCCCTTTTTCACACAGATACTTACATAGCCATCAAACAACATATTATCACACATCACATCTTTCCCTCATTTAGATTTTCTTATCCACAGTTCCTTCCGTTCTTCTTTCATCCGTTTCAGATCTTGTCTTTCTTCCTCTCTTTCTTGCTGCTTCTCCTCCTCTTTTCCTCTCTTCTCTTGTTATTCTAATTTCCTTCTTTGTTCTCCTCCCCATTTTCTGTCCTCTTCTTCTTTATCTTCATTTTATTCTCTTACTTCTTCTTGTTCTATTTTTCTCTATATTTCCTTCAGTTCTTCTTGCTTTCATTTCGGATCTTGTGTTCTTCTTTATAACTTTTCTTGTTTGGAGGTTTTTAATTTTTGATATTTACTGAAAATTCAGTTTCTTATCTAAGAGAGAGTTATTTATAATTTTGATTTAATTTAAACGATGGAACACTAGACAGTGTAATACTATACTGCTCAGTGTAATACTATTTTCCATAAGAACTATTTATTACTAACCATTACCAATACACCCATTGTCACCCTGTTTTCATTCATATTAATTGAAAATAAACTACATGTTATAATTTATAAATTAAATACAATTAAAATTTCCATTTCATAAAAAATAAGGTTTATTTATGTACGAGAAGTACAAAACTCCTGTGATGCATGCCATATTTAGGAAACAACCAAACACGTCATTTTTCAAAGGTTTGATTAAAAAAGTGTGAAGAAATCGCGAATAGACTATATGTGTAATACATCTTATTTCTGACGACTATGATATAATTTTTTATGCAAGAGCCTTGACTTGTCCAAGATGAATATCAAACTATCGTACAAACATCTGTTCGAGTAGTAGATGCCTTGATGTTGATCGAGCGTTATTTCTTTTGCGTGCCGAACAACGGTCGTGGCGCCCGAGAGGTACATAATACGAGAAGATTATGTTCGCATGTGCACTTCCATGGGGTAGATTTCAGCGTCATTATTTCCTTACTGGAAATGCCATCCGAAGCGTCCGTTTTGATTATTGCACACGCACGCATCAAAGCCTGAAAATACATTTCCTTACTTGGTACGGCGATTTCCCAACTCCCCGCAACACTTCGACACCACAGGTTTTATTCGCGACGGGGAAATGCCACTTGAAGTAGAACGGGGTGAGCTGGAAAAGCTTCTGTCTCCTCTGGCGTCGAGGCAGAAGCAGATATACAATACATATTTAAATGTAACCTAATTTTTTTTTTCGCTATTGACAGTCACGGCGCTGCAGTACAAAGATAATTTCAAGTGACGATAGTTTCCACTTCTGTTCAGACCACTGGAGGCCGCTCGCCCACGGCGTCGTCATTGGAAACTTGACATGAGTCAACTTTCGACCTATTCTGTAAGCCCTGCAAGTAATGTACTGTACCTATATCAGACCGTAAGATGCGTTATTGAAGCTATGTATAGAGCCTCCAGTATTTCGCTAATCGATTTACCAGCAGACTTGATTTCACAGTCCTTTATGTACTCAATCTAGCGTCGTTTAACTATTAGCTGCTGCCGTACTGCAAAGACTTAACGTTAGGACAAAGCAATAGGATTTAAAATCTACTCTGCTACCCAAAGAATTCACGAAATACTCGGGCTGTATGTAAAACATTAGTAATGCTTTGGTAGTTCAACCGTACTATGCCCACTGCCAAACATAAGTCAAAGCGCTTAATGCCTCGTATTTTTCTGTCGTCTTGTTCTGAGCTTTTTCTATTTGTGGTGTCAAATCTCCATTAATTTTATTTCTCGGTTATATTTGGCAATGAAGACAGATCATTCGAACTTTCGAAATCATCGTACTACGCCACTGTCAATAAATTTTCGTTAAGCATCATTAATATTTTTGCTACTCTCCGTTTCGATGCCTTTAGTGAGTGCCAACAACACGACAATTAATCTGCAAGGCGAGATGGAACGGAACCCGATCGGAGCACGTCACGTGGTGAGTTTTGGAATGCAAATGCTGAAACGCACAAGTATTCGCGACGGCGCAGTGTTCGTTTCCACGGACCCTGCTACACGATGTCTGGCAGCAGGTGGAAGATGTACGGTACCACGCCCGTCGAAGATGGATTAGCGAGAGGTGATTCAGTTTCTGACGGCTGAAGGCAGCAAGCCAGTGGAGATTCTTGGGATGAAAGTTAAGTTGCTGTGTACGGAGCACAGTGTGTGCTGTGGACAACCGTGACTGATCGTTCGCCAGCGATATGCCTCGCCTTTCTCTTTATGAGAGAAATGAGGGAGATATCTCATTTAGCCACAATAACACTAGTATGAAAACTTAAGCGTTTTGGCCCAAAATATAAATAACAAAAAAAATTTTCTTTAATAATTAGACAAGCGCCAAGGCGAATCGCTGCCTTGCCGGATCCGGGACCACCCAAATGTCCAAGTCCACCGTAGTAATCCTTCAAAATTATTAATGTTCCCCTGGCAGTGGTTTCTAGAAGTATCTTCCTTGTTGAAATGTAATTACTAATTAAAAAAACCTACCAACCTAGATAGTAGATAGAGTATGAATAATAATTACTATTAGTATAACTTTAGAAACTAAATAAATGTTCCTGTTGAGCCTTCACAAATAATACATCACGTATCAATACAAACGATAATATTCGGTATATTGATGTCGAACTACCCACACAGTCATCAATAATACAAATATACACAAGAACAAATAAACTGAAGAAACAACACTTACACTATACAACACCTACACAAACAACATTACACTGACACCAACACAACACCGACACAAACATTAAACACACGTCGGACACCTCACAAAACGACGACAACAACCGTCGGCCCCTCTGTCTCCGGAGAGGATGGCGGGGTGAGGGTGCAAGGGTGGAGACAGAGGAATTTCAACTTTTCACATTTTAAATATATAATGTAACCTTTTCTTTTAAATTTTTACAAAATAATTTTAAGCCTCTGTTTTAAAATTTAACTTGTTTTTAAATGTTATTACGCGACAAATTTTATGTTTCGACTATTTTATAAATTTATTTTAAATTCAAGTAACTGAGACCAATTATGGCCTTCAGCTGGATACTGGTGACATTTTAATATGTTCTGTTCGCCAGTACTTCTCGAGGTTGAGAGTAACTGGCGGTGTTTGTGCGTCCTGCCTGCATCCCACGTTTGTTATCAAGCGCCTTCTATTTGTTCGGACCATTGGAGATATTCCTAAAGGGACTAATATTCATCACCAACGATGACGTAGAGGACGCATCTGAGAAATTATTCATGCAGCATTAGGAATCTTTAGTAAGAAATCTCTTTATACCTGACGTTTGTTAGTCTAAATTCAATGATGGCACATTAACTGCAAAGTTCAAATGACTGGTTGTAGTTATTCGCTACTTTAATTAACTGGTTTTCCACGTTTTCAGCTTACATTAAGTCAAATAACTAACCCACTCAAGCTTTATTTACAGTATTATGAAATGTTCATCTTCGGCTTTTGGTTTTCGAACGGTTAAAGTCAAAGCATATAAACAAAATCACGAGGATGATGTTTATTATTGGTGGGAGTGGTTAGTTAATTAACTTCTTCCATACTAATCGTTAACATAAAATATAACCACGCAGGATATACTGGTTTTGGTATAATTTTTCATGCGTTGAGCTGTTTTTCAGAAACTGAGCAGAACTTACTAATCATAAAGATAAAACAACGTAATACTCGGCATTTCTGGACGCGTCAAAAAGGCTAATATTTGGCTGCAGATGCACTCCAGTTAACTGCAGACTGCCTTGCAGATGTCAGCTGGATGTCTACTTTGTACTCTCTCCTGTTAGCACTTTAGTTAGCTTGAGGTTGTGAACTGAAATGTTTTTTCTACTCTCCCACTACAAAAACGGTATTGTCTTCATTTATACACAGAGGCGGTTTCTAATAGTACGGAAGTGAAAGAGCCGTACTGTTCGCGCCAGACGTCGCCTTGCAGTAGTTGGAATGGACACGGCCAGACGCAGTAGCGGGCGGAATTAGTAATGACGAAGTTTCCGTTGGATGATTTCACACCAGAGGTGTGTGGTGAACTGTTGGAAGGTAAGCTGTTACTTATCAGACGTGCACGTGTGTAATGTTAAAGTAATATTTCAGCTATCCTGCGTAATTTTTTATTTTCTACCTTTTTACTCTCGAGCTTGCTAGGCTGTTTCGAAAACTGTCGTCGCCTACCTTTTCCTGGTGGTTTCTCAGCTCTGAAAGCACAGCACAAAGTTGTTGTAGGCTATTCGCGTTAAAGTGAGCACTTCTGAAAGCCCTCACGTTTGGAATAATAGTCAATAACATATATTTTATTGTGGCTTTGGACGTTGATTTCCAAGTGCGGTGGAATATACGCACTGTGTTTAATATTTACCATGGAAATATTAATTTAAAAAAGTTGGTTAAACAATAAAAATTGCTGAAATTAAAAAGTAACTAGGGCCTCAAAAATTCTCACGTTACCGTGAACAGCCTATACACCGCCTGACGCCTTTATCCATACTGCTACACCCCTTAAATGTACGTCTGGCTCTTCCCTTTGTCACCCTTTATGCTCGCTGGTTGGATGTGCTGCTCGTAAGAGCGACGTGCTGTTTGCTGTTCTTGAGTAATATGGCCTTTCCGTCCTTCTCACCTCGTCGTCTCGTCCCGGAAGCATTTCACAATGTTATAGTTTTATGAATTTATATTTATTTTGAAGGTTTATATTTAAGTTCGAACCATTCGTGTTAGCAGGAGCGAGATTGTTAAGAGTTAACTCACAGAGCAACAATTAGATCAAGAGGGACTAATGTCATGAAGTTATTATTGGTAAAACTACAGAGAATAAACATTTGTAATTGGGGAAGCTTTGTGTTGTATTATATTTCAGCCTGAATCAAGGGTCATGGAGCCATGTAAGAGTTCTACTAATTGTAAGAGTCCAACCTTAAAACTGGTGGCAAGTGCTGATGAAGAATAATCACATTACGGTAATCATCGTGGCAGTCTTCTTGGCGGCTCTTTGGTCCATCATGCTCGGCCAGAGTCACGTAGAGAAAAAATCAGGTTTAAGTTGTTCTGTTAGCCTGCATTGTCTCTGTATATGGCGCAGTCGTGCCCTGATTCCTAGTTCGGAGGCGGGTATTCTTGCTGGATCAACCATCAGGATTTGGCAATAGCGTCTCAGTGAATTTTATTGTGCTGTCTGCTGGTTTGATTATAGTTCTAGGTAAGCTGGCGCGTTCAGGCAGGCCGTCGAATTAATGCCTGACCACGTCAGCGTAACACAACTTGACGACGAATATTTGCAAAACATTTTCTTTTTGTTGTGGTCGGTCTCGTGCCAGTGGCGTGCGGTGAAGTGTTGCAAGGTAAGCTGGTGCTTGCTCACTGCTGTACATTCTCGGTGCACGCAGCAGGAGCCAGTAACCACCGTGCAGCCCAGGGAAGCTGAATACATTCCGACCACTCAAAAGCGAGAAGCAGTGGACCCATTTCACACATGCTGTGGCGTCAACTGCTGAACTACGTTTCAGTGGTGGAAGTGTAAAGTAGCAAGTAACAGGGTACTGAACAGAGCTAACACCAGCTTACCTTGCAGCAGCTCACCATATGCCACTGCTCGTGCTGGAAGTCTGTTGAACATCGCACTTGACAAATGATGCCCCAATCGTTGTAATGACAAGCGAGGCACAATTAATAATATTGTTACGCACAAAATCATGACTGTGCTTTCTTTCAATTTAACAAATTAGGTGATAGTGGAATGGGGGCCTTGTCTTCATAATACTATATTATAATAATCGTTTGGGCGCACTTTTAGCCCAGGTAGCATCAAAATGAACAGCCATGGAAATAAGAGCATGAATAGTCTGTGAGGTTACCCGTGAAGTATAAGTCTGATATATGCTATCCACGATAAAGTGAGCACTTTTGAAAGCCCTGCTTAAGCTCTACTTACATGCATGTTGTGTATTCTTATGCGTTATGTAGAATTAACATTGTCATAGGCATCATCACTTTGTTAATGTGTCGGTCAAGTGAAACTGCGAAATTATTAGAAAATTAAAAATATATAAATCTGCTAATTTTTACACACTGAGGTGTTAAAAAGAACAGAAAGAGTAAGATATGATTTAAATGATCACAAATGGTTACCTAACCCTTTTTATTCGACGTTAAGATATGGAAATACTTTCCCTCCATCGATACCAACTTTACCGGGCGCATGTCATTCAGGGCGCCCGTTAAAATATATACAGTTAGGGGCAGTGACTTTTTTTCTAAGGTTGTTTTCAAAAGTACTCACTTTATCGTGAACAGCATTTACAAGTGCTAATTATATAGTAACTCAAGTAATGACCTAAGACTGGAGGTTGGAGACCGCAGACGGTTTATGTTAGTGTAGCGTCTCCCCGTTGTTGTCCTCGCAGGTTACTTACATTAGGCCACTGGCACTGAACGCTAATATTCTTCAAATGTAATAACATAATATATGGTAGAGCCAGCCATAGCTCCTGCTGTTTAACTCCACAATGCTAGCCGCTACATTACGGTACATTCGTATGCTGAATATGCATGTGAATGTCAGTCGCATCTCCATCAATATTTAAGTGGACACCAGTGTACGAAAATTATAATAATAACATATTGTTCAAAATCCCCGTAAAACTATGCTAATTAAGTTTTTAATGAATTCCGGTATTTATTGACAGAGCTATCGATTTTTAGTATTTTGGAAACTATTTGACAAAGTTAAATTATCCCAAATGTTGGAGAAATATGGAATAAAGTTCTATTTGAGCATTGTATTACACCGCTGTAGAATTTTCTGGAGTAACCGTAACATTTCTACAGTTGATACTTTTTATGTGTTTTAGTTATTTAATGATCTGTAACCCGCTAGGAAAATTTAATGTGCATAAAAAATGTATACTCCAGCACGCAGTTACGAACGCTATGACCAAAAATGTAAGACTTCTTCGCACTTTGTAATCTCTGTTACTGTGCTGATACGGATGAACGAATTTACTACGTGTTATAGTTTTCAGAGGTTGGCAGCGCTCACGAGGCGCGCAGAGCGGTCATGCACAAGTCGCACGGTGATTTTCCCATGCATATACGTGACATTTCACTGTCCTCTGAGTCCGTATTACTGCAGGGCACGGACATTTTCCGTCGCATGAGCTGAATTAAGACGTCTTTGGAATTAAATAAGTATCGCTGAGCGTAAAATCTATTAAGCATTATATTTTATTTCAAGTTCGGGAAGATGTGGAGATTTTTATAATTAAATTCTGCTGCGCACAATTTTAAATGGATTAATACCTACAACTGCTGTAGACAACCCGTAGATCGGATTTTTTTTTATCGTGACACCAAAACAGGAAATTTGATTCTGACAAGTAGTTATAATCGACTTACTTCTAAAACCTTGTCAATCCAACATTTGCAAGAAATGTCAAAATCCTCATAATGTAAATAATTATCAAGAAAGGAGACTTAATTGCCAACATATGATGGGTGAAACGAAATACAGCTCGAAATTGTGGGTACCCAGATAACGCAGGAGTTGTGTGAACACGTGTGAATGCCTGATGCTGAAATGCGCTCAGCTCGCTCGGCCTGGCCGGTGTTATCTGCGAATGTGTGAACCATTTACCCGCCCATGACTGTCCGAGACGGCGTCTATAATGACCCTGCTGCTGGCGAGATTAAGGCTGCCCCTTTGCCAAAACTTTCTCCAGTAGTTCTAAGGATATTTACTGGTTTGCGCCATATCAACGACAATCTGATGAAGATATGAAATCGGTAATAATAACATCTAAATTTTAGCATGATTATTAATGAGCACTTAAATCATGCACCAAAAAGATTTAAAAAAAAGTTTTTAAAACTAAGTTTGATTTTAAATAAGTATTTCTTGAACCATATAAATGTTGGAAAACGATTTATTTTTGTGAGAGGCGCCCCTTTGTTTTCCACCGATTTAACTTCTGGATAAACATGTCATCGTGAAGCTTAAAACAAAATTTCAAACGAACTGCTGTTTCCCGGAAATTTCTTTTATGTTATTCTCGTGGCATCGAGAATAATTTTGAATTGTCGTGGAATATATTACTCGATTGCAAAATACATGATTTTGAAATTCCCAAAATTACGATAGCTTGTTTTTCTTTTTTTTTTTAATTTCCCGGTTTTTTTCTCGTATTACAGTACTATGACACGAGCTAATTAAAGAAGAAGTAATCGTTTAGAGCCGAGCGAGCTGAAGCCAGACAGCAACATGGTTGCCTCGCCTCGCCTCGCCTCGCCAGGGGCGGTCTCGCCGTGACCTCCATCTGGCGCTCGCGAGGTCAATGCGCACGGCTGAAGTGCACGATGTGAGAGGAGGGGAAGGGGGGGGGGGGCACACCGCCTTCTTCCGCGGAGCACAATGCCGGGGCCGTATATTTATAGCGGGACCGGTCCTCAGCGCCCTGCAAGATGCCCGCTGCTTCGTGCCCGCGAGACACGTTATCGACGAGTAGCTGACCCGCCCTCATTACTGCGGCCGCAATTCTAAGCCCCCCCCCCCCCAACCCTGTCATTGGCATCTAGTGGTTTTTTTTTTTACAGGGTAAACAATTTCTACTAACAAATACAACGTCCAATTTTGCTTACCGTCCACATTTATTTACCGTTTTATAATACCTAACATTCGTTATAAAAACGGAAACGAAATTAATGTAATAATAACTGAACTGAATATTATTTAGAGAGCATATTGAGAGAAAAAAACTCTCGTTTTCCCAAATACTTTCATACACTTTCCAAGGAAAAATGTAGGACTGGAGGACGCAAACCGAACGACTGCTTACCCTGCCGAAAGAACGCGGTCGCGTGTTGTTGATTGTGAGTTCAAGTTCGCTCCCGTTTGTGGAAATAAATACTAGATAGCAGCACTATGCGTGTACACTACGGCAGTTACGAAAACTCGGAAACGGGAAACTCAGAATTAAATGTGTTTAAAGCTAGGGCGAAAACGATAAAGGGTCAAACATTTCCAGTATATATACGGTAAGCATTGCATACCTTGCGTCTATGGAATAAAAGCCACTGGGTGCATCTGCCTATACAGAATGGACACGAGCCTCGAACGCAGTGCTTAGTTGCCACTTACGGAGTTTAAACAATAAAAAAAGCTTATACAGTAAGTAGTAATAAGTAAGCAGTAGACATTTTTCCAAAGCATTTACTCAAACCTAGTCCAACACAATGGAGTTGTTACTGCTTACGGCTTTAGAAATATTCTGCTAGACTTAAGTTTAGATAAGCTCCGAGAATTTAAATAAACCTATTAGTAAATTTTAATTTCAAATTAATCACTGCAATATTTGTTTATACTCACCTGTTCGAAAGAGCAACCACCGGAAAAAAAAATACTGCTTCAATTTTGACCGAATACAGCACACACTAAGATGCGTTTCTATTGGTCGAACTCAAGCGGTAACGACGCTATTGTGTCAGTTGAATTTTGAGAGCTTACTGGCTAAGTTGTTTTTCGCATAAACTCCTTTATGACTGTGGACTAGCAACACTATTTAGTGAAATACTGAAGGTACTTCGTATGTGGCTAGACCACGAGTCATTTGACAGGCTCTGCGGGGTGGTGTTACAATAAGTGTAAAAGTCACATGGTGTGGTGATTTATTTTTCAGTATGTTACCATTAACGGGAAAAGTGCTTATGTGTAACTGCCCTAACATCTGCCATATTGCAGTTTTTACCCTACCTGGGAGGTAGCCAGCGCGCACTACATTCCCTTCCAGAGGGTTGCGGAACTTCAGGGGCGCCAAGTCTTATGTGAGCTGCATTCCCATAGTCTATTCGCAGTTTCTTCACACTTTTTGAAAAATCAATCCATGCATGACGTGTTTGGTTTTTTACTTAATACGCCACATATCACAAGCATTTAGTACTTGTGTTAACATAAACGTATCGTGTTAACATAAACCTATCATATTACTTTTCAAATTAAACTTTTAATAAAATTTATTTTTAAATTGTAATATTTCGTCTATAATGAATATGGATAAAACCAAAGAAAAATTAGGCACGTTGGCAATGCCTAGTAAGAAATAGTTCTTATGCAAAAATTTTATTATACTGTTTGCGCACGAATGCGGTGCGTTGTCTCTTTGGTGTAACTTTCTAGACTCGGTTAAGCTTAGCTTGCATGAGGCGGAGGAATATCCTGAAAGTACAACATCAGCAGGGCTTCAGAAAATATTGATGTAACTGTGAACGGACTATAAATGCTGCCTAGTAACTGTCTCGCGCGCTAAACCTGCTATGACACTCATCAAACTTCAATGCAGAAAAAAAAAATCAGTTGTCGCCACCTCAACAGTGCGGCAAATATGTTGTCCCCCCAGAACTACTAATGTTTTGTCCCAGTAACACAGTTTCTTTATATCATACTTAAAAAACAAAGTGGATCACTAACACACTCAAACACATCACTGGCCAGAAAATACTGTACGAAAATCAATGTTCGTGTTTACCCATCTGACTCGTACGCAAGTTGCATGGGCGCACCTTCAGACCTCCAGTCTGTGGGGAACAGTCCATGTTGTCGTTTTACAACATTCACGCCATAAACATAAATGGAAGTGCCATTCCTCAGCCCTTCTCTAACACACGCGTATTCCTGCGGTAACTGTACCACAACCAACAGAATTCGCGTCTGGTTTTGTGGTGTTACCTCTCTTCCAGGTTGTCACAAATCTGTATCTTGGGAAACGTCCATTTGACTCCCCTCAGATTTGGTATATCAATGACCAAATGTTGGTGGACATAGTCCTTATTTTCCAAATGGTGTACTTATATACTTTTGAGACACACGTGATATATATATATATATTATATATATATATATATATATATATATATATATATATATATACACACACACACATCATTAACCTGGTCTGAAACAACATTATTACGCAGAAATTAATCAATGAATGCATAAAATCCAATCATTAATATTTTTCTTTCCTTGCCTTTTGGAGAGACAGTGCCATATGAATAAATAGGCATAGACGTTATATCACGAGAAATATTCGCCTGACTCCTACCAAATACGGTACATAAGAAGTAATATTAATGGTATCACACATATTTTTGAAATATACGTGAAAATTTTATGGGCATTACTTTAAGTCTCAAAACAAGAGGTTATACATTTTAACCGTGATACATTATAGTTCTGGAATGACGTGAAAGATTTTATTTATACTGTTACGCGCTGTAGCTCGCACCTGCCGCGAGCTTCCGTTATGCGGGGTCCGGTTCTTGGAAGGGGGGTACCCACCTCTACCCTCCCCACCCCTCAGGCATACCCACTCGCTGCCTCGTAGCTTCCCCCCCCCCCCCGGTAACTGGAGGAATAATTGACAGCGGTGGTCTAACTGGCGTCACAGCCCCTCCTCCTCCTCCCCCTACAGGAGAAGCCTGCGAGTGTAAAGAATGCGCAAGAATATTCTGGGAACTAGGATCCTTGGCGCAACACGGCATTTAGAGAAATTTCTGGGCAATGGCCCATGACCCTATAAAAACAAGCCACAGCTGGACTGTCGGCAGTCTTAAGCGGAGGCCATCTGGCTGCGTGCGGTAGACGAAGTGGAGTGCGACGAGGGACGGATGACGTCGGGAGATTGTGAGACGACGGCGGACGAGGTGTTCGTGGTGTGAATGGACGAGAGGGTGTTCAATCCGAAGAGTGAAGGCTACTGTGCACGAGGGAGCTCGGAGAACTCTATAAAATTGCAGTCTAATAGGAAATATAGACTGAACTGAGATGGGGCTGAATGAACATGTGATACGGACTTTATTGTAAATATTGCAACTGTCAAGTATGGGCATGCAATTATTTTTAAAATAATTTGATAGGTCTTGATACACTGTCTATTGGGACTGATTTTTAATTAAGTTCATTATAATAATTTCTTTGAGGTGATTGCAAATTGTATTGGTTGATTTCATTAAATGTAAACAGCAAATTATATCAATTAGTGTGAGATATTGGATTGAGAGAAATTCGTTCGTAGTTGTAAATAAAATAATGAGATTATAATCAAGTGATTTAATCAAGACCGCCATACCTTAACGAACCTGTTTTAGCCCACTGACTTTGAGAAAATTGTAACAATACTAACTGTGAAAGACGTATTTACCAAGTATATATGTTTTAGCGTTAAGTCCACACTTGCAACATTACGATACGTTCCACTAAAATAAATATGGAGCTTCTTCGCTATACATCAAGAACTATTAAACAAATCGCAACCAGATTTGTCAAACAAATGGTAAAATAGAGCAAAAAAAAAGCAGATCATATACATATCTTCCATGATGGCTATATTTAATAATGCTAGGAGAAATAATGGAATTGAATCAATATCTTTATTTATGTATTATACATGACGAAGTATATAATATGTGCAAACTTCATTATCCTTTATTAACGTCAAACTAATCATTTCTACTCTCTAAGCCTCCTATAAACTTAATACAACCACTTGCCACAGAGAAAAAGCCTAGTTGAGCTGTCAAATACGTTATTCTTTCCACCGAGATCTCTATTATTTCAAAGATTTTCAGAATACTAAAGAGTTAAGTTATATTGCGGTTTAATATATGTACGGTTTGCACGAATTGTTCGTTGAAAGTGCCAGTGGCGAGTGTTAGTACATTCCTCGTAGCCTGTACACATTCTGTTGGGGAAACATAAACACTTCTGAGGACTGAGTTTGGAAAGTTGGCCACAATTCCGAAGCGTCTTGTGTATGAGTGACGCATAAAATGAGCCGACCATCATTAAATGTCTATGTGCGCTCAGTTTCAAATACCAGAACAGCTTCTTCGCACATTTTGTAGCACATTTCTAGTGTTTAGAACTTTTGATAATTAGTAAGCAGAATTAGATTGACAAAGCCTGTATAGCCATATTTCCGATGCAGATTTGTGCGATGCCGATAGTTCCGATATTAGTAAGACCGATATTTGCGATACTACGCCATTGATTTTAATTGTAATTTCTTGGACCAATATACTGTACCGATAACAATATAGTCAACGTGTTTCGAAACAATATCGAGAATTGGATATCGCACAGTCCTATCGCGTAGCTCTCTCTTGCCCTACAAGCGTGTCAGCCAGTCACACAACAGCGGCTGAAGGAGAGACCTGTGTTCTTGAACGGACTGATGAGTGCTGCAGACTTGGGAGGATGATCGGGGGGGGGGGGGGGGGCAGGGTAGGCACCACTGTTGAGTCAATCACCGCGGCGGCTAGTCTCGTGGTTAGTAATTACGACCAACTCCCGACCGCCGAGGACACACTGTTGTACAGTGTAACACCTCTCCCGCGCGCGCGCACACACACACACTAGCACGCACATACGCACACGCACAAGTTCGCCAGCTGGGTGGCGCCGAGCTATACCCGGTACCTTGCATGTAAGTCCATTTCAGACTGTGGCATTCTTGTTACTTGGAACTCCTTAACGCGTAATCCCAAACGTATGCATCTGTATTCAGTTTGCTGCGGAAGAAGAAACTCATTGCCGACCTCCCGTAGCGCAGTCGGTTTGGTGCGCCACCGCTCTGGGGTGCGGGAGGTCCTGGGCTCGAATCCCGGGCAAGTCATGGGCGTTAATTTAATTTAGGTTATAAGCTAGTCTGTACGTCCCCTACTCAGCCTTCAAGCATAAAACCGTCCGGGGGGACGCTAAAAAACGCTTAAAACTAAATTAACCTCGGCGGCTGTTGACGTAGTCATGGCCTCCCTGCGGGTCAAGCTATTAGTAATTGCTGACACTTTTAAATTATGAAATCAACCTTAGAAAAGCTGCCCCTACCTGAATACAATACAGTGAGTGACATTCACCCAGTCGAGTAGGTAACGATGGAGGGAAAGCAGTTCCATATCTCAACGTCGATAAAGTGCTAGGTAACCATTTGAAATAATTATTTGCTTACTTCTGTTTTCATTAGTGCATCGAAGTGTAAGAATAAGCAGATTTGTAAAATATTTACTTTTCTAATAATTCCACTGTTTCATTTGACCGATGCATGAATAAAGGGATGAGGCCCATGACAGCAGTGTTAATTTTACATAAGGCTGAAGAATACACAACTTGCATATAAGTATATCTAAAGCATGGCTTTCAAAAGTGTTAATTTTACTGTGAATAGCCTATATATGCGGTCATTGTAAGAACCGGCGACAGAGTGCTGTGTGTTACCATCTGGAGAGCAGAGATTGAGATTAACCCGTTGGACTGAAAGAAAATGCCACCTGATGCGTGAGTCGTGCTCATTTGGAATGATGTTAAGGTGTGGCGGAGGACATTTTGACCGTAAATGCGTAACTGATGAGTGATTATTAAGGGATTGTAGCCAGTATAAAGATTGTGCATACTGGTAGATAAGTGTTAATAGGAGGGATACGCTGTTATATTTTATAAATAAATGTTGTCATTTAATAGCATTGTAAATAAATTAGGAAATTTAAATTTAGTTGATTTTCATGTATCGAATCTCCACTCCTCACGAACTTGTATACATCGAGGCAATTCGTTGCAGTATGTTAGTAATTGTTAATAATAAACAGTACCTAAATTAAATGTAATTTAATTGAGTATTGCTATACTACTTGTAAAGTAAACGTCAGCGTTATGTTTTCAGGTATCACTTGGAAACAAAAGAATATCATCGTTGCGTATAGGAAGGTTGCACTACGTCCTGTGCACAAAAACGGCGCGTTATTACCAAGCTTTGGTCCCAAGCTTGTTTACGTTTTGTTTACATGTGACAGAACGATAAGTAGCGAATAGCCCGAAAGTTAGACTTAAGCAGAGCTTCAGAAAAGTTGGTCGAAACAGTAGAGGAAATGTGGAGTAAAGTGAACATCTCAGCTGCACAATTACAAATTCTGTTTCGGAACTTAATTGCTTTTTTCTCACAAAGCTGCCAAAACCGAATGGCTTCGACTGAGGTTAGCAGCCTGTTTACTTAAATAAGTGCTTTGATGTGTTGGTACGACTCTTTCCACTAGATTGTAACACAAGCACGTTGAAATTGAGTTATGTAAAAATATGCCTAGTTTTCGTAAACGCCCTGGCTTGTTGTAAAGCGGATGTAAATGAACGGAACATCATTGTTAAAGCACGTTATTTTGATAGATCTGCTGGCAACTTCTGAACCAATGTTGGAGACCTGGGCAGAAGTCGATCATTAGTCTACGTCATGTTTAATCTATGAAAGTAACCATGGGCCATGGGTAGACTAGAGGCAGTAGTGCAGTGCAGATGAGGAACACAGCTCGAGACTAGCGCACAACATACAAAGTGGTGGTGTTGGCGGCCATGTGTGGTGTGACTGGCGGGTTGCCAGACCTGCATATGGCGGCGGCATGGGCTCTGTAGATGTCCTCGGCGCTGTTTTGTCGTGAAATTTCCTCCTCCCCCCCCCCCCCTTCCCCTTCGACAGCCACACAAACGTCCAACAATGCACGGTCTACACTCTCGCTGGGATTCACAGAGGACCTGCATTTTCCCTAACCTACCCTCATACACTGGTAGAAACGTTTTCCTTACTTCATAAATTGCATGAATTTCTTAAATTACTTTCTTTCGAGAGCATCTATGTCGCTCCTCCCTTTTTTTTCTTCACACAGGTTAGCCAGTAAGAAAGGGAGGCAAACATGGCACCAATCGTGGTTATGTTTGCCCAATCCCAGAAAAGTGATGCACGCTTCCTGTAGTAAGTAAATACCCTGCATGCCTATGCGTATGGCACACAATCCTGAGACACACTTAGCTTCTATCCTTACTTCGGACGTCCGACTCCCCTCTTACACTTGGGATACATGTAAGGAAAAATTTGGTCCGAGATGTTGGTGGGCCATGATTGCGCTCTGTTCCACTAGGTATGCAGGACACTTGTTATACCTGGTCCGCGGTAAATTAACACTTTATGATACCAACTTTAAAAAAAAAAATTGGCTGCCACCGATTGCACTTATTTTAACGGACAGACTCCCAGTAAGTTCGCAGCGGTACAATGAAAACGAAGTTTGATTTATTAACATATTAAAATTGTGACATGTATATGTGTGATCTCAAAATTTATTTCATTTAGCTCCTGTTTTTATGGACATGCGAGTAATAAGTAGCATTATAAGAAACACACTTACGTACATTCCTAAAACTTACAAAAATTGAATAGCATGAATGGCAATGATAATTTTGCTTGCGGCGAAAGGATATATAACGTGCAAAAAACTAGGTTCTAAACAGGGCTTATAGTAACGTTCAATTAACGGCGAACGATATATATATGTACAGAGAGAGAGAGAGATAGAGAGAGAGAGCGCGGTAGGCCAAAAACATGGTCGCCACTAAAGAGAGGGGGAAAGACAGAAACTCCGCAAACTCTCTGGACAGAACCACGCATTACTTAGGTGAAACAGCATCTTATGCCACTTGAACTCCAGCCGTATACGCCAGTAAAATGACGTCACTGTCTGACAATGTGTTGGAACGTGATTTGCGGCCGGCAGTAGGTAGCTTACTGGCCAGCGCGCAGTCCAACCAGTCAGACATCACAGATGCTCCCGCAGCCAAACAGCGATTGGCAGGGGCGGCGACACCAGTGAGACAGGGGTGTCATGTTATCCCCTAATAATCGGCTGGAAGGGTCAGATTCTCAGAAGGAATTATTAATCTGCACTAAACATATTACTTTCGTTGTTAAATTAGTATGTAAAGACAAATTTGAGTGTTCTTTTCCAAATATGATTGCTTAAAGATTTTATATGCTTCTAGATGAATGGTGCAGAGTTTCGAGAATTCATATGATCTTAAATATATTTATAAACTATATCAGATATCGCGTTAAAATAAAAAAAAATTGAGTTAGCCATAATATTCAAGTTAGTAAAATTCTTCCTGTGATATTGTGTTATTTGATAGTGTTAATTTTAATTTAAAATACGTGTAAGATATTTTTTTTTTCCTTAAAGAAATCTTGAACCCACAATGACGAACACCTTCTGCCGGCATGGATAATTAACAATTAACAATAATTTTGTTTGACGTCTAGAGTAAAAAGTAATTTAAATCTCCGCTGCACTTATTAAATGACGAATGGTTGGGAAGCTTCTTGAACTCACAATTTATTTTCCTCTCTGTCATTTTCTTTGCCTTGCACTTCTTTCATCCTTACTTGTAGTTTAAGTTTTTGTAATGGCGTCTGCCGGGATTTACAAGTCATCATTTACAGTGTTGGCTCATCGCCCGTGTTCTTTTTTCTCGTGTGCAGCTGTGATGTCTGATGGTCCTCGCTCACTAGAATCGTTCATCACTCATAATCCCGGGAGAAGTTTGATGGCACTGCCGTGATGAAGCCATTCGTTTCTGAGCTGTGGTTCGTGGCTCTGCTGTGCGCGTTCAGACACATTATTTAATTTGTAATCTAAATGTATAAAGTTCAAGGAAGACGTCACCTCGGCTCTAAATCAGAACTGCGGCCGAGCTTTTAAAAATATGATATATTGCATCGTTAGTTCATCTCGCGTCGTCTTAAAACACAGGAGAAACATTGATGGCGGGAACAGGTAGGCGCCAAACAGAGACGGGAATGTATTTTCTGCAAGAGGAGTATTTCGTGTCGGTGACAGCACCTCAAATATCATTATTCTCTTTCCATTAATCAGGCCTAAGTTCTATTCCGCGCTAGGTCAGCAATAAAATCTTAATATGCAGCCTCGTCTCGCGACCATACAAAGAAGGCTTTAAGACACGAGCATCCCCGAGTGTAGTGGATTTGGAAACACCTGGTTACCAACTCGGTACTTCACGTAAACAACCTAGCTACTGATTTTACGAATACTTCGATGTCCTAAGTGCATGTGTATCGTTTTCCTTTGGTTATTGGCAGTAGATGTTTCTGAGAGGACATTGTGGTGTTGGATTGGCCACTCAGCCACCTAAGACACATTGCAGTTAAAACGATCCAATAGCGGAATCATGTCTCAGCTAAAATGTTTTGAAATACTAGACGGGAATAATTTTCGCAAAAATATAATTCCCTAATAATGAGCTTTGTTTTAAACTACAGAATAACAGTGAACAAACAATTTCTAGCAATATTGAGTTTCTTTCGAATTACTTTTAATAACTCAAAGCAAATTTAAAACAAAGCTTTGCGTGTGGGAAAAGGAGGGAGGGAGAGGTTTGAGAATCTTATTTCACCCCTCTCCCGGCTTCAAAATTCTCTGGTTTTAAGGGGCCGCGGTGGTGTAGTGGTTAGACTACTCGCCTCCTACAGAGGCGAACCGGACTCGATTCCCTGTGGGGTCGCCCGTGGATTTTCGCGTGTGGGAATCGTGCGGAACGATGTCGCTGGTAGGTGGGTTTTCTCGGGGATCTCCTGTTTCCTCCGCCCTTGCATTCCGCTGCTCCATGCTCACCTCATCGGCTCTCAAGACCTCGCTATTAAGAGCCGTCCATATATCTTCATTCACTCTGGTTTTAAAATATTAATATAGGTACGTGAATTTCGCAAATTGCCTCGCGCGGCAGCAGGCTATACTTGAAGAATGAAGAATTATATAGGCTGTTCACGGTAAAGTGAGCACCTTTGAGGTCCTAGTTACTTTCTCCTTTCAGCCATTTTGTATCTTTTAATCACCTTTTTAAAATAAATATTACCATGTAAGTAATACTAAATCACAGTGTGTGTATTCCCACCGCACTCGTAAATTAACGTCCAATACTAAAATAAAATATATTTATCGACTGTTACTCCACGTGAGAGGGCTTTTGAAAGTGCTCACTTTACCGTGAACAGCCTATACCAGAGTGTTAGCTTTATGACTGGACCACAGTTGTTTTGACACAGCGTGGAAAACCTTTAGCCAATAATAAATACAAGTACAGTCCATTCGTGGTAATTTAAAACTTTTCTGAAACCCTGCTAAAGTTCACTTTCGGGCCAGTCCTCCACTTGATGCAAACAAACCTTGACCAGGTCTAGAAATCATTTTAATAATATTTTGCATTAGAAATATTTCTTACTAGGCCTTACCAAGACAACTATCTTATTTCTGCTTTATTGGTATTAATTATACTTAAAATAATATAATTTAAAAAAAAATTAAGTAAAAGTATAATTTTACCAAAAATTGTGATTTAGTCTGTGATTCATTAATAAAAGTATGTAGATGTGATTGGAATTTAGCTTGTTCTTAAATAATTTGTGAAATTTGGGGGGGTCTATATGTACCACATAGGTATTCTTATTTCCCCTCACTCCCTTTCCAAAGCATCAAACACTTTTAATACAATATTCAAATGCCATACAAGCAACGAGTCTATTCAATTTTGTTCTTTGTTACAGTCGGCAAGGCGTATTTGTCTATAGGCTGTTCACGGTAAATTGAGTACTTTTGTGGCCCTTGTTGAATTTTTAATATCTGCCATTTCGTATTCTTCCCCACATTTAAACATAAATATTGCCATATAAGTTAAAAAAAAAAAAAAAACCGTATGTATATTCTACTGCACATGGAAGTTAACGTATAAGTCTACAATAAAATATATGTATTCACTATTATTATAAAAGAAACAGCTCAAAAAAGTGCTCACCTTATCGTGAATAGCCTGTAAGCACACTATCGTAATGTCGAGAGAAAAAAAAACACTCGACCATAACATACGAAACTGAGCAAGATGAAGCGTAAAATACTGTTAGTATCGCTAGTGTTATATGCGCACATGAAGATGGCCACGCCCTCGAGCACAATGGACCAGTAACGAACATATGTCAGAACACCCGGCGCGCTCCATAAGGAAAAAAAAAAAAAAAAGGTGAAGCGTATGAAATATTTGGCTGTTTGCAGGCGTACAGTCGTAGGAGGCGTATCGTCGAGTTCTACAACTGCTAATATGTGCGCCCTTGATGACTAGCCTTATTTACTATTCAAAAACGCTGTGCCTTACCCGGGATTGTATCGCAGAATGAATTACACCTCTTCTGTTGTAGGAGGCGTATCGTCGAGTGCTGCAACTGCTAATATGTGCGCCCTTGATGACTAGCCTTATTTACTATTCAAAAAACGCTGTGCCTTACCCGGGATTGTATCGCAGAATGAATTACACCTCTTCTGTTGCCGTTCCTAATCCGTTCTCGGGATTGGCAATAGTGCTTAAGGGCGTTGGAACCCAAAAAATTAATGATTTTTATTTCTGGACCAAACATTGTTTAACTTGTACACATTAAACGTGACGAAATTTTCCTCGAATAAAAAAAGATACACTTTATATTTTGGGAATAATTCGATATCAAATTCAAATTTTATTCTGTTTTGTTCCAGCCTTACAAATAATATCCGAGTTATATAAATATAAAAAAAACTAATAACATGGGCTACTGCGTGACATATATCATCACCAAATAACAAGCCATATATATTTTGATATGTATGGTTAAAGATAAATCATTTTTGCATGATTTTAACCTTTTTTTAATGTATGAATGGTTATTTAGTGATTACATATATGTCACACTATAGCCCATGGCATTAGTTTACTTCGTAATTTATTTTCATTTGTACAACTTAGTAATTGTTACGTGGATGCAGCAAAACAGAAAAATTTGAATTTGACAACAAATTATTCAAAAATTATAAAGTGTAAATATTTATTATTCGAAGAAAATGTTATTACATATAATGTGTACAGATTGACCAATGTTTGGTACAAAAATATAATTATGAATTTTTTGGGGGCCAAGACCGTTAATCATGCGTGAAGAAGTAAGGTTATCCCTATTTGCTTTTGTTTTCCCAACGCATACGTAATTTTACATTTAAAATATTTATGTATATTTAACTTACATTAATGATTTTAAACTTCACTCCAATTTTTAGTATTGGTTGTTGTAAATTGGAAAGTATTTACGGTACGTACTCTACTTAAACTGACACTGTACTCATTTCCTTATCTCAATCAATGAGACGTAGAATTTGTTTCGGCGATACTGATGTGAATCAGCTATAACATATAGCATAATAACGGTTTATAAATCAGCTGCCCACAAGGAAGAACATTTGGCACTGAGCCTCGCTTGTATACTTTGCCGACCTAATATGATCTTTTTCGTGCAAAATGTACAAGTCTGAGCATTGCGTTTGAATAAGCTAAAACTCTGTGAAAGTAAATGTGATAACAAAATTCTCTCGACTCAACATCTCGCAATAAAATGATATCACTTACTGTTACAGTTAATGACTCCAATCAATAAAATTAAGTAATTAAAGATGAGTCCCAATATACAGTGTATCAACCTATTCAATTGTTTTACAATTTATACGTCCATATTTGACAGTGAAAATATTTACAATAAAATCCGTATTACATGTCCATTCAGTCCCACCTCAGTTCAGTCCATGTCCCGCCAGTCCGCACTGTTCTAGAGTTCTCCGAGCGCCCTCAAGCACAGTAGTCTTCACTCGTCAGTTTCAACCCTCTCGTCCATTCACACCACGAACACCTCGCCCGCTGTCGTCCCGCAATCTCCGGTCGTCCCCAAGACTAAGCATCGCTCGCGCGCACTCGGCCAGATGACCTTCGCCAAAGACTGCTGGCGGATATATATAGGCCTATAGCGTCGTAGGCCATCACCCATAATTTTATGTAACTGGCGTGCTGTGCCAAGCGTCCTAATTCCCAGAACATTCGTGCGCCTCCCAGAGGTTTCGGTTTATTCATCCCGGGGGGATGGAGGCGGAGGGCTGTGGTGCCAGCCAATCTCGCCAGAATATTCTTGAGTTGTCGCTACATTTGTCGGAATCACGAGTAAGTGAGAAAAGGAGTTGTGACGTCAGCTAGTATAACTGCTGTCCATCATTCACGGACTTCCTAGAAAGGGAAGAGGGGTGGGGGCGAGGAAACGAGCGCGTCGTTCCGTGAAGCGGGGAGGATTAAGGTAGGTCATCCCCCACAGCGCCAGATAGCCTACCCGGCGCCACCTGCAGTGCATAACACTATGTATGTTGGCAATGCCTAGTAAGAAATAGTCATACAAATGTTATTAAACTGACCGCGCACAAATTAAGTACTTTGTCCCTTAGGTGTAATTTTCTACACTGAGTGAAGCTCAGCTCAGTTTGTTTGAGGAAGTTGAAAGTAACTGTGAGTGGACTGCAGCCAGGAACCCGGAAATATCGTGGATTCATTTATGTCAGGCTAAACTTCAAACAGTAATACGAAGGTGATACTTTTCAATTGGGCACCAATTCATTTAACGTACCCTCTAAGGCAGCAAGCCAATGCCAAACAGCTTGTAAGAAGAGTGATGCACGGGCAGCCTGAGAGATGCAATCAGTTAGCAAATATAGCTCACACAAATACACAGAGGGTTGTGAAATCTAGCCTGATGCCAAAGGAACTGGCGGTATTTCCTGGTCCCTAATAATAGTTCGAGCATGTACTTAAGTAAAACAAGTCGCGTTGACCAGGAGTTTAAGCCATGTGGTTTCAAAACATAGTATATATAAAGGATATTCACGATAAAGTGAGCACTTTTGAACTCAACCATAGAAAAATGTATTTGGTCCTAACTGAATATATTTTTTACGGGTGCACTGAGTGAAAATCGCCTAGTAAAGTTGGTAACGATGGAGGGGAAGTAGTTCTATGTCTTAACGTCGAATTAAAAATACTAGGTAACCATTTGTGATAACTTAGAATACTTCTTATACTTTCTGTTTTTTTAATGCACCAAAGTGTAAAAATTTGCGAGTTTATAAAATATTTATTTTTCTAGTAATTTCAGTTTCAGGTGACGAATGCATGAATCAAGTGTTAAGGCCCATAGCAGTGTTAATTTTACATAATGCGTGCACACCACGCATACAAGTAGATCTTAAGCAGGGCTAACAAAAGTGCTCAGTTTAACATGAACAGTCTTTATAATAGTTGAAACAGACGCCAATAATGCGAACTCCAGCAGCACACGTCAGCAAAATGGCGTCATCGGCCAGTAAAAAGTTGGAATGCCGTTTGCCAATCAGTTCCTGGTTACGTGCTAACCTGCTTGCCAACTGGCAACCCAGGCAATTAGGGAACCTTTCGCAGCATGCAGTAGCCAATCAAACGCAAGAATGGTCACGCCCACACACCAAGTGTACTACCACGCCACTTCGCCTCCGCGTAGGCCCTACTTGTCTACCACGACTTCTTTAGAGGTCTGACGGCGACTGCTGGTAAAGTAGCAAGTTGAGCGGCGAGGCTGGAGAAGTGGCTACTTGGAGCAGCTGTGTCGAGAACTCTGAATCATAGTTTTTCCGCCGCACCGAGGGTCAGGACTGGTGGGGGACGGGCGCCGTACGCGCCCCGGCTGACCGCGGTGTCTGGAAGGAGCTCCATGACCGTCCTCCAGAAATAACCCGCCCCGCTGCCTGTCTGTCGCGTCATCATCGCGCTGGAGTGATTCAGCAAGTCAGTGGGCCGCGCGTCGTGCGCCGCTCGGGTCCTTTGCGCCCATTGACTCATTCCTCTCTGTTACTGGCCACTTCCATCACTCATCCTCCACCACGGACTCCTACTCATTCGCCCTCACACTATTGGAGGACACCATTATTTTATTTGTTACCAAGTAGGGGCGCGCCCAATGTTAGTACACTAACTATACGCTGTTCACGGTAAAATGAGCACTTTTGAAATCCCTGCTTAAGATCTACTAGTAAACACGTTGTGTATCCTCCGCCTTATGTAAAATTAACATTGCTATGGGCCTCATCACTTCATTCATACGTCGGTCAAATGAAAATGTGAAATTATTAAATAACTATGTAAATATTTTATAAATCTGCTCATTTTTACGCTTCGTTTCATTAAAAAAAAAGGAAAGCAAAAGTATTACTTTTAAGTTATCAAAAATGATTTCTTAATACATTTTATTCGACGTTAAGATTTGGAACTACTTTCCATCCATCGTTACCAACTTTACTGGGCGAATGTCACTCAGTACGCCCGTTAAAATATATGCATGCGTGGGCAGTGACTTTTTTCTAAGGTACATTTCCAAAGTGCGCACTTTATCGTGAACAGCCTTTACAAGGGTGGATTCATACGCTCGCAGATCACATCGACCTGACAGAGCAGGCCAAGCTGATTCCGTAGGGGCCGTGGTTGTGTAGTGGTCAGACTACTCGCCTCACACCTAGGCGAACCGCGTTCGATTCCTGGTGGGGTTGCACCCCTGGATTTTCCCAAGTGGGAATCATGCCGGACGATGCCGCTGGTCGGCGAGTTTTCTCGGGGATCTCCCGTTTCCCCCCCGCCCCTTGCATTCCGGCGCGCGCCGCTCCGTACTCGCCTCGCTTCACCATCATCGCGTCTCAAGTCCTCGATGTCACGAGCCACCGAAACCTCCCCACACGAAGCTGATTCCGGTGACACGTGTTACCACAAGTCCTGCGTTATCCATTCGGTGTTATCAATCAACAGTTGGGAACTAGGTTTCGCTTTCTTGGAAGTTACTCTTCTAGACGATGTTGACATTCCCAGGGAATGATTTTTAAAATTCTCCTTTCTCTATCTGTGTAGTTTTATCGATGCATCTCAAAAATATCGCCTTTCTTTCGTACTGTGAGCTACTATTTCTGGGCAGCGGATGGAGGAGTGTAACTTCATAACGGTCTAGTGAGGTTAAGAAGTGTCGAGCTAACAGTTTGTGGCCTGGACTTTCCCTCTGTTTCAATTGGAAGCTGTTCCTGACGAGGATTTTCGTAAACCCGCGAGGATGTGGGAGGAAACCCATGGCAACAGGCATGCCAGATGTGTTTTCCGTCCTACGAAAAAAAAGACGATATAGTCAATTCACGGTTACTTCCAACTATTCTGAAGCCCCGCTAAAGATCTACTTCCAGGAAATTCCTCCACCTCATGCGAACGAAGCTTAGTCGAATCTAGAATATTACACTAAAGGGACAGTGCACCGCATTAGTGCGCACTCAGTGTAGTAATATTGCGTAAGAACTATTTCTTACTAGGCATTACCAACTCACTTGTTGTCTCCCTGATTTAATTCATATTGAGTGTTATACTTTAGAGTTGAAATATAAGTAAGAGTTCAATGGGGGTTTTTATGTCTACCCAAATATAAAGCGCTTGTGATACATGCCCTATTTAGGAAACAACCAAACACGTCATACATGGGACGAATTTTCAAAGGTTTGATCAAAATGTTCGAAGAAACCGCGAATAGACTAAAGTTCATGCCGTGTATGCACGATCTGCCTGTGAGTGAGAGAAGGGGAAAAATAAAGACGAGCTGGAGGGGAGCGGGGTATTCGCAATCCTACTGTAAAATAAATAGATGTAGACCACTCAGGGTAGGTCCCCGAGTGCTGCCCAGAATATGCCTCGCCCGCAGTTTCGTCCTGCCTCCAGGCAGACGAGTGTCTCTTCAGAGTCATCTCTCTTGAAAGTGGCGTAGGAACCAATTTTTTTCTACTCTACCTTATATCTAAGTGTTAGGTGGCGTGGAAGCCCGAAGGTAGGACGGGATTTTATTGCGTATCAGGGCTAACCCCGTACGCCTAAGAGGGAAGCGAGTCGTGCAAGGAGGCATGCATCGCGGAAGAGAGGGATTGGGCAGCTATGACCAGCAATTGGGGCCAAGACTACCTCCCTGTGTACCTATAGGTACTTATAGCTTAGAAGAGAAAGGGGAAAAAAAACCGATAAAGGACCACAAAAAACCCTTTCGACAGAATATAATTCAAAATCATTCATTAGTCTAAAGAAATGCTACGGGAAACAGATGTTGGAAAATCATGTTATTTATTAGGAGGAATGAAAGACTAGTAGAGAGGTGGTGTGCCAAAACATTGCTCTTTTCTATACGTCTGTGAAAGAAATAACCACTGTTCTCGTTTTCCGCGTCTGGAAAATGTTGCTTTTACTCTGCCTGGTTGCTTTCGTCTTTTTATTTCAGGTGCGAGCCAATCAAGGTATTTTCAAGCATGTATGCAATGAGAAAAAAATATCCCTGGATGACTAATTTGTTTGTTATGTCTCTCATGACTGTTAGCACCGCTCGTGCTCGCTTGAGTAAAAGCAGCATCGCGGTAAAACGATAATCGGCTTTCGCGCAGCAAGCAGCATCATAAGTGCTGATATCCATGCCGTAACCATGTTAAGTATTAAAAACTCACAAGTGTTACATTAAAACATTTCGTTGTGATGTGTTTAGACTAAGCGTTGGTTGCGTACTGTGGCTATTATTAACAGTGTTTTGTTTCCCATACTACGCCACATACTATGTCGTGACGTTTTAGAAGCAGTTGGAATGACAGAACATCAACAGATACAAAAAAATTTATCAGTGTAATGGACTTTGAATTTTTTGTATCATTATTTGTAATTAATGAAGTGTTTGGATAAGGACTTCCCCTATGTAGACAATTTCAGAAAAAAATCCTTGAACTGGAAAGCAGCTGTTACGGTTGTCGAAGATGCTGTCATAAAACTAAAAAGAACCTGAGGCCACTCATAAAAAGAACTCGAGGTTGTATGTAAAGAAGCGAAGTCGGTGGCAAACTGTCTGAGAGTAGAGTAGTGAAAAGAATTTCAAAGATTAAAAAAAAAAAAAATAGGACAAATATTGTTACAAGTATATTAGAAGATTACTACAGACTGGTTATTTTTATGCCTTAAATTGATTACTTAATTAGACAGCTGGAAGAAAAGTTTGTTAATCACAAGCAAGTGTTTGATAGTTTTATGTGTCTTCTTGAAAGTGGCACGATAGGAAATAAGAGAGAACAATGTCTGAACATTCAACATAATTTTAAGCACCAATTGTTCTAACAAATTCGTATAGTGAGCTGGGGCTTTGGAAAACGAGGTTAACAAATGAAAACATGACGTGTAAAACTGCAATGGAAGCATTTAAAAATTGTGATTCTGAGGTTTTTCCTAATATTTTCAAGCTTCTTCAAATTTTGTGCTCTTTGTCAGTTTCGACATCCACCGCGGAGAGACCACTTTCTTCGCTGAAAAGGATAAAAACCTACCTGAAAAATACTACAACTCAATCAAGTTTAAATGGACTCGCAGTGCTATCAACTCACAGAAACATTCATTTGAATGCTTGTGAAGTTATCAATGAAGTGGCCAAATCTGCACGCAAGATTGTTTTGTAATGTATGTACTAGTAACGTGTGTGTTGATCGTTAACTAAATAAAATAATTGAGTCTATAATTCTGTCATAAAGTCCTATCAAAATGTTACATTTTGATTATTGAATTGCCCTGCGTAAATACAGATATTTGCATTTATTTCTATTAGGAAGTTTCCTACTTACCATTGTGTATGAATTAAAAAATTTATTAGGACTTAAATATTTTCAATGAGCTTGAGATACACTTAAATAACACCATATTAACCATCGATATTTAAAATTTTTTCTAAGGGAAAAAATATTCTGAACCACCCTAAGTCGAAAATTTTTCCTGCGCCACTGTCTCTTGAAGTCTTGGTAGAGCGACGCGGTCATCCGACTGTACATTTAGAGACTGTTTGTAAACAGGCAAAAGAAATTTGAAATAATTGCATGGTCAGAATGAAAGCCAAAGGCCAAATAGAAAGAGAAAATTCAAGAACAACTAGAGGAAATTATTACACCCCTTCAGGAAGGGGACAGGCGCAGGGGTGATAAGAAAGCATGACCAGCCTTTAGATAAGTAGTTTCTCCCCCCCCCCCTGAGGCAGAAAACACGCAGGCAGAGAAAGGGCAATAAAATTGCACACACAGGTCCTTCTGAAGCTCAGTTGGAAGGACGCGAACCGTGGTGACCTGCTGCGGGTACCAATGTTCGTCGGTGTACCAGAGACCACATTATACCAGAGACCAAATTATCATGCAACAAGAGTAATCTGCTTTAGTACATCGTAGAAGATCTTGATATCTTTATGTCTCAATGTTCCGGGTTGGTTCAGTGCCCACGGTTGTTGGGAGCTAGGCAGACTTGGTAACTGGAGCATTTGATGAATTATGAGAGCTTTCCACGCCCGTTTTGGTCTTGTGTGTTTCAGATGCACCTCGTGGTCGTAGGTCGTAGTTCTCCAGGGCAGACACAGGGGCTTTGTGTTTTTGGCAGCAGCTCTGTATAAACTGTTGGTCAATTTGTTTGATGTGATTGTCGAGGAGGGGAATTCAGATTTGAGTGTAGTGCGGATGTGTACCGTGGTGCTCTGGAAACCTGCATCAGGGATTTGTCCTATAGCACTTGTATTGCAGCAAATGAAATTTCGCAGCATAGCCCCATGTTGGATAATATACGTGAGTACATGCCTTATCACTGTTGTGTATAGTATGGCCCCAAACGTTTTTGTGCTTATTTTGTGGTCAATGTTTAGCATAAAGATGGGTTGTTACAGCTATTATCTGTACCTGCTCTAAACTGATACAGATACATACCTGTATCTAATACGAAGTATCTGGTACTTTCTGTAGTTAGATACAGCAATTCCCGAGCATCCCGAGTGCGTCGCTGCTTCGCCATTCTCGAGTAGGAGACTTGTTGTCAGATACACAGTATCAGGTAGGCGTGTATCAGATACGGGCGTTATCAAGTACGTGTTTTGAGTTGGTGTACTGTGTGTTATATTTTAAAGTGAGATAAATTACGGACAAGAACATGATCATACTTAAACACTTCATTCGTGTGAACATATTTTAGAGAGGATAATGAACTTGCTATATGTAAATCGTGTAAACGAAAACTTGGTTATAAATTATCCTCTTTTTATAAAAAAAAATCACTTAACTATGTAGTCTCCAAATTTAAATCAATCAAGAAATTGTGTTTCATCTTAACCACACATTTTAAATAAGATTAAAATTGTATTGTATCGGAGTTACATGGAACAGCAAACGCAGCATACTAGTGGCAAATGTTAAACTGATACTAAATGTACCCGATACTTCGGCAGTGTACACATTTACGTTACTTGAAATAAGTAGGTATCAGATGCAAAGTAGCAGGTTGATACTCTGTGACCCACCTCTAGTGTAGTAGAGTATAATTGTGTCATGCTCCCATTAGCGTGTCTGAATTTCGCATTGATGTGTGCTGTTCAAGTGAGTTTGGAGCCTTACATAACTCCTAGGTAGGCCTACTTCACTTGGGTGCAAAATCGTATGTTAGATTATTTAATTTCTGAATTTGTCCGATATAGTTAGTTATCCGTTGTACTTCAAGCACTCGTATGTCTGCATTGTGTGCTTTATGTCTCTCACTGAATTGCTGTTCATTTCACACGCCCCCGTGACAACAGCTCAAATCAAAGAGACAAAATCGCATCGTAGTCTAGTCAGGAGTTAATCGGCCTATGCAGCGTGGTGACTTCAAATTAAATAACGACGAGTCCTTCAATACATACAGGACTATGAAATCTAGCTTGTTTGAAAATCACGAAGCAAAATTTCGATGTACTTGTACAAACGTGGATGTGTTTCAACGTCAGTACACACGACGCCCGCTGTACACAGAAAGCAGTCAGCACCATACACTCCACGAGCCTAAAGTATGTTCACGGTAAACTGAGCATTTTTGAAAGTCCTGCTTAATATTTACTTGTATGTATATTGTGTTGTGTATGCCTCCGCCTTATGTAAAATTAACATTGTCATGGGTCTAATTACTTTATTCATGCGTCAGTCAGGCGAAACTGTGGAATTATAAGAAAAGAAAATATTTTACAAATCTTGTAATGTCTACATTTCGACAAAAAAAAAAAAAAAAAAAAAAAGAAGAAGCGAAAAGTTATCACAAATGGTTACCTAGCATTTGTTATTCGACGTTGAGTTATGGAAGTATGTGTTATCTATCATTACTAACTTCAATTGGCGCATGACACTCAGTGCGCCCTTTAAAATATATGCAGGCAGGAGCAGTAACTTTATTTTTCGTAAACAGTCTTTATCATGTAATCAATGCCACTTGTTGATGGTTGATGCTATGACCAAGCTGTTACCACATCTCAGCTTCGCTACGGATTACTGACTATATTACCCAGCAGCACTTGGGTTTTTTTTTAATTGCTCATAAGAATGGAGAAAGTTCCCAGTACAGGTAGTGACTATGTATTTGATGATTCTTCGAAATCGTTAAAATATCATGGTGCCCTTGGCGAAAAGTTTACGGCACTTCATTCTAGGGATAAGGAGATTGAACCAGTCAAGGCTTAAGACGTATGCGTATTTACATTTACATAAAACCATATATTCAATATTTGCTAGGAAGGGATTGCAAATAAAAAAACAGTAGCTATAAATTGATGTTTAGGCACTCAGTCCACACATTCGTGGTTTCTTATCAGACACCCCTAAACTTCGCGTTATAACTTTCTCAATCTCACAATCCTGTACTGTAAAAAAAAATCTAGGTAAAATTCCTTTACATATAAGGGAAGGTAAAAGGTGTAAGGTAAAATGTATAGAGTAAATTTACATAACATGTAAAGTACTATTACGCAATCGTAAGGGAAAAGTACCTGACAAAAGTGGGGAAAAAATCCTATACAAGTAAGGGAAAATTAACTATGTTGTATAATAAAATTACTCCGGAGTATTAAGTATTGTTAATAACTTTATTGCATATATTCTTTGACGAATAGTAACTAAAACCTTGACACTTAAATCCTCGACACTTGCTGGTGGGTGGACGCGAACCATGGTCATCTATCACAGCAGGCCGATGCGCTAACCAACACACGACGACGACAGCGTGACAATATTCGTGAATATTAGCGTGTTAAAGGATTGTTTCTTCCGCCCCCCCCCCCACTAAGATGTTGAGATTGCTGAAGAGATGAACGCATCGTAAGGTAATTTTCCCATCCATGTACAGGATTTTCCACTACCATGTACGTGAATTTTACCCCTGAGTGCGGTAATATTACTTTACCTGTAAGTAAAAACTATGTTTCCCCCACAAGTTTGAGAAAATTACCTTACATTTGTCAGGTAATTTTCCCATTATTTTCTACAGTGTATGCATGTTCGAACGCGAACATCGGCTCTCTAGACCTCGATGTTATGAGCAGCCGAAGTCTCTTCAGTTCACGAATACTCTGTTAAATGACTGCTGCCACAAGCAAAACTCATTATTCTGCTTTTGCTCTCCGCTACACAGAACTAAACCACCAGTGTGTTACATGTTTACTGCTAATTTAGTGTTCTGCTGAGCGCATTGGGCGGGCAGAGATCCAAATGACGCACATTAAACTGACACAAACTCTCTTGACACTCAGCTAACTATTGCATGAAACGTTAATGTATCTATTCCCATTTTACGAAGTAGTTAAGAACTCGCACTCCAAACATTTTTTCACCAATAAACCATATAAATGTATACGCGTATTGAGAAAGCACGAATGATACAGTTATTTCCCATACATTGATATCAGCATTCTTACATTTGTTCACGAAAGAATTAATTGATTTGTGAACTTCCCGAACACTGTACGGTATAATGTTTATATCCGCACCTGATTTATGGTAAATTATCCTAGCTATTATAAGGTATAACACGTCCATTATGTTGTAAGATATTGTGCCATGCGCAAAGTAGTATTTTTAAGTTTGAATAACCCGTACTGTGGCAGGGATCAGTTTCATAAGTTGGCACAATGCTGTACATTTTGTTCATTTTTTATACCTAATATAGCGAATTATCGGTACTTTCTTACGAGAGTATGTCTGTCATAGACTAAAGATGAGGAAGACCGATTATTCGTCTTTTGTGCACGTACCCAACACTGACCTACCCCAAACATACACAACTGTCAAAGTCACATGCTCAACAGTGATGAACACGTTTGTTTGTATACCAATTTTCAAAAGACAAGCAGTTTTATATGAATAAAATCCTTCCATCAATTTGAATTTAATCAAACTGCATTACGAATTGGTTAGAGGAAATATACTGTTACAATTTCTCTCTCTAGAAATTAAGTGGGCTATACCAAGTTCGTTAAGGGATGGAGGTCTTAATCAAAAAAATAATTAATTATAATTTCCTTATTTTATTTACAATTATTACAGTAAAATTCTCTGAGCTCAAAGTCTCACAATAAATTGAAATCACTTACTGTTCACAATTGACACCATTAATAAAATTTATAATTACGACAAAGAAATCAATGAAATTAAATAATTAAATATCAGTCCCAATAGGCAGTGTATCAACCTATTCAATTATTTCATAATTTATGCGTCCATATTTGACAGTTTTAACATTTACAATAAAATCAGTATTACACTTCCATTCAGTCCCACCTCAGTTCAGTCCATGTCCCGCCAGTCGTAATGTTCTAGAGTCCGCCAAGTACCCTCACGCATAGGCTTCACTCGTCGGTTTCACACCCTCTCGTCCATTCAATCCACGAACACCTCACTCGCCGTCGTCCCGCAATCTCCAGTCGTCGTCCAACTTAACTTCTCTTGCGCACACTCGCCAGGCGGCCTCCGTCAAAGACTGTCTGCCGCTGGGTTGCGGCAGTATATATAGTGTCTTAGGCAGCCACCTAGAATCTTCCCCAACTCGCGTGATGAGTCGCGGAGGGCTAAGGCGTCAGCCAGTCTCACCAGAACATTCTTGCGTCGTCGCTAAACGTATCGGAAACTCTAGCAGGCGAGAGGAGGTCTGTGACGCCAGCAAGTCTCGCCGCTGTCGATATTCACGGGATTCCCAAAAGGGGAATCAGGAGCCCGCGAGAGCATCGTTCCAGGAAGAGGGGAGGGCGAGGTGGGTCTCCGATTACGGCGCGGGGCAGCTGAGTCGGCGCCAGCTGCAGCACGTAACAATAAATACATCTCAAAGCATTTGTTCACAAATCTGTGTTCTAAACTAAAATCAAAACTATGCCGTTTTTTCTTCACGTGTTGGCAGAAAGACATTTCGATTTTGGGACACGGAGTTTGGCTGTACACAGCCAGCGAGATCGGTCTACCTCATCTTTAGTCTATGGTATATGCGCGTCATGAGTCTTTTGTCTATTGATTGAATTGAGTATGTTGTAAGAAGGCGACGCCCGTGAATATGTTTCGCAAATATATTGTGGTGTTACAAAGATTGAATTTGTTATATTTCCACTACGCCTCAATAACTCTAACAACACGTTAGAGTTTAGGATCTTAACTGTAATAAGAATCTATTTTGCGTTATCTTAAATAAAAATATAAATGAAAACCTGCAAGGTAAAAGCTAAGTTAATAAATAAGCGAAATTCGATTCATTTGTTTTACTTAGTTGTAGGTAATAGTTGGTGGTGACACAACACATGCGCTGATGTATTGCGTGGATCAAACAGCTTTGCATCAGCTGGCGAGGCGGCAAGCTACATCTGCAACTATCGGGTACGCACTGAGTTCCAGCATGCCACACTCTGCGGTGCGCCGCAAACCACTACCAACTTCTTCAGCTAACAACGTCACGCCAAGTGAGCTACCATTTCACTTCTACACCAGGCGGCCAACATTTTCTGGTTCCACCGCCAGCGGGCTAGTTTCACTTCACTTTGGAAAAGAAACTCGTGCTTATTAAAAAAACGCATTCTGTTGAATTTATTGTGGTGATGACATATCTGTAAGTAATTTATAAAAGTCATTACTTTGCAATAATGTAAAAAAAAAACATTTTAACGAACGTACTGAGTGACATGCGTCCAGTAAAGTTGGTAACACGAAATGGAAAGGAGCTCCATTTCTTAGCGTCGAATTGAAAAAGTTAGCTAACCATTTGTGATAACTTAAAATTATTTCTTTTTGTCTTTGTTGAAATTTTTTTAATGCATCGACCAGTAAAAAAATGCGTATTTGTACAATATTTCTTTTCTAATAATTTCACAGTTTCATTTGACCGACGCATGAATAAATTGACGAGGCCCATGGTTATGATAAGTTTACTTAAGGCGGATGAATACACAACGTGCATACAAGTAGATCTAAAGCTGGGTTTTCAAAAGTGCTCACTTTATCGTGAACAGCCCTTAAGCATCCGATAAGCGCTCTTGCACGCAAACTAACGCGAAGTCTAGCTTGCAGGTCTTGGAACTCGCTAATTTTCCCGGTCGCAACTTAGAAACGGGGTTGCGGTTTGAAGCGGGAAGTATATGGGAGGACGAAATGGCGTCACTCCCCAGAGTGACCGCAGCGGACGTATGGTGTCGGGTTAACTGGAAGAACTGACGCGGACGGCGACCGGGCGACAGAAAGCCAGCATCACTTGAAGAATCCCAACTACAGCACCATCTCTCTACTAGACTTTCATCTCTACTAATAAAGCACGAGTTCCAACTTCTGTCTCCCGTAGCATTTCTGTTTAATGCATGCATTATTTTGAATTCTTTCCTGTCGACTTTGTCTTTGACGGTTTTCCCCAATCTCTTCTTAGTTATAGTCTGAACTACAGGCACACTCAGGAAGGTAGTCATGGCCACAATCGCTGGCCATGTCTGCCCAATCCCTCTCTGCCGCGATGCATGTCTCCTTGCATGATTTACTTTCCTTGTAGGCGTAAGAGATTAGCCCTGAGACGCAATAAGATCCCGCCCTACCAACCGGGATTCCACTTAACACTTAGTAATATGGTAGCTAGAAAAAAACCGGGCGACAGAGGACCGCAGGACAGAGGCAGTGGCGGTAGACCGCGATATGAGGCATCGTCACGTCTACAGTACACGACGTGGAAGCAACCCTGGACGGGGGAGCTATGGGGTTGTGGTGGGACAGGCCAGTATACCCGCGCTGGTGCGCAGTTGTTACTCGTATACAGACGCACGTGACATAATGTGCAAACATCGGCTCCGTTGTTCAGTGCTTGGTTGGTGTTGCCAAGCCAGAGCACATCCTTCCAGGGGCACTGATACGCTAATTGTGCTAGCGCTCTTGATCATAACTGATCCATATTACTCGAGACGAACACAAAGTATACAGCATATTTATTGGAGTGATGAAACAAGTGCTGAGTTAACGCAAATGCAATGCACGTAAAATTTTCTTCTTCTTTATTTTTTCAACACTTGAAGCCATAAATTTAAACACTTTATTCCGAGTATACTTGTTTACTTTTATTTGTGGTATTTTGCAGAATCCGTAAAATTGTGATCGGTACTGTACGCAGTCGAAAGCTAGGACCAATGCAGACACAGCTTTCCCATGAATAATGTCACTGGCAACTGCTGATACGTCATAATTCACTACTGTGTGTTGATTGTGTCATTGAACGCTTCTCACAAGCTTCAATGTGTAAGGTACTATTAGGTGTTAGTACGTACTTGACATGTCCAACGTAGCTTCTGTTATTGAAGTTAAAAAAAATTATGGAAGGTCTGCAAAAAAAGGAGGGCGTAGACAACGTACATATTTTTAAAATTATAGTACCATAATACTCAGTGGACCAGTGAGATGAAGAATTACTTCACGCCACACGCACGCACGAAAGCCAAAACGAAAGGAAACAACGCCAGATGTATACACAGTACATTACGACGGCGATTTATTTTCGCACGAATAAAAGCAACGAAGCAGTTTAGTGGTTAGTGTTAAAGACGCGTATTTCAGACGCACTGCAACATGGCTGGCGCGTCAAATCTTCTCCAGATTTACTAATGTCATTGAGTAACTTATCTACTCTGCGCTAACACTCCTCGTTTCGTGAGGATAGTGCATACGCTACAGGTCACAGAGTAGTTAAGATCACAGAAGTGAAACACGCCGCTTATACCAAGAACACCAGACGCACATACCAGCGAAATGGCGTCACTTTTCAGCAACATGTAAGGACGCCATTCGCCGATAAGCGCCTGATAACTTAATTACCAGCCGGCGGCACAATATATTGCAAACTTTTTGCGGTATACAGGAGCGAGGCAGGCACAACTCGAGCTCCAGAGCTTCGCTCAGCCAATCAGAGAGTGGAATCGCCAATATCGAAAAACTATCACGCCATTTTGCCTCTGTGCACTTATATACTCTGTGCTAGAAGCAAGTCGCTTGTATTCGCCACTAAAGTAATGCGATTTCTGTCGGTCTCTGGAATACCCAATCGCCACTGCCTTCCTGGCCAACACCGCATTGTACAGATGTCACTATTGGCTAGCTGCCGGCCAGGGGAGCGCAGTGATCACTGTGAAACATCCGGACTGGTTTCACAAATATATAAGAACATTGTTTGTAGTCTATTTGGGGTTTCTTCACACTTTTGGAATCAAACCTTTAAAAAATTACCCCATATATGACGTGTATGGTTTTTTCCTAAACATGCCACGTATAACAAGCGTTTTAGAATTGTGTTAGCACCGGAAAATTATTTTTATTAAATGGAAATTTTACGTATATTTTATTTATAAATTATAATTCGAGACCCGGAAAAGTTTGCTGATTCATTTGAGGACAAGTTCAACTGCATTCACGTGTACATATGTGCTTGTGCTTCCATTGGTCCATAGTTTGCTAACTACGCCCCGAACAACTTTCAACCAATAACAAACCTGCAAGGAAAATAAGAACCGAATTCCATGCTACCTGGTCTGGGGTTAAATTGGAGCAACAACCAATGAACAACTAACCGGTGCTCGAATGCACGAATGATTGTGGAGTCTAACTTGTTGCCGAATGAATCCACGAAATTTCCGGATCTCTAATTATAATATTTAATTTATTATTAATATGAATAAAACAGGGAGAATATAGGTGTGTTGATAATGCATAGAATCTTATGGAAACTATAATCACACTGAGTGCGCACGAATGCGGTACGCCGTCCTTGTGGTGTAATTTTCTAGACTCAGTTAAGCTTTCTTTGCATCAGGCGGATGAATATACTGGAAGGATAACTCAAGTAGAGCTTCAAACAATGTTGTAAGTAACCGTGAATGGACTACATTAATTATAAAAATCAAATTTTTTTACTAACCTAACTTTTTGATATTATGGATTGGTCTTGTACGACTGCGATTAGAAATAAGAGAAATACTGAGGATATATTTGTAATGTTTTAGTTTTCAAGAACAGAAAAATGTTCGTACTATGCTTGCTTAAGCACAGTGCTTACAAGGCTTCGACATTTCAGGCTTCAGAACATGGTTGTCATCAAATAAGACAGTCAAACAGCAAAAACAAAACTAGATATTACTATAGAAATTTTTAAGGCCTAGCAATTAAACCTACCTAAATAATTTTATTCAAACGTTAAAGAGCAGGTGAAAACATATGTCCATTCCACAGGATATTCACACATATTTCGTAATATAAATGTATAAGTTGTAAGGTTGCCACCTACTAGGACGCTATAGCTAAGGGCGCCCCAGACACACCTCATCAAAGCCTCTACGTCAACGCACTGAACTGGCCCACAGTCATTCCCTAGGCAACTATTACCTCTATGGGACTTACAGCAGTGACTCTTGTCTTTCTATAGCGAAATATTAAAGACAAACGTATACTGTAAACGCCTGTATTATTTTATACTGTGCTGAGTTTTCACGCCTAAACATGATCGTGGAAAAGCTTTTACATGTTCTTACCGCACATTCCCGTAAAATTCCCACGAATTTACGGATGCTCTGTTCGGATGTTTCCTGATTGCTGCTATGTCTGAATGAACATTAATCGCAAATATCCAGTTAATTATGGTGTAAAGTTAACGTGTAGTAGATCGCTGTAGACACAAGGCTGCAAATGGAGAGAGATGAAGGTGAAAATCTACTGTGGCTATGCGCATACGTAGAACATGAAATCTCATTCCAACACCTATCGGAGTGCCACTGTAGCGAGAACACTGCGAAATAAGAAACCGATGACGTTGCATTCAGCCTTTAGTTGACCTTTTCCGCGGAGGTTAGCATGGTTACGTACATGTGTTGAAGGGGTGTGAATGAGGGGAATGGGGGTAGAGGGTAGGGCGGAGATGACAAGGCATTAGTGTGTCACCCAACAACCAGCGTTGTGGGGAGGGTGGAGGTCAGCAGACAGTTTGAACCGCAGCTGTGCGGAGCGACAGCTGTCGTGTGGAAAGTGGCACTCGAAGTGACAGCAGGCAGGCAGGCGGTGTTCAGACAGGTCACGAGCGGCAGCTGTAGCCTGGCGCCGGCGCCTCTACTGTGGCGTCACTACCAGTCCCGCCCATTTGGCAAGACTGCGAGTTCATGTGCACACTTCGAACACTTCCACAGTCGTGTCACTTGTACAATTGTGCCACACGTCATTTGACACGTCCGAAAGGGCTCTGGACCGATTACAGATCTTCAGCAGCGGGAGGAAGGAATTACGTGCAGTGCAGTCAAGAGCAAAATGGATATTTCACAGAGGTGCTTTATTCTCACAGAAAATTTCCCATGACTAGTACTACGCAAAATCGAAACACTTCAGTTTATAAACACTTTCGTAACTTAACGGCTTTAAGAGTTACGAGTCACTAAATGCTTGTCCGCCAATTATAGACGATTGGTGACTGAGTGACCCAATTATAGCTGGCTTAGTCAGGTAAGAAAATTTCTCACAAAGACGAGTGGGTATAGACCAAAGTGCAGGTTTACGCTTATTGAAATCTAGCCTGGGGGGTATTTTTAAAATCAAAAGTCAAATAAAGTATCATCATCTGTGAGAATGTAACGTGACTCAAATGTGCAGAGGTTTGTAAAGTCTAGCCTGCAGGTGGCTTATCAAAGTTTTCTAGTTTCTGAATATAACGAGACGTAGGTGAATTTCGACAATTCATTTAACACTAGCATAGATCTCTCAGTTCTTTATATACCCGGTAACAAAATATTTTATTCACTAGCTGCTTACATGATGCGATACTAATTATTATTTTTAATTCGAATTAGTTGCACCACACACAGTATAGACTACATGCGCTTCAAGCATCTTCAACCAAGAATTTGCGAAATACACCTGCCTCTGTATAATCATTCTACTGACCACTCATTTCCGGTTACACTCAAAACGGTTTGCTTTGTGATTTAATTCCACGCTTCCTGAATACTTGCTCCAAAAAACCATGACATCACAAATAATGTACTCGTTTTAAGTTGAATCAGTTACCTTTGTTTTCGTAGCATATTCGTATATAAAAGTTATCTACTTTTAGAAAAACCATACCACCATCAGTAAACTACTGAACTACTGTTGTGCATACTCGTATAAAGTGTATAAAGGTAATATAATCGTGAGATTCATGTACATGTTAGACTTTATCTGGTTATTACCCTGAATACACGTTGTAAAGTCACGAGACCAGTTTCATAATACCTGCGAAAGTGTGATGGGAATCACTCTTCGCGCGTACTAAATGTTCCTGCGCGCAGGCGCCGCGGTGGTGTAAGGGTCAGACTACTCGCCTCCCGCCTAGACGAACTCCCAGGATCTCCCGCTTCCTCCCGCCATTGCATTCCGGCACCGCTCCATACTCACCTCGCCTCACCCATGACCGGCTCACAACAACACGATGTTAAGGGCCGCCCAAATCTCTCCACTGTCCTGTGCACGCGTTAAACTTCTTGCGAGTGTGTAGTGGGAGAAGAAATACACGCTCTGATTGGATGAACATCGTCGAGTCTTGTCGAATGGGCGTGGCCGAGCTTCACATCGCAAAACCACGCTGCAGCCATCTTTTATTTATTGATTTTAGTTGGGGAAGGTGAATCCCCAGTGTAAGCTGACAGACAGAGAGCGAGAGTGGCAAATCACGGAAACATACAGCGCTTGATGACCAGCAAGTAATGAACGTTATAGAGCACAGTGATCATGTTCGGTGTGTGGACGAATAGGACGCTGGTGAGTGGGAATAGAGAGAACCAGACAACCTGTGTCCCTGCAGCGCTGGATACGGACGACTTGCTTCCGAACTGGTTATTACATATATGCAGACCTCGGCGTGTTGACGCCTTTACAAGATGCCGCTGGGCGAGTGGCCCGTCAAAGCCTGGCAACTAGCCTGCCGAGCCAGTATAAATCACTAGACAGCGCGGTAGACGGAGTTAGATCTGCTGCACACTATAGAGCAGCACACAACCAGTCGGCAGCTTAAGCTGTGTCCGAATTCGCCTGAAATGCGTACTTGTGCGTACCTGTCTCCGAAAGTGGCATCACAAGGCTGTCCGAATTGCGAGTGAAGTATGCAACTATGCAAGTATATGAAGATGTATACTTCTCGCTTACTTGCTGTAAATGTGCCGCCATTTTGAGAAGCAATTTTTAGATTAGTATTGATATGTGGCGTAACTATTTTGTTTAAATTTTGGTAGGGCTACCTTACTGCTACGTAGCTTGGAGTTTTGAATTGAGTAAATAATTGTCGTAAGGTGTACCTTAAAGAATGGTCTAAACAATAAATTCACACTAGGCTAATGTTCATAACGTACAAGAGCTATTGTAAAACAAGCAATCAAAATTGCAAACTCACGTACAATCCACAAGACAACAAAAGTAATGTAAATCAAATTTAAATATTATTGAATTCTATATTAAATCGTATAACTTTATACAATTATCTGTAGGAATACACATTCATTAAAAGTGATCAGCTGGCTAATAGATGTTGCCGAAGCCAACAAGACTGCCTGTCCGAATTCGCCAAGTTTGGTGCCGAAGGTCAGTAAAGTATGCAAGGATGCGAGTACACAAGTATATACCTGAATTTGGACACGGCCTTAGCTCCGCCTTGCCGCTTCTGTGTGTCTTCTCTCCTCTGTGGTCGGAACATGTGGTACGAGACTTGCCGGTGTCTTTCGGCCATCGGGGTTCCATCCTCAGTAATATCGCATGTGGGAAATATACGGCAAAAGCATTTGATTAATATTTGACCCATCGTGATGCTTCAACCCGTTCAGACACGTATAAGTTTTGATTTCAGGCGCAGGGCTTCTAAAGAACTCACTTTACCGTGAACAGCCAATACACAGATAACTTTACTGCGCATCTCATGTGCGCATTCTACCCCGTTTTCTCCTCTGTGGTCAAAACCTGCGCAACGCCTCGTCACGCTCAAGGTGGCGAGCGGAGATATAGGGCGTGTCAGACTCGTGCCCTCTGACCCGGCTGCCCACGTACAAGCACACAGCACAACGAACAATGGCTTCAGCAATAACGTCCACCCTCCTTGGTGACGTTGCAGAATAGGACACACACTCACACATCACTAACGACGACAAGAAGTGTGCGTAGGAGTGCGATTGTGTTCCGCAACCTCTGTAGGAGTGCATGAAACCTTTCGCCAAGCGCAAATTCTCTAACAAACAAATAAAAAATTCTCGAGAGGTTGTGAAACAACCGTAAGTATGAAGTAAGGTGACAAGGGAATAAATAAAGAACACCTTCGTGGGAATGCTAAACAGAATAAGCTATTATATTTGCCGTGTACCTGTACAATAACGATATTTCAACCCTTGCAATTTTTTATTAGGCTGTTCAAGGTAAAGTGAGCACTCCCAACAGGCTTTAACCACTAATAAATATATCTTATTACAGCATCAGGAATTACATTTTGAGGGTGATGAAATGTATACACTGTGTTTAATGGTCACAGAGCAATGTTTATATTAAAAAGCAGCAGGAAGATGAAAATAGGATGAAAGGAAACATTTAGAAGGGCCTTTAAAAGTGCTCACTTTACCGTGAACAGCCTATAGCAATTGGCACCTTCTAAAATATGAATCCGGCCATATATTCGGTAAGTTGGGACGTGTTTCAAAACTATGTAATCAATAACCGGAACTGTCCAGACGAGGAACTCTGAGATCACAGAAGATACCATAGTCCTTAGGATTTTGTATAATTTTGTCAGTGCTGTCACACTACATTCTTGGAGAAAAGGGGGTACTGGCCGTATAATGCGCAGTTCTGAACAGACCGTTACCTTTTCTCAACGCCACGTTAGTTGTTAACGGTTAATGTTTCGTGTCTTCTCCTCGGCTCTCAAGACCTCGATGTTAAGAGTCGCCCAAATCTCTTCATTCAATTCATGTCTTCTCCAGTAGTTCATTAAGTAAATAGTCGATGCTCTATAATACCGTTACAATACACTTCGAATATGTCATCTTACGTTGAGATTCTTGCTTATGGAACTTCACGTCAATGTTTATTATTCATTACGAAAATCAGCGTGCTGTAGAATTTCCTAAATTTAATTTCTTGTTGTTACTGAGGAACCATGAGGGTCATAAAATCCACGGCGCCTGAAAAAGCGCATTGGCTCGGGATCCCTTAACCAAATATTTGTTCAATCCCTTTTTGATAGTATTTTCTAAAACTTACCACTTTAGATAAGCTGCAAGCTGCTCTTACTGGTCTGTAGACCTAAATTCTGCAAGTGATCTAGTGTATGTAGGGTCTGCAAAGTTTCGCTTATTAAATGTACAAGATAGAGTCCAAAAACATTTGCAAATTGTATCACAGTAGATTAGACAAATTTTACAGAACTCTATGAGCCAATATAGGCTGTTCACGGTAAAGTGAGCACTTTTGAGGCCGTAGTTACTTTTTCCTTTCGGCTATACTTTATCCTTTAACTACCTTCTTAATTATATATTGTCATATAAGTAATAAACACAGTGTATATATTCCACCACACTCGGAAGTTAACGTCTAAAGCTAAAATAAAACATATTTATCGACTCTTATCTCAAAAGTGCTCACTTTGCCGTGAATAGCCTTTACTAACATGCGTGAAGAAAATAACGGAATCACGTGCTTCTAGTTAGGGTTAGAATGCCTGCTCATCACACCAGCAGCCAACGTAAATAGGCAAAGCTAAAGTAGACATAGGACTGTGGAACGGAGCCTACAGATAATTGAACCCTCTGAAGGTTCTTGCGTGTAAGTCCATAAGTAACTTAATTTTAATTCACAGCATAAACAATATTTGGCAGGGATGCTGTCGGATAAGTGATTTTGAGCATGTCGCTAAATAAACGCATCCTTAAATCAAACGATTGTTTCTTTCTTTAACTTAACCCTTTCGAACACATTTTAGATAATGGTTCTAGGTGTTGCAAACAATAACGTTATTGAATCGTGCTATGTACTTAATCTCACGATGTTATTGCAATTAGAGAGGTGTAGACTTTGCGGTCGGCGACAGCGGCGTGGACCAGTCATAACGTTGAGTGATAACATGGTTTACTAATCACTTACCCACGCGGGAGAACATTGGACACTGAGCTTCGCAGTTGCTCAGTATAATATTTCCGTGCGACGTTTAGACGATTACACTCTCTCGTGTGAATAGGTCAACCATTTTTTAATGATACTTTCTAATCATATGGTACGTCGACATGATGTTGCTGGTAGGGGCACGTGTTTTCTGACGAGTACACGTGCTCGAATTCTACCACGTCATTAAATGAACTCGCAAAATTTCCCGGTATTTAAGCGTAACTGTCTATGGCAGACTACTATTTAATCCGTTGAAATACACCAGTGTAACAAATATATTTTGAATCTGACATCTTGAGCTTTCCCGTTAAGTATAGCAGCCGAGGCAAAGTCCAGTTAACTGTCTATCTCGTGAAAAAGAATGAAGTTGTACTACTGCATTTGATATATATATATATATATCTTTACGATATATATATATTTACGATATATATATATATATATATAGCTTATATGTTTAATTTTTTGGGAAACAGTTACCAAATTTTATACAAGATGCTAAATACAAATTGAATCTTTCAAGCGTTGTTTAACATTTTCTCTAGTTTTGTCATTTCGTTGAATGCGTATTGAATATTACACATGCCTTTTGTTGTAGAGCATTAGTTTTGTATCAGTAGTAGCTAACAACACTCCTAAAAAGGATCGTAAAAATTAAATTAAATTATTTTCAAATCAGGTTTTCTTGATCTTTACAACATAAAAGTGCTGATCTCAAATTGTAATACACCACACATTTACATAAAGTGAATTTGTAAATCAACGAAATAAAATAGATATACGGGAATATCCCATTTTTCACTGAGTGCAGAACTCACAAAGACGAAGAGAGTGCATATAGGATGACGCATCGGAGAGAACAGACGTTATTTTTGAAGGCAGAGAACTTTCTCTCGAGTCTTAACTGCCCACATCATCCTTGCCATTCAGCCAGTGAGATAGGTCAGCATATTCATGGCATGCAGTCACAACTCACGTGGCATTTTGAGACGACAATGCAGACACGAGATATGCGTGACACTTTGTACCTCGCATTTCCCAAGCCCAGGATAATGCCGAAGAAGCCCCACTACCATAAATTTAACATAGCATATATAGAAATACACTGCTAACGTGAAATAGCAGAAATTACAAAAAAAAAAAAAAATTACTCCTTTGTAAACCAGCGAATTTAATTGCTGCAAGGGTGACAATCCTTAAATTCCAGCCAAGGATACTACTTTGAGGGACTGATTCACGTTTCATTTGATTCTCTAGCAGATTCCCGATTTTCAGTGACGTCATTGATTTCGGGTTTGCATTGTTTACTTGATCGAAAAGGGAATTTTTGAACGTAAACAAAGAAAGTTAGGTGGTGGGACTCAATATCATATTAGCGACGAGGTCATTATGTATGGAACAAGTGGCCCAGACGAGTAGGGTCAGGACAGAATAGGCAGGTTTTCACAATGAGCAGTAACCTAACAAAAATGAATTGCACCATTAAAACACACATGTAAAGCGTGATGACGTATAAAATAAAAATGTAAATGCGTCCATTTATTTAGTTGCATTTCTGTTTTTTGCAATCGTTTTAAGGTACAGGCAAATAGAAATAAATCACTGTTGTGTAATCTAAAGTTTTGTGAGGTCGTGTATTGTGAACGGCTTTTTTTTTTTTTAACTTCCCCCGATTTTATGCATAAAAACTTAGCAGGGGACGGCTTACATAAAATATTATAACCTAATTTAAATTAACACACATGCCTTACCCGGGATTCGAACCCAGAGCTTCCGCACCCCAGATCGGTGGCGCACCAACCGACTGCGCCACGGGAGGTCGGCTTGTGAAGTTGCGTAAACTCCTTTACAGTGACAAGAAACCAAGGAATTCGGAAGACCATTAGAAACTGAGATCGGGACGGCTGGAGCGCGAGTCGAACTCGAGTTCTCTGAGTCAGCACTTCGCCCATGGATGGGTTTTAACGAAAAATGGAATGGCAGATGTGGAAGTGACGGGGTGGACGTTCACGAGAAATGGTGTCCAACTAACTCGCTAAAAAAAACCCAGCAACATAGCGGAGTGAATATCACTACTGGCGAAGTGACTGAATTTGCGTTGACATTGGAACTTATTAGAAGAGAGGAATTCCGATATTGAATAAAAGTGAAGGTTTAGCGCGACTGCTGTCGACTGAGGTGCGTTTGTAGGCAAGGAGCCAGCGAGAGTGTTTTACAAGTTTTAAAAGCAGCCAGAGTGCTTTGAGTGCGGTAGACGTGCTTTCTTAACGCGAAGCCACGAATACTCCAAAATAACGGTGGACGCATGAATAAACTACCCCCGCGGTTTGTCAATAAATCCATTTGTTTGAGTGCTAGCAAGCGAGAGGAGTGGTGGGCAGTGAGATTGGTGCCCTGCAGCGAGGGTAGAGCTTGAGAGAGACCCAGACAGAAAGCTACCTCGGTGAGACTAGCGGCCAGCTGTAACTGTACCTCCTCCTCAGCCTTCTGGTAGGCTCGACTCTATGCCATACTTCATATATGCTCATCACGGTTAGTTGAGCATTTTTAGGAAACTCTGATTAAGATAGGAGCCGAAGTGGCTGAGCGGTTAGACTGCTCGCCTCCCACCAATGCGAACCGGGCTCAATCCTCGGGTTCGCGTAACTTCTGGATTTTCGCAAGTGGGTATCGTTCCGGACCATGCCACTGGTCGGTGGGTTTTCTCGGGGATCTTCCGTTTCACCCCCCCCCCCCCCCCCCCGCCACGGCATTTGCATTCCGGCGCTGCTCATTTCTCACCTCATTTCACACTCATCGGCTCTCAAGAAATCGTTCTTAAGAGCGGCTCAAATCTCTCAATTTAACTCAACTCTGATTAAAATGTATTGTTTTCCTTATGTTTCATCCTTCCGCCATACTGTATGTAAAATTTACATTGCCGTGGATCTTATCATTTTATTCACATGTCAGTTAAGTAAAAAAAGGTTAAATTGTTAGTGTTAGTTTACAATAAAAAAAAACATAAGTACAGAGCACAGGACATCAGTAGAACGTTCGTACGACCAACTTGTGTGAAACTGATTCAAAATTAAATTATTATGTCTTATTTTTAGCCAAATAAATTTTGCGACGAGTCTACATCAGTTGGCAGTGTTGTTTCGAGCGTTGGTTAACAACGTTTTAATGATTTTGTTATTACAAACACATAATGGATTTTAGTAACAGTCTGAAAATGGACATGTAAAATAATGGCTCTATATATATATATATATATATATATATATATATATATATATATATATATATATATATATATATATATATCCATTAAAACGTCATATATGTCGCAGTTTCTTTGTTTCTGCAGACATAGCTTGTACCTACTTTTTAAATAAACAACTTCGTTGGACATTTTACACTCTGCTCTGATAGGCTGTTGCCCCATGTATCTGCATGAGAAATGAAAAATATAACAATTTCCTTTGTGCGCCGTGTCAGAACATCTCATGCACACGACCTGTTATGTACAGTTGTGAATCAATAGAAATGTGTTAGTTATAAATGCCAATTCTTGCACTAATGTATATAACCAAAAAACAGTAACTTGATACGCCATAAATTTTAAAATTATAATCTCAATGCAACGTCAAGACTAGGAAACAAATTGGTTTAATTCGCTGCCAACTTAAAGTGTGTATGTAAGCGTGTGTACGGCAGTATGATTGCAGAAAACGAAAAATGATTTTTTTTCAAAGGTTTTATTTCAAATATGCTTACTTTGCCACGAACAGGCTTTACCTGTTAACAAACGTGTTGTCTCGTTCTGGAGTCACAGTGCCCCGACAAACACGACACGAAAGTCGTAGTATAATATCGCAATTGCGATAAATACCGCGAGTTTTCATCGAGCGTTCAATAACCATGACAATCCAGTTTATTTTGTTTACTATTGTGATGACCGTGTCATACGTGATATAAAGACTGGCAGTGAAAATACATGAAAATAAGGTACAATGCAAAGCTATCTAGCTATTAAATTACCCTATTTAGTATTGGATTTTTCACAAGTAACAAACGTTAGTGATGGTTTATGTGGGTGAATAGTACTTTACTGTGACTGAACTACAAACTTGTATGTACTACATATTGTTTGAATTTAACTTAGTCGCGCCACAGAAGGCGGCAATATGAACTATTAATTGCAATTAGCTATTCAAAATACACCCTGTACTACCAGGATAACATCCTCCTGTAACGAATTTGACCTCCCTATTGTCACAGATGGTGCAATAATACACTGTGTTGTGTCAATGTTCCTCATACCGACAAACAGATAACTTGAAATGTATGTTCGTTTCTATAGTAACACGAACAAATACATGTTAGACAACATTAACAAATTTTGGTGTAAACGAAGCCAACACGTTCTGTTTCTTACAAATTTTTGTTTCGGCGGAAAATTCTCTTTTCGAATGTCATTGTCTTTTACAAACGCTCAATTAAACCTGTTAACAGGAGCCACACTATTATAAGTGAATTACGTTTTTATCGCAATTACCAGGATATTAATTACTATTAGATTAGGTTAACTGAAACCACACCATAATGAGACGATTATTCTGTTCTCCACAATTAACAAGAACTTTGCAATGTAAATTGGAAGTTAACACCACCACGTCAGGCGGTGCTGCCACAGTTGGCAGCCCTGAATTAGGATGTTAAAATAGTCGTTTCCAAGATGGCGGTTAGGAAAGTAACTGGGTGATGAACTCTCTAAATCTTTAAACTTTCTTTGGTCCTCCGGAACTCTTTGATATTAGTTTGGATAAACATCGTAGCGAATGGAAAATTGTGTTTTAAACATACATGCGATATCAAAAGAACCTACGTCACAACCTCTCTGCAGCACAATAACGATACTCTGTTTACGCACGGGTCAAATTCAGCATTTTGTGGAAATTCGAGTGAGTTTCTGTTTTCCGAGGTTTCACTTGTCGCTGCGTAGCCTAACAGGAGGAAAGGCAGAACAACGATGTACCTACTAGTGTCGAAGCTGTGATTGTGTCGGGCCCGAGACACGCTGTACTCGTTACTGATTATATAGTACAGTCACAGTTACGTCCTTTAAATTTTCTGAAGCCTTGTTGAAGATCTACTTTCAGGGTATTCCACTGCCTAATGAAAACAAAGCTCGGCCAAGTTTACGAAGTTACACCAAAGGGACAACGCACCGCATTCGTGACACTCAGATTAATATAATTTTGCATAAGAACAATTTCCTGCTAGGCATTACCAACAAACCTATTTCTCCCTGTTTTTATTCGTATTAAGTATAACTTGAAAAATTAATTCATAAATTAAATACAAGTAAACGTCATACTTAACCAAAATAAGACAACTTTATGTTAACATAAGTATGAAACGTATGCGATACACTACATATTTACGAGGAAACCAAAGACCTAACACATGGGGTGATTTTTCAAAAGTTTAATTCAAAAAGTGAGACAAATCCGGGTATAGACTGTATTAATGTCATATGGTGTGTTTGTCGGATGTTGACTCCAGCCTCGAGCAGTGACTGCTGCTACTTCTTGCAAGGCATGCTTGTGTTCGCGCACAGCTGCACACACACACACACACACAGAGACTCTATCTCTATCTCTCTCTCTTTTTTCACGTCGTATAAAACATAGAACTAACTTTAGTGTCCCGGGAATTTTTTCTACCAGGCTCTATGCAAGCAAGCCATTTCTAATCATTGCCGAAGCTCAGAGCGGGGGGTGTGCTCGGGCCCTTGTGAGGGCCCTTATACCACCCATACGGTTGCAGCAGTTGTATCTCTCTGCGGGCTGAGGAAGTTTCCCTCACCAGACCGCAAAGAACACATAGCCCAGAGGTCAGGACGCCCTGCACATCCCGGCGCAACACAGACAGCCCGCCAGTCAGACCAGCAAAGCCGCGGTTATGCAAGCAAGCCACTAATGCCTTTGTCTCGCTTGTGCCACCGGGTCGCAGTATACGTCACTCACCGTGGAGTGTCGTGGGGCACTATGAAATATACTGCAGTAGTAACTGAATCATACAAACACTTGCCGAAGGAGAAGAGCAGTTACTGTAGCTAAAGGCTGTTCATAATAAAGTGAGCACTTTTGAAATCATACTTAGAGAATATTCACTGCTCATACCTGCATTTTTAACGGGCTCATTGAGTAACATGCGCCCAGTAAAATTGGTAACGGCAGAGGGAAAGTAGTTCCATATATAAACGTTGTATAAACAGTGACGGGTAACCTGTGATAACTAAAAATTATTCTTTTCGGTTTCTGTTTTTTTTTTTAATGCATCAAAGTGTAAAATGATCAGATATGTAAACTATTTACTTTTCTAATACTTTCGGAATTTCACTTATTCGAAGCATGAATAAAGTGATGAGGGACATGGCAGTGTTAACCATACATAAGGCGGAGGAATACGCAATGTGTACAAAAGTAGATCTTTAGCAGGGCTTTCAAAAGTGATCAGTTTACCGTGAACAGCCTATAGCTTGCAGGAGTGTGTAAAGGACAGTGTGACCCACAGTCTACTCTCATTAAGGGAAATGGTGCACGCAAACCATATATGTATATAAGTTTAGTCATAACTTGTTTTACAGAGGGTTTTTCAAAAATGTTGGCTCGACAAGACGTAAATATCAACTTTGAGCACCTTCTTACATTGTTACAAATTCGCTCTGTGTTCGTTATTCTCGGAGCACTGATTGAAGATAAGAAAACATAAATTCTTTCATTTCTTCCATGAGCGTTCCGAGAATAATGACGACAGTAACTATCTAACAACGTAAAAAGGCGTTGAAAATTATTATTTGCGTCTTGTCGGGCCAAAAATTTCGACAAAACCCCTTTGGAAAACGACTGATATCGAAAACTGGGCAAATAAACTGCTTTCGTGCACCATTCCCCTTTAAGTTCCCTGGCCTGCAGCCTTCTTGAAGATGTGGTGTTGTGGCCACGGCGAGGGACCACCTCCTCTGTGGTTATCATCGCTACGGCTTCACACTCGTGCGATAGGATGCTCGGCCACGGACGGTTCCAGGCCACCGCCAAGTCATGACTTTTAACTTTCCGGGATGCGCCGAGGAGTTACGCCACGTTGTCCGCAGCCTCGTGAGCCCCGTCTACTCCAGTCTCACCTGCGAAAACGTGACACCTCAAACTCGTACTTAGCCGTGTCGTGCGGGAGGCGAGGTAACTCAGCATCACGCGATGTGTAGGTAGCAGCAGGATAGAGATGCGCCGGCTGATGTGTGATACCGGAATCACATACACGACACCGAAAGCACCACACGACACTTAAAACTGAACAACCAATGAAATACAATATAGATCTGACGTAAGCCCGACAATTCTGTCGTACGACCTGAAGTTTTGGATTAAAAATTATTCCTATTCTTCGCCGTGTCGTGTGGCATGACGCACGGAGTGTACGACCTCGTAAAATGAAATTGTATCATAAACTCTCCCTACAATGTGAAATACGTAGCTAAAAGAAAATGAATTATGAAAATTATTGTATTTAACTTTTACAGCAAATAATTCTATCTTTGTATGCATTAGCTATAAAACTTTGTTACCATCATGTATTCCAAAACTTCCCGTCTGCCCACCGCCTTTGAAACTAATGTAGTTAATCAGTGCCTTCTAAATGGATCCGGAAAATTCACTCGTGACGGGCCAGTAAACTGTCGGGCTGTAAATTCGAGCAGTCACAATGAAAATGTCGTGTCGTGCTGTTCTCGTCGGGGCTATGTGGTTCCGGCATGAAGCAGCAAACAAAACGGCAAAGTTGTGGCCAACAACAAGAGCGCCTTCCAGCTGTCACCACTCACTCTGTAGCAGACGCGCGACAAGCAAATGCGTGCAGGACAATATGTGGCATAAACAAACAAACATGCACGAAAAGGGTGGCAGAGGGAGTCATATACCACGTACCCGAGTTCCAGGAGTATCAGCAAACGACTAAAAAAAAAGTTAGCCTCGCCAAGTATGGAATACCCTACAGTATCGAAATTAAATTACAACAAAAATGATTCGAGGTGTAATAAATCATCTCTTCGTAGTGTACCCTGGAAAAGACAGGGTGAACTAAGAATCTCACGTTGAAAAGCATGTCATTATGCGCACCTACCGCAAACTATTTGTGCGGACGGCCTGCAATGAAGCCAACATTCATCTAGGCCGGCGTGCAAATTCTAGTAACTGCGACATCCATCCAATCGTCTGCCATACAGCCGCCCCCATTATCTGATACAACCAGCGTCTGAGTCACATAATTATTAACTCAGTGTGTTTTATGACTGATTGACTTTTAGCAGATACTTCAATAAGGTTGATAAATTTTTATTAAAGCATAGAAGCTAGATTGTGTGCATGCACTCTCACGGAAACAAATGAGCTGTAATACATAAATTGCAATAAAATAATATGATAGAAACTATCTCTGGTATATAACAGATGGAAATATCAGAGTGTCATTTCACTACACTTTGATTTTAATTTGATTAAATATTAATTAATTGAATATTTGGCAGCGAATAAAAAAAATCAGAAGTATTTTTTTCCAGCTCTTGTACAGATTTTTGGCTGTTAAAAAGGTATTTTAAAGATAAATTTATCGCAATACGTTTTCCTTAATAGTTCGCATCAAATCGCAACGAGATGAATGCAAAAAAAAAAAAAAAAAGCGTTGTCTAGCGTCCTTAAATCGGGAACGCACAACACAAAACAGAATGAAAATGTAAATGGATTAGAAATGTTAAAAAATATAACATTACTTCAAAATATTATTATTTTTTTGTAACGGAAATTCAGCCAGGAAGTTTTCAATTTACTGATAAATGTATCTACGTTTAGTGCATAAACTTGATATTTTGGTGTTTATAACCACTTTCTCTTTTGGGTAGTCCCTCGGGGCAGGAATGAGTGAGGAGATTTGGGCGGCTCTTAACAGCGAGGTCTTGAGAACCGATACGGGTCAGGGTGGTTTTTAGTTAGCTTTGCTAGAGTTTACTTTTATTCCGTATAGAAAAAGGAAGGATTGGGCAGTTTTAAATGCACTCTAATGGAATGGCATGTCTATTCTCAGTAGTCTGCCTTACCGGAGTTCATTAAATTGTGGCTAATATTTGTTATTCCCCTCCCTTCACTGTGCATATATTTATACAAGGTATATTTCGACTGAGTAAATTCAATGTTAATAAAATTTAAATGGCTCTATAGTTAACGTCAAATTTTCTCCATAAGCTATTACACAAATTATTTCGGACAGTTCATTTGCTGTTTGAAAAAAATTTCTTCAAGCTGACCGCCTGGGTGTAGTTGGTGGGAAGATCATGTTACTGTTTGACAGTTCTGTGTTTAACCTGAGTAATACATTGTTTTTTAAGCTGTTTCCAAGTCCTAGCGAGGCACATTTGTTTAGTGTACAAGCCCCTCGTTGGCGTAAGAGAAGGAAGTAAATATATGGCAATTAACACTCTAAGTGCGATACACGTTTACTGAGAGCTAAAACAAGCTGGAAGTGAGTCACATATATTCACGGATGCATGACCATCAGTTCTGTTGGTGTCTGTATTCGTATTTACATTCGTACTGTTGATTTACTGCGCTATACAAAGTTCATTACTGGCCGGCTCTCTTCCAATATAATGCTGACTTGGAACTGGCCAATTCAAATGTTCTTTCCCACCTAGAATAATGTACAGTCCATCCTGTTAATTTGAGAAATTTACACTTCTGAGTGTCGCTGACGTAATATGACTATGGAAACTACTGGTGAAGTAATATTTGTTTGACCGTGTCTTCAAACAATGCAGAAGTCACAATATTACAGTAAACTCCTTACAACTCAGTTAAATTCAGGTGACGCAATATTACGTCGGTAGCACCCAAAGTGTTAATAAATAATATTTCTCCAAAACAGGTTCAACCATAACTAATCCACACCCACAAGCTACACACACACACACACACACACACAGAGAGAGAGAGAGAGAGAGAGAGAGAAGAGAGAGAGAGAGAGAGAGAGAGATAGAGATAGAATGAAGCAATCTTTGATTAAGCATTACTGAAATATTCTAGGAAGCCCTGTTCGATGTAGTGATTGTACGCAGAATTTGAAAGTGTAGTTTATTAACTGACTACCGTATAAGTTGATGCATTATGCAGCTCCATTACAGTGTGTAGTTGGTTGCTGTGAGTACTTATCCAAAACACCTCGTAACTCGTGGGAGAAATCATAATTAGCTCGGTAAATCTCGATATGATGCACAAACAAAAAAAAATTGTAAGGAAACAATTATTGTTCCCGAGCTTCCTCTAAAGAACTTCTACATAATTTAAGAACATTTTTGTTACATTTATATTATACTGCTTCACCACTCAAATCCCAATGCAATACTGTTTAAAAAATTTTATTAACAGCACGAAATGAGAGAAAATAATTGACACTATATTCAGTTAGACCTTAACAAAATGCTAACTAGATTGATCTCAAGTTTAAAGGGCTTGAGGCAGTGATTTTATCACAGCCTGTACCCCACTTCGAAATTAATAGCCAGCGATTTCCAAAATACTTGTTCTATTTTGGAGCACGTAAAGTTATATATTTGAATGGCACTCTTTCACAAATTTTAAAATGAACTAAAGTTAACTGGGGGAGTATCGCAGTATTGTGGTGTTGTGTTTGTGTGGCTGCAGGTGTGATGACAGAGAACTTCCCGACGTGTCTGGAACCTCTACGGACAGTTCTGAAGGCACTGGGGCTGGAGACCTTCCAGGTGACCACAGCACGGCTACGGCGGGGGTGCCCGACAGTTCTGCTCAAGAGGTCCACTCCAGCCACTGTCTATGCCGCCGCTGTCGTGCTGACCATCGTAGTCGTTCACGTCCGAATTGTACATGCCTTCATGTGTCTTGTCTACAGGCATTCCACCATTACCTTCTCTATTTCCTACCTAGCTATCGTACACTCTTCGTCTATAGCTAGCATTCTGGGAATAGCTACAATGTACTTCAGCAACAAATCCAGGCAGAAAATAATTAGGATATTCGTGGAGGTGGACCAGTTAATACTGAGGATTCCGCAAGAATGGTATAAGAGCTGGTCGAAGCGTCCGCGATTCTTACTCGCATCAACTTTGGCAGCACTTTCTGTCTGCTGTGTTTTACATCAATTGTGCTTGAAAACTACCATCCGGGAGCACCTGGTCAGTTGCGTCAGCCACATGAGAGAGTTTATATACTTCTTCATGGTGGCGAACTTCGTCAATATGGTCCTTTTGGTCAAGCAAAGATTCCAGATCATCAACGTTCAGCTTCGGAATGTTTTCGACCCTGAAGAACTGCTGTGTGGAGGTATTAAGGCGAGCTTGCCACCACCAATCAGCGTTGTAGGGTGTTTTCCGCGGTTGAATAGAATAAGTCCGCGGGAGAGGACCCTTCTTTCTGCTAGGCTGGGATTTCGCAGTCTAAACCGCAGAAGTACACTAAATAAAATACAATCACTGAAGGTAGCCCATAATGCACTGCGCAAAATAAATTATCTCATGAACTCTGTGTATGGGATACCAATATTCTTCAGCTTCATCACAGCGTTTATGCTGATAACGACTTTTGTACACAACATCCTCGTGGAGCTGTTCAGACCGTCAAACTACTCTGTCTACAACAGTGCAGCGTTCCTAAGCAGCTCGCTAGCATGGGTGGTATTACACACCGCCCAAATAGCTGTGGTCATATCCGTTTGCTCCGGCACCACGCGAGAGGCCAAGGCCACACAGGCCATCATACAGGGCCTGCTGTTGCGACGTGGCGTGCGGCGGGTAGTGAGACATGCTCTGTGGCAGATGTCGAGGCAGATGTCTGGGGAGGACTACACATTCACTGCTGCTGGAATGTTCGCCCTAAACTGGCCGCTGGTCACCTCTGTGCTGGCCTCGTTGACGTCCTACGTGCTGGTCATGCTGCAGTTCTCCTCCAGCGAGTAGCTTGCCTAACTCTGCCTTCTGGCAGGTGTCTGGGGAGGACTTACCATTCACTGCCGCTGGAGTGTTCGCTCTCAGCTGGTCTCTCGCCACCTCCACGCTGGCTTCGTGACTTCCTACTGCATTTCTCCTAGAGAGATACGGTCCTTGTGCAGGGAGTCAGTGACTGTTCGTCGCAACAATGCCAGCATCCGGTAAACCTTTGGTGCTTATACGAACGAACAAAGTTTAAGATGGAACTAGTGTTCATATGTAACTTGTGACTGCTTCGCAGTAAATCTTTTTCGACGGGAATGTTTCGCTTCTAAAATAAAGATAACACATAGACCAGCCAGAAATTGGGTGCCAGATATCTGCCCTGGAGGAGAAACTTGTCTAAATCTGGAGAGCTTAAGGGGAAACATGGCATATATTTGTTAGCTACGAGTAGTATGTAACTTTGGGGAAATAACTAAACAAAAATTTCATTTTAGGCACAGGAATGCAGGGTGACTACCGCTACTATGCACCACAACCTATTGAATGTAATAGTGAGAAGGAAATAATAGCTACGTCTTCACTATTATTTTACGTCTACACAACATGTTGCTTAATCAAGAGCGAGAAATTTCACACCACTAAAAACTTGCATCACTCAGAAGATATATTCTTAAGACACACAAAAAAACACAATTTGGGTTCCAATGCTAAGTAAGAAATGAATTTTAATTATCGCTGGCCATTGACTCTATAGCTTCAATACTCCAAATCTAGTATATGTCTCGTGTGTAACAAAAGGGGAATTATTATATAAATGTAACATCTTCGGTAATTTTTTTTCTCTAACATTTTCCTTCCCTCTGTGTTTCTCTCAGAGATATTTATTCCACAGTTTCTGTGTTTGGTTCCCAATTAATCGAGTAGGGAGACCGGGATCAAAAATAACACTTTTCGAATTTTCGTGATTTGTTACCACATAGTACCTGATACAACAAGTGTTAATAAAAAATAAGAAAGTTTGGGCATTCTATTACCTAATATATATATATATATATATATATATATATATATATATATATATATATATATATATATATATAACAGGTTTCATTTCTTACATGAAAACAATCTGTAACACTAAATATGTACATAAACGTGTTGTTACTTTTGACTCCAGTATAGGGTCGATTGAAACATGGGTTGGGTCAGTTGTAACAATGTCACATTTAATATAATAAACACTTTAATGATACCGAATTAGGCAATACTCACATATTTCTCAAATAAATCCTTAATAAAACTAAAATATTACAATTCTGGAGAAAAGGATACATTAAAAAACACTTCAGAATCAATCGGCAGTGATCACACGTGTAAAATGGTGAGTTTTCATCAGTGCATGCCACATGTGCCCATAGGTGACAGCTTGTACATCGAATCAATTCTTCCTGAGGACAACTGTTGCTGAACTTCTCCATACTCACCAAGCAGAGACAATCATCTTCATCATTTCGATGACAGCTCAGAGTAGGCCAAGGACTTTCACCTTCACATATATTATTCTTCGATCTGATATCGTTTCCCGAGTTGTCTTTGTTGACTCCTCTTCTACGAAATACAGGTTCATTGCTCTTCTTTCTTTTGGCTCTCTCCTCGAGTTCATTCTTTTATGGTGTATCAGTAAGAACAGCACTTCTACCTCTCTTTCTCCCGCCGGATGATGAACACTTCGGTCTATGTTCTGCCTTTGCATAGGGACGGACACTCTCTGGAGAAAATTTGGCCGCTCCTAAGCTGGGTATTCCTGGCTGTGGGGTGCGGGATTCTCGTTCAGGAGTCGTTGCTTGTGGTTGGTCCAAAGAGGAGTCTGGAGTTCCATTTTCTCTTTCAAAGACATTTGTGATAGACCCATCTTCAGGTACATTTTGGTCTGTAACAGATGCTGGGGAAAAGTCTGAGTTTTGAAAAGCACTTCTGTTGAAGGGCCAGATTCCTGAAACATGAAAGCCACTTATAATATTCCTAGGAGATGCAGCTTCAGGCAGTGCAGTGGAAACTACTTCAGGAATTCCATAAGTTGTAATTCTTTTCCCAGGATGAGAATTCAGCCAAGAGTCCATGACTCGGGATAAATATTTATTCAGTGGCCCATATACACTATGGTCTAATGGTTGTAGCTTGTGGGAGCAGTGGGGCGGAAATGAGAGTAGAACAATCCCATTATCTCTGCAGAAATCTATAACTGGAAGAGACAAGTGTGACTCATGATTATCTAATAACACTAACACTTTTCTTTCCATTAAAGGGCGAACATGATTAGCAAAATGTTTCATGACTAGTAGAAGATCACTTCCTTGCATCCATCCTGATTTATTGGCTGTTCCTATGCACCCAGTGGGGCCACCTCTCACAAAATGTTTACGATAATTTACACGACGAAGTATGAACATTGGTGGAACTGAATTTCCCGTGGCATTTACAGAAAAGCACATTGTAATAAGACTATCCCATTCTGCAGAAGTTATTGTGCCGATTTGTTTCTTTCCCTCAACAGCAACAATTTTGTTTGGAGCTTGTACGGTGGTGATTCCAGTTTCGTCAATATTGTATACATGATGAGCTTCAAATTTGTTTGTCTGAAGAACACTTTCATATTTATCGATAAATGACTTCTGATTGGCTTTATTAAAATTCATAGCTCTTGCTAGGCTAGTTACCTCTGGTTTGCAAATAACCAAATCTTTGTTACGTTTGAGGTAACTAGTGAACCAATCCACCCCCGCTAACCCTGTTTCCGTCCAACTAGACGGAATTTTCAACTCATACAAAACGGCACATTCTTCTGCTAGCTTCCTAACTTCTCTTGGAGTACGTCCAAAATACAGATCAGCGCAGTTACTCATATAATTGTTGAGTGTTAGTTCTTGCTCGTCCGTGAATACCTTATTGTGTGGTTTATATCCAGTTGCCGGCCTAGGCGATTGTTTCTCCGAGTTTGTAAGCATTTTTTTTTTACAAATCTGTACAGACTTGCATGACAGATGTCAAACTGCTTTGCTACTGACCTGACTGATTTTCCATTTTCGATTACTTCTTGAGAGGCTGCGTCCATCACCGCCTGAGGAATACCTCGGTTAGTTGTCCTGGTACGAACCCTCGGCATTCTGTAAAATCATAATAAAATAAGCCGTTACTTTATTGTTTGTCATGGCGAAATCATATGCCATATACATTTATATCGATGACGTAGCCATGGGAGTAATTTCAGGATACAACATCCGAAAAACAATTAAAAGAAATACAAAAAATTTGTGGTTTAAATAAATTATGTGAAATTTCCAATAGGATAACAACTCAGTCTATTGAAAATACCTACAAGTATATTAATAAACTTCGTAGGTGATCTATTAAGGCAAGCAAACTTTAATATTACACATTGTTTGAGACGATGGGGACGGTTATAACATGTTACAATCGTCCCAGAAGTATGTATTACAAACGTCCCCAAATCACTTAAGAACAAAACAACGATTACAATTCATATGCATTATGTTTAACTCCTATGCTGTTATAACCACAATAAACTGCATTAAGTCCTGTTCAAAACGAAATATACATGAACACTTTATACTTTGTCCTCATAATTATATAAAAGAAATAAATCAATGACAAAAATTTACTTACATGGCCAACAAACTTTCGCGACGAATAGTAAACACTCCAATAGCGCTAGATCTTCGAGTCCGCGATGAGTACTACGGCTGTTACAATCGACCTCCGTTACATTCAACCCCGGTCTCCCCCTACTTTTCAAATCAACCGTTGAAAAATGTTCCGGTTCCTAACTGCATATTTGCGATCAGGCGCGGTCCAGGAGTTCTGCGACGTGTCTGTGACTGACGTCTCGTACTCGGCGGTGACCAAAAACCTTCCAGTAGGCCGGGGATTGCCTCTTACAGTCAACAAACCTGTGGACATTGAATTGGATTGTTTGGGGCGTGCCCAAGTGAGGAGTTATCGAGAAGAGACAACGCCGGTATAAATAGAGCCCTCGCACGGCTGACGGGAGTTGTTGCGCGCGTGTGCAAGGCTGTGCGTGGGAGTGTTCCGGCGGGTTTCTGCGAGTGGCGACGGTGACGTGTGAGTCTGAGCGACTGCGTGGGAGACTACGAGAGACTGGCACACTGGTGCAGCTGGACTGATTTACAATATTAGACTACGCCGTTTAAATTAGCGGGACTAATTGTTTACTAAATTGATTAAAGCAACTAGGCATTCAGTTGCACTTTATTAGTCTCACATAGGATTGGAATTGAGTGAATCATAGCACATTGTAAAATAAATAGCCGCAAAAATTTTATGTAGTACTGGAAATAAATTAAGGAACTTAAATGAGTGATTTTTGTGTGATTTAAACCTCCATCCCTAACGAACCTGGAAACACTTAGGCGCACGTAACAATATGTTAAATGATATATGTACAAGCTGACTGACATGTTCCCAGTTAAAATGGCAACGATGACGGAAAATTAGTTCTATGTCTTAACGTAGTTATGAAAATGCCGTGTTTAAAATTGTGGACGCTGAATACATCGAGTATAAATTGTGTGTGTTTTTTTTTTTTTTTTTTTTTTTTTTCATGCACGATCAAGTATTTATTAGTATATTAAAATATTTACGTTTCTGACAACCTCACACTTTCATTTGGTCGACGCACGCACTAAGTTACCAAGCCTATGGAAACTTTAATGTTATAAATGGCGGGAAAATGGAAAACAAGCAGAGAAATACGTATTGTAGCTTTGAGAAGTGTTCAGTTACCCGCGAACAGCATGTACTAAGTAGGATGCAAATGTTGATCAAGGGATTCTGAAGAGTTGTTAGAACAATAAATATGACCTGCTGTACTGCATATGTATCAAAAATAAGCTAATTAAAATTGTTAGCAGTATATTCATTTCTTTTTTTGTAATACGTTAAGACTTGGAACTATTTCCGTACTTTACGCCATCATTGCCGTAATAATACCAGACGTCTCTTCCGTTATGATGAATGTAGTTCCGAACCGCGGTTTTCTCAAAGGTTGACTTAAAGGTACTTCAGTGACATCCAAACTAGGCTATTCACGGTAAAGTGAGCACTTTTGAAAGCCCTCTCATTTGAAATAGTAGTAAATAAATATATTTTATCTTTAGACGTCAACTTTCAAGTGCGGTGGAATATATACGCCATGTTCGTTACTTACACGGCAATATTTATTTTAAAATATGGCTAAAGGATAAGAAATGGCTAAAAGAAAAAAGTAACTAGGGCCTTAAAAGTACTCACTTTACAGTGAACAGCCTATAGCTATAATGATCGGTGAGCTATCCGTGTTTATGTCGTTATTGTGCTTCGTGTGCAACAGCGAATCACGATCTTCCATGATCACAGGTGATAAGTATTCACTGTTTCTAGAGTTGAAAAGAAATTGCAAAGGGCTCATTACGCTTTGATAGTACCTACAAGCTAGGATGTCAACATAAATAATAAACCATATTGCATCACATAGCTTGATTTATACGTATAAAGTAGAACGCAAGCTTCTGAAAGGATACACGAGAAACAGAAAACAGGTTCTTCCCTCACAAACACTCTCCATAGGCCCCAACTTCAGGAATACCTCGTGTATTTCTGAAGTTGGGGCCTATGGGGCCTACTCTTATACACGCATCGTGTATAAGAGTAGTTGGGATATCTCAAACGTAATCGCGGGAGCTGCGGTCGCGGATTCAATCCCAAGCCGAGTCATTCCCGGATTTTTGCAAGTGGGAATCATGCCAGACGATACCGCTGGTCGGCGGGTTTTCTCGGGGATATCCCGTTTCCCCCGCCCCTTGTATTCCGGCGCTGCTTCATTCTCACCTCCATTCAAGACCTCGTTGTTAACAGCGGCACAAATCTCTCAACTCGACTCAAAGTTGATCGCAAGTTTAGTTGCTTCAAGAAGTTCACGTGATAATGTGTATTCCTAAATATTTACGGTTCCTCAGCTACAATTTAATGTGCAGTGAAATATTCAAAATCGCACAGTAACCGTGCTCATCATATTGTACTTACAATTTCATATGATAAAAACAATATGGTGTTAAGCAAAGGTAAAAATTTTATTTTCACTTTCTGCGCTGCTCCATTCTCATCTCATTTCACCCTCATCGGCTCTCAAGACCTCGATGTTAAGAGTTGCCCAAATCTCTTCACTAACTCACTCCAAAAAAATTGAATAGCGCATTGTATAGCGTATGAAAAAATAACAAAGTAAGTTAAATTAATACTGCGGGCTACCACGTTATGAATATTATGTAATCACCAAATAACAGATCAGATATATGACAATTTTTAACTTACAGATATTTTTTGTATATTTTTAACATCTGAAAAAAAAAACGCATGTACTGTTATTTTTTTATTGTCAAGCGGTAGCTCATGGCATCATTCGAACAACTTAGTATTTATTACTATGGCTGCCGAAAAACAGAAAAAAATAATAATTTGACATCAGATTTTAAAAAATGTAGTAGTGTAAATTTTTTTTTAATTCGAGGAAAATGTCATCACGTACAATGTGTGTAAGCTGAGCAATGTTGGCTACAATCATAATATGATTATTTCTTCTAAATATAAAACGGCGATCGCTGTGCAGACGAGAGTGACGTCATGTCGGGACGAAGCGCAGCAAGGGACGAGGAGTGTACCGCTACTCACAGACAGGCCTGTATGTGCGGCCCACGTCTGTTTCAGCCAGCATGACCACTGTCTTTGCAGTCCACTGCGCACTGCGCCGACTCGGCGGGTCAAGCAGGGCTGTTAATAAACACGACAAATAAATAACTCCGGCGCGTCATCTACATCACGGCCCATGACGGCAGCACGTGTGGTTGTAGAGTGGTGACCTGCGCGTCCAAGGTCGGCGAAGAGACGCTCTCTGTTCAGGGAAGAGGACACGAGTCTGGTTTAGCGACGTTCCTCATGTCCACGCGATGTGCCGAGCAGGCTGTCTCAGTTACAGCAAGCGACTTGCGAGATACGCGATGTTATTTGTTGGCTACTACAATTAGTTACTTCAATGTCTTAGCTAGACACCCAGTACTCCGTCACACAATCTCCAGCAGTTGGTGGTTTATAGCGCAAAAATCTGAGCCAATTGGACGTTATTGTGCCAATATGCGCTTTTATTGGCTGGCGTCTGTGCGAAAGTGTTTCCTCATCTGGCTGGGTCAGATTCTACTTTAAATTCTGAAAGATCGGGATTTTTCTAGGCAATCAAACGTTTTAAAAATATATCATCAAATTAAATCATTACTATGAAGAATACATTGGTACAACATATTTTCCCAGAACCATAGGCTTATGCAAAGGAACATGTAGTCGGAAAGTGTTTAAATCACACCAATATTCTCCCCTGTTGCTTGCAATCCCAAAACACGTCATAAATATAGTCACGCATACAGTATTCTACATTACATTTATAGGTTTCATTGCACCATTATCTTGGCCATACTGCAAGGGGCAAGCTCCTGAGTCCTTGAAATAGCGCCATCCTTTATCATAATACTAGCATAGGCTCGTATCTGCAGCGACCACAAAAGTTCACTTACATCTTAAATCCTTCCAGAGAATACGAAATACAGTACGGATTATTGTCAAATATACTTCATGATACTGAAAACATATTGGCCTGACGTTCGCGTCCCACGATTTCGCCATACACGATGGTTACTACCTTGAACCGAAAGAGGTTGCTTCATCGATTGATCTTTTTGTTTTTCATTTACAAGCAGAAATATTAACTGCGCGAGATTGTTGTCTCTGTGTTGTGAACGCTTTCAGTTTCTGAGAGTCCAATACAGTGCCGTACTCCATTCAACACTGAACTGAACAGCAACGGAGATGGAGGAGTGAAGTCCACCAAGCTGTTGATGGATTTTGACGAACATTGTTTCCTCTTGTGGCACCTCAACGGTGGCGCAGAACAACGAACACGCAGAAGTGACAAGGCGGTACTCAGCTGCTGACGGCCGCGTCTCGCATCGTGACTACCGTGTTCTCTGGCCGTCTATGGCATCTGTCAGGTTAGCTGTCACCGGCGACACGTGGTAAGTGTATGTCAGTGTGTGTCACTGTTGTGAGTCTCTCGACAGGTGAAGTGCACGTCTCTGACTCAGCGCGAGGACTAGCGATACCCCGGTCCGACGCTCAGCTCAGAGATTTGTATACATAGAGGACACCCCGTCCTTCGCTGTAGTACTTTCCGAGCGAGGTGGCGCACACTGGACCCACATTCGGGAATACCCGGGTATCCGATTCTCGATCCGGCCATCCTAATTTCGGTTTTCCATGGTTTCTCGAACTCACCGTAGACGAATGTTTGGATGTTTCTTAACTACAAACCTTGGCTGCAGCTTCCCTCCAGCACACTCACTGTACCTCCCTCAGGGCGAGGGTTGACGGTATCTTATCAGGGAAGTTCATCATCTACATCACCAACTCTACCACACAATTAAAATCGAAATAATAGGCCTGATTAAATTAAATAGTTTATTTAAGAAGTTCATTTGACTGACTTCTGCACAACAATGCCCACGGGCCCCTGGAGATGCATTCCACTTTCGAGGCATGCACTAAAGTGAGAGAGTCAAGGGTAACATTGACACTTGCATCATACGGGGATGCGACAGCTATCTCAGTGTTCCCACATACCTCCATCCCCTTCGTGTAAACTTAAATGCTTTCTGTGCTGTAAATCATGTATTATTATTGGGTGTCTGTCAGCCAACAGACAGGCGATTTTACTAGGTTCCAGTTGCAGCTCCTCTACCCGTGCAAAGTGATTTACAGTAACAAATACGTATTATGCAGTCACTCCCAACAACATGAGTAAATAAAATGTATATTCCAAGTGTGTGTTAAGCCTTTCAGTAGAAAATATGTTTCAATTACACTGTTTGAGCCACCCTATGCTATAGGTCATCAAACGTTTAGGATCAATCACACGTTTTAAAATCCTATTCGCAGCACGGTGGCTGAGCTGTTAGATTGCTCGCCGCCCGCCAAGGCTAACTGGGTTCAATCCCCGGCCAGATCATTCCGGGATTTTCGAAGTGAGAATCGAGCCAACGATGCCGTTGGTCGGTGGGATTTCTCGGGGAGCTCCCGTTTCCCCCGCCCTTGTATTCCAGCGCTGCTCTATTCTCACCTCATCAACTCTCAAGTGCTCGTTGTTAAGAGCCACCCAAATATCTTAACTCAGCTATTCGCATAAGGCGGTTGCTAGTTTGTCAATAAAGAAAGGATCTCCATAAGCCTGCTGGGCTTTTAGTTCAGCAAATGCCATTGATCTCCTTAATACTGCATAATACATAAACGAACGCTGAACAGCTAGTGTGGGTAAACTATGTAGCTATGTAAGACCGGTACTTCTTGCAGCCACTGTAGTAAATAATTTAATAAATAGTTATTTATGGCAGCTGGGAATTCAACTTTTCCGACCACCTGCAGAGAATTCTTGAAAAGAAAGTCTCTCTGCACACAGAAAAATTATAACACAGACGTATGGAAGAATGTTTTTAAGGATTATGTGTCGCTACAATTTGTAAAACTTCTCACAGTTGGTAACAATTTACTCGAACATATGGTTGCACGGAACATCTATCAGGGTCTGTCCCTGGGAGTACGTCTCGATCACGATCTTAGATGCAGAACTATCATCTACGACCTCGGTCTCGATAGAAGTGTGTCGGTATGAGAGCGAATGGGTTGGCGGATGCAACAAGTACTACTTTCTCCACCACTGAAGCCATTCATTGTTCAAGGAAATAGCAGACGCTTATGGTTTTAAACTGCAGGCCCGTCGTTTATGTCGGGTATTCAGGAATGTGTAATTTTACGATTATGTGAAGTTTTCATTAGAATATTTATAGTTGTACTTATATCGTCCTTGAAAGATTACGGGGATGGGTTCACGTAGATTGCCAAACATCACAGCCGCTGCGGCAGAAAAAGAAAACGCATAGTCGACGGGTGAGTGGCGCGAAAAGATCACAGCTCGCGAGGGAAATGGCGGCTGAGGAACAGCTTGTCTACGGCCTATATGGCTGGGTAACCGAGAACCACTAATAAAGTTCGAATGTTTTCGCGGCTACTGTCCGAATAGTCTTGAATTTTGAGATTCAGCCACGTCCAAGTGGAAGAGTACTCCGACGTTTCGGTCGACATTGCAGTCACCATCTTCAGGATAGCAGAACTGTTACCTTTCTGGTAAGAGTTAAAATGTTAGAGGTACCAATTCTGCTACCCTTAAGATGGTGGCTGCAATGTCGACCGAAACGTCGGAATAATCTTCCACTTCGATGTGACCTGTTACGTTTACGACATAACAGTCAAGGCCAGGCAAGGCTGGAATGCGTCCAACAGTTGTTATTAAAACAATAATAGCAGACAACGGGGACAGTGTTGCAACGGAGGAAAGAGCTGCGATCCACAGAAGTTAGCAGAATAATTGGGTCCGGCTGGCGCAGTGAGGTGGCGGCAATTCCATCAACAATAACGTCAATCGCTCCGCCCAGACTGTCAGGGAGAGCCAATGGGAATCGAGGACTCCGGTTAAGGTGGGTGTGAACGAGAAGTGTGGTGGATATGACAGCCGAGAGCCGGAGTGTCAGCCGGTGGTGGTCGTCCCAAGGCAGGCGTCTCCAACGGCGATCGGGAGAGGCAAGTCTCATCTGGCTAGGGGGAAAGAGCTAACCCGGATCCTCAATCCCCATCTTTACTATTGCCCAGAACGTTTCATAAGCCGATACCTTTCTAGCTACATCACATTTGTAATATACTGTTACTTATCCTCAGTAAAGTGCATCTAGACTTCTCATTTGGATATTAATATTTAATAACCCCTTAAAATCCACATCTTGATCAGTCTTGTTTGAACTATAATATTATATACCACTTAGAGGGTATATAACAGGCCGAATCTCAAAAGCAAAGATTATTAGGACACTTCGTTTTATAAGCCCTACAAATTGTATATGTAGCACCATATTTATAATAAACTTGAATACTACAATACATGCTTCTTAAACTTTTTCCAAAGAATAATTGGTAAAAATACAGTAAACTTTTTTACAGTGTACGCAGACAAAATGTGGTGGTTGCTCTGGCGAGGGCGAACCCATTCCCTGACTGGCTGCGCGAGGCTCTAGGGATTGACCTTGCTTCTTATTTGCTACTGCATGTTGCAAAAGGTTTCCTATTCGGTGGGATGCCGGTTGGCGAGCAGGTTGCCAGGCGCTGATTGGCGAACGGCGCGGCGTCCCAACGTGTTGCTGGCCAGTGACGTCATTACGCTGGCGTATTCGGTCGAGGTTCGCGGTATAAGCGGCTGTTGCGCCTCTGTCTTCTCAAGTGCTCTGTGCTCGTACGTTGATGTTCACTTGGCAGTAAGCCAGCCACTTTACCAACACGTCCTGGGAGACTCCAGGCGAGTAAGAACCGACAAAATAAAGGAGGCTCAGTGATGACACACCAAAATCACGGCAAGCAAGTTGCCAATGAATATTTAAAATCTGCTTGAGTTTACAAAGAACTGGGAGCAAAACTTGCATTTCATAAAGGTCGCAAATTGTTCATACCTATGCACAAAGATAAGATAATAAATGTTTTGCGGTGACTACAAAGGGTTTTGTTGGTATTAACCCTGTCAAAATTAGTTGTCGTGATCACTAAATTATTTTTAGTCACCCAATATAAACTTTTAGTGGCTACAAAATTTTAATTGTGACTATTAAAAAATGTATTTACCAAAAACGATTTGGTAGGGCTAATACCAACAAAACACTTTGTGTTCGCCATAAAACATTTTTTTTAATGTAATTAATTGAATTCAAGTATACGAATTTGTAAATATTATTTATTTTTGTGTTTAGTTTTACGCAATGCTATAACATTACCTCAAGCTCTCGTATAAGCTGTGCCACTAAAAATTTTAAAAACTTTTCTCTGTATGTGTCTCTTCGACATGCCACATCAATCTTCTTATTACCTAAAGATGAAAGCGTCTCAGTGATATTAACATATTCGATAGATGGCAGTATGGTCTGAGATAAAAAAACGACCCCAACTAAATAAGTGACGGAGAAGTACGTGTGTTTGAATATTAACACGTTCCCAAACTTTTTTGCTAAATATAACTTACGCTGCAGCATCCTGTACATTCAAATTGGTATTGGTGGAGGCGCCCTTGTTGATAGCGATCGGGAAGTGGAGGAAGACACGCCCTTCCTCTCAATAACTTGCTTTTCTTGTTGTACATGCACTCTTCAGCTAGGAGGCAGTTGTGTAATCTTGACTGCCAGTGATCATGCAATGTTCATACACTTTCAGAGACCCTCATCAAATCAAATGTACACTTTCTATGTAAGTATTATGTTCACAACAGAATCTTGAACTAAATTGCCATTAGAAAATTAACTGAAATTTTTGACTCTATATCTAAATGAAATTAAGAACACTTTTGCTGTGCGAATGACTATCCATGAAATATTTATAACTTTATAATTTTAAATAAATAGATTGAATTAAATTATATTTACATTAGACACCCAGTCATTAAATCGTAAGGTGTATATTACAATGTACAAGGTAATAATTAGGTTTTCAATAAGATAGTTTATATCTCTCAAAAATGGCAACAACTTGTACTTTCAGCCCCTGAAATTTATTGATAGCTATCTATAAAAACAGTATTCCTATATTCTATCGACAGGGTTCATCACTGATCAAACTTATTCCTTTGATTTAAAACTTACTGTATGACTCTTATGGGTAGGACTTGAGACCACCAAGGCAGCCAAAGTACGCCTGAAGACAGATACATCGTACCCTCTAGGCAGGGCAGTGGAGTTGGTACTGCGGTACTGGGCAGCGCAGTGGAGACGATATACTGTGGTACTGTGGATAGGGCTAGATGGTGGTACTATGGTTCTAGTTATGGCAGTGGAGATGGTACTGTAGTACTGAGTAGGGGAGTCGAGATGGCATTGGAGCAGCGGTGGAAGGAATACTGACGGAGGCATGGAGTACTTCCGAGAAAAACTGCCTGCCTCTCTGTTCGTCACGGAGGTGCCTCGCCCCAAACCACCATGGCGAGTAGTGAAACGCAATAGTATGAAGGTCCGAGTCACGTTAAAACCGTAGAGTGAATATGCGGTAGAGTGGTCGCTCTAGCTGCACGAAACTAGTCTCCTTGTCCCAACACTGAACTGCTTTTCTGCCAATACGACCTTCATTAAAAAGTGTGAATAAGGTGTGAGGTTGTATAACGGTTAATACAAACACTTTGAGATGTTTGCATACTTCCTCCAACCAATTTTTCCCTATGTTTCATTGAATTCAAATTGGTAAATTTATTTTAGTAATACAAAGGGGATTTTCTTATGAATATTAAGATATTAACAATATACGTTCATCACTGCTGACCATGTAACTTTGACAGCAGTGTTGGTTTGGAGTAGGTCAATGTCCAAAAACAGTCATTTTTTTTCAGAAAATTGAGTCATTTCATAAGCATGACAATAGAATTTAAAAAAACTCTTACACGTGGCTTCAGTTAGCTTAAATCTTGTCCAGAAAGTGCCATCCTACCTTGGTAGCCAACTTTTCAATACGTTACCACAACACCTTCAAGAAATTTGCTTCTCCAACCAAAAACTCTAAAAAACAGACGAAAGAATTTTTTTCTAAACTAACATTTTATAGTGTAGATGAATATCTAAACAACACAAATTAAGAAATTATTACATAACATGTCTTTGTACGCATTTCTTGTTCCGGGTTTTCTCATGTCCTTTTTCTTCTGTTTCAGCAAAACGACGACGCCCCACAGTATTTTGGAGGAGGATTGGTCAAATTATGAGGAAAATATGTGATGCGTATACGTGTAGTCTGACATATATATGTGTGTGTTTACTATATCCCGTGTATAAACTTTGTATACTGTAATTTGACCTGTCCAATATCTCTGTACAGCTATGTATTGAAAAAAGATCTTACGGATGCAATAAAACAAAACAAAAACAAAAACATACTAAGAAGACGAAGAATTGGTCTACCTCAAATTTGGTATATGCTTAGGACCGCACACAACGAAAACAAATCGAACATACATAGATATAAGGCGAATATGCTTTTCATATACATATATTTATACAATTAATGGCATATAAACCTGTGTATTATAGAAAATAACCTCATGTATGAGTAATATCTCGCTTTAATTTCGTGGTTTCTATTATGATACTTGCGCTAGATTTAAAGATCGAGCGCTTCGCGGATTTATTTCAGGACAAACTACGCCTCAAACCCTTATACTTCTGTATTCCTTTCACAATTGGACCACGAACTGTTTGACGCGCAGTGAAATGCTCTAGGTTAATAATAAACAAGGGACAACGGGATAGACAAATCGTGCGAACCCATGCCAGTAGACAACTGGATTTTCGTTGTGGCAGCAGCCAAAAGGCAAGTTACAGTGGTTCGAGTTCACAAACAGCCGTTCAGTGCTGCCTACAGGAAAACGTGAAAAATTCGCGAGTGCACTTACGTGTAGTTTTGTGTTCAAAGAAACAGATTTAAGAGGGATTACTATCCGCCATCTTGAATTCACGAAATTTTAGACACAACCTGCTTCACGGATATAGTATTTTATTTTAGACACAAACAAAAGAATAAAATATCGCATTACATATATTTTTTAACTTGTATTGGTTGACTACTGTTGGTAGTATCATTTCTGAAATACCAACGAGAAAAAATTATATATTTCTTGCTGGCAATCACTACTCGAAAATTAATAAAGGCAGTGCAGCTTACTGATTTTGTAAAGCCTGAGAGGCTATTATTTATGCTGTGACGTGCGAAAAACTTCGTTAAACATTCTTAAATGAAACTTAGCGCAAAAAAAATGGATAAATTCAAGACGGCGGGGACTGATACCCACCATTTTGGATTTATCGATATTTTGCCAAAGCTTCTATGTCAGAAGGTTTATTGAAATTACCCGCTCAACATATCCTAAATAACAGCTTCACAAACTTTATCGAACTACCACAGTTTCGCTACAGTTATTAATTTTTAGCTAGTAAATGCCGAGATTATTTCATGCGAACGATTACATAGCCGATGATATCAACATTAATCAAGAAATACTGACTTCAGACAATGCACTAGGCATTGCTCTGTGCTCTGTCGTCCCAAAAAAACGTGATACAAAACTGTATTTCTAGAGTATAGCAAAAATGCAATAAATCCAAGATGGCGGGTAGGAATCTACCTTAAGCTGATCATTGTTTTCTTGCTGTTCCATCGGCTGTTGTTGGGCCTGAATTTCGTTCCATCATTTTTTATTGGCTCAGGATTAGCCAGGAGGCGTCAAGTGTCGCATGAACCAGATGGCAAAGTAACAAAGCATTCTAGTTTGTCACGAGTGAATCCGCTAACTTTTCAGTTCTCTGAATGTCGTAAGGGAAAGGTTTGCGAATATTATGTCAAGATAAACTTTCATTCCTTTATTGCAAAGAAGCAATTTAGAGTGTTAATGTAAGAGAGGAGAAACTGATAATGTGGACGTTGAAAATTTGGACGTGCACTCACATGTACAAAAGTTTTTGTATTTTAACAAACAATTCTCTGGAAACTACTTAGTTTCCAAGATTATTTATTTATCAATACAAGTATATTAGAGCTAATTTTAACACACACTACTGTGGAATATGTGAACATAATGTTGAATTTAAACAAGCAAGCACTGTACACTTCACGTTTATTAAAAAAAAAAATAAAAAAAAAAATGGGAACATATAATCCATTTTATATGTTTCATAAAAACACGTGTTGTAAAAACTAAATATTTTACTTCTAGGTAGACACGAAAATTTTTTGTCAACTATTTCAACAGAATTGATTGTAAAAAAAAAAATGTTTACTCTGTTGCGGTAGCTTTGTAAGACCGTATTGGCAGAGTGTGTGGTGAGGTTTGGGCGGTCTTGAGAGGCGGGGAGGGTGAATCGAGGAGAGTATGGAGCGGTGCCGGAGTTCAATGAGCCGGGGGGGGGGGGGGGGGGATTGCAGATCCCCGTGAAAACCCACCGACCAGCGGCATCATCCGGAACGATTCCCACACGCGAAATATCGGGAGCGACCCCGCTGGGAATCGAACCCGGCTCGCCTTGACGGGAGTAGCTGCTGCACTAGCAAAGTTCCGTGTGGAACCGGCGCTTGCCACAGCGGACCTCCTCTGCAGGTGGCCGTCGCCCTACTTACGTTAACTCCCGCAAACAGGATCTATACCGGCTCTTTTTATTCTCAGGTACCACCGGGAACTTGCAATTTTTGTCCCGCCATGCTGGGTCCAAAATGTAGCCAAAATTCACAAAACTGCTTTACAGCGTCCGCGCTGTAACTTCTTTCGCGTTTCAAAATATTCTAAGAATGACGGTTTCTCCAGTACAGGCTATTCACGGTAAAGTGAGCACTTTTGAAAGACATCTCATATGGAATAATAGTATATAAATGTATTATATTTTAGCCTTAGACGTTAACTTCCGAGTGTGGTGGAATATACACATTGCGTTTATTACTTACATGGCAATATTTATTTTATAAAGATGACTAAAGGATAATAAATGACCGTAACTAGGGCCTCAAAAGCGCTCACTTTACCGTGAACAGCCTATAACAGTCTTTACGCGTCTCAGCGCTCTCGAGTGCAGACGAGATTCAAATTTGGCAAATGGCCGGTAGAGCCGCTGCACTATCGCGGGTCCAGCAGTGTAATCTATTCACTGCTATAATTGATTAACGGTATCTTCGACCTTTTCTGAAGCTCTGATAAATTTCTATTTGCAGGATATTCCTCCGCTTCGTGTAAATTAAGCTTACCTACGTATGGAAAATTACACCAGAGGACAACGCACCACATTCCTGCGCAGTCAGTTGTAATAATATTTTGCTTGAGAACTATTTGTCACTACTGCGCTAACAACACACATTTTTTTCTCGCTGTTTTTATTCATGTTTATTATGAAATAAATTTTATAATGCATAAATAAAATATAGGTAAACCTTCCATTTAACGAAAAATAAGATACGTACGTCTGTGTTTACAGAGTTATAAAACGATTGATACATGGTAAATTTTTAGGAAATAACTAAACATATCATACATGGGGTGATTTTTCAAAGGTTTGATTAAAAAAAACTGAAGAAACTGTGAATCGACTAAATTTCACACTTTTCTGAAGCCCTGCTAAAGTTATGCTTCCAGGATATTCCTCCGCCTCTTGCAAACTAAGCTGAACTATGTCTGGAAAATTACACCAATGGACAACGCACCGAATTCGTGCGCGCTCAGTTGTAACAGTATTTTGTATAAAAAACTATTTCTCACTAGGTGTTACCAAAACACACGTTTTCTCAGTGTTTTTTATTAAAATGATTTATAAATGAAGCATTAAAATTTATAGAAAAATATGAATAACATTTCAATTTAACAGATAAAAAAAAGTAACTTTTATGAACACAAGTATAAAACGCTTTTGAAACATGGCATATGTTTGACACGTTATTTGGGATATTTTTCAAATGTTCGAAACAGAAAGGGAGAAGAAACCGCGAATAGTCCAGGAGCACAGCCGACAGAGATGGCAGCACAGCCTCCCGAGTGCCAGTCAGGCAATGAACCGGCACACCCTCGCACTGCTCGCAGCTGCCAGGCCGAACTTCGCACGTGTCCGAGACTGCGGCCTGACGAGACAAACAGCGGCCAAGATAGTATTATGACCTCCGCCAACGCATGTCTGTCCCCACCAGACTTGAACAGCAGAGCGCAAGCCTGCAGCTATATTGCCATAATGTCTTCTTGCGGGAACGTTTATCTGCTGGTCTAGTCCAGTCATAATTAGGTTAATTCTATTACCGAACGTCTGTGACTCGCCGGACAAATCCGCAAGACCTCTACAACAATTAAAATAATCGAATCACTAGAGATGATTTGAGCAAAAGTGTTTTGAATCACAGACACTTTCGGGCTAATGAGGTGCCCACAAAAATTCCGTATCCAGAGGGATGGAAGTGGCGTAATCCCAGCCCTTCTTAGAGACAGTGTTATAATAACGATATATTTGCAGGCTAAAGGCTGTTCACGATAAAGTGAGAACTTTTGAAATCAACCTTAGAAGAAAGCCACTGCCCCTACCTACATATATTTTAACGGTCACACTGAGTGTCATGCGCCCAGAAAAGTTGGTAACGATGAAAAGAAAGTAGTTCCATATCTTAACGTAGCATGAAAAGCGTTAGGTAAACGTTTGTGATAACTTAAATTATTTCTTTCTCTTTCTGTTTTTTTTTTAATTGCGTCAAAGTAAAGAAATGACCAGATTTTAAAATATTTTCTTTTCCGATAATTTCATAGTGCTCCTGACCGACGCATGAATAAAGTGATGAGGTCCATTGCAATGTTAATTTTACATAAGGCGGAAAAATACACAACGTGCATACAAGTATGTATTAAGCAGGCCTTTCAAAAGTGCTAATTTTACCGTGAATGGCCTATATCTGTAAATAGCATTCATTTACAAGCAAGTGAATTTTTGGTCCCTAGCTAAGATTTATCAAACCCGTCGTTATCAAACCCGAGTTTCGAACTCTTCCTTTACCAAGCGAATTACATTTTCGGATTCAGGATCTCGTCACGAATATACCAATGTTGCCGGGAAAGCAAAACTGTTATTACTGTCATATGTTTTCTGTGTTGAGTGGCCTTGTAGCCTCTCACTCAGCACCGATCCTTGCACCTGTCCCAGTAGCTGATGAGAGTGGAGTCTCCGGCCTCTACACAGCAGAAGGCAGTGGGATGCCACTGTGTCATCACGCTGCCCACTAGCCCCGACCATCACACTGTCTCCCTGGGTTCCTGCCAACCACACGTCTGCCAAAATACACAGTTTTTTTTTCCCCCTGCACATTATTTTGCGAATTCGGAGCGATTTTGCGATATGCTGTGTCCAATAATGGGTATTTCGCACATACTTGGAGTATTTGTGTGTAAGACTGCTCGGTTAAGAAAAAAGAGCTTCCAAAATTGGGTATTTCTTGTTAGGTTTAGAATTTACCATGTCTGAATTATTGTATAGACTGTTCACGGTAAAGTGAGCACTTTTGAGGCCCTAGATACTTTTTCCTTTTAGCCATTTTTTTATCCTTTAACGACATTCTAAAATAAATATTGCCATTTAAGTAATAAACACCGTATGTGTATTCAATCGCACTCGGAAGATAGCGTCTAAGGCTAAAACAAAACATACTTATTGGCTTTTATTCCGAATGAGAGGGCTTTCAAAAGTGCTCACTTTACCGTGAATAGCCTATAGTCATATGCAAGGTATTCCCACTGGTCCAAGTCCCTCGGTAACCCCCTCCCCCCCCCCTCAATTATCTGCCCAATACCCTCCCCAACAGAAAAATAGTTTTTTTTCTTAACTTATAAACGAGGTATTATAGCTAAACCACCAGCTCCGATATCAATACTGAGTGAGCTGGTGCAGTTGTAATTCTATTATAGTGGGAGGACCAGGAGAAAGCTGGTTCCCTTACTGGTCGGGTTATTCAGATTTATTTTCTTGTCGTACATGAGTGGGGGTGACTCCACGATACCGGACACCGCCTAGAGGGAGGTAAGAGACTCACCCTTGCTGCTGGGCCATCTTGATGTTCCACCAAGGTATCTTCTTGGCGGAGGCGAGGCAGAGCAGAGAGAGCAGCAGCGCCCACACACGACTGTCGCGCACCATGACTGAGGCCGCACTGAGCCGCCGCACGCCTTACCGGCGAGCACATTCGCACACGCTCCTGCATGAGATGTGGGGGGGGGGGGGTAGGGGAGGGGCAGCTGCGGGCCGGCTCAGTATGGCGGGAAAGGTCAACTCGGCGAGGAATGCGCGCCTCTGAGGTCGGCCGGCGTCCTCGCCACCGGCCTAACTTCACTTAGTACTAGGCGGGCCTGGGGGCGGGGGCCCCGCCGCCAAGTAATAGCGGGGCAAGGCCCGCCCGCCCCCCGTCACGACCACGTGCTCTGCCCGCCCGGCCATTCAGTCAACGGCAAGGCCACGCAATACCTAACTACACACGAGCGAAGTGATGTGGGCAAACCCACTCGCTGATTGGCTGCGCGAAGCTCTAATGGTGCCTACACGCATATAGGCTATTCACGATAAAGTGAGTAACTTACTTTTTAAGGCCCTTCCAAAGAGTATAACCACTTATAAATATAGCTAATTGGAGTCTCAGACGTTAACTTTTTGGAGAGATGAAATATATACACCGTGTTTATTAGTCACACGGCAATGTTTATATTAAAAAGTGGTGTAAAGATAGATATTGGCTGAATGGAAACAATTAGCGGGGCCTTAAAAAGTGCTCACTTACCATGAATAGCCTATACAATGGTGAAAGTTCCACAGCTGAGTGGAGAGGTTTGACACTGCCTACCGGCTGGCAGTTGCGAGTATGTTTCAATACAATACAACCTGTTGCAAGGAATTTTTAAAATATATGTATTACAAAAAATACATACTGCTTGTCTGTATTGAAAATATACGCTCGTAGGAACCTCCCCCTAAAAAAAAAATTCGTGAATACATTTTGTTTGTAACGGCTATCTTTAAAATTAACGCACTGAGGCGAAATTTCCTTAAAAGGGGATTTCCTATTTGACTTTCACAGTTGCCAGTCGCTAGGCAGTCCCTTAACAACGGGGTCTTGATAGCTGATGAAGACGAAGCAAGGTGAGGGTGGAGAAGCGCCGGAATGCAGTGGCGGGGGAAACGGAATATCTCCGAGAAAAATTCGCCAACCAGCGGCATCGTCCGGCAAGATTCCAACGAGCGAAAATCCAGGAGTGATCCGGCCGGGGATTGAAACCGGTTCGCCTTGGGGGGATGTCGCAAATGAGTTTGCACTTGGTAACAACTGGACACTCAAGAGCCGCCAGAACCACGCACCCTTTCGTCGCAAATTTTCCACATGTCTGGTCAGGTGGAGATAACAAGGAACTGAAGGCCACGAAGCATCTTACGGCATGTTATCAACGTGTTTACTACTATTGTTATTTTATGGCTGCGCTGAATTACTTACCATTAGCGTCATCTGATTTTCGCAAAGACATTTCCGCGCTGGCAATACTTCAATATCTTTTGTGCACACCTGCAATTTATTTTAGTTTTTAGCCTCGTGTTTTGGTGAGAAGATCGACTGAGTCAACCAGAATTACGGCACTCCTCTACTGAACGTCCATGATTGGCAAGCAGGCGGTTAAGACGGGTAACGGTTTAAATTATGTATAGGCTGTTCACGGTAAAATTAGCACTTTTGAAAGCCGTGCTTAGGATCTACTTGTAAACACGTTGTGTATTCTGCCGCATTATGTAAAATTAACATTGCCATGGGCCTCCTCACTTTATTCGTGCGTCGGTCAAATGAAACTGTGAAATTTTAAGAAAGTAAATATTTATAAATATTTCAGCTCAAGCTAGATTTCAATACCCTGCGTACACGCTTTCAGCTTTCCTTCGATTACTGACCCGTATCTATGTGAGAACACAGTTTCTTAGCTGGCTGGCCAGTCAGAACTATGTTCCTCCGATACGAACGTCTGTTATACGCGTATCTTTGCGCGGAATTTTTTGGCGGGAAAAGAGTGTCCCTAAAAATGATTATATTTGGCATCCTGCCTCGGCGAATTTCCTTAATGCTAGCAATTGCTGCCAAAATAACGCGAAAGTTTGGCACATGTCAAATACCAACGTAGCCAGCAAGCATTTAGAGAACACTTGATAGCCAGCCAAACTGCCAGCAAAGAGGGCTGTCATCATGATGTCCATGAACAAACACAAACCTTCTCTCATGGTCCACACTAAAGCTAATCTTGCAAATCAGCAAATAATTTAGATTTACAAGATGCCATATGGTGAATCTACGGCCATCTGCAGTTCTTCCAGGATGTATCAAGTGCACCTAGCTGGAGAAATTTTGTTACTGCTCAGTAGTAAACATTCAGCATTACGTTGCTTCAACTGTACTTAAGTCTGAGAAATAGTTCGTAAACTTACCATACAGTTGTATACTCGTACTTAGAATGCATGAATAGTAAACTTTTCCCCCATTTGTCCGTTGTATCTTTCCTACATTTGCTCAAGAATGAGTCAAAATTATGATGACGTTCCCTACTTTGTATTTCTGTATTTACAGCCTGGCGTAGCCTAATACATTTTACACTATAAGTTGTCTATACCGTTTATGTGTTAAACACTTCCATTACCGTTTAGAACGTTCAATGAAACCTATTATTAGAGTTTACTAGCAGTATCTCCACACTTTTTGAACCGAACCTTAGAAAAATTACTCCATGTATGACACGTTTGATTGTTTCCTAAATGTGTCGTGTATCACAGGCGTTTCATACTTCTGTTAACGTTAAAGTATCTTCTTTTTAGTTGCATTGGACTTTTACTTACTATATTTTAACCATGACTTACAATATCACGTTTATAATTAATACAAATAAAAACAGAGACAAAATTGGTGTGTTGGTATTGCCTAGTAAGAAATAGTTCTTATGAAAAATATGTTTAAACTGAGTGCCGTACGAATACGGTGCGCTGTCTCTTTGGTGTAATTTTCTATACTTGGTTAAGCTTTATTTGCACGAGGCGGAGGAATATCTTGGAAGTATAACTTTAGTAAGGCTTCAGGTAAGTTGGAAGTAACCGTGAATTGTCTATACGGTACATGGAGGCTTAGTTCCGTGTGCCGAGTAAACAGGCGAGTGAGTTTCACCCGACGAACAAATGACGTCTTCTTTAGCGCGTGAATAACTGCGAAGTCGCGTGGCTGCTCGAAATATTAGAACACACGCTATTTCTCATTATTTGGCCCGCGGGTTGTTTGTATCGCCATGCAGAACTTCTGGGCCAGTGATCAATTCCTTGCAGAAGAATGAGGTACAGTACAGTCTCGTCCTTAGGGATAAAAACTTGTAATAGCGGCATCAGGTATTAGAGAAACGATACATATTACACAGTAAAGTATTGCCCACAAAGTAACACCCTATTGTCACAATTCCTCTCTGAAAGTCAGTGGGCTAAACTAAGTTCGTTAAGGGGGTGGAGGTTTTAATTAAATATAAGAGTTAATTATAATTTACTAATTTTATTTACAATAACTGCAAACAAAATTCTCTCGAATCAACATCTCACAGTAAATTAATATTACTTGCTGTTTAAAATTAATACCTTCAATCAATACAATTTACAATGAGCTCAAAGAGATTAACGCAAATGAGGTGAGTATGGAGCAGTGCCGGAATGAAAGGGGGCGGAAATGGGAGATCCCCGAGAAAACCCGCCCACCAACGGACTCGTCTGGCACGCTTCCCACATGCGAAAATTGGGAGTGACCCAGCCGGGGATTGAGCCCAGATCACCTAGGTTGGAGGCAAGCAGGCTAACCGCTCAGCCACCGTGGCTCCCAGTCTCAATAGACAGTGTATCAAAACCTATTGTATTATTTTATGAATAATATGTCCGTATTTGACAGTTCCAATATTTACAATAGAATCCGTATTATATGTTCATTCAGTCCCACCTTAGACTAGTCCATTTCTCGCCAGTTAGCAATATTCTAGATTCCTCCGAGCGCCCTCACGCACAGTAACCTTCACTCACCAGATGCCACGCCCTCTCGTCCATTTACACCACGAACACCTAGTCTGCCATCGTCTTGCAATCTCCTCTCATCGTCTGCAGCTCACTTTTCTCTCGCACTCGGCCAGATGGCCTCAGCCAGACTGCTGGCCGTTGGACCACTGTAATATTTACAGGATCGGAGGCCATCACCGATAAATTTCTTTAAATCGCGCGTTGCCCCGATCGTCCTAATTCCCAGAATATTCTTAAGCCCATTCTACGTTTGTCGGCTTCTCCAGCAAGGGAAGAGAAAGCGCTGTGATACCAGCCAGGTTTAGACGCTGTCAATCATTCCCCTGCAGGCTTAAGTGTGGGGTGACGGCGAGGAGGCAGCGAGCGGGTCTGCCTGTTGCAGAGGAGAGTGGAGATGGCTCCTTCACCCAAAGCTGAACCGCGCAAATAACAGGAGCTCTCGGCCGGTGCGCGACACAGCACGTAACAATATATTATGTAGGCGTCATAGGATTGTGCGGACAGGTCAAGTTCTTTCCCATCTACATATGGTACGTCCTCCTACATTTGTTCAAGAGCAAGTTGAATAAATAGCGATGTTGCCGAAATTGCATGATTCACCTCTTCCATACTGCAGACCAATATTTGGTAAATTCCTTGTAATATATAGGTTAAAATTTCCCATTGCATATTGAAGAGTTCTGCCAACATTGCACATTTTAAAACATAGAAAGGACAGTTTTATCACAGAGTAGATAAGAACACAGGCAGGAAATATCGTGGTAAATACTTTGATGAGCACATATCCATTTTCTGATTTGCTAAGCGAGGCCCTGAGAACTGCACTCTAAGGAATTATTTATAAGTTTACGATATCTGTGTATACGTACACTGACAAAGCGCGAATGGTAATTTATTTTCTCATACATCTATGGTAACGTTCCTACAGTTGTTCATAGAAAAGAGTCAAATGCGTAAGGAAATTCCTAACTTTGTGTAGTAGTGATACTAAACAGCCCCATATTTTCAGCCTGATACGTAGTACTATTTCCATAGAATTAATAAGTTAACAACTTACATTTAAGCTTAGGAAGGTTACCAGAATATTTCTACGGTATGGTTTTGTGTCTTATTGGCTACTACATGCTGCGAAATGTTCCTTATTGGCTACACTGCCGACTGGCTAGTTGGAGTGAGCTCGCGGTATAAGCAGTGGCTTGAACTTCGTAGTCTTATGAACTATGTGGTTATATAATTTCTTGGATTCGCGATACTTCGGAATATGTAGTAATGATGTGTTGAGTTCATGCGCTGCAAACAAACAGTATTTTTGTTGTGTGCTAGGCCGATTCTGTAACGCACTTCGTTCTTTGCCCGGAACAATTATGCTGCTTGAACAGCTGTAGTTAATGTTCCATGCAGTGCTTGGATTTAGGGTTTTTATAAAAAATAAAAGGATCCAAATCAGCTTCTTCTCGCTACGGAATCGGTAGAGAGTTTTACGAGTGCCTTGTAGCTTGACCCGACAATTAATTATACCTCTTCTCGCATAGCTATCACTGCTGACTGATTCAAAGTCCCGAACTTACATGATGGCAGCAACTATGTGTGCTTCCAAATGCTAAATTAAACCGCCAATAATCTTTCGTGAATTCGATTCGTGAGGAATGGCGGCGTAACCAAGCTGGCGCCCGTCCTCTCATCGCGTCCCCGCGAATCACCATGTCTGGGAAGCAGTGAACGCCCCAATCGCGCGTGACTTCGTATTTAAGCGAAACTCTGAGACTTAAGAGTTTTACTTTGACATATAACGACCTTAGTTTATGAAATTTCATCCTCCTGGCATCAAGATTAGCGAAGTTAATTTTTAATTATATCAATTTGGGCGGGGGCTTACCCTCAAGCTCACTGTAGGCGTGGCTAGCTCGTGCCTTTATCCTTGAGCTGTGAAACTTTCCCTCGGCTGGTACCGTGAGAAACGATTTGTCTTCCCCTTCTCCTAATTCGGCGTGAAGAATTTCTACTAGCCATGGTTAATCCCTTTTAACTGATTCCTACCTGAAATTGTCACATAAGAAATTTTTCGTGTATGATTAAGTATATTACCTTATATCATCTCAAAACATTACGTGGAGTTCATACAAGTTCGAATCACAATCCTACGACTATTAGAAATGTTTAACTACAATTATGCCCCTGTTAATATTACAATATCTGTGTCCATCTCACGAATTGCCTGTTACAGTTGGCATTGTATGGTGCTTGTTTCGGCATTCTGTTTTTCCATGCAAACACAATGAACGACAATTCTGTCCCTGTGGAGTCTTCAGACTTTCGCACACCAGAATTGCAGACAGAGACATACATACACAGTGGTACCTGTTCTAAGAGACACGTGGATTACATTGGCCAGTGAAACTTCAAACATTGCTGGGTACAAGTGTAGTTCCTGTGTAACGTTACATTTGCCTGCAAGCCTGAACGACATTTACAAACAGCTCTACTATCGGCCACTCATCTTGTTAAGTTATGTATAAAGGAAGACGAAATCTGAAAACACGAGCGCATAATTCTTCGTACTTGCTGTTCGGAAAATACTGACTCCTTCGGTGAGTTCGGCATAGCGAAGGCAAATTATTATAGGCTGTTCACGGTAAAGTGAACACTTTTTAAGGCCCTCCCAAAAGGCTTTAACCACTAAAAAATATATCTTATTGCAGCATCAAACATTACATTTTGAGGGTGGTGAAATGAGTACAATGTGTTTATTCGTCACTAAGCAATGTTTATATTAAAAAGCAGCAGGAAGATGGAAATAGGATGAAAGTAAAAACCTAGAAGAGCCTTAAAAAGTGCTCAACAGTCTATATCAAAGTTCAAGTTAATGCTTGAAGGTGTGCACATAACAGCTACAGCAATGATAGTAACCTAGTGTTCCAAAGCGTGTTTCTAATTTTATGAATCAAGAAAGGGAGGAAATATTTTTCCTAAATGATGAAATTAATTTACAAAATGTTGAACTTAATTGAAAAAGAGGTTGGATATAAGGTACCAAACAAAAATTCATCTTAAAATGAAAACTCAAAAAGTATTTTGAAAAAACTTAGTTTCAAGTGTCAAAAAATAAATTACGTCTGCTTTAATTGCAAAAACAGAAATTTCTTAGGTATGCACTGAATATCTATAGCATGAAAATAAACTCGACAAAAATTATTATGAACTGTATGAATAATTTTGCTTAATATCACACTTTTAGTGCGTGGGTTGTGAAGGCAGAGGCGATAATGGTGCAACCACGTCGGCGGAAATGGGTGGCTTTGAAAATCTGGTGACATATTGCACCAGAGTGTCTTAATGACCACCTGACCACATTGCCACATGTATAAAACTTGCCCCCAACTCCAAGACCATGTCACTCATGATACAAAAATACATTGAAGGCAATTAGGAAAAGATGGATGTATAATCAATAGCAATGCAGATCACGCCTAAGAAGACGACTGTAAAAAAATGGGGGGGGGGGGGATCTGTTTAGAGTTTTAATTTTCAGGTACCACTCGTTTCTCTTCTTTTTTACTTTCTCCGCCCCAAAAGATACAAAATATGAAATGTTAACATGGTACAAAATAATAACTTGCAAATAGAGTACAGAAATGTTACAAGCATATACATAATCTATAAATTTACAATTACCCAATTACTTTAAAACATTGCAAAACAGATATTAAAATTTTTACTGGGTTACATAAAAATGTGCCTTTAAAATAATACAAATATACAAAGTACTTAAATGGCACAAATTTCGCAATAAATTATCAATTAATTTTACATGTCTCGCAGTGAGACCAACCCCTTAGTGTGACATCCCCTTTCTCCCCGGAGTATCTCTCATCGCTTCGTTTGCTAGGGTATTTATAGTCCAAATTCCGTTACCTAGTCCTCCCCGAAGCTGTGGGAAACATCCTCGAAACGGAAGTAGATCGTCGCCGTCCAATACAATTCAAAAGCGGTGCTGACGTCACACGGCGACCTCTTCAGTCGCCCAGGCCGCTGCTGGATGGAAGAAACGCCGCACGCGGCCAGTTTAACTATACCGTAGCCGAAGCCACCAGGTACCCGCGTCGCGTAGTCGAAGGATTGCCGAGAGGTAACGTAACTCTGTTACATCATGAACGAAAGGTGGTCACCATGGTCAGTGATTTCTGTTATTCTTTACATAATGTGGCAGGCTCTAATACGCTTACTTAACCTCCAAGTGAAAAAAAAAAAAAAAATCGGTTCAGTTGTGAGCAAACACCTGTTCGCCTTGCAACCAAGCACCGGCCTACACTTAATATCATTCACGAAAATTGAATACCAGCGTTTTCGCTCTTCAAGTCGAAAAGTGAATGGCACCTCAATGGAGAGAAGAAAAAGCACGTTCGATGGTCCTATCAGTAGGAACACCCGAATTTCGCGAAAAGATATCCGCTCATGCTATGTTTCAATACCCTACGGGCGTTACAGCAGTTTTCTTTTGCTGATTGGCACCTTGTCTTTGTGGGAAAACGTTTTCCTACTCGACTTGCCAATCAGATTTAGGTAACATCAATACTGCACGTCTGTGATTCGTGAACAGCCACCTGAGATGCACGACACGGAATCCTACCAATCACGAATGTGGATCTGAGCTAAAGTGTTGTGAAATGCAACTGGTCGTCAATTGTTTTCGCGAAATTCGGGTGTCCCTACCTGTCATTACACGCCAAAGCAGACGTCTCCTTTATCTAGGAAGGCAAATGCATTAGAATGTTTGACCTCAAGAGAATAAAGCATTTCAGTTGTTGCAAAAAAAAAAAAACATATCTTTCTGCATTCTGTTTGTAACGACTCGCAGCGCTTGCACCATGTGCTAATAAGGAAAGCCATATGTTGGGTGCGATATTATCAGTAGCTTTTCACGAACCGCTGGCGCCGTGTCACTTACAAATGGCTTGACCCACATTGCTTGGCACTAAAAAAATGTGGTATTAATAGGTTCACAACCTTCTCTCACGGTACCAACTGTTATAAATAAAGGAAAAATAAGAAAACCTTGTAATAATTTAGTATAGAAAGAAATGCATTTTGCTGATGTGTTATAAAACCACGATTTTATCACTTATGTACACTTTAAAATTACACTTTTTATGGTTGGAGTTAAGGCTATTTATTTTTCTCAAGTTACCTCTCTAACCATAAGCCATTCCAAGATACAGTGCTGACTAGGTTACTGGAAACTGATGTTATAAAGTGGGAATTTATATGAAAACGCTCCGTTCAAAATTCCTTTTAAATTGTTAATTTGAAGCTTCCTTTTTATGCTGTTGAGCTTAGTGAACTAATCGAGAGGAGATGAATGTACATACATTCTAAGCCAAACTGAGTGGAATTATAGTACGGCACAGGAACACACGGCTTCGTCAGCATTCGAACCCAGAGCCACTGATTTATCTGAAAGCGGTGCGTATGGAGAAGTTGGGTAGCTCTTAGGTCCAGTTTCACCGCGCGAGATAATGATATTTTATCGAGATTAAGTGCCAAAATATCTCGATTATCTGTCTTTTATGTTTCACCACGCACCTTATCTCGATTAATTCTCTTTATATCTTGGTAAAATATTTTAACCACCGATTTTGGTTGATGAAACCACTTTATCGAGTTAAATAAGTAAAATATAACCAAATACATTAGACTATCAACAAAGAAATTTGGAAAGGGATAGAGAATTATTATTGGTAGATTATTGGCATTCCATTAAACAGCTATAAACACAATATAGTCTGGAAATGGTAGCAAAATTAATGCAAGAGTGTTCAGAAAAATGTCGATGTGTGGAAACTACTTTGAGAAACAGTAATCTCAGGGTTATCTTTTTTCTACATGAAACACTTCTAATAATTTTAATACATAATTAATATAGCCAGATTCTTGCAGTTTAATTTTATTTGCTGCATGTGATTCGATGAACAATAATGCACTTAATTTGAGGTTATGAATTCAGGCCTGGCTGTAAAACTCGTAAACGTTCGAAAATTCCAAAAATAATCGAATTTATGAGCTACACAACAAACTATTGACTGCAGAAAAATATCAGTAACTTATGAAACGCATATTTGAGCCTGTATTTTCAGAGGTTTAATTTTCACCGTATGGCGTTTATTCCAGCATGTTTGGCTGAATACATATATTTCTTTAAATAGGTACTCAGTTGTACTATTCGCTCTTTAGAAAAGTACGCTGTTAGGAAAATAACATTTAAACCATCGATAGTATTACATATCGTGTTGATAGAACATTTAGAAAAGTGCAATTTTCAGCTTATTCTATATTATGCTGATACTTTGCGTTACTATTTATAACAAAAAGGTTTTATCTTTGCAATACATTTTTGCTTTGTTGATTTTTTTTTCGTGAAAGTACCATCTCGACGAATAAAAAATATTCACGTTATTAACGTACAGTACGGAACATATTCTGTTGACTGAGCCAGCGAAGTGTCTACCACTATAACATCGCGAGTAAGTCAGAAAATCGAGATAATTTTATTTCAGTATTCTTGACGACTGATAATACGTGCTAAAACACGCTCAACCTCATCGAGATAAAAATCGCAGTTAGACTTCTATCTCGATAAATTTATCTCGATTTTCCGAAAATCCAATCTTCATTGGTGAAACCGGCCCTTGACATCGGGGTCTTGAGAGCCGATAAGAGTGAAGAGAGGTGAGTATGGAGCAGTGCTGGAATGCAAGGGCCGGGGAAATCGAAGGTCCCCGAGAATACCCGCCGTCCAACAAGCACAGTCCGGCGCAACTCCTACTCACGGAGATCCGGGAGCGACACACATCTATGCTACCTTCCAATCAGACTATACACAGGTTGTATCTAAATTCGACCGACAAACTTCGGCTGCAGGTTAATCACGAGGAAATATGTTGAAAACATATATACAACCTATGGTCTAAAGTGAATACTAAGGGTGGTACTCATCTTTGAAGTTGGACCTGAAACATTTGTTTATTGCAAATATTGGAGGTAATATTTAAGATGGGACACAGATTGTCTGCATAATGGTTAACTAACTAAACAAAGATCTTCAAACACCACAACACATGTCGCTGTTATTAAATCATTTCATTTAAATAATCAATGGTACTACCTCTATTTTGAACTGACATCCCTGCTGCGGTAACATATTCGGGATTTAAAGGATTGATTACTAATAATCATGTCACAATAAAAAAAAAGTGTTAACCTGTGTAAATACCCTTAACCTCGCCGTTTTCGAGTATTTCGTGTTTTACTTTCAAAATAATATTTACCAATACCTGGCAGGTGGGGTACGCACAATATCCAATAACACATTTTTTGCTACTATTAAAGGGAGTGGGAGATTCTATATAGATGTACATTACAGTGGTACTGTATCAAACATTCTCTTCTACTAAAACTTAAACAATGTGTACCTCCCTTAGAATTTATTTTAGACCATATTATGGTCATATATGTTTACAAATTCTTTTTTCATGATTAACTTACACCCGAAGTTTGTCGGTCGAATCTAGATACACCGTTTACTTAACACCTCTTGAATACCTTGTAAATATGACAATTCCAACAGTACTTGCATACTTAACCGCAAAGGCCTTCCGAAAAATAATTCTGGAATTAATATACAGTAACTTTACCACTTGGCATTAACAGCATACGGAGAATATTCTGATGTATATCAAAATCGCTACACCCGTATGGTTCCACCCATTTGCAATAAAATCAAGACCACGTACAGTACCGCTTGCGCAATGCAATCGGTTAAGTTAGTGTCGTGCTCGTGAAGAATTTTACCACCCAGAACTATTTGGTTGTGTTCGTATTGTGGGACTGCACGAAGCCGGCTGGTCGGCTCGACGTATAGCCGTTCATTTTGGTCGTGCAGTCACCACAGAGACACGATGTGTGCAGTTGTGGATACATAGGGTGAGTACCAAATGTTCGAGTGTCAAACTGTTTGATTTTTTATGACAAACTGTTCGCATGTGCAGGGGTTGCAGTCATCTCCACGCAAACACTTCTGTAAAATATTACCCCTCCCTTCACTTCTCACCCGACGAATCATAGAAGAGTAGAGAAATAAATGAATTTCTTGTCCTTCTGAGACTGATGACCAATTGTTCGAGAGTCAAGCTGTTCGATTGTCAAACTGTTCGTATGTCCAACTGTTCGCATGTCAAATTGTTCGGGTGTCCAACTGTTCGCATGTCCAAATGTTCGCGTGTCCAACTGTTCGAGTGTGCAACTGTTCGAGTGTCCAACTGTTCGAGTGTCAAAATGTTCAAGTGTCCAACTGTTCGCTTGTCCAACTGTTCGCATGTCCAACTGTTCGAGTGTCCAACTGCTCGAGTGTGCAACTGTTTCCAACTGTTCGAGTGTCCAACTGTTCGAGTGTCCAACTTTTGAGTGCCCAACTTTTCGAGTGTATAAATGTTGTAGTGTCCAACTGTTAAGTCCAGCTGTTGGAGTCTGGAGGAGTATCAGGTGCCGCTGCAGTTATTTGTCATTCCCATCCCTACTTCCAACACCAAGATTGCAGGACAAAGAGTGGTGGATGCTCAATTGATATATAGCCTACCTATCAAGAATAGTTATTAATATTTAGCGAGTGTAAGTGATTTTTCAAATTATATTAATATTCCTTTGGTCTAGAGTATTTTTTTTAGCATTAATTTTAATACTGTACTAAACCACTGTAATCACAAGGTTTAACGCCAACTTCCTGTGGCGCAATCGGTTGGCGCGCCACCAATTTTGGGTGCGGGAGGCTCTGGGTTCGTATCCCGGGTAAGGAATGGGCGATAATTTAAGTTAGGTTATAAGTTAACCTGTTAACCGTCCCCTACTAAACTTTCCAGCATAAAACCGGGGGACGTTAAAAAGCCCTTTACAATACAATAAATTACAACAAGTTTTAACGGAAAACAAGGTATTATTACAAATTTCTCTCTCTAGAAATTAAGTGGGCTATACCAAGTTCGTTAAGGAATGGAGGTCTTAATCAAATAAAATTAAAAATTCCTTATTTTATTTACAATAACTACAGTAAAATTCTCTGAACTCAAAGTCTTACAATAAGTTGAAATCACTTACTGTTCACAATCAACACCATTGATAAAATTTATAATTACAACAAAGAAATCAATGAAATTAAATATTTAAAGATCAGTCCCAATAGACAGTGTATCAACTTATTAGGATATTCTGTAAAATATGTGTCCAAGTGAATAGTTCGAGTATTTACAACAAAAATACGTATAACACTTCCATCCAGTCCCACCTCAGTTCAGTCCACGTCCCGCCAGTCGCAGTGTTCTAGATTTCGCCAAGCGCCTTGACGCAAAGTAGGCTTCACTCGTCGGTTTCACACCCTGACGTCCATTCAAGCCATGAACACCTCACTCGCCGTCGTCCCGCAATCTCCAGTCATCGTCCACACCTCACTTCTCTCGCGCACACTCACAAGACGGCCTACGTCAAAGACTGTCGGCCGCTGGGTTGTGGCAGTATATATAGTGTCTTAGGCCGCCACCTAGAATCTTCCCCAACTCGCGTGATAAGTCGCGGAGGGCTGAGGCGTCAGCCAGTCTCACCAGAACATTCTTGCGTCGTCGCTAAACGTATCGGAAACTCTAGCAGGCGAGAGGAGGTCTGTGACGCCAGCAAGTCTCGCCGCTGTCGACATTCATGGGATTCCCTGTAGAGGGGAAACAGGAGGCCGCGAGAGCATTGTTCCAGGAAGAGGGATGGGCGAACCGGGTCTCCGATTACGGCGCGGGGCAATTGAGTCGGCGCCAGCTGCAGCGCGTAACAGTATAATACATTTATAATACATATATGTAATGTAAAGATTTACCAACATGGGCACTAGCAATATCACAAGTTAATAGCACACACTAGGGATCAAACGTTTGTTCACGACTCAATATTTCTTAATCTTCTAGTATATTGGTAATTTTTTTTATTTCGTACATTACGAGTAGGCGGAAAAGTGTACTTTGGCACTAGGGCATCGGACATCAGAGTCGAGGGGTAGCCACCCTCATAGGGTCAATGTCGAATGACGTTTGAACATAGCAACCATTCGCCCCTTATTTTCCACCAAAATTCTATTTTCCCTCTAACATTTCCCATATTCCCTCCCAATCTAAAAAATCCTCACTAATTTTTAATTAAAAGATTTTTTTATTACTGAAAATTTTTTTTAAAGGCATGGATTCTCATTAGATTCTCATGTTTTGCTGACTACTGTTCTTCTGGCGAGGGTCTGGGGAGTGATATTAATTCCAGTTGGTGTATTTTTTCTGTCCGTCTCCTTGTTTTTCGTTTGCCATTTCTTTCCGCCCACCATGCTTTTATTTATAATTTCCCACGAAAGTGCAAAACTGACTCTTCAATTCACCAAAGCTCTATCCGATATTTTGTTTTTTGTCTGTCAATCGTTTTCATTCCCAATGTTTATATACATATTTTCACACCAGATTGCATCAGTAACTTTTTTTTTCTCGGAGCTTTACCGAACATGTGTTACTTTTTGTTTGTCATTTGTTTATAGATACAGGATGTTCACGGTAAAGTGAGCACTTTAGAGGCCATAGTTACTTTTTACTTTCATCCATCTGCAATCCTTTAACCGTCTCTTTAAATAAATATTGCCGTTTTACTAATAAACACAGTAGGTTTATTACACTACACTCGTAAAATAATGTCTAAGGTTTAAATAAATAAAATAAATAGATTTATTGACGTTCGTTCCAAATGAGTGCGCTTTCAAACATGTTCACTTTACCGTGGATAGCCTATACCATGTTTGTTTATATATTTTCCGCAAGGGGCGATAGTTACTCAAGCCCAAAACAGTATTTTTTCTTTGTGATTTATTTGTATACATCTTTTCTCGACAGGTACACCATCTCGTAATTGCATGCGTTTGATGAATCTGCCATCTTGTAATTGCTCTTTTAATTCAGCGAAGCCCCACCCGCCATATATATTTTTTTCGTTTAATTTGTTTGCATACTTTTGTGTCAGACTGTACTTTGTCTCTCTTTAAGTCGCATTTCTCTTTGACTCGAGATCCGCCCACTTGAACACCATATTTGTTCGCATCTTTCCTCGCGAGGTACCATGCGCATCACATGCATCTGTCATGTTTTGGTACAATAAAAAAATAAAAAATCATAAAAGTATTAAATGAGAAAAAAATTATTAAATTGTCATCTCTCGACAACCACCCACCATATGTTCTAAAATCAGCATTTTTTTTATTTTTTTAAATCTGTAAAATGTTTACCTAGCCACAATTTTCGTTTTGCTCAGCATCCACCAGCCATTTGAATTGTTCACGTGCGTTATTTGTATCAATAATTGTTTAGCCAGTCGTTGATAGCTTTACCCGACATATTATATGCAGAAGTCATTTCTTTCACATTTATTTGCATACTTATGCACAGTTGCTTTACTTTCACAATATAGGTGATACTGTAGTTATAATCAATTTTCTTTTTAATTTTAACAAGCCAACCACTAATCACTAATTTGACAAAATTCAATAAATCAAATTTTTTGCGAATATATATATATATATATATATATATATATATATATATATATATATATATATATATAATTTTAACAACATTGAAAGTTAAGGATTATCTGATATCATCAGATCCAAAAAAAATCTATTGTGATGAACATAATCAAATAAAAAAATAAAATCAGGCTAATGTCTATTCAACAAACATCATATACTCTAAATCCGAATCACTGAGAATTTCACTGATTCAATCAGTCAAACGTATCTGACTGATACAACAGTCACTTCAGTGAATTTAACTGATGAACCAGTGAAAAAAATGCCATATTTCCTTCACTGATTGATTCAGTGATATTTCCCACTGATTCGTCAGTCATTTTTTCCACTGTTTTCTCAGTGGTTTAATTTTTGACTGATAGACCAGTGAAACATCTGAGCAACTTGCTCCGTCTCTAATTATTTTTGACTGATGTATCAGTGAAACTGCGTGTAAAAATGGCCGTCGAACATCGTTTAAAAATTGCTGTTAAAAAATGTGCATCAAGTGAAGTAACAACGAATAAACGAATAAAACTAATACATAATACTTTCTAAAATGTCTTTCGTCTTTCGAAACGCAATTTTACGAGGTAATATGAACACACAGCCTTTCATACCGTTTGTACATCTTTCATTTTGATTCCATGTAATAGTCACAGCGCTCTGTTTGAATGTTTGCACTGCATTTAATGTAGTGAAGAGAGTGCACTCATATATACTATTCGTTTTAACAATCCTAACGGTACCAATAAAACCAAACACGATAAGTATGAGCATGCAACTTCAAACTACACTTTTTCGCAGCGACACTACACGATATATGTTTATTTTCCTCGAGTAATATCAACTTGGTGTGGTAGCTCAGATGGTAAGGCAACGGCCTTGAATCGAGGTTGCGCGAGTTCATTCCAGGTCATCTGCGGAATTCTTTTTACTTTTTTTTTTAAGTTACAGCGAACTGCATAATATAAATAGTAAACTATCGTAAATATGTTTGTTTCACGCCGTTACTTGCCTACATTAAATAAAAGCAATATTTAATTCCCCACTGCAGTCGGCCGTTGACTTTCCAACCTTAAATACTGAATCATGCGCATTACGTTAGGTGTCCTGAATAAACATATTTCTTTAAAGCAGGCCTATATTTTGTAATTTGTTGCCAAAGAACAAAATTTGCATTCATTTCATATCTCATATAAATAAAATTACCCTATGTAGTACTTGATAGTTCACTGTAACAATATGTATTTCAATTTTATAAATGTGTAGAAAATAAATAATTCGAATATTGACTGTGTTGTACATTAACGTCAAGATAAAAAACCCATTGCTTCCCAACAAATTTTCATTTCTTACTTATAATCGTAATAACAGATAACATTATCATATTTCAATATTGTGATACAACATATATTACAGAGTTGGAGACAAATAACATAACAAACAACATTTGAGCTTTAGTTTTTGTCTTCATTTATACAATTAAAATAGAATTACGTATTTAATTTTGATATAAGTCATGCATATAGTCAACAATTGATTACTCACAATGCCGCCCATGGTAATATACATCTAACTAACATCACTCTCTTAGTTGAAAATAAACCACTGCCACTACTTGAAATTACCTATTACTACTTTGTAATGTATATTGCAAATGTACAGTAAACCAAACGTTTGAGTTACACCTCAAAATGATACATAGTTTTCAAAGCTAAGACGTAGCCCAAACGCAGAACTACACAACTGCAGCATCAATGTTGTAAAGTCACATGTATACAAATTCCTAAGATTTTCATTTTACAGTTACAAATGTTAAACAATTTTAATATGGCTGGATTTTCAGTATTACAACGAAAGTTGCGATGTACCGGAAAGTATTTATTAAACTGTTATACTTCTATTTCCTTGCAACAAAAAATTAGTGCATTGGAAAAGGACTCAAAACATTGTGGACATTAATTTAAAGTTTTACACATGAAACTGAAATCAAGAAACTATCAGAAAACTGAGGTGTATATGTAATAATGAACATAAAAAAAAAACTATTCCGCTGATTTTTTTCTCATAGGAAACTGTATGAACACGACATGATGACAAACATTCTTACTGTGAAGGAAAAGAAAATCAGTTCACTTAATTTTGCTTTTACGTTTTTCCTGTTCCTCGAGAATGTAATCTGGGTCAGGGATCTACCAGTTCAGGTAACAAATGGTTTTTGTAAAAACTTTCCAGATTCGGAAACATTCCAATCTTCCAAAAATCATCATATCTTTCGATTCATTCTACTTCAATATCCATTGGCGTTCAAACACAGAAATGTGGCGCTGACCTTGTATCTGATAACGATATGGGGGAAACGAAAAAAAGGAAACTTTAAACCACCAATATACTGGCCAGAGTCGGGTTTCTCCCACCAGGAAGAGACGTCAGTCATAATGGCCCTAGTCATGGATACTCTGTGCAAAATAATACTAACGACCATTCGCTTTCTGGACTCTTCGTTGGGAAAGATCGTGGTTTTCCGGTCCCGCTCTTAAACACTCAAAATTAGGGCAAGTTATGAAAAAAATCGGTCTCCTCGTCAGTCGCATTTGTGTTCTTGGACCCTCTGTGTCGCTGCCTGAAGCAGGGAACAGATAGTAGTTTCCCAAAACGTCGCATTCTGTCGGTTTTGGAAAAATCTCTGTGTCTGTGCGAGTTTATTCCTCGTGTTTGTTTTATTTGTGTGAGTAGATAACTAGCCTGCGTCGTGATTGGTGTGTTGGCTGTCGGTAGTAGGAGTTTATTCCTCGTGTTTGTTTTATTTGTGTGAGTAGATAACTAGCCTGCGTCGTGATTGGTGTGTTGGCTGTCGGTAGTAGGCGTTCATTCCTTGTGTTTGTTTTATTTGTGTGAGTAGATAACTAGCCTGCGTCGTGATTGGTGTGTTGGCTGTCGGTAGTAGGAGTTTATTCCTTGTGTTTGTTTTATTTGTGTGAGTAGATAACTAGCCTGCGTCGTGATTGGTGTGTTCGCTGTCGGTAGTAGGAGTTTTTCCAAGCAGGTTTCTAGCCGGTGTGGTTTTCTAAGTATTATCTGTTGATTGCGTATATATACATATATTTTTCGCAATAAGTTGATGTTCTGTTCTTTGACTCTATTCCATCTTGGAATTTTCCAGTGTTGTATACATATATTTGTTTTCTCGTCGAGACGTTACTTGTCTTGTTTAAGTATTTTCGTGTTTAGTCCTGTTTTTCCATGACAGTCATCTGCACAGGAACTATGATTGTCGAAAAATTTCTATCTAATCATTCACCCCCATTATACTAGTCATTCAAAGATTGTACGATAATTTCACACAGGAAATGTGTTGTCATGTCTTAGTAAATAATACATCGATTCCTAGGAAATGTGGCAAACAAGCAGTATTACTACAGTGGGACATGTAAACGGACATTTTTTAATAGGACATGATACAAATTTTCGAAATAGCGATCATATAAACATTTGAGCATAATATGCTATACCTACGAAATAATGTAACCAATTTCAACTTCACGTCGTGCGTTGGTAGTATCTAAGTAAGAATCAAATGAGTTAATATACAAAATTCATTTGTCCATCTTTTTGGAACTCACCAAATTCAGGCGACAAGTTATAGAACTACATTTGTAGTCCAGCTGAGTTTATAAGTCCTAACGAGGTAGTCAAATATTTCCAAAATAACAGCTGTGTAAATATTTTAGGTTAATATGCTGTGTGTCCCAAACAATTTCATCAGAGCAGGCTATGCGAACTTACATAATTAAAGTGTGTTGTATATTTACTTTCAAAATGATGCTATATAAATTAGCCTATTTAGATACGTTTAACATATCTATTAAATAATTTTGACAATTCTCAACCAAAATTGTTATGCTAACAGTATGTATTAGAAGCACCAGAAATGCCTATACAGAGCCTGCTTGTAGGTATTTTTGTTCCACAGCACCAAATTAGAAACTAAAACTTTTATGTCAAATCTCGGGAACCAGTCAACCTATATACACTAAATTCTTCACAGTAGTGCTGCGGTAGGTCATATAAACCTACATGACACAAGCAACTCACACACTCGTTAACAAAATGATGCCCCTGTAAATATTTGAATTTGGTAAACCCAGTCCACCAATCCTTTATACAGATTACTACTGAAATTGATGCTCGAAATCATATTTCTGTAATGCAGTTACTTGCATGCCAGCTTATGGTACGATTGTGTTCGATTCCCAGGTGAGGCAAGTGTGTATTTGTAATTGTCTCACTAGTATTACATTTGTTTCTGGCTACATCTCAAATGATAACGGTATCAACGAAAAGTCAAAACCCACCTACCATCAAACTTATAAAAACTTAATTAAAAATTATTTCCATACATGTAGAGGAAATTAGGTTCATTAGTTATATCGATAACTTCTTGTTGCAACTTTAGAAACTCACCTCCAATTTACATCTTCTCGACAGTCTATCGCTCTTAACGATCACTGTCGCCATTACCAGCGTCTTCACGACACCACCTAGAATGAATTGTAGAGATTAGCTGTGAAGGAAGGAGAAAGTGCATTTTATAAATAGGATGCAGGGAGTTGTTTCACTGGTGGAAGCGCCGGACTTTCCCTTCTGCATGCTAAGCGAGTTAATAAATATAAATTATATTTTAATTGATATCCTTTTAATTGAAAGTAGGAAGTACATAACTGAGAAAGCCACCACCCCCCACCCCCCTCCCCTCTTACAGACTTCCCCGTCCACCCACGCTAGCAGCTGTTTCATTCCTCACGGTAAGAAAACCTTCTCCCAGGTCAGATACCACGTATACTACGGAGCACGTGTATATAGCAACCTTGACTGTTACTGTTCTCGCCCGCCCACCCACGCCCTGTTTAGAATGCTTTATTATTGTAGTTAGTCTATGTGTAGTGCTTTTCATGCATGCTGAACTTACTGTTCACTTACCTGCTTAACCACTCCTATTTTTGTGTGTACTATCGGAGTAAGTTCTCTACCTTTTCTGTAGTTTGTTTTACTTTAAGTTTACACGAAGTGTGAGATACCATTACACCAGACATCACCTCCCACACATCCACTTTCACCGATACATGGAAACGCGTAGCAAAGCCAAACAGTCTAAACTCTCTCAGTTTATTAAAACCGTTTTGATTGACACGAAATATTTTGAGCGTTTGTTAGATGAATGTGACAGGCAATGCATTGAACACCCAACCTTAGAGACACCTACCACTAGCCATATACAAAACGCCTCATTAGATACATAATTCCTTAGCTTAGAACACTAATACCCCCTTGGCATTCCACCCCCCCCCCCCAACTCAATCCCTTTCAAACACCCCCGCACAATCACCCACACTCCTTGGCGATTTATTTGGATTTCCTCTGTACGAGGAAATTGGCAACTCACCCCTCCCTACACGCGCATTCCAACCCCCACCCACCACCCACACTTACATTAACGATCAAGCACAATCAGCATGCAACATGGCACTCAATCCACCCCCCCTCCCATTAATGTTACATTCATGCAACCAGAAAAACACCCTTCATTTTCAGGGAAACATGGGGAAAACATTGACGAATTCTTACAAGCTTTCAACGAAATCCCCGAGCTTAATGGGTGGACTGATATTGACAAATGTAAACGCATTAAATTCTCCCTCACTGATACCACCAGGCATACGGTAGAAAACTTGACACGTCACCGAGAACAACCTATCAATTGGTGACAGATCAAAATAGAGCGTTAACTAAGGTATTCACGAGCCCCGCGGACACTGAACGATTAAAAAATTTACTGTATAACAAAAAGCAGGCCATTGACGTGGCCACTACGCATCACCTCGAAATACTTAAGAATTACCGGGCTAAGTACAACCCTACCATGACCGACAATGATTTTGTTAATGTTATTTGGAAAAGTCTCTTGCCGTCTATGCAGACAAGTTAATTGGGTTGAATAACGACATGCTAGAGCATTTGCTTGAGAACCTGCAACACATTGAAATTGGCATTTTTCAATACCAACAAAGAGTAATGCACACCAGCCCTCGCCCAGATTATGCTAGGCTAGAAGCGGAGATCAGTGATCTAAAGCAGGAAATCACACAGCTCTCCCCTCATCAGAATGAACCTCATGCCAATACTCAACAAAATAGGTGCCCTTACCAACCCCCACAGCGTGCTCATTATCTGTCATGCTATCCCAGACAACCTTATCAACCTGCCCACCTCAACTGCTCCATTTCCTACCCCGACTCTCCTCACGACTTGGAGCGTAGAGATTTTCAACACCAGCCACGTTATTCACAGAACTATTTCTCAGGCACGCCAAATAATCCCAGCTTTCATCTCCAGTGAATAATGTGCCACATTACCACCGGGGCAATTCTTTCCCACCACAGCCATGTCCCTAATGCTGCTCAACAACCCAGGTATCCATCAAAAAACTTCCCCATGAGGGGGTAAGACACGCCACCTCTGATGACAAAAGTGCCCAGGTAAGGGCCGTGTGCAATGCCTTGTATAACAAAGTAACACCCACAGATCTTATGCCGAGATTTCCAAATTCAACTCTAAGGGCGAACATTCTCCAACAAATTTCATTCCACTAGTTTCCACAGCATCGCGTCATTTTGTTAGCAGTGACATCAAGAATTGACCCCACTCACACATACATTTGCACAGCCCAATAGAGCGTACTTTTCTGCTGGCTCGATACATGCCCCAGTTTCCTAACCGATTCGCAAACATACGCCCAAGCCTTCGCCGTTATTGCGGCCACACCAAGTATCAACAACTGTAACACCGCACATGCAACCTCGTTTCAGCGGCCTGTGCAAGCGCAGCACTCCTCTCGCCCACCTAAAACAGGTCGTGGTTGCCACACCTGCCACGTCCAGCATGCGAAACTGCAGTGTTGCCACTTCGCAGCATATGCCAAGAACACAGCTTACATTTCAGGGCCCACACAGCTTGGCTAGCAACACTTGCTCATTGTGCCTTTATGTCGGGCATAAAAGTCTACAGTGTCCCCTATTTTCCTAAACAAGATATTCAGTTCTCTACAGACGTAGCTGACAGATTTAGGCTTTTCAAAACCAAATTCCGGCTGAGTCCGCATACCTTTGTTGTCGCCCGCTCCACTTCCACTCCGGATGCAGCGCATGCCAAATGTTTTCTAAAAAATACCAGCAAGGCCTGCGATGATGAGACCAGCAATCTGAGTGGAGCCCTGGCACAAATTGGCATAGATAAACAGATATGCGTTGCACCTCCTTCCCCTCCTCGCCGGACCCACATTGGTTCAGCGACGCCGCATATCCTAGTTACCATTAAGGGCTGGTGCTACCATGCACTATTAGATACGGGATGCACACATAGTTGTGTTGCCAGTACCATTTAATCTACTCAACCCCTTTCTCACGTGAAAGAGCCCAATACACTAGTTGCAGCCACATCTTTTATCGCTGCTGCATTTCAAAACCACTATCAATTTACACATTCAGAGTAATACTTATCCCTAGAATTTCGACAATCTTCAACAAGACCTAATTTTAGGTGTCGATTTTATTAGGAAATATGACATTATTCTGATACTCAAATGCAACCTTCTCTTTATGGATGCACACAACAAGAATAGGATAACTGAAATCCCACTTGTATCTAATTAGTCAGCAGTAACAGATTTTCCATCACTAGAGCACTTGTGCCATACTCTTGAAGCTTCTGAACATCAACCCCTCTTTCCCCTAATGTTAATGGAAACCTTACGCCCCCTCAGAAACAAGTCATCCAAGATATCATTGCCGAATATAGTGACAGTTTTGCTACGTTCATTCTTGAGCTCACAGAGGCCAAAAATTTTTTAAATTAAATTAGAATTATATACTGACAAGCTAGTTGCCACTCGCCCCTACCACATTAGCCCCAAAGTAAGGTAATGAACATTTGGTCCAGATCAAAGACATGGTTCATGCCAGAATTAACCGTGAGACTGACTCTCCCTATTCTGCCCCTAGTTTAATAATTGCAAATAAGAGTGGTGCTATTTGGTTCTTAACAGACTTTCGCAAACTTAATCAACACCTAACTAGAGTCCAATACCTCCTTCCCCGCACTGAGGTCATCTTAAATGCTCTCCAACATTCCACCTTCATTATGAGCATAGATTTGTTTGATCAAGTTAAACATATTTTATCCTGCCTTGTGTGCAGAGTAGTGGTATATTGAACTTACTTTATTGTCACCTGAATTTAGTCACAAATTGTGACCAGTATGTTAATTTTAAATGGGATAAGGGGTACCCCGTCTTTATTTTATCCTTCCTTATCTACAGATATAGTGTGTTATTGTGTGTACCTTGTTGGAAACAAACAACTAATAAAAATACTGTGAAAAACCTTCCACTAGCATGAAGGAATGATTGTACCTAGATATAGTATTAGTTAAGTTTATTTGTTTTCAAGTACCATGTTTATTATTCAGTCATAACTGATGTTGTTCTCATATTTATTCTGTCCTCGGGCGCTCTACTTTATTACTAAAACAAACACAAAACGTGTTAAACCAAACAAGTTCACATCAAGCAGTGTTATGAAAGTTAGAGATATCAGTGGTGATAAACATGACTTTCCACCCACATAACTACAAAGACAGTGCGTCACATAAACTGAACTTCAAAGTGCTTCTATAAAGATCAAAAGTGGACAAACTTTCCTTCAAAATGAATTCTAACCACAAAACTTATACGGTGCGCGTGAGAAAAGACAATCAATGCTTATACCACGGCTACCACATTTAAGACACTAACTTCCTATACTGCCAATTGTGAATGGCAAAATATTATGGTTGAATCATGTGTTTTTCTAATATTTTTCTCAATTGTCACTAATTATGTAACCTAGTAAGCAAGCCAAATAACTTAAGCAATAATTTTCCTATCAATACGTACACGTAGCCCATGCGTGCCTGTATCATAACTGAAATGTCCAGGTAACGTGTATGTGCAACGCATGTTAAAGGTAACTGTTTACTTATCTTGTGATGTAGAAATAGGTAGTCCAATAATTTGAACTCTTAAAGGGTGCACAACCTTTGAAAAACCCCCACTTTATTGTACCACTTTAGCACTACTTGTATAACAAACATCACTGTGCATTATCGACAGTTGAGCGTGCTCGACGTGCAGCCAACTGCAGAATGTCGAATATTGTTTAAGCGCCATGCGCATTGCCAACTTTTGCATTGTATATTCTGATTTAAATCTTTCCACTATTATTTAAAATGTTAACTATGGCACATAGTACGTTAACTTAAATAAATTTTTTAATTATTTTTTACTTTCAGCCGAATGGCAGTGCCTTTTACTCTGTTAAATTTTTCACATAATCCGGCTGGCAGGTTGTCAAGCGCTCACTAATTGTGGCCACAATACCACCCTCTCCCTTCCCTGTGGCCACGGCCTAGTCTTGGTGGGTTAACTTTTTATTTTTCGTTTAGTTATTAAATGTAGCCGTGGACACAGCCCCACCATCCCCTCCCTCAGTGACGCTTATAACGTGTTCAGTGGCCCTAAATTTTGGCTAGCCTTTTCTTCATTGTAAACCTTGTATCTTTTAGCTTTTACCCGCCTTGACTTTTGCCCCTTAATGAATATTAACTTTAACTTCAAAACTTTAATTCAACTAATTGTAACACCAAAATTTTTTCTTTTCTTTTGGTCGATGTTTCCTACTTGTCATTGGTTCCTCGATACTGTACCGTATACATTGCCCTACGCCCCAGGCCTACCACTACTGATGTATTTTTGGAACCAGTGCCTCTCACACACTCCTGTACCATGGATGCTCTGGAGACCCACTACTTCATCCCTTCCAGCCGAGGACGGCTGCTTATTCGACCGAGGGGGTAGTGTAGTGTCATACGGCGGCGCTACACCACCTTAGGTAGAGCGCACTATGGATTATAGCCGGGCAGGTTTGTTTTACAAACATGCCCTAGGTCGCCCGGCTATATAAGCGGCCTGGAGGCCGGTCCCCCCCCCCCCCCCTCCAGCTGACCTCGAGACTTCAACGAGTATTGAGAGTGTGTATGATCGAGGCTGAAGAGGAGAGCACCTACCTGCCACTGGGCAGAGGGGTTCCAAGGCCAACTGAAGCAGAAGATAAAGAGTGAGCATAATTCGCGTAGCGGTAGGGACCAATGCTGGTATCTAGACATCATCCCCATTCCCCCTTTTGTAATAATTAATATTATTGGCAAGGACAGGGATTAACTGTGTCGTGGTTATTAGAGTTACCATTTTGTAATTGAGTCATAACGTAGTCTGCTATTCTGTAATAAGTGAAAGTCTCGAGAGTTGTAAGAATTGACATCCTGCTGTGTTCTTGTAATTTTTACTTGTCGTTCATTGTGATTAGTTGTTGTTCATTAAATATATATATTTTATAATTCTCTCCATCATTCAGCTACCTATGAGCTATCCCCCTAGACACCCCTTTCCTTCACTTCAGGGGAAGAGAGTAATTGTGAAGAAAGGTGAAAGTGCATTTTATAAACAGGAGGCAGGGAGTTGTTTCAGTATGTACACAAATTGGTTTGCTCTTCAGCTGTGAGTTCACTGTGCAGCACGTCATCGGACTCGTATTTACAACACTAATATAAATATGTCGTTATATTCGCTACTAACGCATCTTTGCCGAATGCAATCTTGGATTTTTTACGCATTTGTATGCCATACAGACTTGAAGTAAGTATATCGTTTAGGATGTCGTCTGACTCGTATTTACTACTCTAATACATACTCATTCATGTCCTCTATGAATTAGAGTAGGCTCGGCACCATTCCCTATAGCAATAAGAATACTATTTTTTAGCTTTACAAAAGTGTGTCACGAACAATATCGCTGAATATGCCTTCTAAAGTATGATCTGACAGAATAACATAAACGATTAATTCGCGTCCCAGTCTCGAGTATTTACATTTAATTAGTTTTTTTTTAACACTTCTTATAACCTTAGGTAATTTTACTGTCAAATCGATCACCGTGTCTGACAGCAGTCATGCCCGCCGCCACGAGACATGGTTGCTCTCAAACCAAAAAGAGCCACTCTGTTATTTGAAAGATGCAAATCTTTGTTAGAGCGACATGACAACTTAGAAAGTCATCTCGTAAGATGACTCTCCCTCAACACCTTCAAAATTACGAGTGTATATTGCACTCGAAGCTAGTATATAGAGTAGAATATATACCCGAGGCCACTGGCAAGCAAGACTGACTACTTGTATATCCAATACACTTGCATTCCAAAGCAAGCTCTGCTTGCACTCTAAACTGAAAATGAATACATGAACCACCAGAGTCCAAGCTAGAGTAATTTATACGACAACCTGGAAAATTACTCTCCGTTAGATAAATACGAATTTTAGAAATTATTCCAAATCGCTTTTTTCCTTAGTATGTAATTGAGAGTGCAGCACTTAGTTTAACGAAGATAGCAATAGTGATCCTGTTAGTATATACTGTTGACTTTAAACTGAACAACTTTAAAAGTCCTGCTTATGATTTGCTTACATACGCATTGTGTTTTCTTCCCCCATATGTGAAACTAACATTGTCATAAGCCAGGTCACTTTAATCATGAGTCGGTCCAGTGAAACGGTGAAGTTATTAGCAATGAAAAAAATTTCAAACTCTGATAATTACTACACGTATAAACCTTAATAAAACAGAAAGCAAAAGAAATTATTTCAGTGTTCACAAATGTTTACTTAGCATTTTTAATTTAACGTCAAGACATGGAACTACTTTCCCTCCTTCGTCGTTGCCAACTTTACAGGGTGCGGCGTGGCAGTGAGTGTGCCTATTAAAATATACGCAAGGAGGGGAAGTGATATATATTTTTTTTCAAAGGTTGATTACTAAAGTATTTAATTAATCGTGAACATTCCATAAGAGTGAAGAGCGAAAGTAAAAAATATTTCTACAAAAAATACTACGAAACTATATGTAAAAGTACAATAAGTAGCAGAGAATTATGAGGACTTGAAGAGTCTAGCCACCTATTTTCGAACTACCTAAACTAAATGGTAGACATACTATGAATAGAGGTGGTAGCTTACTGTGGGAAAAGTTGACTGTTTGCTAGGATTCGACGTATTGTAGAGATGTCCGACGATTTTCTTTCCTTATTGGCTGTCATACATGTTTGAAGATACTACCTGTTTTCACTTGGCCAATGAGAATTGTGATACTATAAGCCAGAACGTTCGTGACTGGTCTGCAAAAAACTTAGCCGAATCAAAACCTTGTTTATCCAATCTTAAGAGAATAAACTAGTCAAGAGTGTTATAGAAGATATGTTGTCTCAAAGGATTTTTGCGATTTTCAAACATCTGTAACTATGACTTCTATTTGCAGTATAAAGAGATGGATATTGGATATTGGATTAAGAATAAAGTTCTATTACTCAAGAATTTAAAAATTTTGTATTATGTCTATGTAACACCAAGTGTGGCACGTACAAATGTTTTGTGTAAATAAATGAATACACACAAGATGTAAAGCGTAGAAACACAGACACGCAGTATAACATATGCATAGAGACTGGATACAGTGTAGAGACAGATATGACAGAAGAACACTCACAAATAACACAATAATACTCAGTTATAACACACAAGAAATATCACAATGAAAAACAAGGAAATCGTAAATCAGCAAACACGTTTCAAGCAAAGGGTGTAATTTAATAAGTATCCTTGTGACCAAATTACTGACATTAAATTATTACTGACATTAAATGTGTAGTAAATTTTAAACAAGATTTCATTTGTGGTATCAGCAACGCTAGCCTATCTCGTGACTGATATACTACATTAAGTTTATGCCTGGCAATTAAAATTTGAACTTCCGAAAGAAAAATTAATTAATTTGTGTCCCTTCTCCATGTCAGCTCAGGGCGGCCACGATACAGTGAGCTTGTCTACTTACCTTAAAAGTGATTAAAACTTGTACGGGCTGAACCCACGCGGGTCAGCGTCCTGCTGTCGAAAACCAAGATAGATCAAAATTCTCATTCAAAAACTTAATTAAATAACGCCGTCAAATCTGACCAATCACGAGAGTACTACAGGCATGAATTACTCACCACGTCACTTAGTTACTATGGTAACGAATCAACAACAGCTCAGAGACTAAGGCCTTCTAAACACATTACAGATACAACTCTGGAAATATATAAAAACATGTGGCAAAACCAAATAAATCTGAAAATTATATTCTTGTGAATTTACATTCTTAATAAGATAATAATGGGCCAATCAAAATAACTTACATGAAATCAGATCACGTCTGGAAAATACATAAATACTTAAATAATTAAAACATGCATATGTCCCAAATTAACGACATTGCAACTATACCATGAACTGAGGAAACAGGAAATAAAAGTAAAGTTTATGAAAACTATTTCAAAACCATTAGCATCATGCTGTAAATTGACTTCTCTTGAGTTCTCAAGTCCTCTTCTAGCTTCAAATCCCCTCTCCCTGAATATCAATCCCAGGATTTTATGGGTAAATAATATGGGGTATGTAAATTAGTAGTTTCGGCATAGATCTGAGCAGTAGGGAAAATATGAGTATTGAACAAGGGGTTGGGGGAGCGGGACCGGAGCCGGGAGAGCCACCATGTTGTGATGTCACCCGAACGCTTTCTTGGACATATATGACCTTGATCCTGACCTATAACCCATAACCTTGACCTTTACCCCAGTGATCTCTGACCTCAAAAACTCAAAAAATTGCTAAACCATTCTTAAATTATTTAAAAAGAAATATTTATTACAAAAATTATTAACAAATCGTTAAAAAAATTACTATCAAACATTTTTATTTAAAAAATTTTTTAAAAATTTATGAAGCAGAGAACCAGCTACCCTACATCATGCTCTGTAATTCTGGTGCCCCATCCTCAAGTTTTACCCCTATGACTATTGACCTCGACCTTAAACTTTGACCCCAAATATTAAAAAAATCACAAAAAATTACAAAAAAATACAAAAAATAGTAGAAATTGTTCAGAAATTTATCAAAAAACGAATTTAAAAATTATTTTTAAAATGTTAAAAATTATTTTAAAAAAGTTTTTTAATATTTATTTCCCGGTGGCCATTTTTCCTAATATTTTTTCCTTTCTCCCCTAACATTTCGCATTTTCCCCTTAAAATTTAATTTTTCCCTAAAAATTCTAAAATAATCCGAAAAATTTATAAAAATTTATGTAAAAATTTATTTTCAAAAATACTTATATTTCCGGAGGTCCTCTTAGCACCACTAATTATACACATTCGTTCGACTCTCAGCAGGCGACTGGGTCTCTCGCTCCTACTTCCCCTACTATACTCATTCTTTTGTATACCGCCATATTTGTTTCTTCGTACATCATTTGTTTATATGTTACTGTCTCTCTCTCACATTCGTTCGACTGCCATATATTTTTTTCGTACATAATATGTTTATATATGTTACTGGAGACTGCCATGTTGAGAGACTTCCCTCTTGCTAGGTGCAGTCCTCGATGTTTGTTTTTTATTGTCATTTGTTTTAGAGTTTGTGTCTCACCTTTGATCGATTACCATATTCGATTTCATATGTTTACATCACCTATGTACTGTATGACTAGGTGACAGCCATATTTGTTTATGTGTTTAAAGCACAGGTTGCGCTGATTACTCCCACCAGTGTTTTTAATTGGCTAATTAGTTTTTAGCCGACAAGTCTCTACTACCTTCGTTCCATCAGTTACTCATTTTAATTCGACTCCCTCCATGATAGATTATATTTTTTCAACACATAGGTAGTATCGATTATGCTACCTGCTATCGACCTGTACCAAATGGTGACATTGACCATTCCTAAAAATTACTTAAAATTGGCATATTTATTTATTTATTCTTATATATAAAGCAGGGAATTCTTTTAAAAATAGAACACAGCATATCTTTTTATATAAAATCTATTATACGCATAATATAATAAACAGGTTTATTAATCTTCTTCGACGTTCACAGCTCGATGTCCACCTCGACGACCCTAGAATTTAAGCGGGTAGGGAAACACCACCACTTGAAGTACGCCTTTCTGTTATAATGTTTCAACACCTTCTCGAAATTTGAAACTGACGATGACCAATCGACTCATCGTATGTAGCCCGCCTCCTTAAGTTCTTCTATGATTGAAACTATCTCGTTGGTGTGGGAGTAATTTCCAACACTTTGTAAAGCAAGCAGTAGCTGCAGCCTATCCACCAGCTCGTTCGGATCATCCCAGAATACATAGTCCATGTTCTTGCAGTCGTCTATCGTCTTCAGACCTTCGTCGCTTTTCAGTGCTAAGCCACTGGAAAGGTCTGCGAGAATGCCGATTTTTTCATGATCTTCGTCCTTATAAACAACGTTCTCAGGATTGGGGTCCTTGCGAAATAGAATTTGGTATAGTCCGGGGGTTCCACATACCGTGTAATTGCCTGATTAGATGCTCCCACTTAGTAGACACACAATTTCATCAGTACGGAGGAACCATTTATCATTATGCCTGTATACACCGTACATTATAGCATTATTACGAGATGTGTATGATCGTGTGTACCATCGAGCCAAAGCATTATATTTCAGGGCTTTCTTCCGTACTTTCTTCTTGTGTGGCAAATCCGCATCCGATCCATCGTCCTAATCTGATTGCATTTCATCATGCTTTCGCTTCTTCTAAGGCTTACCCGTATTGTCGATTTCAGACTGTGGGTGCTCCATAGCTCTCCCTGAGTACATAGACAACAAGTAATGGGCATAAAATATTCTTCTTTTATATGGTCCCATGAAAATTTGGCTCTCTTGGCGAGCAAATACTTTGAGTGGACAGACTGAATTGCCCGATGTAGTTCGTAGGCGATGTCTGGCATCACATTGAATAAAAATTATCACTGTCTCTCTCTTTTATAGGCTTATTCGTAAGTCTCCGCCAAAATATTTTCGATCTTGCTTAGATGTTCTCTGTAATTTTGAATATCTGTTTTCATTGCAAGGTGGTAAATCGAGGTATCAAATGTATGTGTAATATAGCCTTCCAGGGTTTTTCAGATTTGCTTCATGTTGTGCAGATGGTACATTCATTCTGTTGATAATTTGCCTTTGAACATAAGTCATATGTTCGTCCATGGCCACCATATCGCGGACAATCTCTGTTTTCACACGCTCCATATTAGACCTGAGCTCGGACAGGTAGTTTCGAAAGAATGATTTTGTTTGGCCAATATGCTGTGCAGTTCCGAAATGATGTCATTGCCAGTTTATATTAATTTCTTTAAAAAAAATTACTAATAAATGTTACGGTGTTTTTATAATTTGCTGTAATTTGTTTTTTATTTTGTGGTTTCTGAATTGTGTGGCTCAAAGATGGGGGATGGAGCACAGGAATGACAGAGCATAATGTCGGGCGGCCGGCGCCTGGTTTTTTTAAATAAATTTTTAAAATATGTTTAAATTAAATTTTTTAATAATGAATTTTGTAACGATTTTTTTATAAATTCTTCGTAATAATTTTTTATAAATTTGTGCGAATTATTTGCAGTTTTTTGTGTTTTTGAGTCGTCACGGGTCAAAGGGAGAATTCAAGGTCACAGGAAGAACGTAAAGGTCAAGGTCATATGGGTCCAAGATATCGGTTGGGTGACATCACAACATGGCGGCTCTCCCGGCTCCGACTGCTCCCCCCCCCCCCCCACTCCGCGAAAACCTTTTCATGGACTATCTTTTCCTTACGACTGATGTGACTATCTGGAAGCAGGAAAGTGGTGACACCTCGAAAGCTGAAGGGGGGTAACATCTCCTAACAGCCGCCATATGAAGCGTGGTACTTAAATGGTTTCATAGGGCATACAAAGTAATTTTGTCTCTTTTTGGAACCATGCTTCTAACTGTACTGTACTTTGTACTTACCTTGCATACTTTTTCATTGTACCTATACACACGAATACTGCACTGTGTCTGTCACACAAAATTGATTAATTCGTCGATATTTCAAACTTATAGTCTAAATATGAACCAGTGAACTTTTCACCGTTTCAATCAGTCAACAGTTCATGACTAACTCAACAGTTACTTCAGTGAATTTAACTGGTGAATCAGTGAAAAATACCATATTTACTTCACTTATTGATTCAGTGACATTTTCTACTTATTCATCAGTATTTTATTTTCACTGTTTTTCAGTGGTTTGTTTTTTGACTGAGGGATTAGTTAAATAGCGTGTAAAAATGGTAGTCAAATAATGTTCTAAAATAGCCGTTAAACAATGTGTATCAAGCAAAAAAAACAACGAATAAAATAATAAAACCAATACTGGCACTTTCTAAAATGTGTTTCGTCTTTCAAAACACAATTTTTCGATGTAATATGAACATTCAGCCTTTCATTCCGGTTTTACGTATTTCATTTCGTTTGCATGTAATCACCACAGCGCTCTTTTTGAAGGTGTAAACTGCATAGTGTCGTGAAGAGAGTGCACTTATTTATACTAATAGTTTTAACGATCTTAACGGTACCAATTAATCCCATAAACGAAAAGTAAGGTCATACAATTTTAATATTCACTATTTTGATAAGAATAGAAGATATTTATTTTCCTCTTATATTTCATCTTGACTTGGTAGCGCAATTGTAAGGTAATGGCCTAACGTGTGAGTTCAATACTGGTCACCTCCGAAAACTGATTTACTTTTTTTAATTTCTGTAAATTGCGCAATATAAATAGTAGAGTATCGTCTCGAAATTATTTGGCAATATTCCATAAAAATTCGCCACTGCAATCGTCCATCACTTATCCAATCAGTGAAATTGTTTCCCACCTGGCGGAGTTGTCATAGATTACAAACTTCTGTTCAGTAGTGGAGAATATGGCGGAGAGAAAGTAGTACGCACTCGGGTAGCTCCAGTAACACATATAATTCTGGCCTTTCAGTCATAGGAATTTAATATTAAAAGTGCGTGTTTTAGGTCAGTGACTAACTTCCGATGCCATTAAACGTATTACTCAAGTCTATCTCGTGTTGTGAGCACTTCAGTCAACAAAAACTGTAAGGTTATTTGATCACGCCATGATGCCCAAGGAAGTTTCGAAGCGGTTGGAAGATCTCGAGCAGCAGGTGTGCCAACAGCTGAGGGAGCTACAAGATCGCCTCGCTTCTGTTGTGCGGGGGGCGACTTAAATCATCAAACAGTCAAGACACTCCCAGAATACAAGAAGAAGTCGCCACCTCCTCTGTTAACTTCCAGAGACAACTTGATACCATACGTAAAGAACTGCAAGCGTTTTTCCGAAAGTGTTGTGCGCCAGGATGAGCGAATTGGCGAGCTCGAACCGTACGGTAGACGGAACTGGCTTCTTTTCCATGGCGTTGCCGAAAAAACAGGGGAAAATGTGACCAATGCGGTTCTCAGAATAATGAAAGAAACGCTAGACATTAACATTGAACAAAGTGCCATCGACCGTGCACACAGAATAGTCAAGCCAAACACATCTGCTGCCCACGCCGTCAAAGAAGGCAGAAGGCCGATCGTAGTGAAATCTGTGAGTTACCAGTTTCGTTCCATGGTATGCCATGCTAAAAGAGCCGTGAAGAACACGCCCTTCGTCATTACGGAATCGCTGACGGCGGATAGACAGCGCCTCTTGAAATCCGCAAAAGAAAAATTTGGCCTACGCAGCTGTTGGACACAAAATGGCAGAATTGTTGTTCTGCACATGAACAACCGTTTTTACTTATCCTCTATATGGGGACTTGTTTGCATTCAGTAAATCCATCTACCGGTACTAGCCATGCGCTAGAATTTCATTACGTTTAGTTATGTGCGTATACTTGTCTGCATGTGCGTGTGTTCTCAAGTCCTTGTATCTACATTCACTACAGTCGCCCTGCATCTCTGTTGTATGGAATACAATAGTAAGTATTACTTACTTAGTTATAATAATTTTGTTAATCCATAGTAAAACAAGTTGGCAACACTGAGCCCCGCTACAAAGTTTTTCCAAGAATTGTGTGCTCTACCCGTGACCAGCGAAGACTGCTCTTTCAACTGCTCGTTTCCCCCATCCCATCATTTACACAATGCGACTCGCTATTCACACTTCCCGCAGGTAAGTGTACTCCCTCCGGACCTCCCTCTAGCCGCATTAGTAACGGTCAGCTTTTTTCCTCGTCTGACCCAGCAACTACCAGCGCTTTTCTCTCTCAGAGGTTAGCTCGCAATTCTAGAGCTTTCCACCCGCACATGTCAACAGCCAGTCACTGCTCGGCCACATTGACGAGTTTAGAGCAATTTTTAGTATTCTTTAGTTTCATACACAATTAGTGTGGGAAACATGGCTTAAGGAGTGTCTTCCATCTTCGCTTGTTGACTTGCCGGGTTATAATTTATAGGGAGTTGATCGACAACGTAAACAAGGCGTTTATGTGCGTAATGACATGATAGTTAAAACTATCTGCAGCTCCCCTAGTCCTTACTGCGCGAAACCAGAGTATTTATTTCTTGAATTAAACATTTATACACAAAAATTACCGATTGCCGTTGTTTACACCCCCCCCCCCCCCATAATATATGGTCCATGGATGACTTAGAAAACGGCATAAAAGTTCACAAAGTCCTATCCCCGCAGCTGAAAATTCGAAATTCAACACTGTGGACAAATCAGTGCGCCGGGTTTATCTCACCACGACCCGGGCGTGGCTCCAAGGGAGAGGGTTATGGGGGAGGAGGCCATCCCCCACCCAAAGACAGCTATAAGAATGCACAGTGGTCAAGATAACCTTTAAAAAGTACACACAAGCCTTATCGATTAGAGAAAACATTTACAGCCAAATGTTAGCTGGCATTTTGTCTTAGTATCAGGGTTGGATAGCGAACTTTATACACCTAATTGAGTGTTGTACGGAGGAAATTCGAAAGAAAATAGTGGAAAGAACTAGCAAAGCACCCTGGTGTTTCATTGCCTTATGTTCATGACCGAGCTATTCGCGAAGATTTGTTCACATTCATAGACTGCTATGAAGAAATTAAGCATAAAGATATTGAGAACAATCAAAGAAGTCTGACAGGGAAAGCATTGGCTAACATAATAATTGATATGTGCACAAAGTACTCACTAGATATAGAAGAAAAGTGTGTAGGTATCGGTACAGATATCTGAGCTGTAATGTCATCAGAACTCAAAGGAGCTGCAACCGAGATAACGAATGTTGCACGAAATGCCAAACGATGCCCATGTCTGAAACACAGTCTAAACAACTCTTTGAAGAAGTCAAACAATGTTGTAGTAGCATGCAAGAATTCTGTAGGGAAAATGAAGGAAGTAATATTTTTCTCCAATTCTACTCCTAAAATTAATTATGTGTTTCGATCTTTGCTCGGTCGATCTTTCAGTGGCCTTTGTGAAACACGATGGCAAGAAAAGCATGACGGAATAATTCAATTTTGCTGCTAGCTTGCAAAAATTTGTGAAGGTTTGACGAAAATCACTGAGTGGAAAACGAGCCCGGAAACAGCTTCGAAAGCATATTTACCTACTTGAAAGCACTAACCGACAGTAAGTTTATTGTTTCCTTTTTTGCACTGGGTGATGTTCTTATAATAACACTTACTATGAGTCGTTTGCTAGTCTCCCACTTTTGACTTGGTCAATGCTCCCAATTCAGTAAGGAATGTCTTAACTGTACTGGAGAAGAAGAGAAACGAGGTTGAATACATATTTCACACAATTTTTGTTAAGGCAGAATCTGTTGCCAAAGAAATGGAAGTAGCTATTGTCTCATGCAGGATTTCCCCAAAAAGGCAGGGACAGAAATAATCACCCTTCAAACACCCTTGAAGAGTAATTTAGACGAGCTTTGTAAACTCCTTTGTTAGACGAGATTTTGACAGATTTACTAAACAGACTCTCAGAGGAAGTAATGGAGTCATTCCACCTTCGTTGCCTAACTCCACTTGCTATGGATTTATCAGGATCACAAACAGATGAACATGTTGAACAACTAGTGTCCGAGGAAGTAGTTAAAATATGCAAAATGTACACGGGAGTCATCGGGAAATGCAGTACTTTTGTCTTCCATGCCGAGTACAGACTATGGCGAGAACAATGGGTTACAGCCAAGAAAGGCAATAGTGCTATACCTCACACAGTGGATAACTGTAACAAGGATATGTTTCCTATCATCCATTAACTATGGCTGCTTCTAGCTTCTTTACTATCAGTGTCGCAACAGCCGAGCTCTCATTCTCTTCTCTTCGGCGGCTCAAGACATGGTTTCGTAATCGAATGGGAGAAGAACGTTTGAATGAACTTGCTCTCCTCCACATCCACAGAGACATTGAAATGAATATAGATTCAATAATTAATCGTTTTGCGAGGAAAAAAAATATAGGCGCATTGATTTTATTTTGTAGAGTTGTAAATGCTATTTTGTATTCCTGTTGTTTGGATATTATTTTTATTTTTACAATGAGCACTTTTTAAGCATATAACCATTATCCAGGGATATTAAAAAAACATTGCTTCAGTTTTACATATACAAAAAGTATATAAGTAGATAAGTAAATAAAAGTAATGAACTGTCCGTATTTATAAATGAGTTCTTCAATGTACGCTGTCATCCGCCCCGCTCTCAACTTCTCCAACACTCACGACGGATCTGCCCCTTCAAAAAGCTCCGAAAAAAAACGATGCCCCCCCCCCTCCCCCAATAAACGAACCTGGAGCTGCGCCTGCCACGACCTCATACATGTAACCCACTCACTACGTACGCCAAAATGTTTACCGAAAATTATTACCTACAGAGATCTGAAAAGGAGCGGCATGTCGCAATTTATTAACGATGCTTCTGAAGTACAGTGGGATGGCATAGATTATTTGCATACCGTTGATGACGTACTTAATCATTTAAATACGTTATTATACAAACTTATTGATAAGCACATTCCGAAACAACAAAACGGGTTTCTCGTCCACCAGCACCGTGGATGATCCAGGAAAATAAAGCTTTAATGGCGGATTGGGATAATTCTTTTCGTAAATATCATTGATTCGGTGAGTTTTGAGAAATACCGTTTACTCATAAACCGTAATACCCAAACCATTAGAAAGGCTAAGATTGAGTACGCTCGCCGCTTGATCAACCAAACTCATCCCCGCACCATTTATGGAGCAGTATAAAAAAAAAATGGGTGTAAAGTTTGAAGACACTAAAAACTATTACTAAAAAATCAATCCAAGTGCTGACGAACTTAATGCTCATTTCACAACTCCGTGTACCCGTGTTACTCCTGAAAAAAAATGAAAAATTGTCTCTTATTGAAGTCCACACTTGCTGTGTACAAGAACGTCACACCTATTGACGTTCTGAAAGCAATCAAGCGCATTTAAACCAAGGCCGAGGTAATTACAGAATTTCAATTGACATGAAAACCTAGTCTTGCCGTTTATCTTAGAGGCAATAACTAAAATATTTAATTATTCGCTTGCCACAGGCAGCTTTCCAACTCAGTGGAAATTTGCTATTGTAATACCGATCTCGAAGACAAATGATCCTCAATGCGCCAGTGACTACAGACCCATAAGCACTTTTCCCACAATTTCCAAAGCCCTTGAATATATTGCACACCAACAGATAACAAGGTGCATTATTGAAAATAATGTGATGGTCGACAATTAGTCTGGTTTCAGAAAGGGCTTTAGACATGTAGGGAAAGGTGGGGTAACGGGACGCAGTGGGTAACGGAACGCACGCCAACATCTGGCTAAAGACGAACACGCGCAGAAGTGTCAATTAGCGCCGCTCAGCGGTGAGGAGCGCAACTTCGTTGTAGTCCAGTGATGACGCCGTGCGACTGAAGTTGTGTCGGATTTTCGTGTCTTATTTTTGGAGACATTTCAAATAAGTTAATGCGTTCATTACATTTGAGGTAAGTAAAAAACTGTTTAATTTTGTAGAACTTTAGTGGTATTTAAATAATTAGTGTTGCTTTTGCTATAACTTAATGCTGTAAGCTGGGCAGTCAACAAACACTCATGGCGTCGTTTGGGGCTATTCGTACGCATGCCTGCGTATCCCGTTTGTAATCCAGTTTTAATTATTATTTTAATTTATCATACCAATGTTTTAATAAATGATCAAAATAACAGAAAAAATGTATATATATTAAGTGAAACTTTAACATGGAGAGAGCATGCCACTTACATCTGTAGACAAACAAATGCCCCTTTACATTCATTAAGAAGGCTTAAAAAAATTTTACCTGTGAAATTCCTGATAAAGCTTCTAGTTATTATATATATATATATATATATCATAGCTCTATATATATCATAGCTAGAAGCTTCTTAAGTAGTAAGATAACGCCATGTTGCATCACATAATTTTCTTAGCTGAATTTTGCTTACGTGTAGATCTGAGAAAATTTTCTATTTTACCCTGAGCTACGCAATTAACATTTAAAATTTATATATATATAGGTGGCGCTATCAGTAGAACCATGCACCATATATGACTAATTGTTATTTGATTTGAAGCTATAAATATTTACAGCTCCTGTAGGTGTAGAATCTCCTCTCGTAGTTGGTCATCAACGACGCAGAAGGCCCTCTGCAGTGGCGTAGGCGATGGGGCAAACTGAGCGTTGCGGACTTCTAGGGGTCCTAGCTGGGGCGTACAAACTCGCACACGTCAGCTGGCACACTTAGAATATCGGGAGAAGTAATTAACACCCTATTCTATATTTTAAAATGCCTACACTCCACCCGCTCGCAGGGGAAAGTCCTGTCTCTGCATCTTACTATTATGACATCGTGCGAAGGAGGAAGCTTCTTGCCCATATGGCTGGGGCATGCATAAAGGGCCTATGGGGGACAATATTTCAGCCTTTGGGGACAGGGATTTGACCTGTAGTCCAATGGGATCCTGAGAACTACCAACCAGCCCCGTATGCACCACTTTCTCCATCCTGAACTAACAGAACCTAGAGTTGCGGGCCTCTAAGCAAAATATACAATATTTAATTAATAGGAATGACTTACAAATGAGACCAAATGGAAGCTAACGAAATTCTTAAAATAAGTAACACAAACATACGAGAGCCTACCTAAATACTAGCTTAAACAGAATAAAGTTTGGCATCTTACATCTAAAAGTAGATATCCTAACGTGTTAAAAATGACAAAAATGGAAATATTGAAAATACTACATGTACAGAAAAATGTAAAACAGTAACATATTACAAGTACGAAAATATGGACGATATTTACATATAGGATAATAAAAGCAAAAATGTTATGTGTGTAGTATAAATACTGCCATGAAATATTTATTAATGATGTCTGACGCAATACATTATTTTAGCATTGCAAGTAACAGACTATTGCAGATATTGGCGCAACTCAATTATTTAACTACAATTCAACCAATTTCACGCTAAATTCAAACAAATTTCTAATCCCCACCTCAAATATTTCGCAGATATTGGTGCAACTGAAAAATTTAACTAAAATTCAACCAATTTCAAGCTAAGTTCAAATTAATTTCAAATTTCCCGTCAAATTTTTCAAAGCGTAACTCAAAATCAAAATCAGTTTTCAACTTGTGTTCACTCTTTGTGTGTGGTTCTTTAAAGACTAATTTTCGAGCTAAATCATCATATTTTTTATGAAATTCCATGAGTTTTCATACTTTTCTTGTGATATTTTTTTTTTTTCAAATTTAAAGTAAACATTTGCTTTTCTAACCTAAGTTTAGCCTGAATGGAGCACTGATCAAAGAATGAACAAAGTATGTTTTTAAAAAAAGTGCGCTTGATTGATAACGCATATTTGGGTCAAATCATCTTGATTTTGGGTCAAATGATCTTGTTTTGGGGGGTAAAATTGAAGAGATGAATCGTGTTTTCTGAAGAAATTGAGAAAATGATGTTTGAAAGTGGGGAATTTGCGCGAATTTTAGTTAAATTATTGAGCTACGCCAATATCTGCAATAGTCTTGTACTATTGCAGTATGTAGTTTTGTGAATGCGTGAATGTGTAAAGAGAAATCGTGTAAGTTCACTATTCAGGTTCTTTTTATTCTATGTATGTTGCTATTATATTTTTCATATAAGCTACTTTCTAATTTTGTACTAGACATTAAGTTTTGTGGTAGATATTTGTTTTATTTTTTGTTTTCCTTTTCAAAAAATAAGTTATGTTTTACTATACGAAGTGATTGTGTGTAAAAGAAAGTGATATAACCTTAACTTCGCCACGATAAATAAACATGTTTTATAATTATTACTAACATTATTAGAAATAGACAGCATGACTTAACTTTATTAACTCTGTGATAATATACTTCTCTGTGAACGATCTCCACTCAAAATGGGCCATCATTTCATAAAATAAATCTTTATATGATCAGTAACGATCACTTGCTCTCTAAGGTGATTGTTATCCTACTTTCAGAATGAAACATAATTTTCAATTTCAAACCACGGTAATAACACATGATCACTATGATCATCGTGCTCAGATCATGATCACTCTATACTCCAAACCGATAAGCGTTTAGTAAAATAAGAGTTGTCACCTGCTCATATGCTCTGAGAGAAAGATAGGCTTAGAAGATTACTTTCCTGTCTGTGTCTCTGTCTGGATTGTGAGTGTTTGTGCCTAGGTGTGGTTTGTGTGTGAGTTCCCCACAAAAACTTTTGAACCTGTGAACTGATTTCCACCACACTGTACTAAGTACATCCTACTTTCACAGTTTTTGACCTTGCATTGAAGTTATTTTCCAAATGACCTCGGCTTTAAAAATGAGGGTGCTATGTTTTATCTCAGCATACATTAGTATTTTGACAGTTCAAAATTTAAGCATTACATTTAGAGAGGGATATTTTTATTGGTCTGGCAAGTTGGAAGCTAGCACTGTATGAATTAATTCAGCCTTTAAATATAGCTAGGAAACTGCTGCACCAATTCCTGCCAAATTTGCCACACAAATTATAATATTATACGCCATGTAACCATATTAAATTTAATTAGGTTAGGTAATTATTTTCGAAATAGCTGAAAGTAAATATTACAAGCATAAAATATGTCAAAACATATCCTCTTTTACTGCCATTTTTGAAGAGTGCACCACATTACAAAATAAATTAATATGTCATATCTTGAGAAACAGTCAACCAAATTCTACATAATTTACAAAACATGAACCGGTAGTAATACAACAGATCATGTATAGGCTGTTCACAGTAAAGTGAGTTTTTTTAAGGCCTTGCTTAGAAGTTCCTTTTAACTTATTTGTATCCTTTCACAAGTTTTTTTAAGAGAATTGTCAGTGACTATTAAAATATAATATTTTTCAAAAGTCGACATGAATGGCTACAATGAAATATAATTTTATGGTTGTTATTCCTGCTAAAAGGGCATTAAAAAGTGCTCAAGTTACAGTTAATATCCAATAAAATGGTATGTTTGGAGTAAAACAGATATTTAATTTCAAAATGGCGGATAAATAAACATTCTAGCTTAGAAGGCTATATCTGCGTAGCCATGAATCCTTTTTTAATTTAACTTTGTATGTTGGCAGTATATATTACGAAAATCAAATGTGTCTTCACAGAGTCTCTGTTATTTGCCATTTTGTAAGATAGCACCATGAACATAAATTTCTTACGTCATATCTTAAGAATAGTTAATTAATTCTTACAAAGTTCGTAAACAAGAAGTACTATGGCAAGTCATTTGAAATAATACGAGGGGAAGTCAAAACGCAAGCTTCCCAATTTTTGTAGGTGGACAGGTGAAGATAGGTCAAGATACAAAACACCTTTTTAATTCGGCGCCATTCCATTATTTTTCTATATAATCACGAAATTGACTTAAGCATTTTTCATAACCAAAAATTAGATTTCCTATTCGCTGACTGTAGAAACTCGTGTCATGCTTGTTCATTAAGACATTTTACCACTTCTTTCACATCGCGAACAGTTGGTCACGTGAACAGTTGGACACGCTAACAGTTGTACACTCGAACAGTTGGACACGCTAACAGTTGTACACTTGAACAGTTGGACACGCTAACAGTTGCACACTCGAATATTTCGACACGTGAACAGGTTGTCACTCGAACAGTTTGACAAGCGAACGGTTTGACACTCGAACGGTTTGACACGCGAACAGCTGAACACGCGAACAGTTCGACATGCGAACAGTTTGACACTCGAACAGTTGGTCATCAGTGTCAGAAAGGACAGGAAATGCATTTATTTCTCTACTATTCTGTGATTCGATGGGTGAGAAATGAAGGGAGGGTTAATATTTTACAGCAGTGTTTGGGTGGGGATGACTGCCGCCCCTGCACATGCGAACAATTTGTCATAAAAGGTCGAACAGTTCCACATGCGAACAGTTGGACACTCGAACAGTTTGTAGTCACCCCGTAGTTGGCCTACAGGAACGGGGTCCACTGCACCGTTTGCCTTAAACCCCTCGGTATCATGTAGCATGTCGTCTGTGGTGTCAGGGACACAGCATTGTGCAGAGGAATGTCGAGGCACTGTGAATTGAATGAGTCTCCGATTCAATTTTAATGCAGGTGATGGTCACAGCAAGGTCTGGGGCCGCAGTTGGCAACGCAGCGATCCCTCACTGATTCGTAAACGCCATACGTCCCGGACACCAGGGGCCAGTTTCACCAATACATCTTAAGATTTAAGCGCTATTCAAACGCTGAATAAGCTGTCCCTAGCGCCTTGTACCGTTTAACTAACTTTAAGCTCTTCTTAAAATGTTTTAAGCGGCTCTTAGTTTAGGCAGCCGAAATCGGATGCCTAACTCTTCAAGCCCTGCTTAAATCACTGTAAACAAATTAAAAGGAAAATGGCTGCTACTGAAAAAAGTGGTGTGTAGATAACCCCAAATGTGTTCTAAAGTATTTAGTTTTATAAATTAAATTTTTTCTTATAAATAAAAATAAGAAATTACTATGTATCAAAGTTAATGAGTCTAGGAGCAAGTCTTTATTTGCTGAAATAACCTATGACGATGGTCGAAAACAAAACTCGTGGCAGGCATATATTTGTTTATGTACATTTTCCGCGTATTTTCAAGAGGCAAACCCAATATATACATAGGAAATTGAGTGTAAAGGAAGGTAGCTAATTGATAAAATATGATTTTATTGAGTACGCATAAGCTACGGAAGTACCCATTTGATATAAATGGAAAAAATGTTTACCTTCACTGCACTTGCATGTACGATATGTAGGCCTAAAATATATATGATTACTTTGATTGAATTTCAGACTGGACATAATAATGCATTTACAACTACGTTTTACTACAGCTGACAAATTTGCAGCACCGGTACAAGTTCTGCACACATTCGACTTTGTTTTGAATTATAAAAGTAAACGAGGGCCCAGTTAAAGATGTCATACAGGTGTGACGTGATAATCATATTTATTCAAATTCGGGCACTGGGCATTTCTAAATTGCACATGAATATTGTCAATGTTATTATAAAAAAACTATGACAATTTCAGAAAGCTCAATTCTGTTTAGTGATGAAAGCCAAATCGAATCTTTAAAACATAGCAGTAATGTCGTACGTAAAACATAAAAGAGTTCTATTACGTAGAAAAATTCGGGATGGCCTTGTAGACTGTAGCAAATGTAGATACTTAAATATATGTCACGAGTCTAAAACATTACTCGAGTAGATAAAATATAAAGCAATTAACATTCTGACTAGTAAAAAACAGCCCAAGCCTAATATAGATCGTTGTAACTTTTGCTGCGAAAAATCACACTTCTTGGCACTGATAATTAATATAAACCAGATCATAAAACATCTCAGAATTGCAACACAACACTTCCACGATGATAAATTAGTCTCGAAAAATTATAAACTTATATATTCACGAACGCAATTTAGACATAAATAAATTTCGGTACCCGTAGTTAGTTGAACAAATCGAGTACACTTATCTTTTTCGTATATGCAGTGACACGTGATTTAATTGATATTTATCATTCGTCAGGCAAACGATAAAGCTTTAATTGTTTATTATAAAACAAATATTTGGTTAGGATTCGTATGCTCATAACAAAAGTAAACACAACATTTCAGGGGAAAAAAGTGTTTTTTTTCCCCCTTTTCGTTGAAATAATTCTCATTGGTTCGTTTAGTCACATGACCACAATGCAACACTACCAACATGAGAATATTTGCAGCTTGTTTCTTTAAGCAACGCCCAGCTAGGAGGCACTTATAAAACTGTGTTTTATAATGGTGAAACACCTCGACATCCTTAAGCCACTTAAGATTAAGTATCGCTTTGCTGGAACCCAGTTCATTCCTTGTTGGTGAAACCTGCCCCTAGGTGTTGTGGTATCTGGTGCCATCGGTTATGACTCCCGGACATGTCTCACGGTTGTTGGAAGCACGGAGGTGCGTGATAGCACAGCGATATGTCAATGTGGTTCTGCGGTCCCATTTTCTCCCATTTTTGCGCATTATAACTAACGCTATCATGTAGCTATATAATGCTTGCTCCCATACAGCCCGCATCACCCAACAGGCTCTTCAAGCTGGGGACACCAGTCCTTGGCATGCCATGTCTCCAGATTTGTCCTCTATCGAACACGTATGGAATGTGATGAAGCGAAGTAGCACGCAACATTCAGTGAACAGTTGGCTAACTCTTGGCTGTGTTGGCAACGTTCGTATTATTTATGACTGTCAGCATTTCTTATATGGTTGGGTAATCAGGTTATATCAATAAAAATTATATTATACATTTTTATATAATATTGTAATGTGGGCTAATGGTCTCGCAATTATTGTTAGACTTCAAATGAAGCCCCACAAGCAGACAATAGACAAAATGCTGTTAAAGACTGTTCACGATAAAGTGAGCACCTTTGAAATCAACTTAGAAAAATGTCAGTACCTCTACCTGCATATATTTTAACAGGCGCACTGAGTGACATGTGCCCAGTAAAGTTGGTAACTATAGAAAGGAAAGTAGTTCCATATATCAAATAAAAAGTATTAGGTAACCATTTATGTTAACTTAAATTATTTGTCTCGCTATCTGTTTTTTTTTTTTTTTTTTAATGCATCGCAGTGTACAAATCAGCAGATTTTTACATTTACTTTTCTAATAGTTTCGCAGTTTCACTTGACCGAAGCATGAATAAAGTGATGAGACCCATGCCAATGTTAATTTTACATAATGCGGAAGAACACTCAACGTATATACAAGTAGATCTCAGGCTGGGCTTTCAAAAGTGCTCATTTTACCGTGAACAGCCTATACTTACCGTTAGGAGAATATTAGCAGTAAACTGGTGGGCCATTTATGGCATGCTAACTGTTACTTACTGCTGGTGACAAATTAGTAGAAAGCTTGTATTAGAAGCATGCTTATGGATCAATTATCGCATGCCAACTGTTGCTTACTGCTGGGGACATAACATCAGCAAGCTTAGGGCGTTAAATTACTGAGAAGTGTTGTTAGGCAGAGCCTGTAGTGTGAAGATATTTTCAAGTGAGAACATTTCTGGAGTCGCCTCTCCGCGTATCTCTACAAGAGGTCTCCGTGTGCTCGGGCATACAAGGCGACTACCAAGTAGTGTTCGACCAAGCTTAGGCGTCGTCCACAGACAGAAAGGTTCTGCATTCGAATCTCGGGCAAGCCTTAGACGTATGGCCGTTCCTGGATGCGTTGTTTACTTCGGGTTCGCGAGTACGCCGCGTCCCATTTAATCTTCCGGCGATCGTTTAACTCGTTCACACCGAGTGTACACATGTGTTACTGCACACTCCTATACTTAACGTCCACACTCTGAATCTGGAGTAGCAAAAATGGTGCCATGTCAGTGAAAACCATTGTAAATAGTTCAACTAGTAACCAGTGCCAGATGACTAGTCGTTTTGGTGGCAGAACTTCACTGATTCACGTGTTTCCCACTGAATGTCGTGGATTGAACTACCATAAGTCACTGGCTCCCAGTTGACGTGATCGATTCGTCAGTCGGTCATAACTTACTAACTGCCTTTACAGTGAATGGGATTTTACTGGGTGATATCACTGATACAGGCTTCAAGTGTAGTGCGAGTACAATAATAATGTCTGCAAGTAACTGATTCATAAATCACGCTGTTGATACATGTTACGAAAGGTTCATATTACTGTAGCCGAACACGAACCATAGATTTAATTGGTTGTGGTAACGAATGAGGTGAGTTAAACTGAAATGTAATTCATATTTTATCTATAAAATGAAATGCTTCATTTATAAGTAATCTGAATGAAAAACAGGGGGAAAATAGTATGTTGGTAATGCCTAGTGAGAAATAGTCCTTATATAAAATACTGTTACACTTATTGCCCACGAATGTGGTGCGTTGTCCCCCTGGAGCAATTCTTCAGGTATAGTTAAGTTTAATTTGCGCGAGGCGGAGGAATAGCCTGTAAGTAGAACTTAAGCAGGGCTTCAGAAAATGCTGAAGTAATCGTGAATGGACTATATAAACAGTCGATATCTTTATGAGAGTATATAGGACTGTGAAGTCTAGCCTAAAGGTCATTGAACTCGCGAATTTCTCGGGTATCTACTCATTACACACGTGCTGTGGTGTCAGCTGCATTACAACTACGTCGCACTCGCTGGTGCGAGTACAGCTCAGAACAAGCACCACGACACATTGCAACACTGGACCAGCCGCCGCTGTCGGTCAGCGGGCACTCTCCAGTAGTGTAGAGGCGGTGCTGCGGCGGTATCGTCTTCATACGACTTGCCTCCCACCAAGCAGCGAAACTGTGTTTTGATCCTCGGCGGGGTCGCTCCCGGATTTTCGGACGCTGGAAACGTGGCGGACGTTGCCGTTAGCGGGCGGGTTTCGTCGGGGGTGTTCTCTTCTTTCCCTCGCCCTTGCAATCCACCGCTGCTCTATATTCACCTCATTCCATCGTTACAGGAGCTCAAGAATCACTGGTTTTTAAGCTTATACGAGTTTTTTTAGGGACTCTTATTTTGAAACTACACCTATACGTCTCTGGCAATACAAAATGCGCTATAGAACAAAGATTAATCTTGAACTTGTGCCAAGTAATTACTACGTTATCAGTGCATCATGATTTTTAATTAATGAACAGTGTCTTGCTGCTTCACAATTATCAGATAACGCGTGGATAAAATGGGGCTACCGCATTTGAAGGCATTCGTAAAATGTAAACGAGCTACAATAAGAAATATTTAGTTATTATTATTTCATTAATAATAAAGAACCGGCACATAAATGGAAAACTCAACATTGCGGCGAAAACCCTTCGAGTCAGAAAGAGAGAGGGAGAGAGAGGAGGGGGAGAGAGAGAGAGAGAGAGAGAGAGAGAGAGAGAGAGAGAGAGAGAGAGAGAGAGAGAGAGAGAGAGAGAGAGAGAGAGAGGCTCCTGAGGACGGGTTTGGTCGGTCGGCGGGCAAGTAGCAGACCACGACAAATGTAACTCTGTTTTCGCAGTTCTTTGTCCATATCGGGCATGCAGTTGCCCTGCACAGCAGCAGCCCACGCGGTACCAAGAAAACATTTGTCAGGAGCCGAGTGCCAACTCCTTGACCCCCTCCCCCTCCTTATCCGTGTAACCCAAGGTGTGTGAAACCATGAATTAGCGCGTCAACGCCGACATTCCAGCACAGTTTATGCGCGCCCACGTACTCTAGCATAAAAACAGAGAGGAATGTCTATGGTAATTTATTTGGAGGAAAGATAAGAGGAACCGGTTCTAAGGTGAAAGTATCTGCAGAGGCGGACTAGCTGGACACTAAGTTATAGTAAGTTGTGTATGATATTTTAATATACAAGAAAGCAACTCGTCCTTGAGGAGGAGAAACGCCTGTGGTCTGAATAATCATACAAGATGTGAGAAACCAATTATTTTTCGATTCCTTGACTCTTAAGTCTAGTCATATGATAACTATCTTAGTTCCACATTCAAAGCAGCAGTTAATTGTAATTTTTTGTGCCCAGTATCCATAAACACTATGTGTCAAAGCAATTAGATGTGTTCCAATTACACTGTCTGCAATACGCCATGCCCGTTGCTTTATTTAGCGATAATTAACTCTACTTTTACATCTATATTACAGTGGTGTGTATTGAGTTTTTTTTTGCAGGGTAAGCTGTATATTAGCCCCATATATTTGAGTGTTTTAGATAACATTTGCTAGTGCCGGGCTGTGGTTCCATTTTCAATTTCTACTAACAAACGCATCTTCAAACTTTGCTTACCATCCACGTGTATTTACCGTTTTATAATACGTAACATTAGTTATAAAACTAAAACGAAATGAATGTAATAATAATTAAACTGAAAATTATTTAGAGAGTATATTACAAATTATAAAAAAAAATCCGTTTTCCCGAACACTTTCATCCACTTTCCAGCAGGACTGGAGTACGCAAACAGAACGACTGCTTACCCTGCCGAAGGAACGCGGCAGGGTAACTCGCATGCGAGTTCGATTCATCGCTAGGTACTCCCGTTTGTGAAAATCAATACTAGATAGCAGCACTGTGCGTGTACAGTACTGGAGTTACGAAAACTCTGTTTCTCGAATCAGAAACGGAAACCCCGATCTAAATGTGTTTAAAAACTATAACGGGTGAAACATTTCCAATATGTATAAAGTAAACATTGCTTACCTTGCATCTATTGAATAAACACCACTGATATATTATGATTATGGCAGAGATGTACAAGCTGTTTTTATGGAAAGTCAGTCTTGAGAAAGAAGGTTAGTGTAACTGTATCACGCTGAAATATTATTATGCGTGTGTAGTGCGGCGCGTAACTGGCGCTACACTAATAGTTTATTATATATATCTATATATATATATATATATATATATATATATAACATTACTCGTATCACGTTTGCTACAACCTTATCACAGTTAATAGAGCGCTTTTGAAATCAACCTTGAAAAATGTCTCTGCCTTACCAACATACGCTTTGACAGGCACAATGTTGGTTATAACGGAGTCAAAGTAGCTCCGTGCCTTACGTTGAAATAAAAATGTTACAGGCCGTTCACGATAAAGTGAGCACTTTTAAGGCTCTCACAATAGGAATGACAGCAATTATATGTACTTTATGGTAACCTCAAATGTTAACTTTTGAAAGTGTTGATAAGTATATACTGTATTTATTAGACAAAAGGTAATTTTTACACCAACAAGTGGTGGAAAGACAAAATTTGGCTGAAAAGTAAAATTGACAAGGGCCTCAAATAGTGCTCACTTTATGGTGAACAGCCTATAGTTAAACATTGGTGGATGACAACAAATTTTCTGTTGCTTTTTCATTTTTTCAATGCATGTCGAGGTGCAATTAAGCAAATTCGTATAAGGTTAACTTTTTAAATAATTTCGCTGTTTGGCTTGACCGACACGTGAATAAAGTTATCAGACCGATGATAATGTTAATTCTGCATATGGTGGAAAGATGTGCATACAAGTTGGCAGGACTTTCAAAAGTGCTCAGATTACCGCGAACAGTCTACACTAACGAACATATCGTAATCTCGACAGATCGTATGGAACGTCATCTAGAAACTGAAACAACTTATTGTCCACTATTTCTTCAAATGTACACGTAGTTATTTTTATCTGATTGGGCTGTCGCGAAGGAAGCAGATTTACTGCTGTGAGTGCGCTCCACAAGTCACCTAAGTACATAAATAACGAGGAGGTTGGCGCCTACTCGCGACGATATTTCATCTGCCTCTGCGCGTGGCGTCAACATCGAGCCTCCGGCCAGGTCTGCACGGAAAACGTTACATTTCCTCCTCCTGTAACGAATGATGACCTAAGACCACGTCACAAATGGCCCAGAAAGCGCTCTCTCGTGCTCTCGCTTTCGCTTCAACACATGACGACAAAATTTCATATATGAAAATCATCCCCTGGGAAATTACAGTATTTTTATAGGATGTATCATGTAAGGTAAAAAAAAAAAAAAGTTTGTGAAACTGTCAAAAAAAAAATCTATGACCAATTTACTTACAAGAAATGAACAATGTTTATATCTTACTTGGCATACAATGCGAGGTGGTGAAGTGGCAGCGGGAAATACTCTATTTCAACTCGTATTCGGGAGGTCGTGGGTTCTATTTCCAATCAGAATATTCAGACTTCTTTTTTCCCATTGGTTTCTCGAAATCACTCCAAGCGAATGCTAGGATGATTCCATACTACAGACCATACCCGATTCCTTCCCAGTTTCTGTCTCCCTGGACAATTTGTTCTTGTTCAGTCTCTAATGTTCTCGCTATCGAGACCATGCGATATAACTAACTTACTCATATATGTATATACAACTAAAGAAGTGTTAAAACTAACGGGAAATGGATGTTGTACAACACGAGTATTTCACAGCATCACCAATAGTCTTGGAAGTAACATTTTCGTTCTCACCCTCCTGCATGGTTTTTTTTTTTTTTTTTTTTTTTTTTTTCCCCATGTATGTTGTTTACAACTTCTGAATGTTTATATAGCTTGCATTTTCCATACTGCATGTCTGCAACACTCACATCCCCTTTATCAAACTCTGTTTTGGAACATGATGCAAACCAGGGCAATGTTATGGGTGCCCGAACCAACGTTAGTTTACACAACTATTCAGCAGGAACTATTTGTCATAACCTTGTCTTGCACCAAAAAGTTCAATGCATGCTATCTCGAGCCAAGAAAAGGTGCATTACCTTTCACATACCAGTATGTCTCTTAAGATTATCGCATCTACCAAATGTTGCAAGACACATATCACATGTTAGTATTCTGGAGGCCGGTTTCTTTGAACATTTCCTCTGTTCATGGCGACATGCATTGCAACTTTTACTGAAGGTTTTGCCACAATAACTACATTGTTTTCCATGTAATTATTGAACACTCGGTGAAGGACTGCATGTACATGTACAGGACATAATCGATTGCACATCTCCAGAGTTTCTTGTAATCTTCAACCATATGTGAACTCAAACACTAACACCATAGGACACCCCAAGTAACTCATTTTTAACCATACATAAAACCCAAGTATGTTTAAAAACCATTGTGAAAATAGGAAAGAACATAGAGTTGTAAATCAACTAAGGCAGAATGTATCCTGCCAAAATGCATTAATATACAAGAGGTTGAAACTACACAACAAAGTGAAAGATTGGAATTATCAATAGTATATTTTAATATTTCGTAATTATTTTTCTCCTTTCTTTGCACAGATATTACAAAGACCTCAAGGGGGTCAAAACAACAATCCATTTTTCCATCTTAAAACAAACGAGTATTTTACAACAATATTTATAAAATATGTATAAAAAATATTCTGTCCCAAACAGACTCTTTAATTATTTGCTTTCTCATTACATTCCTTGTCCCACATGGACTCTTAAAAGGTTCATTTCCACACGAAATAATAAATTCATTTTTTTCTTTCCTCACAATAATCGGTTAAAAACATTTACAAAAGTTACCCAATATTTTCACCTAAGTGTTGAGAAAAGGTATTTAAAACTTTAGATTCGCATAAAATTATTAAAAAGTAAAAAATGTACTGTAATTACATCCATGATTGGTCCACTTCAAAATTTCTCTTCGGTTTTAATACAATAACCGCTAACATTTTCTCTCCCCAAAACCTGGCCACCTACTTTTTTCCATGGACATTATCAGGTAGTTCTAAGGTTTTTTCTTTTACAATTCAGTATTTCAAATGTAAAGCTGCCACTATTTTCAAATTAATATAAAATGGAAATGCTCTGCCCCTATAAGCCTTTGGCAGAGGCCAACTAATTTTCCCAAATAGCCCGTTTCCAAAACAGTGGGCAAAAACAAGGCTAAGAATGCAGCTATTCGATCTACCCAAAATTGGCGGAGAACTGACGACATACTAAGTATCATTTTTGAAAAAAATCTACATTATTTTGAACAAGAAAAATGTTCCTCTTCGCATAATACTAACAGATTTTATTAGAAAAGATGAAGGCGATTCCTATTATGTTGTGCAGGAGGGATTATACTGCTTAGTTGAATAAAAAAATTGATCCTGACTGAAAAAAAAGCGCGCCAAAGTGACGTTCCTGAAAATCCTTAAGAACTTTACATTATTTTAGCAATTGAAATACCTGACCTGTTATCTGGAGATACTTCTCTCGCAGATACTTCTCTCTGACCCCGATACCAAGTTTTGGTAACGCTTAAATACAAATCTCGAGCATTGCCTCACTATGGGGGTAGGCACAATCATCTGCCAATAGCGAGCCAGTGTCGAAGAAAACCTTCTCGCAACTATCCCCTAGCGGGCTACCCAAAATTCGCTAAGTGTAAAGAACAGTCCAGTTCATTTTCTATGACGTAAAGTCCGCAGATTCAAATTCAGCCATTCAAATAGGCGCGGATCAGGTGCATGGTTTCCGCCACACGGTGAACAGGGACACTGCTGACATCTGGTGGGCGCCGCGTCAACTCCCACCAGCACCAAACGGCTGAACAGTTTAACGTGGACATTGCCGCGGTCGGGAGCATGTACAACAAAACCTTTATTTGTGTGGTAACTATGCAACTACGATCCGAAACTCGATCAACATGGACATCCTTCTTCAGAAATATAAGTGTTCTTAAATATAAAACTAAGTTCTGTAGTATATTTAGTTCATATTTCAAGAAATTTATTTTCACCACATGTTGCCCGATCAATAATTTTCCATGGTGGATGGGTGAAGTCGTTCTTGTGTAAGGAAACGGGGCAAGGCGGATAGACATATCACGTAATTATTAGAGTACGTGTCTCATAAACCTCCCCCCCCCCTGAAAATCCCAGCCGCTATCGAAGAAGAGGGTCCCAGAAGATCCCAAAGGTGGCCAGCCTCGAAAACACCAGGCGATCTCATTCTTCAAGACATCATCGGGTATGGACTGCTGCAGCAAGGTCCACTTCCAGGCAGCATCAACCAAGATCACCACCGGAAAAGAAATAATCATTCTAGCGCCAAACACATGTTCCAACTCGAGAGAAAAATTCATGATGATGTCGACATCCAAAAATCTGGTCCAGAATAGGTATATGGCACTCCTCGGCCATAAATTTGAGGTCCCCACAGGCACCCCAAATAATAAGACACACTTGTCATAAAGGGAAATCACTAGCATGGGAACCTATCTAGAAACAGGTAACTATTCCTGCACATAATAATAACTACAACGTAAATATAAAAATAAGTTCTGTAGTATATTTAGTTCATTTTTCACGTAATTTGTTTTCACAACATGTCGCTCGATCAATAATTTTCCATGGCGGACGGGTGAAGTCGTTCTTGCATGAGGAAATAGGACAAAGCGGAGAGACACAACACGTAATTATTAGCATACGTGTCTCAAGTTTTGCTGCTGACCAGTGACCTCTCATCGCTGACTCCTCACTGCTAATTCTTCACCACTGACTCCTCATCACTGACTTCTCACTGCTGAATCCTCATTGCTGACTTCTCATGCCTCACTCCTTACTGCTAACTCCTTACCACTGATACCTAATGGCTAACTCTTCACCCCTGACTCCTCATCGCTGACTCCTCATTGCTGACTCCTCACTGCTGACTTCTCATGGCCAATTCCTTACTGCTAACTCCTCACCACTGACACCTCACTGCTAATTACTTACCACTGACTTCTCACTGATCATTCCTTACCACTGACTTCTCACTGCTGACTCCTCACCACTGACTCTTCACCACTGACTCCTCATCGCTGACTTCTCACTGCTGACTTCTCATGCCTCACTCCTTACTGCTAACTCCTTACCACTGACACCTCTCTGTTAACTCCTTGCCGCAGACTTATCACTGCTGATTCTTCACCACTGACTCCTCATCGCTGAGTCCTCACTGCTGACTCCTCACTGCTAACTTCTCACCTCACTTCTAACTATTCACCACAGACTCCTCTCTGCTAACTCCTTACCACTGACATCTCACTGCTGACTCCTCACAACTGACTCTTCACCACTGACTGCTCATTGCTGTCTCCTGACTGCTGACTACTGACTTCTTAATCCTCACTTCTGACTCCTCATTGTCGACTCCTCACTTATACCTCCACGCACTACTGACATCACACATGTCTGTTTAACAACCGAGTGATTTTTTGCAGTCCCAGTAATTTATGTCATCATCCTGTCAATCGAATTCGAAGTTATGTTGTGAGTCTCTATATGGAGTAGAGGTAAATCAGTATGTGTCCTTATACCAAGTCGATACTCCTACTTGCTCTCAGCTCTAGATGATGCACTGAATCAGGGTCCAACACAAACCCTTGGCAACCATTTCTTTATCCTCTTGACATAACTTGTATATACTATAAACAACAATGATTTCTATGATCTCTACATGATTCACATCTAAAGTCAAAGGTCTTGAAGACTGCTACAATACTCGCTATCGCGAGGCTCTGGTTTCGTATAGTTACAGTATAACCAAATTAGCTGGAGAGAAATTTTGCGGCTTAAAATTGTGAAGATGAAGGGTATCCTTGTCGTTCATCAGACATCATTATGTTCTTTCCTTTACAACGTTTCAAATAACCATTTAAATTGTCAACACGTGCATATATTCATCTACACTTATCACATCGAGATGTCATACGAATAGTGCTCCTCACGTACATACATTTTTCACCTCTCCCTGAATGTCGTAGCCATATGTAAATTTATTGCCGCATTACTTGCATGATTGTCTTGGAGCGAGCAAAGATCTGCTCTCAACATTTATAGATAAACCCTCACATTTATCTGGTACTCTCCGCAGATAACACTTGACAGACAATGCAGGAAAACCTTTACATGTTGCAAGATGTCTTTTCAAGTTGCTGCGACATAAAAAAATAACTGAGATTTGAACTTTTCTCATATCGACATAGTATATACTACATTCTGATGACAACCAGTTTCGTGCTGTCAATATTTTATGTTAAACAATGTCTTCTTACACTAGTGACACAAATAACGTTCCCGTTTCCTTTCCATAATCGAATAAGAGTATGTTCTCCACAGCATATGTTCACTTGAGACTCCAACGTTTGCACTGTTTTAGGTTTTATTTCGTATGTTCGGTTACAGTCGAATACGAAAAAAGATTTACTTTATAATGTGCGTGAACATACGTACATGCGTTTTTGCGATCAATATAATAACGAAAATTATAACGAAATGAACATTAAACGACTGATACTACAATCATATTTGCGTCACTTTCATTTCAAAAATGTCAAACTGCCTAGCAGTAATAAATTATTTTTTTTTTTTTTTTTTGGAATCATAGTTTACGATAAAATTACTTCTAATGCCGTGTATTCGAAGTAAAGAATAGTAATGATTGTTTAATACTACTTTACGTTTCTAAAATATGTTAACACTTATTGTTACTTACCGATAAATTTTTAAACTATGTTTATTTTATAAACCAATTTCATATTTCAAATAGATAAATTATATCTCCGGAGACTATTGCATCAATTTACGGCGATATTCTACCCTACTTGTTGTAAAACATGTAACTATAAACGAAATATGTTCTTTGTGTGTAGAAATTTTGAATAATGAGTATATTTATAGCTTTTCGCTGCGGCTTTTCACGTATACCTATGTGGTTCTCACATTGTTTTTCTACTGTATTTGTACTTTAAAAGAAGAATTATTAATGTTTATTTAGCCCTGTGTGATTTCTAATATTTTTAAAATGCGTTTTCGCCAAAGAAACAGGAAAAATATATAACTAAACACAATAAACACTCGAATGTTGCTGCAGACAAACGCGCATCGACAGCAAAAAAAAAAAAAAAAAGCCTCAATTTCTGCTTCGAAAGGCCCTTTGCGGGGCTAGATAAAAAAACGTATCTCATAATCTAATGCCACTTGAGAAGAGAAACTTGAAACTAATTTCAGCAAGGTACGACTCGAGAACTGACTTTTAAATCGCGCGGTTTCAAGACTATAAATACATCTCAAGATTGTCACCCGATACGGTCTCAAGACGAGATATGAGAAACGACTATTAATAAGGCCCCTAGTCCGGCGGAGGGGATTTCTGCTGCGACCACTAACTCCATGTTCGGGCAGGGGCAACCTGATTGCTGAAATCCGCTGCCTGCTGGCCTGGTTAAACTTCCGTGTGTAATGGCGCGTTCAGACAGGCTGTCATGCTGAGCTCTGGCCACGTCATCACAACAACATTTCTCAACAGACACACCGGATGGGTTTCTCGCAGGAAAGTTGGCGGAGACGAAGAGAAAGTAGGTCGATGTACGAAGTCGTAAAGTGCGGCGTTAAGATTTGTTGACACCGAATTTATTTGAGTTAGTTACTGTGTGTTCCGCGCACGTAGCAATAAGAACTAATTTGTTACTACAGACTGAAAATTTTCGCAAATTCGTTTATCCGTAGGCTAGACTTCAGAGTATTTTATTTTTAAATAAAGAAAACGTCAACTGCTCATTGACAGCTTGCCACCTCGGTGTGGAATTGTGACTGGCCTTACATTTTACTGCATGCTTATTATTGGCTCAGAGTCTTAAAAGAAGTGCAAAGTAAAGTGAGTAACAAATTACGAAGTAAAGTAAACGCATTTTAGTCCATTCACGGTCACGCTTCCATCTTTTCTGAAGCCCTGCTTAATTTCTACTGTCTGGATATTCCTCCGCCTCGTGCAAACAAAACTTAACCATGTCTAGGAAATTACACCAAGGGACAACGCACTGCTTTCTTGCGCACTCACCTTAACATTATTTGTGTAAGAACTATTTCTTGCTATGCATTACCAACAAACCAAATTTCTATATTTTTTTATTAATATCAATAATAAATGAAGTATAATTTATAGATAAAACTAAAATTAAAGATTAATTTAACCGAAAATAATAAACGTTTATGTTAACACACGTATAAAACGCTTGTGATATACGCCATGTTTAGAAAAGAGATGAACACGTCATATATACGATGATTTTCCAAATATTTGATTCAAAAAGTGCCAAGAAATCGCGAATCGTCTATAGGGTTTGAAGTCTAGCTCGCGGCCAAATTAATTCACGAATTTTTCATGTCCCTAATTATTATCAAACTATTTACGTTTTTTAACAATTTCATAGTTAGGCTCACACTTGGTCGACGCATGCACATAGTTATCGCATTGATAGGAATGTTGGTTTTGCGCATATACGAGGGAAAGATACAAAATAAGCAGGCAAGCAGAACGTAAGAGGGGTTTCCAAAAGTGCTCAAGTATCCGCGCGAACGACCAGAAGACAAAACTGTGAAGCTGTTGAAGGGCGGGGCATAAATGCACGTGTGTTACCTCTGTAAAAGCTTTTAATGTCGCAGTACATGTTTAGTTTTGTTCTGGATAATACACAATAGAACAACCACAACAGATCTGCTCACAGTTGACCAGTAACAGCTGATGAAAGTGGCGTGGAGAGATTTGGACGGCCGGTGAGGGTGATTGAGGTGAGAATGGAAAAGCGTTGGAATGCAAGGGCGAAGGAAGCGGGAAATCCCCGAGAATACCCGGCGACCAGCGACATCGTCCGGCGCGATTCTCACAAGCGACAGTCCGGGAGAGACCTCACTGGGAATGGAACTCTGTTCACCTGGGTGGGAGGCGAGTGAGCTGATCACTACACCACCGCGGCCCCAACAGCTGATAAAATCTGTTCACAAGGAAGCTTTTGAAATCAACCTCCGAAAAAAAGAATACTGCTCATGAGTTTATCAATGCTACTGTACGCTCTAGTATGTAGGCTCCTTTAAAGTTGAAAGTATGTGGCCATTGTGAGGTTAGTGTATCTTATTTGTACACATTAGAATACGAATATGCATATTATAGGCTATTCGCGGTAAATTGAGAACTTTTGAAAGCCTTCTCATGTGGAATAATAGCCAATAAATATATTTTATTTTAGCCTTAGGCGTTAACTTCCAAGTGCGGTGGAATATACACACTATGTTTATTACTTACATGGTAGTATTTATTTAAAAAGGTCGTTAAAGGATAAGAAATTGCTAAAAGGAAAAAGTAACTAGGGCCTCAGAAGTAGTCACTTTACCTTGAACAGCCTATAGTAACACATATACATTCCTGATAATCGCTCGGTTTCACCTGGATGACACATGAATAAAGTAAATTTTACACATGTCGAAGGTATAACAAATGCGAGGAATAGCGGATCCCAAGCAGGGCTCAATTAGATGTGATGAGCACGTATCCGCCGCGCTGCCTGCAGGACCTTGCCTCACCATGACGTGCCGAGCTACGTGCTACCCTGTCATCAGCGTGGCCTTTGAACCAGCGCACGGCGAGAGAGGATCGTGGGGAACTCGAGCTGCACTTCTGTCTGCGGGAAAGTCAACTAGCGGTCGAGGCGACGCCTATCCTGTAACTCCGGATCCCGGACAATACAACACATCCGCTGTCTGCTGGCTGGTAATTAGCGGCACTCGCGCCTGCTGCCCCGTGGCAAACTACGCGCGAAACATCGTGGCTGACGTCGTCATGAGAGCTCGCCGCCCGCTGGGACGTTAGACCCTCAGCGCGGGGGAAGTACAAGACCTCGTGAGGGCTCTTGTCCTCCCATTTGTATATCAAGTCTCGAGCCCAGGCTGTGAACAGCTAGCGCGCAGTGTTGCCAACCTTACTGTAAATAACTTTATAATAATTATGCTACTTTGGAAATAAAATATGCTACCTTTAGGAAAATTACCTTAAGTTATGCATGTTAAGGTAAGATGTATTGATTTTATGATACAATAATAAAAAAAAATGAAATCATTTATTTTAAAATAAATAACCAAAATTAAGTATGGCACTGAAATGAAATAACTTTAGTTATAACTTAGTTTTCATTTACGTTTATTTCGTGATTTGTATAAATAAACGTATATGTATACACATAATAATATTTTAAAATAAACATTTACTGCTAGGGAAGAGCGTCATCCTATGTTGGCAACATGGGACTAGCCCATCCTACCTGGATGTCGATCAAATAGACATACTGCGGCAAGATCAGCAGTTTGTTTTGTTTAAGGCCCCCTGTGTAGCACCAGGGGACCTGGTACCCATAACTCTTTCCTTTCCTTTCCTATCTGCGGGGAGAGAGGAGAGGAATTGTTCCAAAAACCCGAAATTTTGAAATTCAGAGCTTGATGAGAATCGCCGCGAAGTCCGGAGCCCTTCGTGCCGCCCTCCGACAACCTTCTCCAAACGAATCTATGTACACTAGTTTCACACAATCACAAGAACTATTGAAAAAAACATTTCCATCGTACATACGTGTTATGGAATTGTATGAAATAAAATGATATTCAAACTAAAGTTGTTTGCGATTCCTTACTTAAAATTTTTTTAGGAAAAAACTTGATCATTCTTGTGGTAGTAAATTATTTATTAGCTTACTTTGTTTTAATTTCTAGATGCTCAGGCAGCGCTGAGGTGTTGTATTTGAATAACATTGCTGTAAGAGTATATGTCCATTCATAGTTACATCCAACTTTTCTCAAACCGTGCTCAAGTTCTACTTTCAGGATAATCCTACGTCTCACGCAAACAAAGATTATCTAAGGTTAGAAAATTGCACCAAAGGGCAGCGCACCGCATTCGTGCGCAGTTAAATTTAACAATATTTTACATAAGAACTATTTTTTACTAGGCATTGCCAACACACCTATTTTCTTCCTGTTTTATTAATATTAAATATAATATAAATATTATAATTTTTAGGTAAAATATAAGTAAATAGTCAATCTAACCAAAGTAAAACACGTTTTCGTTAGCAGAATTATACAAATATTGTAATACATGACACATTTGGAAAAGAACCAAGTATGTCATACATGTGGTAATATTTTCAAAGGTGGATTAAAAAAGTGTGAAGAAATTGCGAATAGACTATACATACAATATTTTGTAGTTTTAGAAAGTTTAGCGTAAAAATGGCAGGACACAATCATTAGATCTGGCACAACATTAAAAATGGGGTGTGGCTGTGTTGGGGACACGGCCGGTTGTTTTGCGTGAATACGCCTGTCTACGTTGACGCGCTCGGACGCCTTGATGTTTATTTTAAGTTCCCGGCACCGCTTCGCTTGATCAAATAGTGTTTTATGGGTGTCACTGGATTGCTTTTGAGATGCTCTTTCCAACATTATACGATTTCTGTATTTCAACTTGGCATTTTGACGAGTATAGGCCGACATTATGTTATGTTTTCTTAATTTTTTACATTAAATACATGCAGTTTCACCATGACCACGCCACACAAATATGTTTATACACACAATCAATTGATCTTGATGAGAGCTGTAGATTGAAACATAAACGAGCGTCGTAGCGTTTCCTAGTCAAAAGTTATACTACACGGAAATTATGAGACGCGGCGAAACGAACCCAAAATTGCGCCCCCCCCCCCCCCCCCCCCCCCCCCCCCACCAACCCCCCACACGCGATGCTTCGCAGTTCTCACTCAACGTAACATATTATTTGATTCTTTGGCAATCGCGTGGAAGAAGCATGCTACAAGAGAGCAAGTAGGAGTTAATTAATGCGAGTTTGTGTTTTTCTATTTTTGTTAAGTCTATAAATCATAATTTACCTGCAGCTTTCAGGGTATAAAAATTTTACCAAGATATAAATCGTACAAATGCGGCCCGAGAAAATATGGGATAAGTGTTTTGGTCTCAACTCATTCTGTCATCCATTAATTTGTGATCTGCAATCGTGTAGCAATTTCATGTGTGCTGTGCTAGCGGCGAGAATGTGTCTTCCATCCGGTGAACAACGAGCTCCGAGCTCGGAGATTTAGAACCAACCACCGATAACAAAAGAGAAGTGTAAAAAATTACACAAATAACGTTGTCCCCAGGTGGGGGTCTCGAAGCACTGGGCACTAAGCCTTCGCTATGTACAGTGCCATACATAAGTATCCTTCACGTGCAATGTGTCCTCGATCGTGGACACGCTGAGTGAACAAGTTAGTCATTTCAGTGTAATTGTTTGCTGTTTCCACTCGGGTTCATTCGCTGCATACATGAAGCTGAACGTTGCCAGAAAACGCAATGGTAATAAGTAACGCCTCTTAGACTCCCAGCGTCGCCGTAGTTTTTCTTTTCAAGAGTGTAGGAATAAGCCTGATCCCTGTGGGGTAGCTGACAGGCCGTACACAACTGTGCGTGCGGTTGCAGCACGCAAGGGGCAACTGCAGTAAGTCCACCCCTATACCTGCAGGTGTGTTCTCCGATTGAACGTCTTGCTCTACATATCCAGAGCATGTTGCAAAGACGACGGACTTGAGATACCAATAGCGGTGGTTGTATACACATGGAAAAGGCTATTTGTTACTGAAACCATTGCTTTGCTTTGCAAATAACTAGGCCTACGGGCAAAAATATTTAGCATAAGGTAAGTAAGTAATTTAGTCGCGAGTTATAATTACAATTTATAAGCAGTAGTACAGTTTCTCACATAAAGTTAACTCGTTGCAAAACCTGAATAGCTAAAAATGCCCTATGATGTATAGTCTATTCACGGTTACATTCAACTTTTCTGAAGCCCTGCTAAGTTTATACTTGCAAGCAAAGCGCAACCTATTCTAGGAAATGACACCAAAGGGGCTACGCACTGCATTTGTGCTCACTCAATGTAATCATATCTACATAAGAACTATTTCTTACTAGGCATCACCAACACACATTTTTTCTCACCTGTTTTATTCATAATATTTATAAATGAAATACTACAATTAATATAAGTTCTAATTTAACTAGCAATACGTTCATGTTAACATAATTATTAAACACTTGTTATACACAACAGATTTAGGAAACCGTCAAGCACTTCATACATGCGGTGACTTATCAAAGGTTTGACTTCAAATGTGTGGAGAAACCGCGAATATAGTACACGCGTGAAATCTGTGTTTATTTCATCTTACCAACCAAATAGGTATCATATGGCGACATTCGTATATTAACATTGCCACCTACCTGTTACTTCGTAGACACTCGATCACTGAGAGACGAGGTCATTTCGTCACAAACACGATCGTACTAATATTACATCAGTTTATACTTCACGTACATAGAAAATTAAATTAATTAAACATTGCCAATTTCTCAAAAGTCTATGATATGTACAAGACACTGCTTACGTAATTTGATAACACTGAAATACTCGCAAACATAGGCGGTGTTGTAAAAAGGGTAGAGCAGTTGCGCTGTGCCATACAAGAGTGCGATAAGGGCGACGCTGACTGGGGAACCAAGGGCTCTCTCTTCTCTACAGCCCAGGCTCTGGATTGGCGTGCAGTCCTCCCCCCGGCCGCATACAGCTGGTATTTTACTGCCGAGGATTCTCTAGCAAAGCAGAATACCGCCCCTTAAAATTTGCGTATGTTAACCTTGCGATAAAAAAAAACTGTTTAATCACTTTTAAATCTTCTGTTTCGTTGAGCAGGATGTATCGAATGTCATATTCTGAACTAGTGTGAAACGTGATTTCTTATCATATGAAAAGCAGACTGCCAGTAGGTTTCTGTTAACGACGTGTATTTCAAACACTGTGTTTCGCAGTTTTCGACCTCTGCATCCGCAGCGCTGTGTTCACTGAGCCACAGAACAAGTAGCTACGTAGGATAGAATTTGAGCAGTGAAATGTTTTATATAGGCACGTTCATCCGCTGATCAGCGAAACCTTAAAAAAAAAAAAATTGTGAATTCATAGTACGGTAGGTTAGGCACGCAGTCTCACGTATAGTCACACAGATTTAAGCTGTTTGTTAATTGTTTGTTGTCATGAGGGAAAGCGATGACTGGGTCTGCATTTCATTGCTTGTTTATTATTGGTTCGAGATGATCCACAAAGTGCCAAATAACGTTGGAAACTATTCAGAAATAACATAGGGATACGATTTTTTGGAGTCTTTGCTTATGAGAACTTACCTCAACAGCACTGATGTCGCATACATAGCACTTGAAGTACGATTCAGCATGTTGAAATGCAGTTTTTTTTTTTTTAAAGAAACTATTAAATTTGTTTTAATTATGTTAACCTACAAAAACATATCCTGATGACAGAATGGCACTTTCAAGATACCATGCGTGCAAAAAAAAAGCCTCAAAGCATTATTTAAAAATGACCTTACAAGACTGCTGTATCTTCAATAATGACACCCAGGCATGACGAAGCTTCGACAGAAGAAGGTATTGAACTTTACTAAAGACGTTCTATTAATTAAATATTTGGGTCACCGCTTCAAGTCCCACAGATACACGCAACACGACGATAACATTGCACGTCAGCTCAGAGCCTTGCGCGTAGAGGCGACGGAGCACTTGATGTGCGCGTCAGTGTCGCCCTTATCGTTGCCGCGCTTCTCGACCTCAAACGCGAAACAAGCTCTAAGTGAATGACCAGCTTGATAGCTACTGCTAGTAATACGACACATTACATTAGTCATTATACTGCAAAAGTGCAATATTTCACAGAGGCGACACTCCTCACTTTAATTATAATTTCTGTGTTCCATAGTACTCTTATTTTGTTTTCCGTATGAATGCCGGGACGGATTCTTGAACAAGACGTTATCCGCTCATTACGCCAAGCAGTTGATTCCGCCTTTGGCGACCCGCTGTCGAAGATACGATTGTGTTCAAAGTTCAGCTTTTCATAAAATTAGTTTCCCAGAATGTCGGACCTCTCCCCCCTCCCCTCCCCCTTCCACTCTTCCCACGATACCTGTGGGGAGATTACATTTCTGATGCACGGAAGTGTTCAAAACCTCGATGTTAAGGGCCGCCCAAATCTCTTCACTCACTCATTCACTCGGTGCTAGAACAGTTACCCGGGCAAAGCAATGTCGGATCAAACTAGTTGCCACGTGAACACAAGAGCGCCAGCGATCTCTGTTGCTGAGAGCTTGGTGGCAGCATAGGCTAAATAAGAGGTAGACCGATCTGCTGGCTGCGCACAACCAAACTCGGTGTTCCAGCATTGAACTGCTTTTCTACCAATGCGGCTAACAAAAATGGCGTGGATTGGGTTTGAGGTTAAAACACTGTTTAGTAAACAAGTGCTTTTGAGATGAGTTTATACTTCCTCTAATCAATTTTTAATGCTTTTTGATTACATTCAAACTGGTAAACGTATTTTATTAATACAACAGTGCTTGTCATTTAAAAATTAATATGTAAACAAACACGTTCATTACGATTGACCGTGTGACTTTGACAGTTGTGTAGGATTGGGGTAGGTCAATGTTGGGTACATGCGCAGAAGACGAATAAGCGGTCTACTTCATTTTTAGTCTATGGGTAGTATCAGTTGTTCCTGAAGCTTCAAACTGTTTTTCAGCCTTGCGAATGAGCGTGTCTTTACGTCTGTACACGCCGTCCGTGAATCTACCTAGCAGTTTGATATCATCCGTGGCGAGGTATCCAATATGTGCTCCGAGTCGGCGTAGCTGTTACCACAGACACGGTAGGAAACAAGATCGGAATATAATTCATTCGCCATGCCCATTAAATCTTTAAAAAAAAATTAGGGGCTACATAGTTGTCTAGACTAATTTTTCCAGTGTTTCTTAAAAATGGCACGTTCTCAGTCACCTCTAACTATTACGAGAATTTAAAAACTTATTTTATACTTTCGGTTTTTATGATAACTTATAAAACTGAAACTTGATAAATACATGCCAATTTTGAATCGTCGCTATTACGAAGCCCTCACAGACATAAATTTTACTAGCTATCGCACTTAGCTCGAAAATATTGGAAATAGGTTTTCTTTTAAATCTAGACATTTTCTTAAAATGTTCATATTATTTAATGACTCGAGTGTATCTCCGTAAACATTTATATGAAAGTGCCACCGCCCTGAAGAGAACCGTAGACTAATGTAGTTTCACTATTTTGACCTTACGAAAATCCACCACAGAAACAAAAGGGAGAATATAATTCAATATCGACCATTCGGATCCGCAGAGCACTTAATTTCGTACATATTACACAAGAAGCTGATATTTGACAGGCGCTGTGAACCGCTGTGCTCACAGCCTAGTAACCTTCCTTGTAAGTGAATCTAGTAACAGTGTTCTTGTTCCAGGTTATGACTCGCTCATATCACTATCACCGAAGACATCGTCTGTAACTCATTGGCTGTGACGACAGAATGAGTACTGTGCAAATTTACGCGCAACAGACTTAAAAAATTCTTATTCCAACGCTTATTAATATAAATTAAAATTGAGTCTGAAAGTGTAAAATATACAAATCAAAAAGTGGAATGTATAACAGGTTACGTCTGAAATGATATGTAACTATACAGTACAGTAGGTCTGTGCAAGATGTCCAGAAATATAATCTATTGTGAAATTACAAATATGAGCTCTATATTTGAAAATGTCTTCGAAATTAAATGTTACAAAACAACTCATCACTTGTTACAGAAATTTTAAAATAAACACGCAGGTTGTATCTGAAATACTCAAGTGTTATAAAATAAGATTTTCTCACAAATTCGCATTTTTTAAATTAAGCCTACCACATTCTGCGTCACTTTTTTTATTTAATTTTATGATTTAATTTTATTTTAAAATTGGGTCAGCTTGTAGAAGTTTCAGCTCTTTAGGAGAACATCGCACGGTACATTTCAGATCATTATTATCAAAAAATATAGAAGTTACGAGGGTTTCGTTATTTAATCATCTGTTGCAACGCTACGTACAGCATATACTGTAGTTTAGCCAGAGCATGTTATGTTAATTGCCACCTTATTATTCAAATAAAGTACATTGTTGACACTTTCATTACTGTTTTATTAAGTATAAAAAGCAAAACGAATTACAGACGTACAGGCGTAACATTCTTTGTACTAGAGAGTACAGAGAATAACACATTTCACTGACATTTCTAACTTCAGCTTAGAATGAACGATACATTCACAATTACTTTACAGTTTCACAACACATTTAATTAACGATTTGTTGTTTCATATAAAAGCAGTTTAATCAGGCCTCACTGAATAAACCATTCACAGATATATATATATATATATATATATATATATATATATATATATATATATATATATATATATATTACCTAGCTGCAGTATAATGATCAAAACACTCATAAGTAACAAGGAATATAAGAATTTTCGTGTTAGACGATAGCTACGATGCACTTGGAAGTCCTTTTAATATGAAAGTCTTAGCTGTTTATTCACTGGTGGACAACAGTGGACAGCTGGTTTCGCCCTTGACCATGTAGCAAGGGATTCGAGCATTATTTCCTTGCAGGTTCATACTTGGTGCACACGTAACAGAACACGTCTTCCGAGTATAACTCGTTCTGGAATACAGTCGCGGATTTTCCCGGTCCTTGTTCGTTACCCTCAGGGGACATGGATAGAGAGCACTTGCCAACTCCGCAGTAAAAACTCTCTGTGTTGCAGCGCTGAACAACCTGACTGCCAGTGGAGCTGTCAAATCAACTGGCTTGTAGTAATGGGCCGGTATGCAGAGAAGAATCTAATCGCCACTGCCACTGCCACTACCACTACAAACAAAGGGTAACCGCCAATAATTCTGCAAGTTTCGTATGCTCAGTCACATCAAGTGTTAGTCCGCCTTGCTTTTTAAGTGTAGAAATCTAGTCGCCGAACAAACTCCCTAAATTACCATGATTTTCTGCAAAATGGCGGTGACAAGACCCGTATTCTACTAATATTTAGAGTTTCCATTGTGTACGGGACTCCATATTCACACATTCCTGTTAAGAGAATGTATTATTGGGACTGGAACACTACATATACGAGTATATTGTAATTTTCATACAGATTCGTTTCGCAAAAAATAACGCGCAATTCGTATGCAACAGTAATAAATACGTTGCAGTCACTAGATAGTGCTAAAGTTAATACATTTTATTTATTACTATAGGTTTTTAGTATGTAAGTATAAATTGTATAAATGTATACGCATTAATTTATAAAAAAATAGTAAGTTTACAGAATGTCTATACTTAAAAAATAAAGTACGTTTCTACAACATTAAGCATATTATGCAAGTATATTAACGTTCCTGCAAAGTATATTTACAAAATTGTACATTTACTTGGCGTTTAAACTTCGTCGATTAATTAAAATAGCAATGAAATGACTTATGTTTGGTGCTGGAGCTGTGTGTGAAATACTGCTAGTAATTAATTAATGCCTTACCTCATAAATCCCTTTAAAAATCTCGTAAATACATTATTTCATAAAGTTTCGTTAACAACATCTTATAAATGTCAATTCCACATATATTTATTAGTTGACTGGCAGTATTTACAATTCTACTTGCGTTTTCGGTTGATCCCAGCATATAAATGACATTTTTAAACGGTATAAGAATAATAAGCATATTTCGAGGAGCAGACCTCTCCATTTTATTTCTTACGAGAAGACGCAGATGCCATAGTTTCCGCGACTTCCTATTGGTTGAGATCTACTGACGTCATTAAATTCGGGCAAGCTACTGTATTTTAGTATTTAGTAACCATCTATATTAAACTTCATGAAGCTGCACTCGGCAAAACGGACTGAGCATACTAAATTTAGTGACGTATGGAATCTCCACGACAGGAAGTGTTAGTGGTGCTTCATTTCTAGGCGAGTCTGTGCATACGGCCCATTATCAGCGAGCTGTTTAAGGCAACGTGTGGATCTGAACTGTTGGGAAACTTCCTCTGGCTGATATTTACTTCTGAAATAACACACTTATACCAGGGAAAATAACATTTTTATAAAAGCACGTATCTGTTGAAAAATCAATTAAAAAAATAGTACACTTCGTGCCTGATTACGTGGTCTAGACATTCTCCTAACAGTTCGTGAGACGATCTCTAGGACATACAAGTGCGAATATCAGCCGCCATCTTCAGTTAATGGATCACACGCAGTGCCATGAAAATTCTATGCAATTTTATGAGCAACCAGACTTCAAAACACATGTAAGTTACTTATGCAGTTAGGAAAATGTTAATCAGACATGCGCTAGATGAACCTGAGTCAATTACAAACCTCCAGGGAAACGAGGTCCAACTAGGCGTGTGGTCGTACTTTAGCAGTCCTGGTACACTTTGACCTTGACGGCAAATTGGCGGAGTAGGGTTTTATACCGATACTTATTTCATAATTCAAGCGGGTAAAATGAAATACCGAAGTAAATGTAAATTCCGACACTTTTATCTTTCACAAATATATATATTACTTAAATTACAAATATTATATTTTATTATTTACTTTGGCAACCAAGCAAATGAACTGAACAACAAACGAACAACGCTAGCATGACCTTGTACCTTGTATGGAAGACAGGCTTCGGAGCAGAGAATAGTGGAGGGTGGATTTTGGACAGGTCCACTGCAGTGTTTCAAATTACAGAAAGATAGGTAGTTTTGACTTTCAACTTAGTTGTAAAACCTGCCATTACGGCAGTTTATCATCCGAATGTTTTAATTTATAAATTTATCTATAAACGAATGTGCCCTTATTTATAAACAAAACGTGCACGCCATTGAAACGTTATTAATTGTCGGTCTTTGTGGTTCAATTTCCTTAGCGTCGCTATATAAGCATAAGTAATTACTGATTGGAAATACACGATGCTTGGGCAACATAACAATTATTCTCTCAAAGCAGCGACAGAACGTTCCAGCTACACTACACCCCTAGGACCAACTCCCGTGTTCACTGAGGAAAAACATAGTTTGAGCAAAATTTATAGTGTATTTGATTGTATACAAACAAATTAATACGGTTGATAGATAGGACGAAACATTTCCTCTACGAGAAAATTTTGCTGCCCCTCAAAAAATCTTATTTTGTCAGATCAAGTGTGTAATTCATAAGAAGAACAAAAACGATTTTGTTGAAATTTAAATCTTATTCGTTAAACGAAATTTTCTGATAAGGCAGCTACGTATTTTTACAAACAATAAAATGGGAACCACTCACTGGTAAACGGACAAGTCGTAAGCCATGAAGAAAATTAATTTGATTGTCTGACAGAGATGAGAAGATGTCTCATATGATCGGCCAATACAATGCACCTTGAATGCAGGACAATCGTCCTGCAAAAAAAAAAGTTTTGCAATTTTGCAATTTTCAAGCCGTAAGGGAGACAATATCCGTCACCTGACAGTGGGAGACTGTCACAGCATTCTGTTTACTAATACTATATGTGCGGCAGATAAATGAGCGCTTCACTTCGGTAAACATATTTAATAACTTATCATCAATTTGTCATATTCACACGCACAAGTATTTTGAGAGGACTGAATGGTGCATTGCTACATATTATCACAGTTTTAATACTACAAAATTTCTTGCTGACACAATACTTTAAAAAGGGTTGAAAACATCCAATTCTCTAACTCTTACTTGCAGTTTATAAAACATTGCGAGTTACGATAGTCATGCATTCAAGGTGCGATACGAGCCAATGAGGAGACAACCATCAGTGTAGGCGGTGTGCGGTGCCAGGAGGCAGCTGCACTGTAAAAAATAATGGGAAAATTACCTGACAAGCGTAAGGAAATATTCGTAAACGTGTGGGGGAAACATAGATTCCCTACAGGTAAGGAAATATTCGTAAACGCGTGGGGGAAAAATAGATTCCCTACAGGTAAGGAAATATTCGTAAACGTGTGGGGGAAACATACATTCCCTACAGGTAAGGAAATATTCGTAAACGTGTGGGGGAAACATATATTCCCTACAGGTAAGGAAAAATTACCGCAATCTGGAGTAAAACTCTCATACATGGTAGTGCAAAATCCCATACACAGATGGGAAAATTACCTCACGACGCGTGCATCTCTTCGGCATTCTTAACGGCTAAGTGGGAGAAGGGGCAGAAGAAGTAATCCTTCAACACGCTAATATTCACGGATATTGTCACGCTGTCGTCGTGGTGCAATGGATAGCGCATCGACCTATCGTGACAGATGACCATGGTTCGCGTGCACCCCCCCCCCCCCCCCCAGCAAGTGTCGAGGATTATAGTATTAAGTTTCGGTTACTGTTCGTCAGAGTATGTAGGTAATAAAAAATTAACAGTACTAATACTCTAGGATATTATTAAATACCGTTTTACTATACAATATAGTCGATTTTCCCTTACCCTCCCCACTTTTGTCAGGTAATTTTCCCGTACGATTAGGGAATAATATTTTACTTGTTATGTAAATATGCTCTACATTTAAGAGGTAGTTTTACCTTACATATAGAACTAATTGGCTTCCCTTACATGTACGGAAATTTCCGCTCAATTTTTTTTACAGTGTGAGTGAGGCAAGGACTACGCAGGCAATGCTGGACGGCGGCAGCTAGAGGTACTTGCTGGCCTGGGAGACTAGCGTGACCACAGAGTCGAGTGTCTCCTGGCCAGTGGGAAGGATCTGGGCGGCAGGCAGCACGAAGCCGTACCTGCCCGTGTCCCTCAGCTCGTAGGCGTAGGCGAAGGGTACGTTCGCCGACCCTCTGACCCAGTCCACGCTGCTGCCGGGCGCCACATCTGTACACAAACCTGCCCTCAGTCTCCCGACAACGTCCTTACACTCCTCGCTTCCTTAGCTACACTTGTATAGGCTATTCACGGTAAAGTGCACTCGTTCGGAAGTATACCACACCAGTATAGTGAGAAAGAGCCGGTCGTCAAGTGTTTTTCCCATGCATCCACGATAGCAATCCTACATTTACTCAGGAAATAGACAAATGCGCATGGAAGTTATCAATTATGTACAGAAGCGGTGCTGAACATGCCTATGTTTGCAGCCTAATATAGTGTAGTATTTCCATACAATGTATAGGTAAAAAAACTCGCATTACAATTTAGGAAGTTTACTAGGAAATATTTACAGTGTCAGCACTTTTGAAAGTCCTCTCATTTTGATTAAAAGTCAATAAATATAATTGATATTAGCCTTAGACGTTAACTTCCCGTTGCGGTGGACTATACACACTGTGTTGATTACTTACATGGCAATATATAGTCAAAAAGGTGGTTGGAGGATAAAGATAGCTGAAAGTAAAAAGTAACTTGGGCCTCAAAAGTGCTCACTTCACCGAGAACAGCCTATACCAGCGAGCTGGCTTTACACCACATCCCCACATGTGGGCAACCTGAAGGACGCCGTTCATTGGCGGCTTTTCTCGGAACTATCCCATTGTTCCCCCAACCTTGCATTCCATCGCTGCTCATTTCCACCCCTATGGGCGAAATGTTAGGAATATCAGAAGGAAATTCTAAGCAAATTTCGTTTATCTTTAAAGTGGCGTATGGGACTACATCGTCTTCCAAGGTGGAGACATGACAAAAAAAAATACAGTATCACATGTGCATAATAAGCATACTACGAATGCTTGCATGAAATTTCGCTCAGCATATGAGTATATGATTTTGAAAATCCGGCACATATAAGGAATGTTCTATGACACAAACACCTTATTCCCTGTTGATATAGTTTTCTTTCCTAAATAAATCGTAGTATATATTTCAGCTTCATTCGAGAGGATCACAAAATTAACTATGTAATAAAACGAAATATTAAATCATACAAAAGGATTTTTCTAAAATACTTGAGGATCTCGTCCTATTTATAAAGCAGGAATATGAATTTAAATATGAACAAGCGATATCTAGGAACAGTCAGTTTCTCCGAGAAACTCGAAGCAAACGGTATACTCCAATAACTTTTACACAACCCAGCAGTTCTTCTTCTGCCACTGGCTGCTGTTTGCCTGAAAATCCTTTTTCCACAACTCACGAGGGTCATTCAGAATCTGGCTTATTGAATTTCGTTACTTGCGTGTAAATAGTTGATGCTTGCCAAAACATAGTAAGCCGATCAGGAAAAATAGATCTTTAAAGTCATTTGAAGTGCATATCGTCTCGAAAGTTACTTGCGTAATGTCACTGCAATTAGCTACAGCTTGTTTCGAGAAGTGCAAAGCAGAGCAATGTAAGGTGGTATAATCCATTCACGGTTACTTCAGCCTTTTCTGAAGCCCCGCTAATGTTATACTTTCTGGATATTCCTTCGCCTCGTGCCAACTAAGCTTGACAAGCCTGGAGAATTACACCAGAGGGACAACGCACCACATTCGTGCGCAATCAGTAGTAATTATATTTTGTATAAGAACTTTTTCTCACTAGACGTTACCAACGTACATATTTTCTCCCTGTTTTTAATTCAAATTGTTTATCAATGAAGGATTATGATCTATAGATAAGATATTAATGATATTTCAATTTAACAGGAAGCAAAGTAACTTTTATCAACACCAGTATAAGACGCTTGTGATACAGGACGTATTTTGGAAATAACTAAACACGTCATACATGGGGAGATTTTTCAAAGGTCTGATTCAAAGAAACCGCGAATGGACTATAGGAAGTGAAGCAGTTGGCGATACTCACACTCAACGTTGATGATGCTGCCCACCTGGTACGTGGTGCCATAGCGCTTGGCCAGGGACGCCGCAGCCGCCTTGCCGACTGTCAGCTGCGGACGAGAACACACACACTTCCTTACACATGCACACCTACTATCAGCTATTTACGGTCAACTGAACACTTTCGAAAGCACTGCTTAAGATATACTTCATGTTCACTCTGTATTCTTCCGCCATATGTTTAAACTGGCATTGCCAATGTCCGATCACTTTATTCATGTGATGTTCAAGCAATGCTGTGAATTGATGAGAAAATTATATATGTTAGATATCTGACAATTCTTGAACTTAGATGCATTAGAAAACAGATGAGCTGGATGTAGATTCTAGTATCATAGATCAAAATGGAGTCAAGTCTACACTGCAATGATATTATGATGGATGGTGCATTGGAGAGAAGTACTGTTGCTTGTGCAGATAGTCTTTGTAGCGACCCTGTGATTTGTGCGGCCCTTCATAGAGCACTGCTGCTTATCGTCGTACATGAATTGTTCAGTCTTCTACAAGATACCCAAATATCATAATTGAAGACCTGCAGATTATAATAATATGTAATTTGAACTCTGTTCGAAGAAGGATAGAAAAAAATATCAATTTTTTGCTGATTATGTAAATTTTGTTAGGTGTACAATAAATTTTATGTAAATATTGTGTTGTGTTTTATTTATTTTAAAAACCTTTGCGCTTTGTATGAAAATTATTTTTAATGAAAATACTTATTTTGAAAAAATAAAACAAAAAAAAATTAATGATGACAGTTTACGTCCTTTGCAGGAATGGTCAATGTCACCATTCGGTATAGGTCGATAGCAGGCAGCATAATCGGGAAATTAACGCCACCTATGTGCTGAAAATATAACCCAACATGGACGGCGCCGACAGCGCAACCTATACTTTAAAAACATAAACAAACATGTCTGCCGCCTGGTGGCTGCATCGTCAATTCGCCTGGGGGCGATTATTAATACACTAGCGCCACCTAGGTGATCTAAAAGTAACCATACGAAATACAAGATGGCGTCTTCCAGCAATCTATAAACAAATGAAAAAACCAAGATGGCTGCATACGATATAATGGGGTTAGGTGAAGGGTGGTTGGGGTGGAGACCTGCCGGATAAACAGAAAATAGCAATTGATGGTTGGGATTTAGTCGTCTGCTTGACGTGGGGCTTTAGGGGAGACTTCGGGAAATGTAAGTTTTTAAAATAAATTTATTATTATTGTTTAATTATTATTTATTTAAATTCTTTATATTTTCAATGTCAGTGGTCACCGGGGTCAGTGTCAAAAGTCAAGGTTACCGACATCCAACATGGCAGACGAGATGGTTGCCGGTGGACCAAAACGACAGAGCTAGTAGAGCTCCGAGCTCCGACGCCGAACGCCGATGTGCCAGTCATCCAAATCATTCTACTACCAACTCCTGCTAGTGAAAAGTCTCTTCAGAAATGACAGAACTGGAATTTGATAACCATTTAAGTTAACTGCAGTGTAATAGAAAGATTGGCACTGTGCTCACCAGAGTATCCTCATTGGACGGCTGGGCACTGTAGATGCCATACGGAGCCAGTATCTTCTGCCCGTAGCTGTGGAAAGACAGGTAGATCTTCAGGTCACTCGTCAGGTTACTGACAAACTTTGACAACGCCGTCGTCTCCACTTCTGAGAAAGCTGAAGACCCGCTGTAAGTCTCCGAGCAAGGTATGGTGTTAGAAATATCATCGCCCTCTGGAGAAAAAACAACTCAGCATAATGAAAAATGTGACCCCCGAAGCGTGTACTTTACAACATTTTCCGTGTCTAGGTTTTTCCCAGTTAACTTTTCCAATCACTATTAATACACCAGTCCCAGAATTACAATGCAGAGAAATTACAGCACCTTAATGACGACGCTTCAGTCAGAGTGAACGCAACTACTGGTGCTACTGTGGTGACAAATTATTTAATTACCGCGTCGAGGCGCTTTACTTTGAGGATTTTGAGCAAGTTTTCAGGGGAAATGTTCCCACTAGTTGCTGTAAAAGTGCCAAACCTTGTTCAGCGCTTTGATGAAAGGGTAGCATGAAAGTTAATATTGTATTTCAATGCATGAATGTATATGAATGTATTTGAAAGTAATGCCAGAAAAGGTCCATAGAAAAAATCTAAAGTAGAAAACTTTTAAGCCAACTAAAATCGCTGATCAGTACAAAAAAAAAATGTTTCTGTGATGTACGTTCCTGAAAAAGAGCCGCCTTACCATTCCAGTGGAAGGCCCAGTTCCTGTTGAGATCGACGCCGTAGCACTCGTCGCCCTCGTAAGTGCCGACGGGTTTTCTCGACTTGCGCCACATGCGGTTCTGAAACACGCAACATTTATCAAGATGTCGTTCACATCGCGAGGAGAGTACGCACTGTCAGTAGCGATTCCAGAGACTCGTTTAGAAAGGGGCTGGTGGGGCACTGTGCATTACATACAAAACACATCCCCTTAAAGTCTGTTCACGATAAAGTGAGCACTTTAGAAATGAACCTTGGAAAAAAGTCACTGCCCCTGCATGCAAATATTTTAGTGGGCGCACGGTGTGACAGTCGCCCAGTAAAGTTAGTAACGATAGCGGGAAAGTAGTTCCTTATCTTAACATAAAATAAAAAGTGTTTAGTGACCATTTGTGATAACTAAAATCATTTATTTCACTTTCCGTTTTATTTTTTAATTCATCGAAGTGTAAAAATGAACCGATTTGTGAAGTATTTACTTTCTTAATAATTTCACAGTTTAATTTGACCAACGCATGAATTAAGTGATGAAGCTCATGGCAATATTAATTTTATATAAGGCGGAGGAATACACAACGTGTATAGAAGTAGATATTAAGCAGGACTTTCAAAAATGCTCTTTTTGCCGTGACCAGCCTATACCAGTTAACATTACATTTTAATGCAACATATAAATTTCAGTATAGTGGATAGGCTTATTTAAATACTGCTTTTTAAAACTTCCTGTTATTCTGCTAAGTTCATTTACTACCACAGCATTATTAATAGTGTAATTGATTTCAAGAACTATTTCATCTTATCCAATGTAAAACCATGCTCCGAGAGGAGTGGTCAAGTCCTGTTGCCCTCCTTCTGGATCCGCCCTTGCGTAATGCACACATATTTCTGCACTTGTGGTTTGTTGTCGGTCCCTGTGCTTAGCTCACGCAGTGATGGCTGCTGAACTGCTGGTGTTTGTTCTTTACTGCACACAGCGGTATCCTGTCGTGACGTAACAGCAGCTCGCTCCTGAGCGGCCGTTACAAGTTTAATAAAGTGGTAGTATCCATGCCATCTTCAATTTTTCTTACAAATCTTCGTAATGGAAATTTATTGCCAGACATAAAAACTCAAAGCAAGATATAACGTAGAGTACTTGTTAACGTATTTTTTTTTTAATTAGTACCGTTCCAGTTAAACCTGTATTTTCTCATGTAGGATTGACATTAAATAATTAGGGAATATTTGATAACGGTTATTGATGTGAAACTAATCATCTAATAAAAGTATGTTGGATTTAGAAATATCTGTCAAGATGTCCCCTATGCTTTGACTAGCTTGGTTTATAAATAACACCGAAAATTAAGTTATTGACAAAAGTACGTATATCCAAGATGCCAATGATACTTTCCCCTTGAGGCAGGACGCGCACTTACTAGGCTCGGCTCGGAACCGGTCTGCTCGGAACGGAACATGCCAATGTCCGACCACTTGATCGGACTACATCGGACTCTTGCAGTCCTACTCCCTACACCCTAGTCAGTTGATACAGCTCACGGCACAAGTAGACTGCTATATAAAAATGAGTAGTTCTTCCGACGAAGAAGAAATTACGATTGCAGTTGCGTGTAATGAGCTACAGAAACGATTGCTAAGATTCATAATATCTTTGTATCTTCAGCGATATGAGAAGATACAAGCACGCATCGTAAAGATGTGGTACCAAAAATATTTGTTTTGTAGGTATATTGTAGACACTATTACAAAATATCGAACTGTTTTTTAATCACATATTTTCTGCCAACTCTGCAACGCACTTGTGACTCACAGGCAGAGGCCTTAATAACCACGTTAAATCCATGTTACCCATCCCAAGTTTCGTGGGGGACACGGTGGCTGAGCGGTTAGCCTGCTCGCCTCCCACCAAGGCGATCCGGGTTCACTACCAGGTCGGGTCACACCGGATTTTCGCATGTGGGAATCGTGCCAGACGATGCCGTTGGTCGACGGGTTTTCTCGGGGATTTCCCGTTTCCCCCGACCTTTCATTCCGGCGCTGCTCCATACTCACCTCAATCACCCTCATCGGCTCTCAAGACCTCGATGTTAAGAGCCGTCCAAATCTCTTCACTCACGACGCTCAATTTTCGTAACGAATAACCTCACAAAGTTTGTTCCAGAAGTTCAGGATCATCCTGTGTGCATATACATATACACAGAATGTGTGTGTGTTTGTATACTTACATAGGCATAAGTGTGTGATACATTGCATAATGCACTTCTAGTAAATAGTGTCCTAAACAGAAAAATCACAGAAATTTTCTTTTTTATTCTATACTATATACGATGTGTATGTAAGTATATGTGTACATATGCTTACATACATACACGCATATATATATATATATATATATATATACACACACACACACACACAGAAGTCATGGCAACTATTGTTTATCTTCCGCAACACAGCTCTCTGCCACGTACAACAAAGCTTCCACCGTCCAGCAGTGAATGAATATGGAGAGAGATATTATTCTGATACAGCAGAGATCGGGTATCAGGACGTTTAGGAATTGTGAGCATAATGAATGAAGGAAGAATCACAGACCAGGTGTCACGATGGATACCACTCCATAGAGAACTGCGAGGTTGCGCAGTACGCAGCTGTCGAGATGACGTCGTCGAGGTAACAAGAAATCCGACAGTTGAGAATGACAACCGCAAACATTCGGAACAGAGAGACGACAGATCTCTATAATGAAGCATGCACAAAAATTCCGTTGATTCAATTACTTGCCTCCACTGCGCAGAACGTTCAAGTAATACACGTGATGTATGTGTACAGTGAGAAAATAAATATATTTGTAGAACCAATACAGGAACAGAAATTATGTCGTTTGTTGGTAGACTTTAGATATTGTTCATTTGATCTCAAGTATATTTCAGAATAAAATTTTAAGACGAAATACAAACATACAATTTTGCTATCAGTCAAATTTTATTAAATAACCTTGAATGAATTTGAAGCAATGTCACACTGTCAAAGATTTTCCCTAATGGACTTGATCGGATTTTTATTTAAACATTAATTTAAAAATTGCATCAAAATGCTGTGTTACCAAGCAATTCAATACAGGGCGTAGTGTTAAGAAATTTGTAATTTATTGTCACTTATAAATTACAATTTTTATTCACGTATCAGGCATAATTAATGCGTGATAAAAAAATTGTATTTTTTTATATAAAATAATTAACCCCGTAAACATGGTTCGTGTCTAGTTAGTGCTTGCTATTTTAAATTTTATTTGGGTTGGAAATAATACTTGTTTATCTCACAAATATGATTGGCTGAGCTCGTCAAACAGCCCAAAAAATTTAGAACAGGTCCCATATATAAAATATTTGATGGAAACTGGAGCCTTCCAACTTCTACAGACAAATATGGCGGGTTATGATATTTCGGTGACGCACAACGTTCCAACTTCATTTGGTCAAACGTATTTGGAGCCCAATTTGACAGGAAACTTTGACAGTATGACAAGGAATAGAGCACCGCGTCCTGTCCGTCAGCTCCTTTCAGCAGTGAGCTGAGTACACGTGTGGCAACAGCTATCGTGTATTCGCGGTTTCTTCACACTTTTCGAATAAAACCTTTTAAAATATAATGTCGTGTTTGGTTGTTTCTTAAATATTTCAAGTCTCACCAGAGTTTTATACTTTTTCTAACATAAAAATACCATAATTTTGGTTGACTTGAACTACTACTTATAGTTTATATATAAATTGTAATATTTCATTTATAGTTAAAATGTAAAAAAAAAAAAAAAAAAAAAAAAAAAAAAAAAAAAAAAACAGGTGTGCTGGAAATGCTTTGTAAGAACTAGTTCTTATGCAAAATATTATTAAAAAGATTGCGCACGAATGCGGTGCATTGTCCCTCTGACGTAATTACCTAGACTCAGTTAAGCTTTGTTTGCATGAGGCGGAGGTATATACAGGAAGAAGAACTTTAGTAGGGCAAGGTTTTAGAAAAGTTTGAAGTAACCGTCAATAGATCATAGGAGCGCAATGAGGTACATCATGTAAGGAAGGGAAGTTGGTGACGGCAGAGAGTTCTGCAGAGAGCTGGTGACACTAAGCACTCACGGTGGTGTGCGTGTAGACGTAGCCGTCGGGGTTGGTGGAGGGGAAGATGTACCAGTCGAAGCTCTCCGCCGCCTGCTTCACTGCTGAGTCGGTGCTCGTGAGCAGCTGGTAGAGCATGTAGGTGACTGTGGCGGGCGAGATCCACTCCCTCGCGTGGATACCTGCACACAGCAACACAACCATGCGCTGTGACCGCCTGCGGTCATCCACATCCTCTCACGTTGTGTGCTTACCAAACTCGCCTGCCCCCCTTGGCGAACCGGGTTCGCTCCCGGATTTTCGCATGTGGGAATCGTGCCGGGCGATGCCGTTGGTTGGCGGGTTTTTCTCGTGGAGCTCCCGTTTTCCCTGCCCCTGCATTCCCGGCACTACTCCGTACCTCACCTCGCTTCACCCTCATCGGCTCTCAAGACCTCGATGTCTTTTCACTCACTCACTCACGTCTCTCTCAAGCACATACTGCGTCTGTATGGAGTGTTTACATACACACGAAGTAAATTACATCGCAACAGAATAATCATTTAATATTCTTTAAAAAGATTTTAAATTAACGACTTGAGTATACAAATTTCGCTCTGAAAAGCCACAGTGTTATGTTATCAAAAGTCAATGCAACCGACAGAAAAAAATTCGACTGTTCTTTACAAGTGTGACCAAAAACAAATTTGATATAAATATTTTTTTTAGACAGCGTTTATAAAATTATTAACCCAGTTCAAGTATTCAACGTTGTGTTGTGTGTTGAGATAAGCTGTGGCCACAGTCAAGGGCAACCAGAAAGTGCTGTGATAACTGAAACCTGTACACTGTTTGTACTAGTTACATTACACAAACTACTCTCTCGTGCACGTATACTTTTCACTGACACATTCAAATAATAGGAATAAGTGTTTGAAATAAAAATGCTATGCGGATCAGCTAAGTTTCTAATTCATTTGGCAATAAGGTCAAATTTCAAACAACCCATAGTTCCTGCGATAGCCCTACAGGACTCGGGAGTCAATAATTTGCATAATATCGTGCTCGAATCGAGACATTTATCTATCGTTATGCATTAAAATCCTGTACTAGACTATATTTCGAGCACCTCTATGGACCAAAGATGAAATAATTTTACCAGTGGCTGACGCCTCTTTTATAACCTACTTTGCCCGAGGATGTGACAGGAGGACCCGACCAGACAGAAGAGTGGCCTCACCTCCCTCCACGAAGACGGCGCTGTTGCCGGCCTTGAAGGACAGCTTCACGCCGAGGATGTGGCGACCCTCGTAGGATTTTCCCGCCTCCAGCACCGTCACCTGGCTGGGGAACTGCACAGCGAGGGAGCGCAGCCACGCGTGGATCTGCAAAAACACGTCCATCGCAACTTTTTTTTTTTTTTTTTTTTTTAGCTTACTGGAGGCGGGAATAACCTGTCCATGGCTCCTGGTAACTGCCATGATGGAGTGGCGAGACGGCCGGGATCCGGATATCTCCCACAAAGTCATGGCAGGGTCCAGGGGAAGCGATATGTCTCGCCTTTCTCTTTATGGGAGAAATTGAGGAGATATCTTATTTAGCCATAATATAACTAGAATAAAAACTTAAGCATATATTTATAATTATACAAGCACCTAGGCAAATCGCCGCCTTGCCATATCCAGGACCCCCCAAATTTCCATGTCCACCGTAGTAATCCTTCAAAATTATTAATGTTCCCCTGGCAGTGGTTTCTAGAAGTATCTTCCTTGTTGAAATGTAATTACTAATTTAAAAAAACCTATCAACCTAGATAGTAGATAGAGTATGAATAATAATTACTATTAGTATAACTTTAGAAACTAAATAAATGTTCCTGTTGAGCCTTCACAAATAATACATCACGTATCAATATAAACGATAATATTCGGTATATTGATGTCGAACTACCCACACAGACATCAATAATACAAATACACACAAGAACAAATAAACTGAAGAAACAACACTTACACTATACAACATCTACACAAACAACATTACACTGACACCAACACAACACCGACACAAACATTAAACACGACGGACACCTCACAAAACGACACCAACAACCGTCGGCCCCTCTGTCTCCGGAGAGGAAGGCGGGGTGAGGGTTCAAGGGTGTAGGCAGAGGAATTTCAACTTTTCACATTTTTAGATTATAACGTAACGTTTTCTTTTAAAATTTAACAAATTTTATGTTTCGACTATTTTATAAATTTATTTTAAATTCAAGTAACTGAAACCAGTTATGGCCTTCGTCTGGGTACTGGTGCCATTTTAATATGTTCTGTTCTGCCCTGAAATATATACAGGAAGAGGCGGAACTCTACATAAGAATTCGGCAAGTGATCCTCTTCAAAAATTAGGAAGAAAAGATGATACAGGGATGTCAGGTAATTCGCGGATACTACGGACTGCACTACACGAATCTATGATCAACACTAAATAGATACGTTTTGGTAGCAATGCATGGAGCCCTACGTTTGTGAGAAAAAACGACATGAAAGGTCCAAAAACCAGTGTGGCAAATATGTGGTATTCCAACTAGATAAAGTTCAGGTGATGTGGCGATGCTGGAACTAACGTGTCGGTCGGAAGGCGTACGGCAAGAGAACGAGACGTTTGTATGTTGATGCTGCAGGCTGTGTTTAACGCGAAATCAAGTCATTGTATCTACTTTAATATCGTTTTTCTCGTAAACTAAGGGCTTCACAGTTTTTCAACAAAGAATAGTTTCTACGGAATGTCGTCAGAAGTCGGTGGCCCATTCGTCGGTCGGTCAAAAGTTAAAGTTAGAGATAAATGTGACGGATTGATGGATAGAAAAAAAGTTGCCCAGCGATTGGTAGAAGATCACGTGACCGCTTGACGGACGGGCGACTGACGGATGCAACGGATGGTTGTGAGTCCACCTTAACGGCAAAAACACAGGGGGATACTTCTATTTACCATGTCCGGTAAATTATAATTCGTATGTAACATCTCAAAAATGCTGGAATATTCCAATTTAAATGCCGAAATAGGGTTAAAATCTGTCCTTTATGCGAGTGGAGTTGATATCAGCGCCTAGTTTTTTATGTTATACATTTCGTTGTTCAGTGCCATAAGTTGAGAGATTTATCTTTCGTTCTGGCTGTGTTACTTGAGATAAACCTCTACTTCTGCTACAAATTAAAGTGTTGTGATACTCTTCCGGAATACTTAGGATGTAAATCGTTTAAGTATTTTCTATTGATTTTTAGATGAAAAATCACATGCCAAAGTTTATCGGAACAGCTCAGTTCCAGGCAGTTTTTTTTTTTTTTTTTTTTTTTTTAACTCTAAGGCGATGATGATGAGAAATACAAAGAGAGATAAAAAAAGGAGGTGAGCAGGGCGACTGAAGACGATATAGCTTTGCTCAGGGGGGGGGGGGGAGGGGTGACAGTAGATAGGGCTTACAATCGCATTATTTGAAGTAAGTGCCTGTGGAAACACCAACATAGACATTTTACCATTATAATTAATGATTTTACGGAACAGATTGGTTTTGAATCAGAGCTATGAGTGTTTTGTATCTCAAACATACTAATTTAACCTGCACATATTTCAGGTGTTGATTTAATAACTTACTAAAACGATTAGAAATATTTAATCCGTCTTTTGCACTGCTTGTGCAAGATTTATTCTATTCTGTTGGTCACATTTGGAGGTAACTTAAATATTTAAAAGACAGAGCTAACACAAACAGCACAGGTATATATTTAATTATTGCCGAAAACAGCATTCGGCAACTAAATGGTCTTAGTCAAGTAGGTTCTAATTAAGCAATTTTAAAACCTCGTTCTATAACCTCTCAAGAATAATTCAAGCTGTAAACATACTGTAAATGCTACCCGGCAATAGCCTAAAAAAATGAAATAAAATAGAGTATTTTTTTTTGTAAATAAGCTATTTTATTAAACGTTGAATACAACGTTATTATTAATTACTTCAATGAAACGTGTTTATCAGAAAGTAATTATTAAAAACGATTATTTTTGTTTTATTATACTAGGTGATTATTTTTCATAACGCGTGTCTGCTGTTGGTATCAATACAGGCACCTACCACCCACCCACCACCCCTGATAAGAAGATCGTTACAACACCGCAGTGTCCGCTCTTGTCTCCTTACTTGCTCTGTGGCTGGGCTCACCTTGTCGAGTTCGTAGTACTGGTCCCAGCTGAACGAGGCGTTGCTCTTCCTCCTCGGCTGCTCGTTGTGTATGAGCCTGCACAAACAATACCGCCAGCGGAACTCTTACACGTGGCACAAGCATGATCCTGGGTCACTTGACACAACTAAATATACAACTGAGTCAAGTGGGCTGCTCTTAACATCGGAGTCTCGGGTATGGAGCAGCGCCGGAATGCAAGGGTGGGGGAAAACGGGAGATCCCCGAGAAAACCCGCCGTCTGACGCGTGCGCAAATTCCAGAACAACCCCAACAGATAATTGACACCCAAGACAAAAAAAAAAACAAATACTTCAATTGCTCAGCTGAGGCAAAGTTTTTCGGCGAATTTCCGAAAAAAATATACACGTGTAAGGCAATTTTACTGTAATTTAGAGTTAACAATGTTTATTTACTTACTTACGAAAATATTTAATTTTCAGCCATACATACTAAAAAGTTCACAACTGTCACCAGCGACATACACAGGATTACTCACTACTACAACACGAAGGAAGCGATTATGTGGATTATTTCCGTAACGAATAATAAACCAGTACAATAATTAATAATCCAACAATAAGCCTTAAAAACAACAAAATTGAACATTTAATGAAATTAACGAATGAGAAGTTTTGTCTTAGGAAGAGTCAGCCGTCCATACTGTGTTGCCTTTGGAAAATATTCACAACTAGCGCGAGCGGTATTACAGTATGGTTAACAATGCTTCTGCTGGAGGACTTACAATTAAAAAGCATTTAAACATACACACATTTTTACAACAATGTGTACAACGTTCCATTATTTTTCTAGGTATGTAATTTAATATATGTCTGCGCTTCTGTATCTGTAGTCTGTAATTTCCAGGAGCTACGACTTACGAACTGATGTAGTATGAAGTACCAAAGCATAATTTTTAAGGTAAATAATGAATCTATTTTAAAAGTATGAATATCATATTTAACTAATGCTTCATTCTAATTGAAGTCTACAACGTTAGCATGAGGTATAATGAAAACTAATTTGAAAACAGCAATCTGAATATTTAAATTTAGAAATATTAAATATTAAAATATCCTGAAAATTTTTCAGGTCATCTCGAGGCGGTCTTCGCGGTATAATTTCCAACAACGGAACAATATTGGAGGTGGGATCTGACTAAAGTATAAGAGGCCCTGCAGAGAAAGAAGTGAATCTACGGTTAAATAGTTCCTGGCGAAGCTAACGTCCGAGGCACATTGTCGAGTAGTGCATTTTTTTATGTAGATGGACGGCTGTGACAAATATTCTCACGCGTAGAGGCTAGGTTATTCATTCAGGGACGTAACGTAAGAGGCGCGGTTTCTGGGATGCACGCAAGAACCTTTAGTCGCATGTTGCACATGTGTCAGGCGACTCTACAGGTTCCAGAATGTATTGAAATACGGACAGACAGCCAGATCACTATGGAACACGTAACGAGAAACATAAATTCAATGTGTCGACGCGTACGGCGTAGCTGTGAAACAAAACACATTTTGAAACACTATCCATGAGAGATCGGGAGATGAAAAGAAATGATGACAGTTTTCAATTTATTTTCCATCTCGTCACAGTTATGTTTTAAAAAAAAAAATTTATATCACTTGAATACACCCCGGTTGCTTTAAAACGCGGTTGGATGACTGGGCTATCCGTATTTGTAATCTCGAATCCGAACCACGTAGTCTTATGGTGCTTTTGGCACATTAGAGCGCTGCAATGTTGGAAGTCAGAGAGTTTCTACTGTGGAGCCGGCGTACTCAATCTACCGCAGATAACCTCGGCGGCTAGTCAGTGGTGTGAACACAGTAGCGTGACTCGCTTGAATTCAGCGTACACCGCCACTAATCCGCTAATATTCATCCACCGAAGTAATCAGTGAAGTGCCACCCACCTGCAGTGGAGTGGTTTCTTGGATCTGCGGCCATTTTGTGAGTATTCAAGGTAAAAAAGGCGGAATATGAAGGACAACTTCGAGGGCAGGGAGTGCGGCTGCTGGATGCGAAGACCAAACACGTGTTCACCGCACGATGAGGACTAGTACTTCCTCGAGGGTGGCTGAACATCGACTTGAGGAACTGCAGTTCTGAGGCGCATACGGTTTAAAAAAAAAAATTTTCATAAAAGGTAGATAGGCTTAGATTTGTAATAAATTATTAAATAACTTCCTTCAAAATTAAACCCCTCCTCCCAAATAACACAAGATTATATTTTAATTTAACTGCTTATATAACAGAGTTCACGATTTTTAATTGGGATCAATGTGGGGGAGGGGGGGATTAGAAAGATGTCCAACGATTCCATTTTCGGCCACTACCTGATAAGAGAAATGAATAACGTTATATAGGAAGTACATTAATTAACTTTAATTTTAAAAATATAATAAAGTTCAGTTATGGCCAAGGGCCGAGTACTGATGAAATTTGTAATTTCTTTGTTGCTGCTGTTGTTGTTGAGGCGCATAGGGGACGACATCTGTCTACTGTCACATACCTAAATTCATGCGGCCTAATTCTTCACACTGTCTGAATAATGCCTCTAGCGGACTGATGTCACTGCCCTGTAAGTCAGTTTTCGAACATTTCATTGCAACAAATATACAGTAATTGTGCTACAAAATGTCTAAATTAAACTGTTAGCGAGGCAACTTACACGACCACGTTTTGTAAGAACCTTGTCATTTAAGATTATTTGTCGTTTCAACTAAAAATTATTGACGACAATGATTATATTGTCTCTCTAAGTATTAGCTAAGTTCATTGCCAAGCACCAAATTATGACAAGACACTAAAACATTTCTAAAAAAAAGTGTAAATTATTTGTGATTTTAGCATTTAAATTCGTGACAAAAAGTCGTATTTATAGATTGAAATACCCGTACAGTTACAAGAAAACTGACAGAGAGTTACGAATTTCAGGGAAGTTACAATGTATAATATAGTTAAAACAGAAAACGTGTAAGGAAATATTAGTTTTGCAAGAAACGCTTTATTTACAGAGCATGTCAGCATTCGAACTACCAGGAAGTCAGCTAAGCAGTTCTATATATACATAACGAAATTACGCGTTACTAAAATATTTCTACGGGGTGAGTAATCATTTCTTCACTTTACTGGTTATGCAACTGTGGCGACAGACGAAATACAACGAAGCAAGAGTATAACGTCAATATTTTGTAAATCCGACACGTTCCTTTGTGGCAGTTACAACGATCATCTCAAAAATACACGCTGTTACAATCCGTCACTCTCTAGCTAAATGAAAGTATTGGAGTAACTTATTTCGAAAGTTTTAGAAGTCAGTTCTCACACCGGGACTTCAGTCGCGTTCAGTTCAAAAAGTTCGTCTCAATTCAGCCACTGCCATCCATTATGTTTACTTTTATCTTGTTTACTTTTACTCAAAGCTATTCGCAACTACCACAGAGAAGCCATTTGGTTGGGGAAGAACTTTTGCACGGCGCCGTTCGATATCATGGAAGGTTTAGGAGGCATGTTATTGTTGGAGACCTTTCCACTTGAAGAGCTTTTCTAGTTGTATCAGTCAAACCGAAAGTTTTTTTTACATTGCTCACGCATTGTGGTTCCAAACGTTCGTTCCAATTGACGAGTGTGCAGTGCGAATTTTTCTATTACATAAAATGATTTGATATAATAATAAATGCGTATGGGGGGGGGGGGGGTGGACCCAGGGCGAGGCAACGCTCTCCGATGACGGGCTTTCAAGTCGGGACCCGTAGGTGCCCGTCGTCCCTCCCTGAAAGCGACATGAAGTGAGACCCTAGGATGGAGCGGCGCTGGAATGCAATGGCGGAGAAACGGGAATTCTCCGAGAAAACCCGCCGGCGAGCGGCAACGTACAACACGATTCCCACATGCGAAAATCCGGGAGCGAACCCGTCGGGTATCGAGCCCGGATAGCCTAGGTGGGAGGCGAGTGCGCCAGCCACTGCGCCACCGCTGCAACTAAATGATTTGATAAGGCACCACGATAACGTGTACGAGACATTCTTATCAGTTGATAATTGTTCAACGAGGTATCTGTGAGAGTGGTTATCGGGCGTCTTGATGCTTGGAAGGCAGCACTGTGAGCTCGGTGCCACCGGCTGTATACACTTGGTATTACCAGACCAGCTCACTGCTGCGCCTCCAGTAAGCATACAGTCGTGCAATGAACACCAACCCTACTGGCGAGTGTTGGCAGCTATTGCTGTACACACACTTGTTAAATAATCTGCTTTCTGAAATACGAAACTAGGCTGATACAAGAAAAAAAAAACATGTTTAAATGCTTCATATAAACAACGTGTGCACTGTGTTTCCGCCTTGACGTGCAGGGTCGACATGAATAACAGCTGGCTGCAGTTGGCTGTGAGGAGCACAGTGTCGCTGCCTGGGTGTGTGGGGGGGGGGGTGGTGGTGTGCGTGCAGAGGCGGCGGAATGCAATGGCAGGGGGCTGGGGCCTGGAAAGGAAGCACCTCGAGAATACCCACCGACCAATGATAACGTCTGCCACTTCTCCCACACGCCATAGTTCTCGGCCGGATCCGCCAAGGATGAAAAATTGCATAGCTTATCGCAGGTTGGGTTCGTTCGCAGTCAACTGGACCTCGACGTTTACAACGGCCTTGTGTTACCCGCCCTGAGCCCAGGACCCAGGATGGCAGAGGTGTAGTGGTCAGATCGCTGTCCTCCAACCCCCGCCAGTCGGCTCACATTCCCAGGGGTAAAACCATAAATATATCATGTGACAAACATGGCGGACGTCGCTATTATCCCCTGAGTGTTTCTGGGTGCTCCCGCTTCCCCCACCACTGCATTACGTCGCTACTCCATATTAACAACCCCCATCGGCGCTGAAGACGCCGGCTGTTCACAACCGTCTAATGCCCGGTTGCACCATCGTGGTTCGAAACTCGATCCAAGATCGGATCTAAGATCGACATAGAAAACTGTTGCACCATTCGAGTTCAGAGTTCAACTGGAGATCGAGATAAAGTTCATTTCGAGCCTCCGAAATTGGCGGTTTGAAATCTCGATCCGAGATCAGCAGCCATCGTCGAAAATATAGTTTGAAAATATGCCAACAGATAAAACTACGTTTGATTGTTTTCTTCGGAAATAAAAAAAAAAAAAAAATTATTATACGCACTTGAATATTATTCAGTAAAATTCTTACAGCAATAATTCACTTAAAACAGACAAAACATCGCACATCTAGTTCTATCAATAGTGAAAAATACGCCTTCTTCCATGACGTCATATATTACGAACCAACAGCAAAATTTGTCTCATATTTAATGTGGATCTCTCACTTTAAAACCAAGATCGACGAATCGCACACGACTCCCTCATGCAGGTCGGCATTACAGAGAACTCCTGACCCCATACTAGCGATTTCACAAGCAACACTGATCACACAAAGGTGGTATGCAGTACCCTGAAGTACACCGTAGTAGTGGGTCCAACAGGAAGTGTGACATCTGGTGCTAAGACGCTTACATTCCAGCTCCTTCACTGTGCTGTCCAGTGTCCGTGCTACAATCGTGGTTAGACTACTCGTTTCCTAACAAAGTTATTCGAGATCGATTCCCGACAGGTCACAGGAGCGTCGGTGCCTGAGCGGTTAGCCGGCTCGCCTCCCACAATAGGCGAACCGTGTTCAATCTCTGGACCCCGGCCGGGTCACTCCGGATTTTCGCAAGAGGGAATTGTGCCGGAGGATACGGCCGGCCGGCGTGTTTTCTCGGGGATCTCCCGCTTTCCCCGTCCTTTTCATTCCGGCGCTGCTCTATACTCCCCTAACATCGCCCTCATCGGCTCTCAAGACCTCGATGTTAAGAGCCGCCCAAATATCTTCACTGACTTCGCTCACCCGACAGGTCACTCGGATTTAAGGATGTGGGAAACAGACCGGACATTGATGTTGGCCGGCTGGTATTCGGTTGGGCACACTTGTTTCCGCCACTGCTCCACCCTCACCTCACTTCACCTCCATCGGCACTCAAGGCATAATTTTAAACACCGCTGTAGGCAGTACAGCTGACCTCACCTCTGGACGTCATGGATGTACACTTGGCTGTGCAGGTGTAACTTATTGATCGTCTCCTCGAAGCTGGAGAACATGCGTGGAGGCACCATCACGTCCACCGTTCTGTTCACATCGTACACATCCGTCCAGAAAGATATCTGCAACACGTTACATACGCTAGTGGCGTATCCTACACTGCAGGTCAAGGAACACCTGACTAAGCGTTTTCCATATAATTTGCTCTTTATCGCCACTCCAAACAAACATGTGCACTTTTTGGCATTTGCCATTCATTACAAATTAAAGTACACTTCACAATATAGTTTCAAACGAGAACCTTATTCATAATTTTCATATGCTAGTTGTCAAAAAGAGCAACTGACTGACATTGACACATAATAACCAAATATACAGAAGCAAAATCTCGCTCTGCTGGTACGCATGCATGTACAGACATAGCCAAAAATGTCGAACTTTTGCTGTTCATAATACTATGTTTATAATTTATAGCCAAAGGTATATTTTTATTGGATTTGATTCACACGAATAAAACGGGGAAACTTGAAAGTTACCGTCTTCATTCATTTTAAAGCGTGCTTAGCAAAAGCTACTGCGCAATAATCCAGGATCAGCTACGCCTAAAAAGTACGCAATCATTTATCATGTTTAGAAGGCGTTTTGTTTTTAAGAATCAGAATTTTTTTTTGTAACTACACAGAAGTCTCAAGTAGCTCTTAACACCTTTTTAAAATCAGACTATCTTATTTTTGCAAGTTCTTTGTTATGTGTGTTATTTTAATGTTACTGAAGCAACAAATCGAGCGAGGTAGCGCTGTGGTAAACCTTCGGACTTTCACTCGGCTAGACCTGGGTTTGAATCCCAGTCTGGCCATTCTGATTACGGCATTCCACAGTTTCCCGAAATCGTCCCAAGTGAATGTTGCTAGCTTAAGCGCACTGCACTACTCACTCTACCATGGATTTCATTTACCCGTTTATGCAAAAACATTGGAACGGATTTTTGTAGAAGTCGTCTGTCTTGTTATAATATGTAACAGGTCGAGCAGAATTTGGTACAAAAAATAAAATAAAGACTTCTTAGGGACCAGTGATAATTAATGAAAAATATCTCGAGGAAAATTTACATTTCAAAGCGCAGCAGAGTAGGATACAATTCTTGATTGGTGAAATCATGTTTTGACATGCGTTAACTGACTGCTCAATAATCACGGAGATACGGTGCCGGAGTTACCGGATTCTTATTGGTCCGATCGGATGCGGAAACTTAATATCATTTTATGTAGGCAGCAGCAATTGTAGATACAAAACGATATGGTTATAAGTCTATCATCGAAGTGTATATGTGCTCTGTTTTATTTTTTCTAAATTAATTGTTTGTATTGACTGTAGGGAGTGTGGCGGCATGGAGCGACGACTATAGTCCATTCCCGATTGGAAGCGACTTACGAACATCAACCTTTGAAAAAAAAACTCTAGGCATAACATGTCAACCTGTTTTTTCAATAACCTGTATTCCACGAATATTTAACACTGTGGTTAACTTTAGAGTACTGTATTATTGAATAAATAAAACTTTACTTTAATATCTTCTATAACTTGTAATATTTATTTCTTTTCAAATATGAATTAACAACAGCGAGGGCAGCAACGTGTTGGCAACGGCCGGTAAGAAATAGTTCACAATTAAAATATTATTTTAACCTACCTTTTAAGTATACTATTTGTAAATTAAACGGTGCTTATTTAAATATTTAGGTAGCCCCGATGGCAACATATCTCATTTTTACAGTTTATTTCATACTTATTACAGCAAAATAATGATTTTTGAATTTGTAATTTACAACTGAAAAGAGATTTTAATGTTTGAATACTTATTTTAATATATTTAGATATGATGGCGGGGCAGAAACAAAGTGAAGTTGGGAGACGTGGCGTGTTGCTTTTTACCTACGGCAGAATTCTTTGAAAAGTTGTAAACAGTAAGCAACACATTTGACAGGTATAAAAGTAGAAGTCACATTAAAATGTTTATGTTTAGGTGTAGCGAAAGTATACGAACACATGTACACACACAATGGCATATAAACATTGATTTTGTCAGATGCTACATGGCAGTGTTTGTTTACATTTGGCGGAAGGATACGAAACGGGCCTGCAAGTAGATATTTAGCAGGGCTCCGAGAAATTTGCTTCCTGTGGGGAATGGACTATAGCGGGGAGTAGCTGTCAGCAGCTACGAGTCTCATCAGGAGCGGTGGCAACCATAGGCAAGAACAACACTGACAGCGAATGTAGCCCAAACGAAACGGACAAACATCGGAGACCGCTTCACAGTAGCAACCAGACCAAGAAACCAACAGTGTTCAGAAAATAACTGTGTCTGGCTGACACGGTGGTATTGCGGTTAAATGTCAGCTATTCTCGGCCGCAACTCCATTCTGGACTCATGAGTTTGTCAATGGGAAAGAATTACGGCAGACTGAGCGAGACCACCTGCACCCAGTCAACTGGAGGAGACTGCTAGGTTGAAGGGTGTGGGAGCGATCCCAGTTTCCTCTTCCTATCCACACTTGACAGTTGGTAGAGTTTTTGGTGTTGTTGGACAAATTTGACTGTACTAATCGAAAATATGTACTGCATCCCGAAAATATGATAACTACACCAGGTCACACCATCCATTCCTTCTTCGGAGTTGGACTAAATCGCTCGGCTGCAGGTGGCCAGTGTACCTGTGACCATAAATCCCTTGCGCAGTGTTCTCTTTTTCTGAGTAGTTTGGGGCTGTTTCCAATTTTTGTGCATTGCATTTCTGTGCATGGAGATGTACGCGCGCTTGCGTGGAAAGCCAAGAGTTGCGTCCTCTCTCAACAGCTATGCTAGTTCGTCTCACTCTTGGATTGCAGTAAAGAGCGCATGACGTACGCTGTTTCCAGATGGCTAGCGATTATCAACGACCAAGAAGTTATACTGTGTTGACAGAATAAGTCCATACGTACAAAAATACGTAACAAAAATTGTCAAATTCTATAGAAGTGTATAAATATAAATTTTTTTTTATTAGCTACCCACTGCAATCTAAGACTGAGGCGCACTATAGCACTCGGGTGCCACCACTCTCTGACTGCACAGATCATTTGGCATCATAGTGTTGGAATGTTGGCTAGATCCACTGTAATCTACCATTGTTGAAATTGAAAACTTTGAGTAACAACTGCCATCTTGTGAGATGTAGCACTAGCAAGCTACTGTTTAAGGTGAGTGTTAAGCGCGTGTACTCACGGCGGTAGCAGATAATTGTGCTTGCAGGTTCCTGAGCGCGATCAGCTCCTCACTTGAGGTGGGCCTCAACCGGTACACTCTGTGTCCGCGGAAGTGCACCTGCCCGCAGGCCTCCAACACCGTCCCCAATAGCAGAAGTAGCGCTGTCCTCATTGCTCAAGTATGTCTCCCTCGCTGTTCCGCGCGGGCCTTTTATGTCGCTCAGCAGCCACTTAACCTGATGTCGCCTGACTTATCTCCAACTGCCCGCCGGCACGTCGCACCGAGCGCTCGCCTTCTACCGACTCCTGCCTGCTCTTCACTAGTTCTCTTCCAAAACATCTCGTTTATAGGCTGCTCACGGTAAAATGAGCACTTTTGAAAGCCCTGCTTAAGATCTACTTGTACACATTGTCAAGGGTCTCATCGCGTTATTCATGCGCCGGTCAAATGAAAGTATTAGAAAAGTAAACATTTTACAAATATGCTCATTTTTACGCTTCGATACATTAAAAATAACACAAAGCGAAAGAAATAATTAAAGTTATCACATATAGTTACCTAACACTTTTAATTCGATGTTAAGATATGGAACTAGTTTCCATCCATCGTTACCAACTTTACTGGGCGCGTGTCACTCAGTGCGCCCGTTAAAATATACGCAGGCAGGAGGCAGTGACTTTTTTCTAAGGTCGATTTCAAAAGTGCTCACTTTATCGTGAACAGCCTTTAAGAACGTCTCTTGCCGAGTTAGGCGTGGTGTGGTGGGAAAACTTCGGGCTCCGGGAGGACTCAGGCTCGTTTCCCGGTACTGCCGTACTGAGTCCCGTCTCCCACGGGTTCCCGACATCACTCCAGGCGGATGCTGGGACAGTTCCTTACTTCAGAACATCTCCGATTCCTTCCTCTTGCTGCTTCTCTGAGCAACTTGCTCAGTCTCTAATGACCTCGCTGTCGACGTGATGTTAAGCCCTAAACACCTACCATAACGTCTCGTCAACACCGGCGTTTTTACAGATGACAACAGTGACAAAATAGCCACTCATGTGGAAGGGACTGGTCATGGCCAGTGCAAAGAATCCATCCCTCGTGGATAATTCAGTTCCTCCCGAGTGCAAGTCTAGTGTATTACCACTGCACCGCCTCGCCCAAATATCACAACACTTGAGCTTAGATGCGCCTTAGTTATTCCATGAATTTTAATTGTCACGCGCAAAACAACGGACGTTCAGTAATAGAAGTGAAGTGAAGAGATTTGGGCGGCTCTTAATACCGAGGTCTTCAGAGCCGATGAGGGTTATTGAAGTGAATATGGAGCGGCGCCGGAATGAAGAGGCGGGGGAAACGGGAGATCCCCGAGAACAGGGAAGAAACTGCCTCAGATGTGGGGTTGAGAGCAGTAACAGACATGTGTTTCAAGGGTTGGCCACATTATAGTAAATTGAAGGAAGAATGTAAACCATTGTATAAAATCAAAGATGAACTGTATGTACAAGATGTACTAGTCTTCCTAGGGCATACAATAGTTGTCCCTCAGCCCTCAAAAGCATATGTGCTAAAGGTAGATCATGAAGGTCACGGCGGGGTGGCAAAAACAAAGGCCGAGGATTGAGCCCGGATCGCCTTGGTGGGAGGCGAGCGTGCTAGTCGCTCAGCCACCGTGGCCCCTTCAGTAATTGGCCTCGCGAAGTAAAAAAAATATCTTCCCAAAAACACACGCAACTGATCACGAATTTTGCAAATGTGTTTGTTCGTAGCAAACTCAATTATTAAAAAAATAATGAGGCAAGATATTTGCCATAAGTTATTTTTATTACAAACTGAACTAGGGGTCGACACTACCCAGGGGCGAGAGGGGACAACGTCCTTACTGGTTGACAAGTGTCGGGGTATTCGTCCCCTTGCCCCATCCCGCCTCGCAATACACTGCGCCTATGGCTACGGGTCGCGCGATCGCCGGCCCTCCCTGCCCTTTGCAACGCCGTCCCGAGGTGGGGTTGCACCCGCCGGAGACACGGAAACGAAGATGTTGGCATCTCCCGCGCATTCATGGAAAATGGAGGTCCTGGCTGGAGTTTTTCTCCGTACGCCTTTAATTGAGGACGACAAAAACAGTCTATAGACGTACGTGTGTGCAGGGCTGGGGCGACAGCACTAATGCCCCAATGCAGCCGAGAAGCGGCAGGAATGTGAATTGGTAACGCACACGCACTTTTACTGTTGTATGAATCCCACGCGCATACGCTCATTATGTAGCGGGTTCGGATCCGAGGCCCGCCACAATCCTGCGTGGAGACTGTAGGCCTAAGCGGCACGTAGCAGAGAAAGAAATTTGATCTAAAGCTCACTCCAGCAACGACGAATAGGCAAAAGGTTCCAATAGTTTAAATGCTATTGAAGCTAAATGACTGTGGCAAAGAAAATGGTGAAGTGCCTAGAGAGAAAGTGAGAGGGGAAGAGAGAGAAAGAGAGAGATCCGACGCGGCAACATATAGCAAACATACAGGTTACGTAAGACAATGACATGCTTTCACAGGCCAGAATTTTAAAATGGGCGGTGACGTTCTGATAGGGACAAAGCTATAACTTATCAATTTTATCTTTAGTTTTTAACTAACATGATTATCTGGTACGGCCCAATTATAAAACAAACCCCTCACGTACGCATGACCCCGCGCTTTCATCATACAACAAAATGATCGCGTGTAATTTTTTTCGGTTGGTCCATATGGCGTGTTGGGAACTGACACCTGGCGCTGACTGAGCAACGAAGCGCTGTGTTTCCCAGTGAGCAGTCAAGGCTACTTGACTTGCAAGGTGTTCTGCGAGTAATTAAGACTGTAAAAAGAGCATTTCTGAAAGTCCTGCTTAAGACCTACTTGTACGCACGTTTTGCATTCTACCGCTTTAGGTAAAATTAACATTGTCATGGGTCTCATCGCTTTATTCATGCGTCGGTCAAGTGAAACTGTGATATCATTAGAAAAATAAATATCTGGCAGATCTGTTCAAATTGTTACACTTCGATGCTTTAGCAAAAACACTTTTTATTCGACGTTAACATATCGAACTAGTTTCCATCCATCGTTACCAACTTTACTGGGCGCATGTCACTCAGTGCCCCCGTTAAAATATGTGTCGCCAGAGACAGTGACTTTTTCTAAGGTTGATTACGAAAGTGCTCACTTATCGAGAAACGACATTAGTAAATTGTGGTGGCAAATTCCGAATCGTCTTTTGTCCATTTAGATAAACTTGTGGATTATAAAGAAAAAAGTATGAGACAATACTTTACAAGCTTATACCTTTGAAATCCTTTCAAGCGTCAGTATTAGTTATTTGATAATTGCTTTTTAAATTAAGTTTATCTGTCAAGGTTGTGATAGTTTGCTTAAAAGGTAAAAACATGTTAAACAAGGGACGATTTGTGACAGTACATAGGAGAAGGGACGTTTTCGAAATGTATGTTTAGGACAAAATACGCTTTCGAATAGTGCACGTTGGATAAAGTGATATTATGGAAGTGAAGAGGGAAAAAAAAAAAACAGAAATCAAAGAGGTAGTTTTGGTTCTGAACAAAGGGATACATTTTTCAATCGCCATATTATATAAAGCCTTAGGAGAAGAGACACTTTCGAACTGCAGGCAACGGCATTCTCATTTCTAACAGTAAAAAGGATTTTTTGCTTTATTTACAAAATAACGTCAGGAATTCAATGCACCTAATAAAAGCATTTTGAAGGAAAAAAAATGGACAAGAGACGTTTTGAAATTGGCTGTCTAAATTATAATCGTTTACAATGTGAGGTTTGGTCTCCCACATATTTTGTAAAAATACCAGCACAGCCATGTAGTTTACTAAAGTTTTTAAATTCTAGTTTTTGAACTTGAGTAGGTTTAATGTATAACCACTTTAAATATTATATTCTTACTGTAACTATAATTTTTTTCTGTTTTTAAGAAAGTCTTTCCTAGCTTAAATTCTTTGTTCTTCCCGATATGGAAGTCTTAGAATCGCCAGTATGTTTGCACATGTACCAGCTTTCAACCTTAATTTTTCTATTAATATTATGTCGCAATAAACTTTTGAAGCAGTTATCTTACCGCCAATGTTATCACGTTATCCCGCACAGAGGACGTTTAACTGATCACTATGCGGACTGTTTGCTTAAGCTACATAAACCTAAATTTGTTATCTTTTCGTCTATATTTTTTTCAAATGTGGCACAAGTTTCAAGTGTGTAGGTTTTAATCGCACCATTATCTGATACGAAAAAAAAAACTGCGTTGATTAAATGAGTTGTCTAGTCTAGCGCACAGTAATTTCACCCAGATAGCCTTGAAAGAAAATTGCGGATTGCTTATTAATATATCACTACCTGCCACTTCAAAAGTTGATTTTTTTTAAAAATCATATGTGGAGTTCGCTTGTTACTTGTAGAGACGTATTTGCTACCTAGTTAAAGTAGCATTGTTGCTGAATGTCACTTAAATGCTCTTTAAAATGGTGTTGGGGAAAGGGAGGAGTGTAGAGTTGTGGGGGAGTTTCCATCCACTCCGAGGGCTAGGTCACGCTGGTGAGGCTCGCTTGGCGCCTGAGGACTTGCGAGCAGCCTCTAATTGACTAGTCGCCTGGATAAAGGCTATTCAAGACAAAGTGAGCACTTTTGAAATCAATACTATAAAAAAGTCACTTCTTCTACCTGCATATATTTTAACGGGCGCACTGAGTGACACGCGCCCAGTAAAGTTGGCAGCGACGGAGAGAAAGCAGTTCCAGGTCTTAATATGGAATTAAAAGTCTTGGGTAAACATTTATTTAAACGTAAATTATTTCTTTCATTTTCTGTTTTTTTTTTCAATGCATCGAAGTGTAAGAATTAGCAGATTTGTAAAATATTCGCTTTTCTAATAAATGCACAGTTTCACTTGACTGAAGCATAAATAAAGTGATGAGGTCATTGGCAGTGTTGACATTACATTAGGCGGAAGAATACACAGCGTGCATAGAAGTAGATCTTAAGCAGGACTTTTAATAAACGTTCTCAGTTTACCGTGAACAGCCTATACACAATACCCACACCGAAGTGCTTGACGACTGGCTACTGTGGTTCTTCAACACTGGGGCACTAAAATAGCTCATTCAGAATTAACGAGGGAAATACTTCTAATAGAAAAAGTTTCCTTTAAACATTGTCTGATAAGCCAATGTTTATAAGTAGATTGATTATTTATGATTTGGAGTAGTAGGGATTGGACGATTGACGGCCAAGGGGATCGGGGACCGGAGCCGGAGGAGCCGCCATGTTAATACGTCAACCTACTGCCATCTTAGATGTCATTGACCTAGATCTTATGCCCGTGACCTTGACCCCGGTGATCTCTGACCCCAAAAACCCAAAAATTGCAAAAAATTTCAAAAGTTAGGAAAAAATTTCTTATAAAAATTTAATTCAAAATGATAAAAATTTATTACAAATAATTCTCATTAACGTTCGTTAAAAAGGTATTATTAAAATTTTTCATTTAAGATTTGTCTAAAATTTATTATTAAAAATCGTTTGAAACTTCATAAAAATGTTATTATGAAGCATTTGATTAAAAACTGGTAAAACATTAAAAAATTACTAAAAAAATTTAAATTGTTTAAAAATTTTACTAAAAAATTGTTTAAAAATTATTTTCAAAAAACTTATGTACATTACTGGCGGCCGCCATATGTTTTTGTTTCTAATTTGTTTTCATGTTACTGGAAGTGACTTTTGGTAAGCGTCATTTGTTTACATCTCCTAGCTAGCCCTAGTGTATTAGGGTAGCCACCATATTGGTAAGCGACTCGACCAAGTAGTAGCGTTCCACTGCCATATTTGTTTTTTCGTTCGTCATTTGTTTTAGAGTTTGTCTCTCATCATCGACTAATTACTCACGTCCGTTCCACCACATTCGTTCGACTAACCCTCGCCATTGATACTGCCTAATTAGTATTTAGTTGACAAGCCTCCACCAACTTCGCCTCATCCCCCAATGATTCTCATTAGTTAATTACTGTTTAGTCGGCAAGCCTCCATCCCGCCAATGCTTCTCGTTGGCTAATTACTCCGCCAATGCTTCCCATTGGCTAATTAGTTGGAAAGCCTCCACCACGTCTGTTTGACTGTCGGTTCCCCTCCATCCCCACCACTCCCACCAATGATTCCCATTGGCCGATTACTCAGGTGTCTTCGGAAACCTTCATTCGGCCAATGTTTCTCGTTGGTTAATTAGTCCTGTCCGTTCCTCCAGACCAATCAGTGTTTAGTCAGTAAGCCTCCACCACCTCTGTTCCACCAATTTGCACTGTATTGGGTGTAAATGTACATGCAACAGTAAACACTGGGAATAAACTTACTAAATTACAAAAATACATAATACATAAACCCCTTTTAATCATTCATGGATTTATCTATATTCTATCAAAAATTCTCTTACAAAAATATTCGTTATGTAAATCACCACTGGCTTGCAGAGCCTAGTAAATTTTCCAATATGAAAATATGAGATAAAATCGGATTTTAAATGTGCTTTCGTAATACAAAGCTCTGGCGTGAGCACAAATACACATAAAAAAAACTATAAAATATGATACACTATCTACCAAAAAGTAATTGGGCACCTGTCCACTGTGTTTGCTCGGTGGTTGTCGCCCCGTTAGAATCTCGTAGCGCCACCTCTTGCGGCTATAACAGCAGCCACCCTGTCTGGCATGCTCTCTACGAGTGTTTGCAGGACATCCTCGGGGATTCGTCGCTATTCCTCTTGCAACCATTCCATGAGCTGAGCAATGGATTTTGGCCGCGCCTGACGAGCACTTATCCGGCGATCCAATTCGTCCCAAAGATGTTTTATAGGGTTGAGGTCAGGGGCTCTGGGCGAGCCAGTCCAATCGGCGAACATTGTTGTCGGCGTACTACCGCATAGTACACCTTGAAACATGGCACCTGGCATTGTCATCCTGGAAGTAACACGGGTCCATTCCGCAAAAACGCCACAATGTTGAGAGCATTTCATTATCCAGAATGTTACAATATGCCTCTGTGTTCGTGCTACCACGGACAAATACCAGGGGTCCTACGCTGAAGGCCGTGAAACACAAGTCAACTGACGTACTGAATTACCTATCTTCACGGGTGCCCAATTACTTTTTGTCAGATAGTGTACAATACACAAGCTCTCAAAAGGCCGAATTAAGAGGCCTGACTAGAATGAATTTACAATAATTATTTTGCGTTACATTTAGTGTAGCAACTTACAACCCTTCACTGAGTTTACCGTGACACGGCGTACAAGCACAGTAAGTAAAAAATTATAACTCACATACATAAGTAATTTCAGGCCAGAATGGGCTGGTTGTGATCAAAACTCCTAACCATATTCATTTCCAGTAACACGTCAAACAAACCATCACTAGACTTGCGTTGATACTGAGCGCAAGCGCCGTGATGTTAAACAAGAATCAGAAATTATAAATAACTAAGAATCCACTAAACTTGACTAAATATTGATATCACAACAAGCCTGGGTTGTACAATTGTGGCGTCAAATCCAGAAACGGCGTACAGCATCGCCGTAAAAAGGGAACTCGTAAACAGATTGTGACGACAGATGTGTTAAGGCCTGCTCAAACAGTAATATATATTGTGCCACGTAAACAGCCTCTCTGTCATAACATTTGGCCGCACTCATAAAATTGATTTAAAACTCTAAACAATTCTTTAAAGTCACGTTGCCAGAGATCAGAAAATTTTCGTTATAATGTGAACGGCATATAAAAGCAGTCTTTCAGAAACTGCAGCATAAAGAAAACGCTCGAATGGGACGCGAACACTAGAGCCGTAAAATTACCAGGGTAGATTAAAGAATACAAGCTTGACGTAGTATGTTACTCACGTGTGCATTCACCCATACACAATAAGCAAACCTTACTACAATTATGTTCAGGCACAAGAGAGTAATTCACTACTAGAATACTGTTTGATTTCTTCCCCAATATTTGTCGTGTAAAATACAAGCACGACGTAAGAACCCAAGAGAACTCACACCGTCCGGAAGGTGGCGACCGGTAGTTCATCAAGGCACCTCCATAACTAAAATACATTTTAAAAAATCTCATTAAAATTCTCAATAAAAAATATACTCGGTGCAGGGGCAGCAAACTACACCTTTCACTTTCTTTCACTTTGCCCGTCAAAGCCTTACGACGTAAAGGAATTACCTACTCACACATAAAAAAAATTATTACGACAGTAAGCTGATGACAAGGACTCTAACCCAACGTAGCTAAAAGGGCAATCACACATAATAGCAAACCAGCTAAAGTGCTAAACACACACAAACAGCAAACCAAATAAGGTGCAAGAAATATTACCTACGTGAAGAGCCAACTATAATGAATTGTGTCATCAACTCATCGCATACGTTCCGCTACCTCCAACACTCCCTCGCTGGTTACAAATAATTTTAATAAATTACCAAAAGAATGATATTACAATTAATTCGCAAGCAGCCGATGTTTAGTGTGTCCGATTCTGCAGTAGGATCACGTCACACCCATGACGAAATGTAGTGGGCCTCCCAATATCCAGGCGAAGAGGTCAAGAAGGCTCGTCGCCGAAAGCCAGTAGCAAAATGAATAAACGATACCTCAGTACGGTGTTGTGGAAGTGGTAAGAGAAGGGAGGGGAATCGAGAGCGACCATTGAGGTCGGGCAACAGCGCGGCGGACGGCGGACACAGAAAGTAATCGTGGGGCGCTAGTGTAGGACAGTAAAGTTCAGTACTATGCACTATAGACAGCGCTGGTAACGCACTGGCATTACAAATTAGTCGCGTGCTCCACCTCTGCCAATGCTTCCCATTGGCTAATTACTGTTTAGTCGGCGATCCTCCACCAACTCTGTTCGACCCCTCCAATCCCGATTGGCTTTATAAGACGAGTCCCCGAGGGTCTCTGGAAAAGTCGTACCTTGCTCTTAGAATTGTACGTATGTTGCCCAAGCAGCCATAAAATCCTTTCATCCATTTTGGCATTCGGAAGGTTGCGTTCTCTTAGCGCCCTGGACAAACTGGACGAGTTGCCGTACCTGCCGAAAGAGTTCATGCTGACGTACGTACCGTACGGAATTTCGGCCGTATTCAAGTATATACCAACCTACCTACAGTTGGACGAAGACATACGGGACTGCCTCCCGTGCAAGGAGTGTTTCGAAGGCTACACCTGCTTGGTTCCCGACACGCCGCACCGCAGGGGCTGGTGCAAGGCCCGCAGAGCAGCACTGACAGCTCCCGCCCCTGTGTAACGTTTCCACGCACACGCCATATCAGCAGAAATGGCTTGTCAAGGCTAGCTTGATTTAAGCTTACAGACTTGTCATGGCAAGCTTGTTTCAAGTTTAAAAAAGCTTGTTTCAAGTTTAAAAAAGCTTGTTCTGCTATGTGGATTTATCTATAAGAGATACATGTTCACCTCCTCCCCTCGGTCGTCTGTTTTGAATTCCACAATTATGATTTGGCGTTCATGTCAGCACCAAATATAATGCTCTTTTCCTTTGCTCTGTTTAATATCCGATTCCATTGTTCAAGGTGTATTTCCAATGGATCTTGAGGTTGGAAGTATTGTTGATACAATCATCACACTGATGTGTGCCCGGATAGGCTACTAGGCACGAGGGTCGAGGATTTTGTCCGCTAGACCATAAGCAGGGTGGTCTAGACTAAATAAACGGCGGGAGACAAGGGGTGTTGGTCAGTACATACTTACTATTGCTTCTTGGGTGCCGTGGACATAGTGGGTTTCACCCAAACGTAGCAAGCTTGGAAAGCAACACATGGCCATCTAATGGGTGTGCAGAAAATATGATGGACCTCTGAGGGGTACCTGCTGTTGAAGTTATATCGGTTATATCAATTACCCGGTTCTTGTCAATGGTGTACTTAGCAACCTGTGTACAGCGGGCAAACAGATAGATACTCTCAGAAATAAAAGCTGTAAGGTAAGAAACAAAAGTATGTTTATTGTTGGTTCAATAAACATGCGACGCGTACTACCTCCTACCAGGCAATTGAGTGCTGAAGGTTACTACACTGGCCAGGTGTAGGCGACCTGGTTCAAATGAAAAAGCACGAAAGAAATAGCTAAACGAGAAAATATATCATAGTTCCAAACTGTTCTAAGAATGGTGTCTTGAGGAGACAAAGTGAATTTAACGTATTAGTGATCGTGTTCGCTGGTTGACGTTCGTCAATGGTGGAGTAGCCGCAGGGGACGTACTCAAGGCTTCGAAGTTCTCTAGAGGTCCCAGCACTGAGTAGTGCTGTGGGAAGTCGCGAGAGAAGAACAAGGATGACTCTTGAGCTCGGCAGCATCCTGACTTATATAGTGGAAGCTTGTAGGCTGTTGGCGCTGCATGCGGAGGCGGCATGACTTCCTCCTACCCTAGTTGGAATGGGAAAACTCTGGTCAGCATTTCTGCTTCGTGCCTCGTCTGTGGCACTCTGCCTTGCCAGAGGTCTGGGCAGCTTGTAGGCTCTCAGCACGGGGTAGCAGGGGCGGCATGCCGGCCGGGTGGCGTAACCTCCAGGTGGCAAGGATTCGCTCATAAGTTTCTGCTGCCTGTAGGTTAGGCAGCGTGTCACTCACGCCTGTAGTGGTGGAAGAGGTACTCTTGGCGATAAATCGTAATTATATTAGATTAGTTTTATAAGCGGCACGTGTCAACACTATCCTCCAATTTCCACCTTCACTCATGCATGACATGATGCGTTGTCGACAGAGCTTCCATCGGGATGTAATTTATCTCAGGGTTACATACCCAGCTCCCAGTCATAGCATTTTCTCCAAACAAAGTGAAACTACCTCGGAGACTTGGTATCCTCCCTATGAGAAGGTATGATTCCTGCATCAATACTATGTACAGGTGTTGCTCCATCACAATCTTGTGCAGTTCCATCGTCTGAACTGCAGCTCTCTGCAGGTTTATCTGCCCCAACCACAGCAGCATGAGACTAGTCATAATGGATCCTTTCAAGCTCCAGCGCAAGCATCCTCTGATGCACTGGACAGTCCGCCTGAGTTTTCCTAGATGCAGTTAGTGCACTAGCTGGTGCAGTCCTACTTACATTCATGCATTTCTCCTTTTTGTGCCCATACCCTCGGCACTTAAAGCACCTCGCGAGGATGAGGTAATCTCTGGTTCTACATCTTTAGAATCCAATGTAGACCGACCCACAGTTTGTTAGTCTCCACAACAGTGGGATAACTTCCAGAACATGTTCACCTGGTCCTTATTGTTGCTAGGGCAGGTTCTGAAATGCACTGTGGCTTTTATACGAAGTTCCTCCTCTGAGAGTTGACTCTCCTTGAAGTTCTGGACACCTCTGGATTGTCATTCTCCCATTGTACACCATAAATGATGACCTTGGAGCCTCTTTTCGGGTCCACTATCTGGAGTCCCAGTTCCTCCATCCTTTTCTCATTGCGAATCTCGAGTGTTTCCTCATCCTCAGCTTCGAGGAGGATCCCACCCTTACCGACCTGTCTAACGTTGCGTATATGCAGCTTCTCTTGGACAGGGTCCATGGTTTGTAACTTCTTGGCAGGTCTTACTGACACCAACCTTTGTTCTCTGCCAATAAGGAGTTCCTTAGCACCTGCATATCCAGCAAGGCTTTCATCCTCATGACAGGGAGCATAAAATTTGCCTACTCCTTGTTAACCTTTTTCTCGTCCGTACCATATTCCACAATTTCCTCCATCGCCAGCGGTGTCTTGTTTTGAATGTCCTCATATGATCGTATTTGCTCCAAAACGGACGGGGGGGGGGGGAGGGGGGCCGGCTCTTTCACCTCGGTTGATTCATCCTGAGAAAGAGACCTCCTTCCCCATCTCCTTCTCTGCTTCAACTTCCTGGGTTACCCTGCTGCCGCCCTCAGCAGTGGTCCTTTGACTACAGTCATAGAAGTCGGAGATCATCTTCTCCGCTGCTTTCAATTCTTGTCCCCATATCAATGGGTAGACCAAGCGCAACCAGATATGCTCTTTGGTTGGTGCCATTACTTATGCCCAAACCATGTTGGGATCCAGAACACTTTCTACATAGTAAATGGCTCTATCTCTCTCCACTCCCGTAGCAGGAGTTACTGTTGCCATAAAACCTTCCTTTCTATAGACTGTCATTTGAAGGGTTTGGTAGGAGGCTCCTCGAACACAGGGCACCAGGAGTCCTTCCTTGGTACTGCCATTGCTGTTTTTACTGTCTCTGGTACGAGGTCTCAACCTCCGAGGCTTTGTGCCTTTGGCTGGGGCTATCGGTCGTACACCTCCGCCCCACCCTGGTACTGTCTTTAACCTTTCTTGTGTTATCCACTTAGCCGGTTAAGGACTTACAGCAACACACAATGAATCTCTTGCCACTGGTTGACTTGTTGCTTTAACTCGTCACCTCCTGCTCACATTGAGGGGGGGATAACACACAGTACCTTAGTCCTGTTTCTAAGCACCACTAGACACAGTGTGTCGCAGTCTCTTGCGTCTGTAAAAACTGAGCTGCAGTACTACTGTTACCTCTCAGCACATTGCTCACCATAGAAGTGTGGGTTTTCTCAGGACTTTCACTCCACTCCAACTCACACCGGGTGGTACCCTGAGCAAACCTGAGATGTAAACAATCAATTGTTAGCAATTGACTCTTCACTACAACCCGAGCAAGTTCAAGGGCGTGCTGAGAGATGACGCCACATGCGAATAATGGCCGCCCTTAACTCCGTCTAAGATGCGTGCGCATAGCACCCCCCCCCCCCCCTTCAGGGTCGGCAAGCCGACAATGCGAACATATTGCCATGCAAGAGAGAAAATTGTCAGTTGTCGCCTCGCTCTTTTGAGAGCCACAACCAGCCTTGGACAGTCTGCTCCACCACGCTCGTTTGCTAGAGCTTTCTGACCAACACCACCTTCACCATCTACGAGAAATTCAGCTCACAGCCGCCTACTGCAGAACTTTTAGAAGCCCTCCCCCAGCGAAGCCTCTCAGAAGTCTTTCTGCCACCTTTAGTCGCTTGCCCCTGGCAACAGCTACCCCATGAGCCCTTCAGGACGTGGGCCTCACCAAGTCCCTTCAGGACACGCAAGTGTCGACAGGGAAAGTTGTAATTAGCTACCTAGTCGAAACTACCCAAAGTTAGTTTAGAACCAGGTCCCCTACACATGGGCAGCGTAGCTTACTACTTCCAGTCAACTCTGGGTAGACAGGAAATAGTACAGGCCACAGTCTCTTATTCCTCTCTAAAAAAACACGCTCTAACCCCCACCTGTGCTTTCATTTTCACTTGAGTGTTTCCAGACTTCCACAATAAACATCATGGTCCTGTAGCGTGGAGCAGGAGACTGGGTTTGCCGATCAGGGTAGGACTGCGGGCTCCCCATTAGGGACTCGTACGTCGAGAACACACACACTATTCAAAGGCCACCTGTTCGGTGCACCACGTGTATCGAACAGTGGAGCCCCAAACCACCAGTCATACCCCTAATTGAGAGGCTAAGTCGCCCGACCAGCTTGCACCAGTCCACTGCACCGCTTGTGTTGCCGGTTGAGGAATAAGGTTATACTCGGAGCTGTTCCAGTGTGCCTAGAAGGCAGACCACTCTCTGATAGGGAACACACATCACCTGCTCCTATCTCCTGGGATATGGTTCTAGCACCTGATGCCCTTCACCAACAGAGGTGGGAAGGTTATTAAAGAGAGGAAGGAAAACCTGGAGCTGCACCCAGCCCAGTAAGGCACTTTGCCAAGAGTCACCCTAGGAAAGTGTTCATGCCGCCTGTAAGTCAGTGGGGCTTAACCTCCAGTCTCCCTCCCCTTCTTTGTTTCAGCCTCCCTGCAACATTCCTGAAACACTGAATCATGTGGTAGCAGCCTTCAGGTGAGGGGAGAATGTGCCTGTTGGGTTAACGTGCCTTTGGTTCTCCTTACGCCGCTACCCCAGCCCGCCAGATCAACCGCCACCAGCCCTTCGAGCAGCAGCAGTTCCAGCCACAGCAGTCCTTAGCAACCACAGTTATGCCTACAGCTTTAACGCCACCAACAAACCTGCAGCCCCAGCCAGTAGGCCAATTGCAGAAGCACGTAAGCAAACAGCCTCTAAGCTAGTCGCCCAACCCATTGCCAAACCGCCAAGACTTTATTCCCAGCCGCCAATCAACACAGACAACCATATACACGGGAAGATTCCCTGTACACAAGTCAGTCCAAACCGCCTGTAGGAAGTACACTCTGTCTTTATTTCCCCCTTCATCAGTTCAGTCTAGTATTTTTATTATTATGCGGCCTAACAAAGAATGATCTCAGAGTTAGGCAACTCTAGAGAGTAACTTGATTACTTGAGTAATGACGGGCATATGTAGGTAAACACTGGTGATGATGGAAGGGGTGGACATTTATGTTAGTGAGTGGTTTCTATTTTTAGATCTTTCACACTTTGGAGTTGCACAGGAGTGGCAATGAGAATCAAAATGGTTATTGACAAAAATTAATGCAATAAACTTAGTTTTCAATATATTTTCCTCAAAAGTTTCCATTTTTCAAACCAAAGAGTCTAGGTGTCCGCCCCTCCACACGTCACAGAGAAATAGGTTGAATACTAATCAGACACAGAGGAACAGCCGGTGCTCTTGAATTGCAGCTTCAAGTCAATACAGCTGGGTGTGGGCTCTCTGCTTCATTCCAACTTTCATTTTCACCAGCAATCTGACTGGCTGCAGGGTTGTCAGGTTCATTATGTTGCCACAGCATGTCAACAACAGTGTCATCAAACACATTTGATATCTGTCTTCTCAGAGATGGAAAACACAAGTACCCACAGGGCAGTACTTTTAAATTTATCAAACACACACACAAAAGTTAAAATAACATATTTTCCGTGTGAATGTGTGGTTGCAACATTTTGCTGGCCAGGCCAGCTTCTTCAGGCTGCCTGAAGAAGATGGCCTGGCCAGCGAAAACGTTGCAAATGTGCATCAGCATAAATATCCACGAGTACTGCAGTGTGAATGGTGTACTTGCATTTTCTGTCTCTTTATATTGTACTGTAATTAGTAGCCTAGCAACCTATCCCCACCATATCAGTCTTCTAAGAACTATTCACAACTATGTCATGTTATCAACTGCCAACTGCTACAATCTACGCACCGTATTTACCCGAAAGGAAGACTCTAAATCGAAGACAACCCTTTCCTATCTATATAAAAAAAAATATATATATATATTTGAGGGAAAAAATATTTAAAACCTGAATTCAAGCCTAGCCCTGTGAAGTGCTGAAAAAATTATTCAGGTTGAAAGTATTTTTGCATGAAATTATGACAAACGCTTTAAGAATAAATGCTATTATATGAATAATCTGATATATTTTATTTACTCTTAAATAACAGCCAATCACAATGAAATACGTGTGTAACCTGGCTGTATGGTAGCAGCATCTTTCTTACAAAGTAAAACTTTTGTGGGCGTTATATATTCGAGACTCCAGCCATTTTGCTTCCCAGCAAAGTGGTCTCTCTTTATGGCCAGGCCACATCAGATAAGCAGGACCCTCGTCAAAGTTGATAGGTACAGTCTCAGCACTACAAAAATACGGTCAACCATAGGACACATGGTATTTAAGCATAAAAGCCTTTGTCAAAATTCTGTCTGATGGCACGTCAATTTTGGAGGACTAACTGCTACCACAGTAAAATTTTTGAATAGAAGCCCATAGTAATTTTGTGCATGTAACACAAACTTAAATACTGAACTAGCAGTGTCACACATTCATGGTATTTATGCCTAGATTTTGAATTGAAGACAACCCCGAATTGTAGATGACCCCTTATTTTTTATTCCTTTTTTGTCAAAAACCTCGTCTTCCTTTCAGGAAAATACGGTACATAGCAATTCCAATGATGGAGATTTTACTGTCACCCACCACTGGAGCATGATTATCGTAAGCTATCAGTTAAACTCCTAACCAGGAATTTTGATGCTCAAGCATTTTAGTATGCTGGGAGAAAAGTCCTTGGGAAATGGGTGGCTTTACAGGTCTGCGCTCCAGCATTTCCTACTGGCATGGTCTCTCAAGGCTGTATATACAAATTGTCCACCCTGGGATGTGTGTAGTCCAGACCTGCCGTTTTAAACGGATTTGATCAGTTTTTATAGATTTTTAACCCCCCCCCCCCCCCCCTCTTTTTATAGCGTTTCGCTCAAAGTGCCATCACTAGCGCCCACAGCTATGTGTGTCAGTTACACTGATGCATTTGTAATTAAGCATAATATTTTGAACATACACCAATGCTTCATAGTCTATGTCCAAAATATTTTGCTAAATTATTATTCACTGGTGCGAGTATACAGTTATCTACATAGTTCTGTCCTAGGCTGTATTACCACATGCAAAGGCCAAGGCCATTATTGAAAAGAACCTTTACAGCAATTTGCTGTTTTTACTCATGCAATCCGAATTTGGTAACTGTGTTTCGCGTTTGGCATTGATATCACAATCGTGAGGAAACTAAAATTATAGTCAATAATCATTGTATAAACGAAAGTATAACTGTGAGTGGAGAAAAGAATTAACATGGTTTGTACATTCCAAACCAAACCAACTACATTAAATATGTAAACGTCTTTCATATCCACTTTTTTTTCTGTGATTTGCAATTTTTTTTAATTCCAAGGATTTTAAAGGATTTGACCCAATGATTCCAAGATTTTACAGGATTTTTATATACAGGAGCCAGGATTTCAGCTTCAGGGCTGGTGGCAGCCCTGATTTAGTCAGAAGCTGCCCATGGGCTATAGACATGAGGTTTCAATAGGTGGTTGGAAGAGTTCCGATTGACTTCAAGGGGGTTCATAGACTAGTTTAAGACGTGTCGCTTAAACCTCTGTCGTACAAGTGACTTTTGGGACTGCGCTCGGCCAGTCGCGCTTACATTAGGAACTCAGTTTCCTTCCTTTCCAGTCACCAGTGTCGGCCTTGTGGGCTGTATACTGGTTATGAAGTTGTGTATAGTTGGCTGAGCAATATGACTCGCAGTGACACTGGTCCTCTGGGGCAGTGTGGATTTATCAGAACTCGGTGGACTTGTCCTGGAGGATGCTGGAATAGCGCTGCAGGCAGGGTGTGTGGAGTCCTGGGTTCCCCTGGCCTTGGTGGAGATGGAGCTGCTATAATGCTCGGTCAGATGGCGGCTGTTCCACTCGGTTCCAGTCCAGCTACCGAAATGTGGATTGGCATGCCCGAGCCTGGTGTCGCTCCCGGTGACCAGCCAGATTACCGGATGGACTTTGAAGTCGGTCCTAATTGAGAGGGAGCAAAACACCTACTCCCAATGGGAGATGCCGGTCTCCCCATGTGACAAGCGGCTTGGGCCTGCCCCCGAGGGGTGTCAGCTCCCAGAGCGACGAGGTTTGCAGTACAGACCTGCTTGGTGGCACTGAACTCTGCTCTCTTTTCCGCTCTCTGAGCTTTGTGCCGGCTGTGGAATAGCATAGATGTATAACACACTAGATTTCCTTGAAAAGGCAAACAATACACGTATCCGTAACTTAGGTGTGCAAGGCCGACAATGGCTGACGGTGCGCTCCCCAGCTCCAAACAGCACAAGCACCTGGAGGCGTGGGTCGTAAACCGTCTTCCAGCCAATGCCAGGAGTGGTCCACAAAGGTAGGGCCTCCAATCCCAAGCAAATTCCCATGCCAGCACCTTAGCTAGGCGTTCCAGTCAGTGATACAACTTGAGGTGGCTATCCTGCCTTGGTGGGATGTGTCCTAGTGGTGGAGGCTCTATCGTTCTGTGCACCGAAGTGTACATAATGGGTGGTAGTAGAAAGCTGAAGGGGGGGGGGGGGGTGTTTGTGTGTGTGTGTGTGGACAGACAAGCCCCTGAAGGGAGTCTGATGTCCTACTCTAAGTTTGTAATAACTCTCTCTTGCTTGCCCTTTGAGGTCGAATACTGGTGACAGATAGGTTATACTTCTAGAACAAAGAACTCTCGGATACGCTAAGACTTAGTATTTATTGTAGTAATAAATACTTAGGTAACTCGTACGTGCTACCAATAGGTCTGTGCTGTCGAATTAAGCTACGCATATTATGGGTGAAGGTGCCCCACTCCTATGTCTACTTAAGATGCATGGGTAAATATAAACTAACTGATGTAACTAATACTATCAGGGTTGCCTAGGCCATAACTTTAATAGGAGAGCCAATACCAGCAAGTAGTGGTGGCTAAAGATCCAGGATTGACAACTGAAGTGTTAAGTCGATGATCGATGTCTTCTTGCACATGAAAGCATCTGGTGACTACGATTACCCGGTGTTGAAGCCTCTGGCAGATGGTGGCAGCAGCCACTAAAGAACTGGAAATTCTTAGAGAGGACCTAAAATAGTAGAGCGCCCCAGCACAAGTAGTGTTGAGACGAGCTACTAAGAGACGATAACTCCAGACTTTGGCCACGCACTGCCTTATATGCGGCTCACTCTGGAATGCGCAGCAGGCCGGGGTGGGAAGCGTGACGTGCCCCTGTGACATCTGCCTCGAGTGAGCGGGGTGGGAGAACTACCCTCTTGCGCTCGGCATATGGTCTCAGGAGCTCGACAGTGCTTCGCCATCTTCGGCGGTGTGGTGACATTCTATCTGCCAAGTGCGTCAGGGAGGCTGATGTGTCATGCGGCTGCTTTGAATACCTTTCGTTTCACGTGCATACAAGGCACGTTTGAGTTTAAACTACTCTCTGTGCATTCGTAAAACGTTGTGCTTGGTTTGCACTTTCCTTGGGTTTAAAGACTCCTTAGTAGAGAGAAGGGCAGGTCAGAAACCGTCTGGGAAACCAAGTATCTTCCATGCCCTTCCCGGGCACACATCCTGCTAGACATCTTTGGTAGTCGTTTCTTATGGTAGTTGAATGTGGGGTGAGATGTAGTTGTTTATGGTATAGTGGTATAAGTGGCATGCGTCAAGTTGCTACTGTGTGAGCTGGGCAATCCCTCTCTGCTTGCTGTACATAACCTTAGCTAGGAGTCCCCGTGGTGTTGACTCTTGGGTTTCTCATTCTGCAGCGACTTTACCCTTTCTTTTTCCTCTGCACTTGGAGAAAGGCATCAGTAGGGGGATAGTTAGCAGTATTACAGGGATATCTCTGCAGCAATGCATAAGCGTAGCAGTGTTACCCTCATGTGGAAGATAGGTTCTGGTAGACACTTTGCTATTCCCCAAACTTCTGTACAAAGTAGATCTACAGAGGTAGATGGGTAAGCTCAATGTCTGACCTTTGCCTGCCTGTGTCAGGATCCCCAATTACTCACACTGGCTCTCCAGATTCAAACTGTTTGTCCACACGGTTGGCAAGTGATTAGCAAGAGGCAGAGTGTTGCGGTGCTTGTAGACGAGAAAAGTGTAGGTGATGGCTGATGGAGAAAAATTGCTATTTATGGGGCTGCAACTAAATACATGGCGGTGCAGTGGATGCATTGAGAACTAGGTGAGCGCAGGGGTGATGACAGACTGCCTCTTGTTACCCTCATTCTGCAACATCGACGCAGGCTAGATGCGCGTGAAACGGGACAGGATGGTTGTGGGTAGTGACCAAGTTGCAAAACTGTAACTGGTGGTCATGCAGGTGGTATCAGTGCTCACTTAGGGGCAAACCAACCCTTGTTCTGGACGTCTCACATTCATAGATGCAGTGGAAGAGAGCCAGGCAAGGTGTTGCAGTGGCAATGATGGTACTGGTTAGACGTCTTGCTTAAGTTCATTATAATAATGGTTCATATATGAATGCTCTGATGTACCTAAATACCTAGGAAGATTGCTAGCGCAAACAAATGATGAAAACATAAAACTTGAAACCTTCCTAAACGTCACATAATCCGCCAACAGTTTATGACAAATTATCATAATTCTTTTAATTGAAATTAATTCTCCTCAAAAACTGCATCACACAGCCAAGGCTTGCTTTAAATTTGTTACAATTCAAATGGTGTGGCCATTATCAAACAACTATTCCACACACTACAACATTTCAGTATCAGTTTTATTAAAAAATGTCCTTGCTGCGATCATCTAAACGTTTGCCGACATACACTTGTGCCTTACCAACAATCCATTTCCGCAAATCATGCACCAATTTCTAGCATAACCATATATTCCTGTTCTACAGCTGCATTTTCATTTTTCTCCGCAAATATAATTACTACAGTACTTTAAGTTTACTGCCTGAAGTGTAACTATTGTACTTCCCAAAACTTATGATTCTACTGACAACAAACACAAGACAAGTTACTTTAACATAATTTACATCGAAAAAGGTAGCAATATGAGTGAGACTGACCAGATGACAATCTAGTGGCAGTGTACAGGTGGCTACTTACAGATGATACAGTCGAACACATGAAGGAAGGAAGACAGCACTACTGTTATCCTTCAAAAACCTACTACGGTTTCAGAGTTTCCAAGACCATACAAGGTTGAAAACTAGGGATTTTGATACTGAATCATCGGATGAACAATTAGCCATGGTCTAACTACATCATTTCACCAACCCAAATCATTTAATTAACTTACAAATTAGAAATTACAGCAACTTGGTTATCATGCAGGTCATGTTTTCATAAAGTATTTTTATTTTTGTAACCGGAAAACTATTTTCTTAGTTTTATTTTTATCTTTCAGTACACAACACAATATTTGAAATCACTTGACGGATACAGATATGGATGCCTTTGGTGTCGCTACACATAACTTGATATAAACAGTACCTGGCAAAATTTGTAAATAGTCGAAATTCATTTGTATATCAAATTACGGCTATAATATTAATTGTGACACATTTTATAGCACGTAAACGCCAACAAACAATTGTAAACGAAATACAACTATATGATGCATGATGTCTTTTCAACAATGATATAAACGACTTCGCCTCATCAGTGAGCCATCCTTGTCATCCGATAGCAGCGGAGTTTCATTGTTCACATGCAACAAGAAGTTAAAAACCTTTAATGTCTACCCCTGCAAGAATGGGCGTTCCAGCCAAAAATGGTATTATTCACCGGCCACAGAGGTTATGTTCCCAAGGCATCCAGGTAACACCACACGCCGCTAGATGGCTACAACAGTACACTTCGCTGCATCTAAATCTCCAAGCTAGTCGGTGATGTCGCACCTTGAGGAAGCTATGCTATGGCTACCCTCTCTCCAGCACCACCCCTACCCAGTTGACTGAAGGGGAATAGCCAGCCAGAGTATAAATAGTGGGACGTCACCTTTGAATGAGAGTTTTTCATCAGCTCATCTTTGAGCCACACCGCCTGCTCTCTTCATTGCACCCTTGCCGGAGAACTACCCTGCTTGCTTCACTCCTAGTTCTGCCTACTCTTCCTTCACTGCATTCGTGCTGAAGGAAACATCTCTCCTTGGTCTCCACCGCACCTCGTCGTCGGAGCCATCCTTCTCAACCTGCTTAGTCTTCACAGCATTCGTACCAAAGATTCATGCCAAAACGTCGTCTACACACCTAGACACTGCAGTCCCTTCTCGGCAACACATGCGTAGGGAGTAGTACCAGTTTAAGTTATTTTCATAGCACTCATCCACCCCACCATTGTTAGCTTAGAACCTGGTCACCTCTACCTGGATAATGTAAGGTTAAGCTTCCCTAAGTTCTTGCCAATGTTAGAACGTAGTGCAACACCACCTGTTTATTTCCTGTCAAATGAAATAAACAAGGATTTTACTGACTCGAGGGTATCCTTTCCCGTAGACATAGCACCTCACCGATCAGGGATTGCGTATGACCTAAGGAAATTACATGAGCCATACTCAACAACTGAGTACACACACACGCACCTTGTACAGCCAACCATTCTGTGCTCCACGGAGTCCATAACAGTAGGCCTACAGCCCCGAAACTAGGTACTCTTTCTCCGGGGCTGGCTTGCCTACTCAGTAGTCCACTCTCTCCACTGCGTTTAGGTGCTGAAGTTAGTGTTCTCTGAGTCTGGGGAGACCGCCCCCTCATAAGACTCTCACCTGTGAGCAGGAACTGTCAACGACGAGGCCTAACTCATAGTGCTCACCGTGTTTAGGCGCTGAGTACTGAGATAGGGTATCCTTTAAGTCGGCAGACGTTTCACGTGGTTTACACCAGGTAGGACTACACATCACCTGCAGTTACTTCACGGACGTGGGATAGTGTTCCAATTCAGATGCCTTACTCCCATCGGAGTGGTATCCAAGAGAAAGTCAAACAGGAGCTAACTGCCTCTGGGAGCTTACAAGAGCTTATACCCTCCCTCATCGCCACACTAAATTAGCTCTCACCAAAATATAAATCACAGGCTTTGCGCCATTTTCATATACCAGTCACACCCGAGAACCCCAAGGACCTTTTCGAGACACCCACACGTCTGAACGGGGAGACAAACCGCTGGATTGCAGAGTATTTAAGACAACTGGATCAGCCCTTGGAAGTTCCAGCTTCCAGTTTTAGACTCGAATCAGGGAAGCCGATCCCGACAGCTCACACAAGCTCCTAACACCAGATCTCTAACCACCTGTAGCTCACGTACGCCCGTCAGAGACAAACCAGGCCAAACTGTTGTCTGAGGTTACACATTTCCCATGTATACTGCTAAGAGTCAATATTTTGAAGTGAAAGATCACACTAGCTAAACCCGATTTTGTGCCCTGCTGCAAAGCTACTAGGCCAGTCCTCGACAGTGGACGTGCACCAGTACCACGTAGAGACTAAAAGAATTCAGAACCCCTGCAAAAGGGTATGCCTGCCCTAACACTCGACCCAGCCTCCTTCACGTAATGATGACCTTGTCAGCCTCCAGGTGTCACGCATCACATATATTGATTTATTGCTTGCAGCACCACACGGTGTACAATCAAGAAAACGTGCCGGAAGCATCTCGACTGATACAAATGGGCAAAATTTTATTTCTAATTGTGAGCATGTAGGTTTAATCGTTGTTTTATTATCTTTTAAATTATTATAAAAATTCAATTAATTTTGAGTACTTTGTGACTGGTTGGACGTAGGACAAGTATAATTAATTGTGAACCACATATTTTCTTTTTCAACACGTACGTGTTGTATGCGAACGTCAAACACGTACATATTTTATGCGTACGCCAAACACATACATATTCATTTTTTATCATAAACAAACCTTTAGCAGTGAATTTTGGTCATCAAAGTAGCTGAGCTCACATAGTATGAAATACATGCTCACGATTGAGGTGATTGTCATTAAACCTTTTGATTACATTAGTGCCCTAAAATTCCATAGTTCTATACTCTGTAGTGGATTGGCACTATTGCAGAATGTTCCGAAGTGAAGATTGTAGACAGTTTATAAACAATTTTTATTATGTTTGTAGTTAGCTCAACTATCCAATTTCTGAATATGCAATTAAAGAAATTTAGAAACCCAGTTTGGCTTATTTAATTTACGAATGGATACTGGAACAACAAGAGAGATTGTCTTATTTATAAGACAAAATAAATCTCTTGAGCATAATTACATACGCATCATTTGTTTTTACATGGTTGTTCATCATAATGGTAGGCTTGCAAATTTTAACAAATATAAAATACAAATATTGCATTGCAGTACAAATACTGGGTAGGTAAACGTTTGGCATCTATTTAAAAAAAAGTGCAAACATGTAAATAAAAATTATAATTGCATCTGTCGTATTTCCTGGAAAAAAAAAAAATTTCACAATTCTCCCCGTGCATTTAGATCAAATAGTGGATGCGTGAATAAGACGGATCTGGTGGCCACATACGAAAAAATTAGTCTGTATATGAGCCTGTTAAGTCTGCATACTTATTTGTAGGTTAATTTTTAATCTTACATAGCAGGGAATAAATAAATTGAAGTTTGGGAGTATTTTATTGATGCTCCTCACAAAGCCATTTGCAAACTGTGTAAAGCACATATTTCCTGAGGTGGTGAAAGTCTTTTGATGCTCTCATAAAAAATTTCAAATCAAACAATTTGTATTGGCACTATCTGCAGGGTCGGCCACTAAAATTTCAATGTGCAATGATTATGAAACAGAGATTTTACGTGACGATACAAGGTCTGTCAAGCAAGATGATCCACTCCGACCTGACAGCTGCTTTCACAATAAGAACTGCAGATTTTGAAATTATATCTAATACTACATTATCTGTCCACGCAAAATTAAAAATTTCATATAATTAAAAATGTTCATCACAAAACAAAGTGTTTTTAATAGATCAAAAACAAACATCCTGGCTTTTGAAACTGTTCTGCCATAAACACATTTAAATCTTCCTAATTTTTAATTTACAATCATTAGTTTAAAAAAAATTAAGAACAATGAAAAAAAGATTTTTATAAAAACTGTTTCGTGACAAACAGAATACTGTTATGACAATAGTACCAGAATTATGTCTAAACTTCAACATCAGATTGGCTATACTTCCTTGAATAATTTTACTATTTTGAATCTATAGCTACAAAACACTGTCATCACAGAAATAAATTAATTGAACACAAATAAAGATTACAAACACATGAACATTTTTAAAAACTGTGTACCTCAAGTCTCAATAAAATGTGGTTGACTAGAATTTGTCCCTGCATTCAATCCAACCCACAATAACACTTTGAGCACTGTGTCTGTTTGAAATTCGCACTGTAAGTCAACACTGTGCTGACTAGTAGGGAACGAGGCCAGGCACTGCGGCCAGCTGGAGTTGCAGCACTGAAAATCAGAGGAACCTCCTGCTGCGGTGAAGCGGTGTGGGCGTCACCACGCTTGCACCCAGCACTCCAGGAGGCCGTAGGAACGACTGTGACATGAGTGCCTGAGGAGTGTTTGCAAAGCTGTCCCGGCTTGACACTGCAAACACAAAGCGCAATAAGCAACTTCCTCAACATCTTGTGTGCTTTACATCAGGTATCTGTATCACATATACACCTGCACGTGAGCACATGCACACACACACACATTATCCCGTGTGCATGTGCACACACACACTATACCATGTGCATGCACACACACACTATCCCACATGCATGTGCACGCACACACACATATACATACATACATACAATGACATATGAAAATTTTGTATGCATTTCACGGTATAGTATAGTAAGTGGTAATGTTTTGTTTTCAATTTCTTGTTTACATGTTTGTAATGTTTGCATTGCTGTTGTGTTGTTCAGCACTAACCATTAAAGCCACTTTTATTTACACTGAAATATTGTTCTGAGTCAGTTGGAGTTTACCCCATTTTAATCACATCACATTTACAAAATAAAAATAAATTTTCACAAATGGATGTTTAATTTGTCTATGATAATATTGTGGCAGCGGAGGAAGATCAAGAGCGGGTAGGGGGGGGGGGGGGATATTTTGGGTGGCCGATACTCACAAACCTACAGTATCAGAAGTTAGAAAATTTATTAATTAATAATAAAAAAGTAATTTAATGAAAGTTAAAATGAGAAAAATATATATCAATTTAAATAATTATCTTGTAAAAAAAAAAAAAAAAAAACCCCAACAAGAAGTCCACTACTTCTACCACTGGACTGATTAGTGGGTAGTCCAGAAACCCTTAACACTAACACTTCTATACCACAAACACCTCAAAGGCTTGTCTCTCTTGAAGAAAAGTCTGGTCTCCTCAATAACCCATTTACCAAATCCAAAAATTCTGAATAAGAGGGAAAACAAGGAAAAATGGGAATATGCAGAGGGCAGGGGAAGGTTATAGAGGGAAAGGGAGTTTTTCTCACTTGGCAGTGCTTAAGGTAGGAGGGAGATGGGATCTTTTCGTGGTTTCTGGGGTGTAAGGAAGGTAGTATAAGGTACAGTTCCCTATAACATCTACTCAAATACTTCCAAAGATTTTTAAAGTTTATCTGTAACTTTTTATCTTAAAAATTAGATGAGAAATTCTTAACCTTAACCTTAAAATGTCAAATGACAAGAATGTGAGGGAGTCAATATAATTGAAGGGTGAGTGAACAAGAGAAAAACACAAGAGTTCAAACATAAACTAATAAACTGTGTTTTATTTAAAACAATATTTAAAAAAATAACAAATCTTAAAAAACTTTAACAAACAATAAAATTTTGCAGTACTCAATTAACAAAATTTAGTTAATAAAATTTAATAGTCCATTGCCTTTCAAGACAGAAGAAACAATGTGAATATGCACAAATAAGTATAGAAAACAATGCTATCACATTAAATTTCTGCCATTCGATCAACAAAAATTTATAAAATGTAGTTATCTATCATGTACTACGTTAGGTTAACTACAGATAAAATTTCTAAATCAGAACCTTGAATTAGTCATTAGATATTTCTGGTTTTGATGTTAAAACAATAAAATTAAATAAAACCTATATAATAGCCAGTGACATCCAACCTTGAAATAAAAATGCAAATTAAAATTTAGTCAGTAAAATATTGACTTATACAAGCATCATTGGCAATGGAAACAATTTCCAATAAATTTCAGTAGTGACTCATTAATTAATAAAATTACAATCTCTTTATAAGATCAAATAGGTATGAGAAGTTCGCAAATGGAAATAATGACAAAATAAAAAAATTTCAAAACCTTTCATTTTTTTTAAATATCCTGAAGGGATGTTTACATAAGCCTTAAACTCTAGAACCCTTAGACACACTGACTCTCTGCACTCACTCACTTACTCTTACTCTCACTAAACCTAAAATTACGACTATTTATATGGGTTGATTGGAGACATCCTTCCCCAAACTTCAGAAAGAATGTTCCGATCAATCAAAACCAAACTAGTACTTAGCTCATCGTGGCTGTTTCTCACAGCCATCCCCCCTGGCTGTGCATGTCCGCTCACTACGACATCAACTCGCAGACTCGCAACTTCATCTCCCTGACCCTATTTATGTCATGCGTCATACCACCCACGGCAGTCAATCAGCTTCCAGGTTCCCTCCCCCTGGCACTAGTTGACCGGCAACCGTCCTTGCTGCAACACTCCCCTTTTCCCTTCTTAATGCTGTCTTCAGCAGGTCTGCCCCACTCCCCTAGGAGTACCACTAAACTCCCAGATGGCATTGCACAGACTGCGGCTACGACCGTTCTGGAAGTTACTATGTAAACACAGCAATACACCAAGATTTAACAGCAATGTTATGGAAATGCCTGAAATATGTGTTGACCACAGTAATGGGTTGTAAAAGTGAAAGCCTAATGACAAACTCAGCCTGACAATTCGAGGAGGACCAGAAAAAGAAAGTGCAAATTCCCAACACCTACTTCGGGATGAATTGATTGCCCACTACAGTGAAAAATAACAAAGATACATAACGAAACTAACCAGCTGAAAAATTCTGTAAGTCCAACTTACCTCGCTACCTGATGAAGCTGGCTTAGCCAGCAAAACGTCGCGATCGCGCAACCGCGTGAAAAAACTGTCTCATCCTACTTTGTGTGTGTGCCTATCGACAAGTACTAGACTGTGAGTACTTGGATTCCTGTCCTTTATATATTGTTAGTAGCCTAGCAGCCTATTCGCAATCTTAATTAAATAAAAAATAATTAAAAACAGGTTACGTCTCCTAACAAAAAAAATAGTAACTTGTCCTAACAAAAAAAGAAAGACTTTCCTTAGAGAAATTATAAATATGTGAAGAAAAACTATATTTAACTAAAGAAAATTTTTTTTTCTCAAATTTTACTGCGTCACAATATGGTTCAAAACATCAATTGCTACTGACACAACATTTATTTAAGATTAACACCATTGGTTTTTCTTCCTTTAAATATTTTTTTTGCATTTGTTACATATATAAAGTGATGTATAATTTTTAAGTGAAGATGTCTACATGTTAAAATATTGTTTTATTAACATAAAGCATCTTCTTTCCTCACAGGAGATGTAAACATGAGCAGTATCGTGGCTGTTAGGCATATGCATGGCATTGCAGATTTTAACTCGCTCAGAAGTCTTTGCTGCATATCTGGGTTATAACTTTACTCAATGAGAAGCTTATAAACAGAAGGCTTGTGGCTGCATTGGAGTCGAATGGGATGCTGAGTAAGAAACAGTATGGCTTCAGAAAGGACATGGTACTGATTTCACACTTCATGATGTCAAGATGGCAGCCACAAAAAGCACAGACAAATATGCAATGATAATTTTCCTGGACATCACAGAAGCATTTGATAATGCCTGGTGGCTGGAGGTGATGTGGCAGCTTAAAAGGAAGAGCTGCCCAGCCAATTTGTATAAGATTTTGCTGGATTTTTTCAGTGAAAGGGCAACATGGTACTCTGCCAGAACTGTAGAGGTGAAGAAAGGTTTGACGAAGAGATGTCCCCAGGGGTCGGTCCTTGGACCTATCTTATGAAACATTCTCTTTGATGGATAGATGGAGATTACTTTACCAGAAGGGTGTGTGATCTACGGATACACAGACAAAGGACTTACCTTGGTCAATGGATCAGCAATGGACAACTTGAGAATGCAGCTATGATTATGAGTCGTATAGAAGAATGGGCAGCTAAGATCAAGCTGAGCTTCTCAACAAACAAGACCAACATAATGATGTTGAAAGGCAAGTTAACAAGAACACCTACCGTGAAGTTCAATGGTGAGTTCTCCAGTACATCGAAGAGTACAAGTACCTTGGAGTCACGCTCGATGTCAAAATGAGCTTTCTGGGGCATGTGCAGTATATAGCCCGGAAGGTGGTACTAGTAGTAGTATTCCACAGATTGAGAACTTTAGGGAACACTCAATGTGGCCTTAATATCCTCACATTGAGAAAAATTTATAGGGCGATGTTCGAAGGTATAGTGGCATACGGTGCAGTGATGGCACACCAGAGTGGATTTGGTGTGGCACAAAAGAAAACTCGTTAGTGTTCAGAGGGTGGCACTGCTGGCAATGCTGAAGGCCTCTAAACTAGGCACTTCCTGTTTTGACAGGAGTTCTCCCAGTATATCTATTAATCAGAAGTCAAGAATGGGAAGACTCTCAAGAGAGGAGTCGAGAGAAAAAAGACAAAGACATGTTGGAGGTCTGGCAAGAGAGATGGGAAAGCTCTGAAAGGGGAAGAATTACATTTGAACTTCTACCAGATGTAGAAGAAAGAATGCAAAGAAAATGGTTAACTATAAACCATTATAGTGTACAACTGTTCACTGGTCATGGTTATTTTAAAGCCAAGCTGTACAGTCTCTGGTTGGTCACCTCCCAGTTATGTGACATTTGTGATGATGATATGTTACAACATGTCTTAATGGACTGTATCACGATAGAAGACATCTGAGAAGGGCTACAGCGGGTGATCTATCGGAGAGGACTGCATCTAGATATGGGAACAATTATGTATGGCCAATAAAGATCTTCATCAGCTTTGGAGTAGTTTTGCCACTAAAGTGGGAAAAAGACTGGAAGAATATAACCAGTGGCAGAAGGCACATTTCGATGACCCATGAGGTGGTACTCTTGTAAAGGCTTTAAAGTATAAAGTCAGAGTATTACTGAATAATGAGGAGGACATGTTTTACTGAGAAAACCAGCAGAAAGCAATGTATGAAATCAAGAGAAATGGCACAAGGCGCAAGATAAGAGGAGAAGTATGTGCCACGTACTGTCTTTACGCATCCGAGTACAGTTGAAATGCGGGGGGATGGAGGTTGTACCGGCCTTCGGGCTGTAAAACCTGTACCCTACATGGCAACTTTAAGGCAAAGCTTTATTGATTCTGATTGGTGCAATCTCTGCTGTGTGACATTTGTGCTGTTGACACAATGGAGCATGTCATCACAAACTGTCTGAAGCCAGAAGATATAAGGGAATGGTTCCAAGAGAATGCAGAACGAAAGGGCCTTGACATGAGATTGGAGAATGTTACGAAAGATAAAGCTCTTAACAAGTTATGGCAAGATTTTGCCACAAGAATTGGCAAGACTGAGTATGCAAAGTGGCGAGAAGACCTATCCGATGACCCATGGAGTGTTCGGGTAAAGGTTAAATAAGATCTGAGTCAGAATACTTCTGATTGGTGAGGACGGGTTTTACTGAGAAAACCGCTAGAATACCATGTACAGCAAAAAGAACAGTCACTGCTTGAAGATATAAGAGGAGAAAGTGCAGTGCACTGCCTTACTTATCTGAGTACCGTACAGTTGCAGTGCGGGAGGATGGAGGATGTGCTGGCCTCCCGGCTGTCAAAATTGTATACATTACCCAAATATATACATTTACATTTTCTGAATTAAAAAATGTATTTTCGCTAGCAAAGATATGTCAATATGTACACAGTTGCAAAAATGATGCATGGATACAATTTTCACGTTTAAGGGAGAATTGAGGGGAGAAGGCACATGGGACAAAATTTGACAGTATCTGTTCATAAGGACAGCTTGGTTGTATGGACAAATTTTGAGAACTTAGAAAGTTTAAAAAATTTAGGTTAGACAGTTTATCATTGTGACGCGCAAAATTTTTCACACCATTAATACAACTTCGCCTCATCAGTGAAAACATTCATATCACTACCAGCGGGGTCCAATTAACAGTACAAATCTACCAGAAGTGCCTAACAGATACGCCCCTTGTTTCGAGGGCTATTACAAATGCTGAGAAATTGTACTGTTCACACCATTGTAAAATAGCATGCTCATTTCCACAATTATAAATAATCTGTCAACAGAGCAGCCAAGATGACGTTTCAAAGCCATGTAGTATCATAGAGCCCCAAGGGATGGCACCACTAGAAAAAGCGCAGAATTGTGCTACCTCAGCTGAAACACCAGTGGGCCAGCGACGTCACACACACTGAGGATGTCACACCACCCTCTTCCCACCATCCAGACAAGGTCGCTATGGAGACTCGTGATAGTGATCAAGTAAAGAGGCGTTGCAGCAGGTGCAGGCAGGCATCTCTCTGCTGGCCTGGCTGCTTGTTCCTTGGTTCACGTTCCTGGCAGTGGCCAACTCAGGGCCACCAGGCACCAGGGGATGATTTGGAGGCCTCTCCTCCTGGAGGGGCTGCCTTGGGGTGACCGTCAGAGGTCACTCCTCTACCTCGATTGCCTGGTGCTGTACATCCTCCCGAACTGGAGGGGAAGCGTAGGTGGCCTCTACACCATCTGAAGTTTGACCATGCCCTCCTGAGTTGGCATGGTCTGTGTAGTTGGCGGAGGTAGAGGTTCTTGGGGATCCTCTACCTCGATGGCGTGGCTTCTGGGCTCATCCTCTAAAGCGGGCTAAAGAATTTGACGGTGTTCAGCCTCGGTGTTGTCCAACGTCGGGACCTGGGTGCTTGTCAGAGGTAGCTATTTTTGTGGTGCTCCTACCGCCTCGGAGTTGCTGCTGGGCTCATCCTTCCGAACAGGTGACTGGGTCCAAGTGTTGGCCTCGACACCTCCTGGCGCCAGGACCTGGGCTCCTCCTCCCGAACAGGTAGATGGGTCTGAGTATTGGCCTTGATGCCTCCTGGCGCCAGGACCTGGGTGGCTGTCAGAGGTAGCAGTTTTTGTATTGTCTCTACCTCCTCAGCTTGGCGGTCAGACTCCTCCTCCTGAACAGCTGGATGGGTTTGAGTGTTGGCCTCTACGTACGATGTCATGGCCAAGGTATCGTATCGGTCACGTGATCCTAAGCTGGAGTGGTCTGGGTTGTCGCCAGAGCCAGAAGTTTTCAGGGGGTCCTCTGACTCGACAGCGTGGTGTGGCTCATCTCTCTTGGAGATGGGGCTGGGATGTGGAGGCCTTCGGCTGGATACCCTGTCCAAGGGACTTCGCCAGGATAACTCCAATCCCAAGGAGGTCATCCGGCCATGTTTGGCTGACGTCCTCTGGATGTAGTCGCTTGGCATTGAGGGCAATGTCCAAACAAATGTGCCTCCGCTGTAAGCCTGTTGAAGTTCAACCCTGGTGAGTGTAGGTTGGTATCTTCTCCTTCCGACTTCTGACAGGTTCGGGTTCCCTTGGTACGAGGGGCCCGGCCTCTGCTGGGGTCGTGTGCGGAGGAGGGTCATCCTTCCTCTCTTCCTCTTTGTCAGGGTCATAGTCTGGGGTTTCTGTTTCGTGGTCCTTGGCTCTGGCGGGACAATGGTGCATCTGCCCTCTGGTTACTTTTCAAATGAACTCTCAAACGTCCTCCACCCAATACATATTGTTTTGTCTACCCACGATGTGGTATGGTTCTTCCCACTTTTCAGTGAGGCCTGCACTGAACTGACCTTTATGGAGGAATACAGTCTAGCCCATATTGAAGGTTCATACACCTGTCCAGGGTTATGGGTATTTGCGATTGATGTGCTGACTTGTTGGGCATCGTATGCCCTCGTGGTCCTGGCTAAGGCGGCTAGGAGGACGTCTTCGGGCATCTACATCTCCGTGGGCTTTTGCTCCCATTGCCAGTTTTATGAGCGACGGAGTGTTCGCCCGAGGATGAGCTGGCTGGGGCTGGTGTTGACGGTCTCATTTGCTCTTTGACTGAGAGCGAAAACGATTGAGGGGATGTCCTTATCCCAAAGCCTGTGGCCATTCCCCACACTGAGACTGAGGCTTCTCTTCAACTCCTGGTTCCTCCTCTTAGTGAGGTTGGCTTGTGGGTGATATGGAGGGGTTGTCCAGGTCTCCAATCCCCAGCTTTGACAGACCTTCCTCCACTGTTGGCTTGTGTACTGGGTGCCATTATCTGTGAGAATGGCCTGTGTATACTCCCATCGGGGGAATATCACAATTTTGAACTTACAAAGTATGTTCCATGTTTCTTGGCTGGGTAGAGGGATTGCTTTCACACAGCAGGGAAACTGGTCTGTGAGCACCAACAAATACTGGTTGTCCTTTGTGCTATGAGGTAAGGTCCAATCATGTCAGCCGCCAGGTGTTTCCACACTGTGGTTGGGCTTCGCAGTTGGTGGGGGCATAGGATACGCCTTTCTGCAGCAGCATGCCTCACAGTTGGCGACGTACTGGTGGACATAGGCTCACCTTGTCCCAGATGTACCTTTCCCTTATGTCTCGCAGCGTTTATTTGGTTCCAAAGTGTCTAGCATGTGGGTGGTCTTGGTGGTGGCGGCAGAGATCTGCCCTCAGGTTCGTCTGTATCTAGTAGATCTTCTAAGATACCCCTAGTTGTCTGGATCAGGAACAGATGCAGTTGTCCCTGAGTTCGAACCTATGGGGTTGTTCCTGAAGGAGGTACTGGATATCCAGGTCCTGTTGTTGATGGTAGGTGATTTGTTCTCTACTGAGTTGCAAATGTAATAGCCTAGGTGTTTTTCGGGTCTTTGGGCAGGAGCTAGAGGAGGGGATCATCTTCTCCCAATCTTCCTCTTCGTTCGGTTCCCCTTCAAGATTCAGCTGGCTTAACAATGTCAGGTAAATTGTTGCTTTTACACGGGCAGTGTTGAATCTCAAAATCAAATTCTGTGAGAAACATTTCCCACCACCCGAGCTTAGCCTTGGTTTTGCAGGATTCGCGCAGCCACTGGGGGGGCTTTGCTATCCGTACAGAGTATGAAGTGCTTGCCGTTCAGATGATAGCAGTTCTTCCGTACAGCCCATATCACTGCAAGACTCTTCTACTTGTTTATTTGGTAACATCGCTCTGTCTTGTTCAGTCACGTGCTTGCATAGGCTATCACCAGCGGCGTTTTCTTAATTCAGAACGGCACCCAGCCTGCCATGGCATGCATCCCTCTGAAAGATAAGTGGATTCTCCCCCGTGGTTGGTGGAGTTGTGAAATTGTGGTAATACTTGCCTTGAGCGCTAGAAAGACATTGTGATGCTTGTCCGTCAATCACTAACATGTCTTCTTCTCTAGTAGGGTATGGAAGAGGGCCATCTGGAGAGCGATATTGGGCACAAAGTAGAGTAACCAACTGCATAAGCCAAGGAAGTGCCACAACTATTTCTTATTGGTGGCTTCTTCTGCCTCTTGGATGGCCCTTATCGAGTTGGTTTGTGGGTAATTACCTTTGGGCATGACGTGTCTGACGTAGTCTATGGACTTCTTGTCGAAGAGACTCTTGGATAACTAGCAGGTAAGGCCGTGTAACTCAAGCCTTTCCAAGACTAGCTGGAGGTGGCCGCAGTGTTATTTCCATGTTTTGGAGTATATAATGATATCATCCAAATACGCAAAACAAAACTGCCCCACAAATCCAGTTAGTACCTCGGCTGACATAAGCCTCTGGAAGGTGGCTGGTGCGTTATTTAGCCCAAATAGCATCACTCGAAACTAAAGCATTTTGCCTTCCAGAGCAAAGGGTGGGCTGGCTGACTATCCGCCTTATGAATTGTCTTATGAGTGGTGGAGGCTCTACCTTACTATACACCAGGTGCACAGTATGGGTGGCCATCTAATGGGCATTTGAAGTACGTGTGTCTCGGTGAAGGAAGCCTGCAGTCCGACACTATGGTTCATACTGAGTGAGATAAGTTCACTGTTTCTTGCTTCACTCCGACGGGTGTGGAGTCTATGTACGACTAGCATAGTTACCTGATGAAATGAATACTCAGAAGAATGCAAAAATACGTACACAGACTGTGAAGAATAAATACGGTGGCCCGTACTAACTCTTAACTATCTCAAAGTTGTACAGAAGTAACTCTACGTAAGATAAGTGAAGGGGACCTGGTCCTAAACTGAACAAGGCAATCCGACTGGATACTATGAAAGTCTAACTGTTGTCCACAAGGGACAATTGAGGGCCACTACCAGAGGTGGTAGTGGTGGTGCAATTGCCATTACCAGCAGGTAAGGCAAGAGTTGTGTGTCCAAAAGGGACATTCGAGGGCCACTACCAGACTGGTAGTGGTGAAGCAAATACCATTACCGGCAGGTAAGGCAAGAGTGTTGATGGCGTCTTAGGGAGCTGCTGGAGCAGTGTTGAGAGCATCTGGAAGTTGTCTGTGAAGAGCTTCTAGTAGGTTGCTGGTGCAGTCACTGAAGAGCTTCTGGTAGGATGCTGGCGCAGTCACTGAAGAGCTTCTGGTAGGTCGCTAGGACGCTGAGGTCAGCAGAGAGCTCCAGCACAAGATAGGTGGAGCGAACTGTCAGAACTAAGAATACAACTGGCATCTTCTGGCAGCACATGGACTTATATTCTACTTGTCCGCAGGCCCTCTGAGACTTGGGGGTGACATAGAGTGAAGCTGTCAGCTGGAGTTAGCTGCTAACGCTGCTAGCATCATCCCTTGGTACGCCGTGGAACTACGTGTCCTTGGAAGGCTGTCTTGACTGATCGGCCGAAAATACAATATCACACTTCGGGGAGGTTGATGTGACATCTGACTGAGGGTGAACATACAAGCTGGCGTGTCTGTAATAGCATCCAATGACAAAGAGTGTAACCTGTACGCACTTGAGCAGCCTCCAGTATAGTTCTAACCCCGCCCGTAGTGAAGTAAAGGCACGTCCAGATGAGGCTAAGTCATGTGTAGTATAGTAGGAAATATGTCATGCGTCAGTATGTACTGATTAAAAGAATGAATAACAAATTCTATTTAGTTTGAGTGAAATCATTTCAAAAACAACAAATTCATGTTCTAATAATAATGCATGCATTTTTTCTATAAAATTTGACCAAATGAAAAAACATTTTTTGACGTGAAATGGTGAAATTTTAAATCTGCTCATATTATTTACCGTAAAGGTTGGGCCCTACCCACGAATGTTGGTCATCAATATAGATGAGAGCATGTAACATAACATGAAATACATGCTCACGATTAAGGTCATAATGCCATCTTGATCATGTCTGCACCCTAACATTTCATAATTTTCTACTCTGTGGTGGGTTGGCACTATTGCAGGATGTTCTGAAGTGAAGATAGAGTTTGTAAACAACTTTTATTAAGTTTCTAGTTACCGCAATTATCCGATTTATGAATACACAATTAACGAGATTTAAATCCCAGTTAATTTTTTTAGTTTAATGATGGTTACTGGAACAAAAGATATTTTATTTATAAGAAGAAATAAATCTCTTAGGCATATAATTACATACCATCATTCTTTTTTACACTGTCATTCTTCATGATAGTTAGGTCTAAAGAATATTTATATCAAATACATTGAAAATAATGCATTGCAGCAAAAACACTGGGTGAAAATTTGCCATCTATTTCAAAAACTGTTCAAATGTGTAATAAAAAAACTATTAATTGCATTTGTCATACTTCCTGGGGGAAAAAAATCACAATTTCTCTGTGCAGCTCTAGTGTAAATAGTGAATGTGTGAAGTTGAGTTAGACCTGGTGGCCAAATATGAAAAAAAAAATGAGCCTGTAAGTTAGTATATATATTTGTTTGCTAATTCTTAATCTCACATGGAAGGAAAATGAAAAAGTTAAGTTTGGGAGTATTTTAATGTTACTCAGATACCATATAAAAAAATTACAAATGAAATGATTAGTATCAGCACTATCTGTGGAGTCGGCCACATATTATCGGTATCAGTAATATCTGCAAAATGATGTTTGGACCCAACTCAAGTAATTACCCATAAGCTGCTGGCTAATAGCCTGCACCTAAATCTATCCAATAAAAGAACTCAAATAAAAATAAGTATTCAACCTAAAAACACTACTACAGTAAAACCTCGTTAATTCAAAGTTGATTAATTCAAAATCATATAAAATTCGAAGTGTGTATTCGCCCCCAAATGGAAGAATAGGATTTTATATCCCTTTAAGTTTGGTTAATTCTAAATTCGCCATTTATGTAATTCAAAGATGGATTTCATCCAAAAGTGTATGTGAAGTTCAGCTTAAATTAATCAAAGCTATAATAATTACGATACTAAACATGCATCGCCTACACTGTCGTGGGTGCGCACATGTAAACCAGCAATGGGTTGCGGCGCAGTAATCAGCTGACGCAGCCACTGCAGCCACCCGCCACAGTAATTTCATTGATCATGCCAGAGTTTCCACATCTGTTGACTGGTTTTCGTCACCTCTTCCGCCTGCTGAAGGGGTGAAAAGATGTGCCAGCTAGTGCCACGCACTGCGTGAAGTTAGGGAGATTAGGACAAAGAAAATTCTGAGCTGTCTGTTGTGACCGTTGGAGGAAGGAAGCTAGGTGCGGTGTGGACGTGGCTTGATGATGGAGAGAAAAGGAGAGTGGCAGTGTGGGCGTGGCTGGAAGATGGAAGGAGGAAGGAAGCAATGCGGTGTGGGCGGCGTAGCTAAGGGGAGGGATGACGGACAGCAGGTGGAGGATAGACTGAAAATGATGGAGGGGGGGGGGGGGGGGGAGGGGGGGGGGGGGGGGGGGGGGGGAGGGAGGGAGCAAGTAAACTTTTCAGAGGCCAGACCCAGCTTAGCGAGGGGCTGCTTGACACAAAACCGCACTGCACTTGGCTCCAGCACCCGGCTGGCTGGCCAGGCAGGCAGCGTGGGATTAAGACAACATTTGCCGGAAGTACGTTCATAGTAGAGGGTGTGGAGGATTCTAGCTACCACGGCTGCAGTTTTTAAACAAACTTTATAATTTTTTTTGTTTTTTATATTTTGGCGTAGCAATTAAAGGCAACAATTACAACACCTATATTTTACTTAATGTGAACATATAATTAATGACCAAGATAAATGCAACAAACTTGTTTTTTTTTTTTTTGGGCTATTTCATTCAAATTTTTACATTTTTTAAATCAAAAATTCTATGGTTCCCCAAAACCATGCTGTAACCTCGAGAGGGTTGTTATTCCTGAGGCTGTAGTTGTGTTTACTTTGGAAAGGGAAAATGTGAATTTCTTTAATACACACAAAACTTTTTTTAATTTGATAATTCAAAATTATGCAATTCAAAGTCGAAAAAGTAAGTCCCGAGCACTTTGAATTAACGAGGTTTTATTGTGATAAGCTAAAATTGAAATACAAGCACACAGAAAATAGACTCATACAAATATTATTACGTATTACGTAATTTGGAAAAACTAGAAATACAACTGAAAGGTATGTCTCATAGCATCTCCACATTTCCAAGTACATTTTGAATTTTTTTGTACTAATACAACATTTTTAAAACAGTGATGACAAAACACTTTCCTACATGATATACCTTTTATCTAGGTCCCTTGAAAAACATTAAACAGGATTTTACAGCTAAAACCAGAGATAAAAAATGCATTTCAACACTCACCATTCGAATCTGTGACTGACCTCAGAGGGTACAGGCTTGAATACACTGCAACATGACAATATGCCAATTAATTTTCTACACATGGTATAGTGTATTTTATAACAAACCTTTGAAAAATCACCTTAGGAGTAACATGTCAGCCTGACTTTTAAAAAACTTGTATACCACAAATATATAACACTGTGATTAACTTTGAAGTATTGTACTCTTTAATAAATGAAACTTTAAACTAGTATTTTCTATAACTAGTAATATTTATTTAGTATTTAATACAAATTAACAACTATCCCAGCAATGATGTGTTGGCAATGGCTGGTGAGAAATATTTCACAGTTAGAATATTGTTTAAACATAGTTTTCTGGTAGCACTGATGGAAGATAAAAATATCAGTGCAAATGACAGTGTGTGGACCTTAGTTACTGTTTTTCTTCCGTCCGAAGAAGAAACTTTAATAGGCGGAGCGGAGTTTGTCGCCCGTGCATCCCCCCCCCCCCCTTCCCAACACCATCTTCCAAGGCTCTTGGGAAATTTTGAATCGCTAGTAGTGTTGTAGATATAAGGCAGTGGATGTAGATACAGAAGGCAGTGATGTGTGTGAGGCCAGTTGAGTAGTAACCTATCTATGGAACATGGAATGTGTTGTAATGTATATCTGAATTAATAAGTCTAGAGGCAAGATTTTGTGGTGTTATTTTAAGGCAAATTTTATTTTTAAAAATTCCTGATTTCGGTGTTATCTGTTTTATTATGAAAGTCTTAGAAATAAAAACGTCATAACTAAAACTGTGCATTATTAGAGCCAACATTTTACTGATTTTTAATGCAAAATTTTATTTTTATACTAGCAGCCCGCCATCACTTCGCTCAGGTTTTAAAGACTACCCGTGACTATATGCAAATACATGCAACTAACTCTGACTACCTGACACTACTTGCGAATTTATAATATTAAGATACACTTGGTTTTACTCTATCCACTGGGCCACTACGTCCCCACTTGAATCGCTCTAGCCACTGGGCCACTGCGGCCCCATTTGATATATCTCTATCTACTTAGTAACTACTGCCTAATTTGAATAGCTTTAACCAGTGAGCCAATACGGCTCTTGGGAAGGAAAGGAGGACAGCCCATAGACCAAAAAGAGAGGGGGGAGAAATTCTAGAGCTATTGTTTAAAAATGCTTTTTTATGCAGTAATCGTGTTGTGTACCTATGTACATCCCTGATAACAAACATATCTTTGAAACCATTTGAGATATCATAATGAAACAAAGACTAAGTTATTCCGGGGGTTATTATTATTATCTATAGACTGTGTAAATTTCATGTCAATACATTCAGTGATTTTAAGTTAAATCCAGTGGTACAGACAGACATGAAAAAATTTAACATTAAATATTGCTTAATAATCGATTATCCTATATGAAAAAATAATTAAAAGAGGAAAATTTCAAAATCACAGACAGGCACTTCTATTTTATTTATTCGTATGGATGCATATTTCCATTACAATTTTATAATGTTTATGCAATTGCTTAAAACAAGAGAAAACATATTTATTTGAACTGATGCATCTCAAGGGGTTTTGGATGGAGGGGTGGTTTTGCTCTCTGTTGCTGCTGCTGCTGTCTGATAGGCAAGAGGTTAGAGTGCTGACTGCCCTTTTGGGATTTACCAGGTGGAGGGGAGTCCAACCCTTGGGTGATTCGGAGTATCAGGTTATCCCTTCCGGGCAACCTTGTACTCCTGACCACTAGGGATGTCACTAGCCGAGACGCCAGTTGCCTCAATGAAGGGTAATACTCAATCGGTGGGTGGGGTGATGGGTGATCTGGCAAGGGCTTACAGAATTAATCCGCTGTGGCCTCATTGGCTGTCGAGCGGGGAAGAAATTGGCTGGGAATCTTTCGCCAGATGCTCGGGGAATTGGTTTAACGGGGATTCAAACCCTTATTGTTTTCCTGGAAGCCAATTTCACCAAGCAGAAACCTGGAAGTGTTTCTGTCTTCAGGTGTCGAACCCGAATTAACTTGCCGGATGATAATTTAACAATACTGGCACGTTCAGGGGTCTCGCGTGAGGACTGATTTGGGTGCTCAATAGTAGAACTAGCAGCAGCAGGGGGTTTCCTCCGGGTCGATGTCCTCATCCTGAGGGCACCAACCTAACCACTGTTTTAATGGACTTTCATAATCTGGAGGTAAAATTATATTGTAGTCTAGGGGTTCGTAATCTGGTTCTCATGCGATAAGCACACTAGGATTAGAATCCTGGATGAATGGACGAAATACTGTCTGCTTAACGGCAGTGTGCCTCTACGTCGCCTCTGACGGCTTCCTAGACCGCCGTGCTGCTTGCGCATGGTTAAAAACCAGAAGTAGAATAAAAAAAAAAAGAAAAGAAAAAAAAAAAAGGACTGGCTACGGAACTTGCAGACAAGCAATCTGGAGCGGGGCAAAATTTGCAGTTGCTCCCATGGATCTGCCGTAAGATAGGCAACCCACACAACGAGACTATACGTCCTTTGTTGGCAGCAGGTGTCCCGAAATCTCAGTGATGGGTCCTTTATCAGGCCCCACCTCCTGAGGTATTCAGATCACTACACGGCCGAGTAAGAGATAAGAATATTTAAATTTAATTATTGCACAAATTATATGAGTTAATATAACACGCCACACAAATTATGCTAAATAAGTGACAAAGGGATCTAAAGTAAAATTGATGTAGGCGACAAACACTATTTCAGAATAATACGTAATATTTATTACGTTATAAAGAAGGATTGCGGAAAGTCCCGCCTAATGAGTACAATCTAAAAGTTAAGCTAATAAAGGCTAGAGGGAAAGACTGAACTAGAAGACTGGCTAAATTACTACTGAACTAAAACAATCTAATTGTGGGTGTCTGGAAGAGACAAAAAAAGTTAAAGTTCCTTTGCTGTGGTAGCAAGGTGTAATTGTGTTCAATGTTTGTCGAAGACTGTTGTCATCCCAGGGAGCAGTCACGAGGGCTGCTGTAGACTTGAGGTTTGCTGGAGGCCGCAGCACTAAGGAGTGCTCAGGGTTTACTCGAGAGAAGTAAAACTAAAATGACTGCTGGAGTCCCGCTGCACACGGACTTATATAATTAGAAGTGTAAGCTGCCGCAGAGGGGTGCCAGGAAGGCATGCGACGTCCTTCTGCCATGAGACTGGCATGGGAGGTGAGAACCCTATCATCAGCGCTCTGCTTCATGGATCTTCGGTGGTGCTCGGCCACGCCCCGAAGTGGCTGACAGCTTGTAGGCACTCAGCACGGGGGGAGGGGTGATGTGGCGTGCTCGCTGGTTGCGCAACCTTGAAACCACGTGTTCAGCCGCCCGGTAGATTTAAGCGGCGCACTACATCCATGTATTGGTTTGCAGTATTGACTCTCATGTGAGTTGAAGTAATGGTATACTTAATGTGACGAGCGATGAGTCGTAATCGTATTTAATAGTGGTATAAGCGGCACTCGTCAATTTTCTATCTATTTTACGGTCCTACATGTGTATTTTCAGGACACATTGGTGGCACCCTTTTGTTCCTAGCATGCGGCCTTTGCAAGCTGGCACTGAACTAAGGGTGGCACAAATTACTAAGCCATGGGTGAGTAACCTACAAGAGCCAATTAGGTCTGAGTGCTAATAGTCCCTTTCCGGCCTTTGCAAGCTGGGAAATGAACTGAACACCAGTTATGGTTTTATCTCTTAGAAGGTTTGAGTTACAAGTTCTTTGGGTGCAGCTGAAGGTCTACCTGTTGACAGAGCTCTGTTTGCCACTTAATATGTGGATGTACTAACTTAGTGGCTTACTCGCGGATACCAGGTTTCCCCAAGGCAGTTAATTTTCCTTTACATTTCTGAAGTGAAAATAGTTTAGATAAAATTACGTAAGGCAAATTAAAAACACTAGGAACAAGGGTTACATAAGTTATGTTAAAATGACGCACTCAAGAATACGGTAAAATAAAACGTATTTTACTATACGTATTACGAAAAACACGGTGATGCCTCACTAACTCCTGAATAACTTTACAGAAGCTATCTATCATTAAAACAGGTGAAGGTGGCCTGTGCAAAAGCTAGGTGAGATAGTGATCTGAAATTAATTATTAATGATTTAAATAATTGAAAATACCAAGTCAGATGGGGATGTGTTCTTAAGGAACCTCGTCTAATTCAATTACTTGAAAGGTAATTGAAGTAACCACGCTGTCGAATGGGTTACCAGAGGTCCGGAAGGGATGTCAGCATGACCCACTACCACGAGAATCGCTGGAGGTTTACCAGGTGGGTGGGTGGATGAATCAGAGGGACGTCTTCGGGAGCCTCCGGGTGATGTTAGCCAGCAGTGGCAGGGTTTGCAGGGTGACTGCTGGTGGCAGCTGAGAAGTGGAGTGTCTCAGGACCCGTCTTCTGAAATGCGTTCGTGAAGAGGCCTAGTGGTCAGCACCCTTAAGATAGGTTCTCCTGCCTTTGCAAACTGGGAGAGAAAGGTTGTTGACCACTTACCCTGGAGACTGTAGATATGGTGACCAATTGGTGACTTCTGAAGCGTGTTTGCAAAGTGGTCTAGTGGTTTGCGCCTTTAAGAAGAAAGCTCTCTGGCCTTTGCAAGCTGAGAGGGTTGGCTACCACTTATCCCTACTGCTGTTCTGGGCCTTTGAAAGTTGGCGGGCACAGCGACTGGCCGACTGGCCAGAGCCTTTAATTTCTTAGTGCCTTAGCTGGAGGCATTGACATCCTTATCGCATCGGCGAGAGCCTGGATGTTGGATGCTGCTGGAGTAGAATGGATGCTGCCTTAAGGTGGCAAACCGAGGTACTAGCTTGACCTTCCTGGAGGGTAACGATATCTCAGCCAACAGTAAAATCCCATGTCAGGATTGGGCAACAGCGTAACAGCTTTGAAAGTGGCCGGGTGAACAGTACAATTTCTGGCCACGTGTGTGTAGTCTCACTTGACGTGCAACGTGCCCTGCAGGCGCATGTCCCATTGTAGTGCTGAGGGGGTCCAGGCTTGCCTCGTTATGAGCAGCATGCTCGAAGATTGGGTGAAGTCAACAAGTAGAGAGCACATTCCCAATGCGTAAAATGCATCATGCATCAATTTTGATCTTACAAGCATGTAGATCTTATAAGTCAATTCAAGGAAAGCATTTGATGGTACCTAAAAAATATAACATGTAATTTTACTGCTAAAAAATTTCAAAAAAGCCTAAGTAAAAATCTAATGTAATTTTTGCATACAGGGGGCAGGGACAGGTCAGATTTCTGTTAAATGGTTTGAGCTATAGCGAACTAGGTAGGCACGCTCAAGGGCTCGAAAACTTAAAGCCATTAATGTGGAAGGTATGAGAATTTTTAATTTTTTTTCAAAATTGAGAATGGGCGAGGAGGATTTTTCAAAATACAGAGTGCATGGCAATGGACGGCATAAAAGACACACTTTAGTTGTTTAGCAACAGTGCCATACTTACCATACATGGTCCCTACAGCAACAGCAACAACCACCACCATGAAAGCTACAGAATTTCTCCAGAAATATAATAGCTCCATCCATGTAACGAAACGAGGTACCATACAACTTGAACCTCCGAAATTACTCCCTGACAGACGAACTTTCACGGGAACCTGAAAACACACACAAAAAAAAACCTGACACAAAATGCTGAAAAAGTTGTAAATTAAAATTAGTTGCATTTTGGACTAGCTTTTCAGGGTTGTCACCTTTTTTCCAAAATACTTCCCTGATATTACAAAAAAGATTGCAAAGGAAAATGACTAAGCATTTGGTCCACAATCAATAAAACAATTTATATGATTCTGGCAGTGGTGTATGATTAATGATAGAACTGCCAAATACAACCTGCAAATTACAGAATTCCCTGAAATTTAGCTAACTAGTTTGAAATTCCCCGACATTTCCAGATTTCCCTCTTTTATAGACCTGTGGTAACAGTGCTTTTTTATTTTAAATACAGTAAACTCATATGACGCCTCACCCAAAATTTACGTCTTTTGAGCACGGAGTTTGCTCTAAAAATTCTACTGTATTTCATCACGGAAAAATTGAATCTACCTGCCCAACATTTTTCGAAGAAGACATGGTTTTTACCACATACCCGCTGATTGTACCATGTTATGACGCAGCCTGGGGTGGGCTGCACCATTCGACATCATGATCACCGGCATGGATTTCAGCAGCAGTTCGGGGTATCAACTTTCCACCAGCTCCCTCTCAGCATGTGAGAGCACATGTGCGCCCCATATTTGGGCACGTTGCAATTCCAAGAGATCAGATTAAACAGCAATAAAGTTACCCTTATAAGGAGTAATGCTTACCTTCAACACACTTTTTCCAAAATGGACACATGTTTTCCTATTGGCTGTGGTATTTGCATACCCCTCTCGGGGAAATTGTTTTGTCATTTGTATAAATGGGCAGCATCTCAAAGTATAGTAAAGAGTTAGCTTCTGCCTTTTTCTATGTTTGGCGGAACTTTATGCTAGGACAACAGTATAATCCTAAATTCTCATAAAAATTAAGATATGTCAAAATAGCACGAACTGCTGTAGATATAGAGCATCATCACCTTGGAGGGCGGGTTCCTCTTTATAGGTATCTTTGGCTCGGGGTCGGATTTCTGCCACTGCCCCAGAAGGAGTCACCTTGCTGCCAGTTAAGTAATGTTCAGTAAATAAAACTTTCTGCATAGCCCTTATGGCAAAAGAAGCAGGTACATTTGGCATCCTGAGTAGAAGACATGCACCATGTTGGCAAGAAAAAATTTATACTATGCAAAAGTTGAGAATATTAACATCATGCAAATTATAACTTGGCAGCAATTTAAAATCAATCTTTTAATTGTTTGCTAGTGATGCACTAAGTGCATTATGGTTTTAAAATGGGAATTTTCTTAGCATTTTCCCAAAAGTTTTACATGGCAGTTTAACATGCTAAAATTCTAATACAGTTAAAATCTTTAAAGAAAATAGTGTGTTTTGCTGGAGTTGATAAGAATAAATTAGGAGGCATCATGTTGTTGGCCTCGTGAAGAGTGCATGAAGCCATGATTAATTTATGGAAAGATTTTGGAACAATATCTAAAATAGAAACTATTTTCACCTAAATTGGTGTTTTTTTTTTTTTTATGTTAACCCACATAAGGATGAAATCAAAGTTAAAATCTTGTAATCAGTTTCGTGGTGCTTACACGTAAGTTGAGCACAGGGAATCTGCCATATTGTTGCAGTAGCAGAAGGGTAAATCCACTTTCAGATGCCCTATTCCAAAAGAAGGAGTCTCAAATAAAAGGTATGGCACATTCTCCTGGCTTCTGGCTGTCAGCACGAGTTGAAGCCTGGTCTGGTAGCCTCCCTAGCTAGCTTAGATCCACGAGCACAAGACCAGGAACTTCAACATCTGCAAGACCCAGTGGAGATTGAAGTCCCCAGAGATCTATTCACCGCCCCAGAGAAGCAAGGTCCGACAGAACACCCTTGATGGGTGATAGAACATCTGAACCAACCTGAACAGCCTCCTACACCAGTCATCGCATATTTGGTTAAAGCCATTCTGCGCCCTACACCTCGTCCATCACCGTCATTCACACCTTCCTTTGTAATTGCACCTTCACCCACTACCCTACTAGTGCAGCTCCCGTGACATGTCACCCAGATTTCATCGCAAAGCCGGTGGCACCACGATGCAAGATCAGCTTACTCGTACCAGACTTTGTGCTACCAGGCCTGTCCTGTCTATTGGGAAAGCTCCCGTAACCCATCAAGACTAAGTCCCCAGTTTTATAGGAGCGCTTGGCTTAGCTCCTAGCCAAAAGATGTGGACACCGCCTACTGATCTAGACGAGTATATATTTCCGGTACATCATGTGTCACTTTTTAATGTTGCTTGTAGCTTTTGAACTCTGGTTAGTATTTTAATAGCTTCATAAGAATTTCTGCATAAATTTTACGTGCAAAAAGTCAACTTTTTCTGCCAAAAAAAATAACACCTGCGCTTTCAGGTCTAAGTACAACCACTACTAACACATGCAAAAATAATCATATTATTTCATTTTGCACAAAATTTTTTAATAATTATTAGCAAAGTCAATACGAAATAATGTCAGAATTCACTCAATAATAACATTAAAACTGCATTTACCTCAACATTCTGGTAGGATATCTCTGAGACCACGAAGACAGACAAGTGAGTGCTAAGCTCACCCAGCTCCCAGTAGTATGGTTTCAAGTACACCCTGAATGAAACACGCGTCTCACTCTCAAACTCCGGAGCATCCACGCTCAAAAGCAAGTCATTTCCAGCCAAAACCTGTGAATTTACAAATGGACACTGGGTTACAATGCATTGACCAATTTGACAACTACAAGAATTATATACACTATGCAACTAAGTTATTACATAAATAGGGGTATGCAGAACTTAAACATGGATATTACATTGTTAACAAATTAAAAGTTAAAATTAAAACTTGATTGTTATTAACTTCAATCATTAGGACTAGTTATTGGTTTGTTAGTTAATAAATCACTCTGAAACGAGCTTCAACATTATAAACTGCTACTGTACAATAGACACAAAATGGCCAGCACTGAATCAACTATTTGAACAACAGTGTTGTGATTGAACAACAGCAAGACAGTAAAGCTAAAATCACAAAACATTTTGTCTCTGTAAAGCTTGCGATGTGGATATCCAGTACGCAGCGTTCCCAAGCAAATAAACTAAGTCAGGGTGGCTAACTATCCTTATAACCAATTCCATGACATTTCCTTAACTTTTCCAGTTATTCTGGTACTTTTTCCTGAACATCCATGGAAAAAAATAACAAAGATTTGTGTGTTACTTCCTAAATAAATTTTTTTATGGGTATCGCTAACATAGCTTTCCTGTCTGGATGCTTTTCTATGCAGTGCTTAAAAATAAGTATACAGTACAAATAACACAGGAATATGTGACAAGAGGTAAAATACTAACTTCTCAGGGCCAGAAACAAGGTCATAATGCGATGTATAAATTCACTGAGAACTAGTAGAAAATGTTTTTAAATTATTAATTCAACTAGCAGCCCACCGTCACTTCACTAAGGTTTTATGAAGTTATTGAAATACATATCTATATATGTGACCACCTGTGACTACCCATGGCTACCTGTGACAACTTGCTACAACCTGTGACTACTCGTAACTACCCTGCACAACCTGCGACTACTCGTGACTACCTTTCACTACCTGCAACTACTCATTATCCTTCACTACCTGTGACTACCCATGAATATCTGTGACTACCCGCAACTACCTGCAACAACTTACAATAACCACCAGCAACTACCTACGACAACTTGCAATAACCACCAACTTGTGACAACCCGCAACTACCTGTGACTACCCATAACTTCCTGCGACAACTTGTGATTCCTACGACTAATTGACGTTACCTGCGACTACTTTCAACTCCTACGACTAATTGAAATTACCTGTGACTACTTGCGACTCCTACGACTAATTTAGACTACATGCAACTACTTGCGACAACCTGAGACTACATGCGACTACCTGCAACTACTTGAGACAACATGCGACTACTTGTGACTACCTGCAACTACTTGAGATTACCTGTGACAACTTCCAACTACCTGTGACAACTTGGGACATTTTCTTGTAACAGTGTTTCAGTTTATCGTTAATGGTTTTGGTAAAGCATGGTTAGAAAGCAGTCAAGTAGCTCATTTTTCTCAGACATAATTTACAAATTTTGAAATTTCTCAAGGAAATTTTTTTAAAATTAAACATAGCCTATGTCCATCTGGAAGAATGTAGCTTTCTAACAGTGAAAGAATTATAACAATCGGCCTTGTAGTTTCCTAGATTATCCATTACATATAAACAAACTCACATTACTTCTTTATAATATTAGTATAAATTAATATTTATTAGTAAAATCTTAGACTTAAATCTAAAATAATACTTACCACTATATCAATATTTGTTGTATCAACAAGAATAAAGTACAACTGGAAAAATATGTATTTTTGGGGGAAAAAAAAAAAAAAAAAAAAAATCCCCACATTTATAAATTTTCCTACAAATGTAGACGGAATAAACTAAACTAACACCTTGACGCATGACATGTTCCAACAATGCTAATTAGACTACTTCAGATCATCACCATAGCCACAGCGCATCTGATTTCTACAGAATTTGCATTACCATTGGCAACGAGACGCCAGAAATTGTACTGTTGACTACAGCAAGAATGGACGTTCCAGCCTTCATTTGTACTGTTCACCAGTAACCTGAAGCTATGCATCTCAAGACAGCGAGTATTAATAACTACCCATAGATGGCACAACTAGTATGTTTCGTTGTTTTTTTTCCACTCTCCCAGCCGGACGGCGACGTCATACCAGAGAAGCTATACTTTTGCCACTCCCCCCTCCCTCAAACAACCCCTCATCAACAAGAGATGCCAGCTAATGAACGCTGAGGCAGCCGCCCGGCAAAGAATAAAAAGAGTGTCAAGATTCGACTCAGGACCGTCTTCAGTTTTGCACTGCACTCGCAGCCGGAACTGACCAGCCTGCCTCTTAAGTCTGCACTTACGACCAGTCTACACTTCACTGCGCTCGCCCCCTACGTCCTGCCTAGCACCTTGCTATTACTTCCCTCGTCACTGCACTTTATTGCCAGTAGAGACGCCTCATCCTGTCTCCTTCCACACCTTGCTTAGTAAATCAAACACAGTGCCAAAGAAGTCAATTCTGCCAAGTTGTCTACACACACTAGACACTGCTGCCCCTTCTGGGAAACAAAGGTTAGGGAGTTCCAGTCAAGTTATTAGTTGTTTTCACAGCGCTTCCGACTACCCCTTTCTCCGCAGAGATCAGGACCAGGTCGCCTCTACCTGGATTTGTGTAGGCTTAGCTTCCCGCAAGCTTTTGTCAACATAGGAAGTAGTGCATCACCATATGTTTACTTCCAATCGCACAGAATAAACAGTGTGTTTTGACCAATCCCTGGGTACCATGTTCCTGTAGACTTATCACCCATCCTAGTTGACCTCTGTCTTGAAGGAAAATGCAGGTGATTCCGGGAACCTTACTCAGACGAGCCACATCACTCTTTTTGCCACACACAAGCAGTAGCATCCGCCAGCCTTTCTGCATACCCCGGTAACCAGAATAGTAGAGCCACACAGAGGTACTCTTACAGACCAGCTAGTCAGTTTGGTGCTCGGCCTCTTCCACCACATCTCCAGAGCCAGAAGGGGTCGTTCCCTGAGCTGGGAAGACTCAGCTGAAGCAAGCACCCACGTGTAGGGAGTGCATACGGCGAAGCCTGACTTTCATTGTTAACCGTGTCTAAGCGCCAGACTCTGTAATAAGGTGAACACCCAGTCGACAGATGCTCACATTGTGATGAGGTTGAGAAAGTCAGGAGGAGGCAGCTGGAGTGAGCAGACGCAGATCGGCGCTGGGATACAGCCAGGAGGAGGCCGCGACAACATGACTATGATAAGTATACGTTGAAATATTTGGTGTTGTGCGTGGTCGGGACATCCTTCCCTACTTCGCAGGAAGAATGGCCCCAACCATGCCTTTCTGTAAGTTAGTTTTAATTAAATAAGACACAGATGATAGAAGACTGTCAGTTAGTAAGTAACGTGTGTAGAGAGTTGGTGTAGGTAGGTGTCGAGAGAACATGGCAGAGGCTTAACTGGTAATTATGTAGTGCTCATCAGCTCTGGCCGAGTAGCTAATGAGGTTATGTTTACTAGGTGGTAAAGTTTAACTTTTATACGGGATGGAACCTTACCTTTGGCAGTTGTTTTTCAGACCTCTTTGGGGAAACTTCAAAGCAAGTTTGATGGAAGTACCCTGTGTTTTAAATGGCACCACATTCCTTTTGTGTTCATTCTGGGCAGAGTTGGGTTGGTACTACTGCACTGATGTAAACAGAGGTCTAGGTTAGGAATTCCGATAACTTTTGACAGGTTCATCCCTACAGATAAATTTGTTTTCAATTATACATTTTAAAGTCGTCTGACCTTTACTTATATTAACTAATTTCTTTTTAAAATTCCCTAAAGCTTACAAGTAAACATAATCAGTTGTAAGATTAAAGTTAGTTTTGTTATTTTCATTTAAACCCTGGGTGGCTAATATTTGAGAGCTTTACTATAGCTAATTTAAGCGGGTTTTGAAACTATTATTCCGACGCATTGATTCATGTTAATTCTGTTTAGTAACTTCACATTTGTGAAGGATAATTTTTACTGTTAACCAATATTTATGTTGCTTAATCCACTTGCAGTGTGGATAAAAAGGGGGCAATCTACCCCAATTTGTTTTGCAGTAAGAAACTACCTGTGTTTTTTTTTTTTCTAATCAGAGTTTTGTTTATACTCACATCTTGGTGAGTTAAACCTGGAGTATTACAGAGACGGGCATCCTGTTAGCCCTACAGTAAATTATTTTTTTCACTTCTCCAATCGACCACTGGTAAAGCCAGTGAGTTTCCTGGTTTTAGATTGTTTGTTTATTAATTAACTTAAAAAATTGTGAAGATCGTAACTTTTTATTTTAGGTAACCAAAAACAATAGAGTATTTACAGTTTTGCCCTTGCGAAACCTTTTCTGTTCAATACAAAGCTACATTGTTAACTTGATGGTAATTTTAAATATTTTTCAATGTATCATATTTAGTTTTGATATTTCTTTCTTTGCTATTATTGATAGCCTTACATGTTTTCTTTTTTACATTTTTATGTATTTACAGTTGAATAAAAAAAAACGTGCGCGCACACGCACACACATGCACGCACACACACACACAAAACTTTTATTTACAAAATTTTAAGTAACCCTCCCCTCTCTTTAATGAAATAGGTATTTAATTTGTTTATTCCTTTATACTGTAATAGCTCTCGACCCTCACTACTAGTGGGATTGGTGCAAGGTAATAGGTAGTATATTTAAGTGAAACACATCGCTGCACTACTTCATCAGAGTCAGATGGATGAAATCATTTTGGTGTCTTTTGTTGCAAGCAAGTAAACACTCCCCACCCCCACAACAACCCTCATCCCTCCCTCTCTATCATTTATTTTCTCTTTCTTATTTTTTTTTGGCTTTTGGGTTAAACAAGCTTTTTCTATTTTTTTCAAGTATTTAGGGTACAGGGTATCATGCTGGTCCTGGTGTTTTTTAACTTACAGTACGTGGTGCAGGCTTCGCAGGTTAGATTTTGGTGTTGGCTCATTTTTCAATTTTTGTAATTCTAAATTATATCCTTCCCTCACTCTACCTCACACCTACCTCTCCCTCCCCGTAACATTTGGTGTAGTCTACGGGTAGTTTCCTTGGTTGGTTACTACTGGAGACCACACCCCCTATCCCTCCCCGTAACAATATACAATATTTTATTCGTAGCATAATATTCACAGAGCTGCGAGCACGTTGAGGTGTTTTTAGGCAACCCATACATACCACAATTATGATTTTTGACAATTGCTTTTATTGTACCAAATTTACCATCTCATCAGCTGTTAAATTTGCACATCATTCCAAAAATTAATTCAGTCTGGTTTTCCATCAGAAGTACCATTATTCTTTAATTGGTGATAAATGCTTTCTTAACAATAAAATCACTAGTTGGATCACCTAACAACACTGTTACGGGTTCCAGAAATCTTCAAATTTTTAATCGACCATTATATGGCATAGCCAATTTTGGTGAGAAATGTGCCGCTTTATTACTCTGTACATAATGGCGACAAACAACTAAATCACCTACAGCATAAGGATTATCTAACCTATCCTTATTGTATTTCTTTTCTACATTTCTCCTGGCCTTTTCTAAATTAATAGAAGTTTGATGTCAGATTTTTTTCTAACTCTTTACCACAAGTAGTTTCCAAGGATTCTGGGGGAATTCCCCACACATTCAGGATAGGTAATGAAAGTTCTCGCCGAAGAAAAACTTTACAAGGACAATAACAGGTAGCACTATGGGAACAGAATTTAAAGCTAAATTTAACTGGAAAGTTTTAATCTCGGCCATGCTGGTCGACGTTATGAAAGATACTGAGAGCCACTTTTACATTCTTATTAATCCTTTCCACCAAGTTGGGACAGGGATAGCATGGGATTGTGTTTACATGTTTGATACTCCATTGGAAACACACATCTTTTATGGTGTGCGAGTTGAAATAACTAGCATTGTCAGAAATGATAAACTCTGGGCTCCCAAGGATTTGCCATGCTTTCTCCACCAATGCCTTAACAATATTCCGGTTTTCATGTCTCTTGAAGTTAGTAATAGAGTAAATTTGCTGAATCTGTCCACTAAAATTAACATACAATTGCTTCCTCCTCTTGACCTCGGAAGTGGACCGCGAATGTTAATAAACACTTTGTCCCACGGTCGTATTGGCACTTAACGGAATATGCCCCAACCTTGCTATTGTGAGGTTGCTTTGCTAATTGACACTCATTACAGTGCTTAACAAGTTCATCTATTAAGCGCCCCATGTCGGGCCAAAAACTGTCTCTTTGGATCCTTTTGATACCTGCACAGTTGTTTGCAATCCAAATCTTTTTCCTTCCACACATAATGTTGCACCCCAAGCTACTCCTGCTTTTCTGCCCAGAGTAAACATGGCAACCTCAGCGTATCCTAGCGCATACCATTCTACTTCCACCATTTTTGCCAAAGTTCCACATCCCTTAGAATATATGTTGAAAGTATTCCCAATAGTAGATGGTTGGGATATTAATAAGTTTTTTAAATTTCTAAAGTCAATTGTTAGGCTCGATCAGAGCAACACCGTACCTGAACCCCAACTTTTGGACATTATTTTTTCCCTTTCATGCAAGGACCCTTGATTAAGACAATTCAACAAGCTTTTGTCCATGGTGTAACTTTTGACGCATACCATATTGATGTTTTACATTTCTTTGTGCCGGCTAGATTACTCATACTGCTGAGGCTAAAACACATCAACCGAATGCAAGGCAATGATGAACCGCTGGCAGTGTACGTAAATAGTATAAAGGAGGCATCGGTAGTACTTAGGCTTGGTCTACCAGAAAAGGAAGTTGTTGAAGCCATTTATTGAGGGTCTTACACCAAGTGAGCATTAACTACTAGTTTTCATAGAGAAGCCCAATACCTTTGTGGGACTAGATAAGATGTGTATACACACTCAAAAGATCAGATATGTAGATAAAAAACGTGAGATGCTAGTTCCTACTTATTCCCCCCATTATTACCCTAAGAAACAGCAATACAAATCAAAATTAAACACAGTAGACACTAAACTAGAAAAAAAAAATATTCAGTGCAGAACGCTCCAAAAACAAGTAAAGGAGGTGGTAAAGAAGTAAAAGATAAGTCCAGTGACACTTTAAAGAAAACCACCAACTTATTATTGTCATAAGTAGGCCACATTGTACAAAATTGTAGGTTTCTAAAAAACATGCCCCGCGAGGAGGACAAGTGAGCGGTCATCCTTGGAGTTAGAATGAATTCAATAATGCACAGTACAATGCTCACATAGTTGAAGCCACGAGCAACAGTTTGAGGTTTCAGAAGCTATTTGGCTATTTGCGCCAATGGAAAAAACTGAGAATTTGTAAAAGGCAAGTGTGTGTCTGGTACATTTCTCAAGTATGGTAGGAGTTATTCATCCTTGTATACCATGTATAGAAGTTGCTTTCGGTTCAGCAAAAATTTACGCACTAGTTGATTCAGGATCGGCACGTACAATCAAATCGGGTGAGCTTTCTAGGACTCTACTGGAGTTGAGGTTAGTAAAGTCGCTGGAGTCAAATAAGGTACATTGTTATACCGCATCAATTGAACCTCTGTCCAATACGAGTAGTGCTTTGCTAAAAATAAAAATTGCACACTTTACGTGGTTAACAAGGTGTCTAGTTTTAGAGCAGTTGAGCACAAATTGCAATTAGGCCTGATTTCATGAGAAAAACAGGGTTAATTATAAACATGCAAACTAATCATATTTTTTTTTAAATTTCCACCCAAGATAAAATTTAAACTTCGTGGGTCATCAACCTGAAGTATAAATTCCTGCTACAAAAGCAAGTACAAAGTGTGTAACGGAAATTTAAACCCTTTAGGTCATTTAACTGACAGTCAACAAAGTGAAATTAGAAAATTATGTGACATGTTTCCTAAGGTCCTGACAAGTGAATTAGGCCTAACCAAGTTGTTGGAATATGAAATAAAGCTTTTCGATAAAGAACCGGTGAAATCTCAACCATATTGTTTAAGTCCACTTAAAATGGAGTTATTGAAAGCACAAATACATGAATTGTTAGACAAAGGAGTAATAGAGGAATCCACATCCAGGTATGCTAGTCCTGCAGTTTTGGTCCCAAATCCCAATTGGAAACAATGTTTAGTTTTTGATTACCGAAAGGTAAATAGAAAAATTGAAATTAAGTCAGTACCCTTGCCCAACCTGCAATCAGCTTTTGACTGGTTTGGTAAGGCCAAAATTTTCACCAATTTTGACTTAAATTCTGCATATCATCAAACTCCTCTCCAAAAAGAAACAAAACACATTTCTGGATTTTGCATGCCGTGGAATTTATATCAATTTATTCAAGTGCCTTTTGGTCTGGCAATAAGAGCTCAGGTTTTAACCAGATTGCTTGATAAAATTTTCAAGTTTGTATATAATTATTTAGATAATTTGGTAGTTTACTTAGAAAATTTTGAGGAGCATGTAGAACATGTCAGGGAAATGTTTGGAAAAAGCTGGTTTGACTGTCAACCCCTCCAAAGTAAAATTTGCAGTCAGGGAAATCTCTTTTCTTGACCACATCATATCCTCAAAAGGAATAGCTATTGCCCCTGAAAGAATCAAATCCATTAAGAAATTTTTTTACAGCCCCATGATGCAAAAGGTATAACTAGATTTATAGGAATGATAACACTTTTTTGGCAAGATTATTCCTAACCTTGCATAAAAGGCAGCTCCTTTGAATATGCTTAGGAAGAAAAATGCAAAATTTGTATGGGGTCCTGAACAACAGTATGCATTTGAAACTCTCAAACAGGACATCATAAACCCCCACAGTGTAAGAATGCCGGATTGTACTAAGCAGTTTATTCTTCAAATGGGCACCTCAGGAATTGCCATAGGTACTGTATTGTTACAAGAATTTTATTGTGTTAGGTTGCCTATAGCATTTTCATCCTGTACCCTCAACCCACAGGAGAAAAAGTCTTCAACCATTTACGAGTCAGAATGTCTGACCATTGTGTTTGGAATAGAAAAATTTAGACAGTATCTGGAACATGCTGAATTTTTGTTAGAAACTGACAATCAAGCCTTGTCTTGGCTTTTGTTCCACCCTCGTCAGTTAGGAAAACTTAGATGCTGGGTGATGAGAATCTCTTCTTTAAAATTTAAAGTTCAGCACATTCGGAGTACAAAATCCCTGTAGCTGATGCATTGTCTCAGATGTTTGAAAATGTGGATTGCCTGTAGATTGCCTTAAGCCTAATGATAACAGTTTAAGTTGCAACATGTTGGTTCAATTTCCGTTAGCTTATGAAAGCATTCAATCCCATCAGGAACAGGATCAGGAATTAAAAGTCATAATTGAAAATCTCAAATGTGGAATAGAGCAGAAACGTTATGTTTTGTCTAAGGATGTACTCTACTGTACTTCAAAGGGAAATCAGAGACCATTGTTTTGCTTGCTGTATTAAGATCCATGGTTTTTGAGTACTACCATTTTTCTCCAGTACATGCACAATGCGGTGCACACCTTGGAACATACAGAACTATTGAAGCAATCAGGAAATGCTTCATTTGGAAAAAGATGAACTCAGAAATTGCAGATAGAGTAAAGGTGTCATCTATGTGCCCTAAGCAAGCCTGCTCAAAATACACATTTAGGTTTAATGGCATCAGAAGTTTCAGAAAGACCTATGAAAAACTTTAAATTGACTTCATAGGTCATTTACTTAGAAGTAAGACAGCTCTACTACTCCTCAACATTTGTCCTCAAGTGCTGAAAGGACAGTAGTATTCACACTATTTTCTCATTCTAGTGATTTATTGGGATAATGAGAACCATAAAGGTATATCTAAAAAAAAGAGGGAAATAAAATTTAAAAAAAGTGTATTTTACACTGTTATAATAATTGAATTCTTTGTGTTTTTTTTAAATGGGAAAAGTGTTAATGCCTTGTTGTTACTACAAATAATATTTTTTTTTAAGTTATGGGCCACCATTCTACCTCATGTTCTGGTTTGCGTGGGGGAGGATGTGCCATTAGATAGGCATGTCTTTTCGTTTACATAGTTTTGTACTTTGCCTGGAAGAGTAAGAGAGGGATTTTAAGGTTTTGTCCCTCCCTGAGAACTTTGAGTAAAGTAATTTTGTTGCGGCAAAGTCCCAATTATTGGTTCACCTTTTTCTGTCTAGTATTTTTATTCCAACTGCTGTTATTAACTATTGATGTCAATTATTGAAAGTAAGAAATCCTTATATTTCTGTATGTAACTTTATTTTGGATGTTTTGGTCATATAAAAAATTGAGTTAAATGTAACATTTTAGTGGTTCTCTAAGACTCTTGTTGCAGTATAGTACCTATGTTTCTCGCTAGAGTACTCTGAGGAGAAATTCAGAAATGAAATTGTGCTAAGAAATGTCAGTATTTTGTGTGAAATAGTTATAGTGTAAAATTCTAGAAAGACTCTAGTAATGTTTTATAATAAGAAAGAAATATTGTGGAGAAAAACATAATATTTTTAAGATTTTAACACACGAAAACAATTTAAAACAGAAAGTGAAATTCTAATTCTCTGTTCGTATTTCTATGGCCTCCATGTTATACTCTTTGGAGAGTCTTTTCAAGTTAGTTCTTTGGAGCTGACCTTGCCTTCTTTCTTCGTCATACAACATGTAAACAATTTACTTCAACCTTTTATCTTCTTTTTCTGGAATCCAACCTTTACGATTTTTAAATGATCCATCCGGTACGCCACCGGTAAGTAAACTGTCTGGAATTTTTGGTAAGTTATTAGGAAAGTGGTTGCATGAATTGTGTATTTTTAATGCCCTTTTGTGTAATTTTGTAATGGGGCAGTTCTTGGCTTGGCTGCGGGAAAGATATCCATGTAGCTGTGCAGATGTAGCTGCCGGAGAGGTCTAATGGCACATTCCTGTTGCTGCAGAAAATGACAGGAAAGATGCATGTTTAGTTAACCTGTAAACTTAAAGTGCATCCAGCCCATGGAAGTTTTTAGTTGAAAGGGCTCTCTGCAACAAAATAATTTTTTTGAACACCATTTTCTAAAATCTAGTGGAAAAGTTATTTTTAATTGTATTTGGTGAAACAAAAGAAGAAATCATGTAATCAAAAATTTGTATACAGCCTAGCATAAATTTTATTTTGCAAGGAAGTAATGTTGCTAAATATATATAAAAATACTGGGGCACTTAGTAAAATAAAGTAAAAAAATGTAAAGTAAAGAATTTATTCTTTAAACAGCCAAATATCGGAAAGGTTATAGAAGGAAAAAAAAAGTGAAAAAAAGTTTCAAGATATTAAGTGATATTACAAACAAAAAAGGTTTTATATTTGTTGATGTTGCTTTGACATTTGTTGTTAAATATTTTTTTGCTGCAACTGGCCTGCAGTTACTCAAGCTACACTCTAGAGTTGCCTAGCTCAGAAACCATCCTTTGAGAGCCTGCATAACATAATAAAAACACTGCAATGAATTGCTGAGAGGAGAAATAAAGACTATTCATTCTTTGACAGACACAAATAACCATCAAAACACAAATATGTACTATCTTCATAGTAAAACTTGAGTAGTGTGGCCATGTATCTTTCCGCCACACCTGTTATGCCATAGAAAAATGTTTGTAAAGAAATGTTACAAACTCAATGCACACATTTTAACTTTTGTTTTATCTCATGAAAGTCAGTGAAAGAGCAAAGTTACTAATTTCAATCCAGCACTCCTGGAGGATATTATAGTTGGTGCTCTGTATATATTTTTTAATGAAAAAGAGGTGAAGAGGGTTGAGGGTGCAAATGTTTTAACATATTTCATGAGACTGCATTACTTTTTGGTTCTTCATACGGGGCAATTAAAACTGTAAATTGTGTATTGTTTCGATGCATTAGGCAGTGGAAATTTTACTTGTACAGAAATAACATTGTAATAAATAATAAATATTTGGAAAGCTTTAACTTTATAGAAGGAATAAAACAATAATAAATATATTGCTGTACATACAGATGTTAGAACTAAACAACTTCAGTAAATAAGCAATTTTAGCGACATTAAGAGCGGAATCGAGAAGTTTGGTCGATTTGTAAAATAATACAGTTTTTTCCCCTCATTTACAAGAAAATGGTTACACCGATCGACTTGCATCTTTTTATGCTGGCCACTGACATGAAAATCATAACTATCAAAACATGTTAACTTTCACTATTAGATTCACTGTAGCCTAAATCATTAATGCAAACAGTGTATTTTGCTTGCCTACACACCGATGTCACAGATATTCAGAGAAAATGCAAATACATTCTAATAGTGTATGTAATGTGCTTTATACAAAGCATTATCCCATTAAATTTTAGACATTTAGTTTTTGATTTCAGTCTTGCAATATGAATTACTTTGGTTAATTTTTATATAGTTACAGTATTTTGCAGAGGAGATAGTCCAAATAGTTCAACCATATACCACTAGATGGGACCACTATCACGTAGCTTCCCTCCCTCCATCTCTCTTATCAAAGCCAACCCAGCAGAGCACAGTCGACCTGGTTATGTATCCTGATGGCAAAGGGGGTTGAGGGTGAAAGGTTGATAGAAAGAGGATGGAAAGCAGAGGGGCTGTGAGTCGAGGAAGGTAGCACCATAACTCGCCCTGCCAGCAAGCAGTTTCGCTACTGGCCTGCTGTAAGATCACGGGGGGAATTGACTGGTTCAAGACTCCCTACATACAAAACGTGCAGGCAGATAGTTTCGTAGCATATTTGTTTGGCAGCCTTATGAAAGTTTCAATAAAAGTGGTGTGAAGTTAATTTCTGCTGTTTTTTGGTTGTGCGGGCAGCATCCAACGCTCGTCTAGGGGCAACTCACTTGCCACACCTCGTGATTATCCCTTCTCACTGGATTTTAGTAGCCTGGGAAGTCTTGCATGACTTACTTTAATGCCAATTCAGCTCTCTTGGTGTCTTACATTTCCCAAGGAGGCGGTTAGCTAGCCTTGGAAGTGGCAATTTGGGGTTCGTATCTCGTCTGGGGTTTGTATCTTATCTGAGGTTCATATCTCGTCAGAGGCATGTGGTGCACACATGATGACACGCAGTCAGCAAAAAATGAATAGCCCATGTATGCAGTTTAAACTTTCTTCTCATCAACTACAGATTGTTCATGGTCTTGTTGGATATCATTTCATTTGCAGAACATTTGCCTAGTGAATTACTTTAATATTTAATTTAAATAAAAGTGTTATTTTTCACCACAGATGACGAAATTAACGCTGATGCGCGATGCCTCGGGCTGACTGGACGTTCACTAGTCAAGGAGAGTTGGTTTTGTTGGGTGCTAGGTCAGGTGTACCCTCTAGCGGGAACAGGAATTACAGGTTTTTCTCTTAGCCTCTACGTGGTACTGGTGCACTTTCAGTGTAGAGAACTGGAGTGGTAGCTTTACGGCAGAGCAAAAAATCAGATACTGTGAAGGTGATCTTGCGCTTTAATGGGTTGAATCTTAGTGGTACACCTGGTCTACGCGTAACCTCTAGCTGTGGTTTGACCCAAGACAACTCTGACTGACGTGAGTGTGAACCTGGCTGGTTTGCAGTCAAGGGTTCAAAGGTATTGTTGGTCGGCTGCTTAAGCCGGCCTTACAAAATGCCCATTTCTATAACAATTTTCATGCCCATTTTCTACTAGCATTTCTGCTCCCATGTAGGTTACAATCCAACACCCTCCGGAACGGTCTGGCTCCGAGTATAACAGTTTTCGTACCCATGGGCATGTTCGGAACGGTAACAGAACACATTCTAATTTTCTGCTGTACCCACGGAGATGCGACAGACAAGATGGCGGACACCCGATTAGCAACCTCAATGCGTATACATATATCCGTTTACGAGAAAACTACGTTTTCTGTAAAACGTACAATGAAACTTAATGTACGTGTAAGTAATGGGAAACGTTTTAATTAACTCCCACGGTCATAATAAAACAATAAACACAACTTTAAAAGTACATGATTGATAACTATGACTATGTATTAACATCTATATAACTTTTTGCATGGAGCATTCTGTAAGGTGTGTGTGTAGCATAGTGCGTTAGTACAAGGGTTCGCGGTGTATGATTTCAGATTTTAGAGTTCAAATTTCTGACGTATAACAAAATTTTTTTAGTTAGTTTATGTGATACATTGAGTTTTATAATCTAAGTTGTCAGAAAATGCATATGTCTAGAATTTATTACTCTAAAAGCAATAATACAAACAAATAATACAAACCAAAGGTAAATATAAAAATAAAAAAAACACAGGCAGCTGATTGTAGTGTGCAGTTATTTGCGTATAGTCGCGCTTCTAAAATTTTGCCTTAGATGAAAATGGTACGAAAAATTTTCTCTTTTTTTTTTCTTAAGTATTTTTTTGTTAAGATGCCTTTATTATAATAGGTACTTCCTCTCTTTTTCCTTTTTTGTTAACGAATTATTGTTGGGTTGTATTAGGTTAAGATACAGCTCAGTGCTGTTGTGTTTTGGTTATTTTTATATAAATTTTAATTTACTCATTTTGTTTATTTAAAGCAGGTTTGGTTAATCAATTTCAGTCGTGGCTTTGGTTTTTTCCCCATTTCTTTGGTTCGGGCAGTAGTTGGACGGAGAAAGCTTCAGACGGTGTGTGCTGGTAGCTGTAACTTTTTTTTTGACTGCCCCACTAACAATCGTTCCAGATTGATGCATAAACGATTTCTTAGTGCTATGAAACACAGCAAATTCCTAGTCAGCAGGACCAGTTTTCTTTGGGGAGTGTCCCGAAGCTTCGAGACACCTTGGTCTAGACGTTTTCATGGCCAAGCCCTGAGCTGGCACTAGCGAGGTTAGTTTACATGCAAGCAGCCGCAGAGTTTTTGGGCTGTGAGGGGGGAAAGAGAGAGGCATCCTGCTGATCTCATTAGCTGGAACCCTTGGGCAACCAAGGGTAAAGGAAGGAACATGGTAAGAGGTCCCTGGTAGCACGTGATCACCAGGTGGAGTCTTGGCACGTTCTGATTGGTTGAGGCCAATGGTGCGCCAGGACAATAAAAAGAGGACTGAGAGAGTAGGTCAGTTGTCGTGCAGGAATCGGCAAGATGGCATGATCAGGCGTGGAAGGTGACAACATCGCATTGGCTCGGAGGAGGCTGTGACCGCACCAGAACATGAGCTAAGTTTATTGAATTTTCTTTTGATAGATGGGGATATTCCTTCGGAATTTTCTGGAGGAATGGCCCCGGTCAATCTAATAAATTGTAGATAATCAGGGTAGAGTTAGCGAGTTTCAAGTTAGTTCTGGTGCATGTCATCGGGTAGGGGGGAAGGGGGGATGGTATATATATATATATATATATATATATATATATATATGGTTGGACATCGCCGAGGTTTTACACACAAGCGGCTTTTCTATTTTTATTCTTTTGCCCCACAGATTCCTCCTAAATAATAACTAACCTAAAAGTGTGGTGTTGCGAAAAGGGCATTATTAGATCGACTGGATATTTGATCGTCTTTTTATAATTTTGAACTATGTTTGTTGAGCAAGATGGTTAACCTCTTGCTATTGGAAGTTATTGTAGTTTTTTTTTTGCAAGTTAACAAAGAGATAAGGCATATTAATTTAATTTGCCCTTTTTGGTAATAACATTATATATTGCTTTGCTTCTTCATTAAATTAAACCAAGATTATAAAGAATTAAATTTACTTTTCATTGCTCTCTTTAGCACTGATGTCAAACAAGTATAGTAAACACTGATGACTCTGTAAAAGCACACTACTAAAAAGAATCATTCGAATTTTTGTCAATTCAATAAATACTCATTTTGTCTATGAAAGTGGAATTGGTATTTTTTATTTTATTTTTGTTTTAACTAAAATTCTTACCTTCCCCCTTGGTCTGATGACATACCTTAACATTGGATTGTTGCTACAAATAACCATTTATTATTGAAGGTTCATACAAAAAAAGAAATCTGATACATTATTTTATTTACTTCATTAATTTTAGTAATAGGTCTCTCCGTCGACAACTGGTTCTCTCTGTCGCTCTCTCTCACCTAGACTAGAGAAATATCAGAATATAGTTACTATCTACTTTGTTTTGGGACTTGGGTTAGGTGTGTAGGTCATCTGGTGCCATTTTCCTAGCAGTCCACCCTGGTGAGTCATGAAAAGATCCCATATCCTCTCTCTATTGCCATCTCCCCCATTATTACCACCCCCCCCACCCCGTATTCACCCTTTATTGATTATTTTCTCTTGCAATACATTCATACTCAGTGAAAAGGCAGTGAAACTGTGAGAACGATTGAATAAGTGATCTTGGACTATTTTTTAAACTAAGGGCATCCAGTCAGCCCCCTTATTGATCATCATAGTATTTGGTTTTGGTTTTTATTCACAGCCTGGTGGTGGAGGTAGTTGCTCATTCAGCAGTTTTTTTTTAGACTAAATTTAATTTTTCCTTTTAATTTTCCTACAGTGATAACTTCACCCTTGCTTCCATGGTTCATTTGATTAGTCAACCAAGGTTGTAGGTTGCTTGCTTCGATATTATAGACCTTTAAAGTAGGGGTATTCTTTTACACTCATCCTGTAGATAAATATGAATACAGTACCTTGTGTTTTATACATAAGCAGTGCTGTTACCAATATCATTTTCCATACATTAATAGTCAAGTACTTGTACTCAGAAACTTAATAAATGCAGTCTTAAGGAAAAAATAATAATATCAGTACTTTTTGGATGTACCACAAAGCAACTACATTAATGTTTTATTGCATTTGTACCACAGCCAACTGTGGAATGTCTGCCATTTGCGAGTTGTTTTTGACTGACATTTACAATTTTCTGTTAGCACTTTAGGTAAAGTGAGGGTATGAACTGATGGATTCTTTCATCTCTTCTGCTACAGAAACTTTTATGCCTTCAGTTGTGCCCATGCGTGTCAGAAGGTAGCAGAAATTTGGTATCGTGTAGAGACGGCTTTAGACTCCACTGCAGTATGAGTTGGTTAATCCCAGGGATCAGTCCTGTCCACTAATGAAGGCAGCAAGCAACGGGTGCATATCTTCACTTAGACGGATGTGGTCCTTGAAGAGGTCCCTAGGTAACTCTGGTTCAACTGGGGCCTGAAGTCGTTGCAATGCCTGGACTTGGTCATTAGGGAAAAGCTGCATGAGCGAGAGATGGGGGAGGGGGATGGTTAAGCTCCTGCAAACACCCAGAGGCAGTTAGCACCTGTTTGACTTTCTCTCGGATAGCACTCAGATGGGAACAGGGCATTTGGACTAAGTCACACACACCTAATGTACGTGAAGTGGCTGCACGTAACGTCTGATCCTACCTGGTCTAAAACCACGTGTAGAGTCTGCAGACTCAGCAGACACCTTATCTCAGCACTCAGCACCTAATTGTGATGAGCACTGAGAGTCAGGCCTTGATATTACGGTCATATTTCTAATTTTTTTTTTTGGAATTTGGTTATCTGAGAGAGGTTTCATAAAATGCGCCTTAATGCAGTTGTTAGTTGTCAAATCATTATAGTTTTCAAAATATAACACTCAAATTCAGACACAAGAGTGTTAGAGGTAGGTTTGAAAAGTTGAATTAGAGTCTAAGCACTGCATACTACATTTGTGTTACAAGCTACGAAAGGAACAAAAACAACTTTTCCTCTATAGTTTACGGTTTAAACTATTCATTAGATGAATGTTAACAGTTTTGCTTGAATGAAGGAAAATATATTTACAACAAGTCTGACCCCTATTTTCAACAAAATTCAGAGTGTCAATACTCGCTCACCTGTTTATAAATCACACTCATACTGAATCAGTATGTTTTGCACACCATACAGATTGCATTAAATGCAATTTGATGGGAAAAAAATATCTAGGACAGGGCTGCCCACCAGTCCTGAAGCTAAAATCCTGGTTACTGTATATAAATTCCTGGAATCACTGGGTCAAATAATGTAAAATCCTCGGAATTAAAAAAAATAAATAAAAATAAATAAATAATAATAATAATAATAATACAAGAAAAAAAGTGGATATGAAAGACGTTTACATATTCAATGTAATTGTTTTGGTTTGGAATGTACAAACCATGGTAATTCTTTTCTGCACTCATACTTATATTTTTGTTTATACAACAATCGTATCTGTGATAATTTTTGTTTCCTCACCATTGTGATATTAATGCCAAACGCAAAACAATCACCAAATTAGGATTGCATACGTAGAAATGGCAATTCACGGCAAAGGTTCTTTTCAGTAATGACCAGGGCCCTTGCATGTGATCATATAGCCAGGGAAAAAAAAAATGTAGATAACTGTATACCTGCGCCAGTGAATAATTAAGCAAAGTATTTTAACATACACTATTGAAGCAATGGTCCAAAATATTTTGCTTAATTCTTCACCTCTACTGTCAGAATCTTTCAAACAAATGCATCAGTGAAACTGGCACAAATTGCTGTGGGCACTGTGTCGCATGTACGCAGCAGCCACTTTGAGAAAAGTGCTAGGGTGAAAGAAAAAGTTTGAATTTTTCTAAGCATTAAAAATCTGTAAAAACAGACAAAATCTGTTAAAACGGCAGGCCTTATCTAGGAGCAAAGCCTAGTATACTGCAGAATTCAGAAAATTTAGACTTTTGAGTGTTATATTTTGAAAACTATAATAATGATTTGACAACTAATAAATGCATTAAGGGGGCACTTTTTAAAAGCTCTTTCAGATAACCAAATTAAAAAAAATGTGAAATATGACCTTGACAGTCTCTGCACGTGGGTGAGGGTCCCAGAAGGGGACAGTCTTGCTACACCCACTGAATATCAACTCCGATGCCTAAACGAGGTGGAGTTAATATGCAGACGAGTGGGCAAGCTGGCCTCAGGGAACACAGTACCTAGTGTCGGGGCTCTACAGTTCTGGACTCTGTGGAGCACAGAATGGGTGGCCATCCAAGATGTGTGTGGGTACTCTACTAGTGTGTAAGGCTCGTGCGAGTAAAATTCCCTGGTCACCTGCAATCCCTTGAGCGGTGTGAGGTACACTGGGAGAGGTTCTATTCTACGAGAAAGGATACCCTCGAGTTAGTGAAAACTGCTGTTTATTACATTCAACGGGAAGTAAACACAGTGGTGTCTAACAATCTCGTAATTTTGGCAACAGCTTAGGGAAGCTTGACCTATGTGTAACCAGATAGAGGCAACCTGGGCTTAGTCTAACAATGGTAGGACAGACGAGCACTATGAAAATAAACTGGTACTACTCCCCACGCATGTGTTGTCCAGAAGGAGCTGCAGTGTCTCAGTGTGTAGATGACGTGGCAGGTTGTATCTTCGACATGAATGTGGTGAAGATAGGCTCGAGGGGATGACTTCAGCAGTGGGTGCAGTGGAGTCAAGGAGAGGTAATTCCTTCAGCATGAATACTAAGGAGGAGGGTAGGTTTAGGGACAAAGAGAACAGAATATATCTCCAGCAAGGATGCAGAGGAGAGAGCAGCCTGATCAGTTCCTTCAGCATGAATGCAGTGAAGGAATTTGACTGGTGGGGCTCGTAGACGAGCCGATGAACAAAAGTGTTTAAGGGCGCTGTCCCGCTATTTATACTCTAGCTGGTCCTTCCCCTTCAGTTAGCTGGATAGAGGCGGCGCTGAAGAGGAGGTAGCTCTAGTATAGCTTCTTCAAGGCATGAAGTCACCCGCAGGCTTGGAAAATCGAGATGCAGCGAATTGTACTTGTGGAGCCATCTAGTGTCATCCTGTGGTACTCAGTGCCTTGTATGCATAGTCTCGGTGGGCCGGTGAATCATACAATCTGCAGGCTGGAATGTCCATTTTTGCCGTAGCAAACAGTAAAAGTAGGTATCTCGTGGTGGCGTCAACAATAAAAGAACTCCGCTGCTATCAGGCTGCAAGGCTTGCTCACTGGTGAGGCAAAGTCGTAATATTGTTGGAAAGACATCATGCATACATTCACCCCCTCTCCGCTGTGATGGAAGCTCATCCTGGATAAGAGTCGAAAAAGAAATTCTTTTGAATGTGGAACTGTCTCCTCAATAACAATTTATTTTTCTCTCAGCTGAGTGAAAGCTCCTATAATGTCTGGATAGGATGAAAAAGAAATTACTTTGAGAGAATGCAGGATTGTTCTCTAAACACCAATTTTTTTCTGTCCCAGTTTACTTCTGTAACTGCCTCTGCTCTGTGTTTATCTCTGCTGGGCACTCCTGACCTTGAGCACGTGTACAAATCAGCTGGGCTCGGAGGAATGGCCAGGTGGCCGCAGGTGCAGTGACATGCTTTTATTTAGTTTCTTCAAGCGCTGTACTGACTAGATGTCGTAGGCCCTCTGATACAAGAAAAATGGTGTTCCTTCTCTCTTCCTCAGTGCACAGCTGTACCAAAGCTGCGTGCAGTTCATGTCTTCTTTTTGTTCATGAGCTCTTTGTGTGGGATTTTTTTTTTTATTTGAGTAAGGTCGTGTAATGTAAGGGAACCAGATACAGCTGTGACGCAAAAATCTCATTAAAACCTGCCGCCCTACAAGATAGCGTTACAGCTTGGTTATTAACAGAGATTCACACAGTTGACCGTAGAATTATGTGACCTTGGATGGTTGGCCAGAGTGCTCAGCCAATAGTAAAATCTCACTTTGGGGAGGTTGACGTGATGTACCATACAAAATGTGAAGAGAACAGGAAAAGCTGGACGGACGTGTCCATAATAATGCTCCTTATTGCAAGGGCTTATCCCGTAAGCATGTGACCAAACTCTATTACTGTTCTAACCCCGCCTTAGTGAAGTGCAGGCCCGTTCAGATGAGGCAAAATCGAAAGTTTAGTAATATCAAAAAATATGTCACGCATCAAAATACAAAGAGTAAAGCCATGGCAAACAAAAGGGGCAAGAAAAATGGTTCTATTAAACCATGCTAGTTATCCACACTACTAGAAAACTGAGTTAACAAATGTAAACAGAAGGGCACAACAGTGGGAGTGAGGGACAGGTAGATAAAAATTGCACTTACCTGCACCTGGTAGACGACATCATGCCGCCCAGACACAGTGACAATATCCACCACTTGTATATCACTCAGGTGCAATGCTGCTGTGTGTAGGTGGAATGCAGGGACAAAAGGGATGTGAAGAGGTGGAGATCGCATGCCATTCCTCATTGCATAGAGGCTGAAGTTGGTATTCAACACACTCACATTGTATGACAGCAAGCCTGATGGGATTATTCGACACTGGTACATTCCTGTAGCACAAAATATAATACTTACTGAACAAACATGCTCTGATAAACAATTGAAACTAAAAGAAGATACTGTGAATAAAACAACAAGGTAGTAATCTTAAGAGATCTGATATAATAGTAGTACTTTCAACATTTCCTGGTCCAAAAACACAGCAAAATTACTGTGTTATGCAGTTTACTAATTACATCATGAAAATTTGTCGTCCTAATAGGTATACTGTAACATGAGTTCAATGGTTATTAGTGTAATATGTATTATCAACAAGGGCGCCTGGGAACAAATCAACAAATGTCTTTGCCATCCACAAGTTACTTGAAGTACAAAAACTAACAAATATTACTTAAAACAGACACTGTCATTAAAAACTTAAAACTAAAAAAAATTTAACGTAAGTAAATATGATGCCAATAACAACTAACCACACAAGACAAGAACTAGACAGCAAGCCACAGCAGGGATACTGGAAGTGCTTACAGACTTTAACAATACACATTGCTACAGTCTACAGTAGCCACTGATAACTAACACTTACTTTAGTTGTACTTCAACTTTACTGAAGGACAATTGGTACCTGTTTCGCTGTTGAAGGCTTGATGAATTGCAAATATGTCAATCACATCAAAGTTTTTGATTGGACTGTCAAAATGCAGCTCACACATAAAAGGGTAAGTTGTCATCTGCATTACAGAGTGGCAGGTATTGTTCCTGGCAACTATGTTGTTCACTTTATTCACATCTTTCCTGCTTGAAAGAAGGAGTGGGATGCTGTAGGCCATATCTGGCCTGGAGTTACTCAGTGGCTGAATATCTGATGGCGGAAGAAACTGAATCTGTAAAAGCAGACACTGTACATGAAATTTTATGTAGAACTATGTATCATTAAATTGCTACACAATGGAGCTGCGCTATAAAGGCAACCAATAATAGTAATACAAATTATTGTTGTAGTAAAATCTTATTATAACATACATGAATAAAGCCTCCACTTTTATACTTGGTAATGAAAGTACTTTATATTGAAAGAAAGTCTTATTTTTAAACCTTTATGGGCTTCATAAAATCATGGCACAATTAAGTGTTTCATTAAATAAAATTAATATGTAATTACTGACGCGTGCCCCTCTTGGGTCTTATTGGGTAAGAGGTTTCTACGCTGAACCAAAGGTGAGGCAGAGTGATATGAATTAACTCCCAGGGAGTCACCTTCCTCAAGACCAAGGTTGTCAAAAGACGGGACTGAGACGCCTTCAACCCCTCGGTGACGTCGGGAGTTTCGATCATGCCTCACTCGCATCCTTAAGGGCATTCCAGCGTCTGTACCACCACTGTTATTCCAGTGGGCAGCACGGGCATAATCAATTTGCTGCTCAGCACTGCTGTGATGCGCCACTGTGTCGAATCACTTGGTCAGCCATGTACCGCCACTCACGACGTTGCCACGTCGGCTATCGGGCAGATAGAACCATACATGCCATTTGTATCTGAAATGGCTCTAGTGCTCAACTGTTGTGAACAGTACGTTTTTATATTATCTTTGATTATATCCCAACACGGACCCTTGGCCGAGGGAACTGTTATTGGCGAAACAGACAGTTATAAAAAAAAGTGAAATAAGAGACTGGACACAGTTGAACACAAACAGTAGACTACAATAGTTTGCAAGTTCAACCCTAACATATAACACTATAGCTTTTACTTTAGCTTCTAGTGCAGGGGTTGGTTTTTCAGGACTGCTGGAGCGCCGCTCATTTCTTATCTCCCCGCTTGGAGGTGATGACAAATTTAAACTCCTCGTCCTGTGGCTGGCAGGCAGGCAGGTTGTGACGTGTCAAGGTCTCAGGGGTGCTGTCATCGAGGGTTCGTTGGAACTTCTTCCATGGCTAAATGAAGGGTAGTGGATTATCAAAAATATTTTATTTATTCATAGGGATGGCGCTTGCATGCTTGATTCTGGGCAGCGTTGCATTATGTGATTAATCGTGTTAATTACTTTTACGTATACGGCTGTTCAATGTTTGGTGTCTGCTTGCTCGATACGTGTAATCATTTCTGCCACTGTTAATAGCTTGCTCCGAGTGAGGGTCACCCGTAGAGCGTGCATACGCTCCACAGTATATTGGCATACATCATTACAAAGAAATTTTGAAAAAGTGAGGATAGAACTGTACTTTCTAAAATATGAAAATGTGCAAATTAGATCCTGCAAACATAAAATAATGAGTGGATTGCAAATAGTACACACTGCATTCTTATTGGTGAAGTTTACTTTGAAAAAAATCGCACCTCTTACCCGTAACAAATAACACAGAAGAATGTTTTTTCAAAGACGTTTATCTTTTGAAATAAATAAATTAATATTTTTAAAAAATTGCTCTTTTTTTTCCTGAAAGAAGAGCTTGAAAACTGACATTGCACATGTTAAAATGGACTGCTCAATATTAATAAACATTTTTAAGAGAAGGGGGTGTAATTTTATTTGTAAGACGTCTACCTATCAATCTAAATTAATTTTTCATTTAAATATTTTGGTTTTATGCGGCACATGTTTAAACATGTTTTCAAGAAGAGAAAAACAAATGCACTTTGACACACAATTTGTAGGGGTTATAATTGATAAGTTTAGATTTTTACTAGGTTAGTGATTTTACAAAATCAATCCCGTAAGAGTGTTTACTATATGTTATGAAATGCAGTACCAAAAGACGTATGTACGGCTTCCCATTTATACACTCACGTTTTTATGTACTGTTCTACTCGGGATGCAGCGCACTGCTGCTCTACTCGTGCATCAGCCATGCACGATCGTGCATTCAGTGTACGGGTCACACATGTCGTTCATTAAAAATGGGTTGGTGAACCGTTCGGTGACCCGCATGACTCGTGTAATGACGAGTAAACTCAAGCCCAGTGTGTTTATAGGTCTAACATAATCTGTTTCACTGAAAGCAGAGTCTCAATTACAAAAGGGAAAGTGTTATCTCTCTTGTGCTCCCCTTACGTGAGGCATAAATAGACTAAGAGTGCAAAGTCACGTGGGTTAGGTATGTTTACCAACCACAAACTTGAGACACACTAAATTCATAATATATTTTTATAGTGTTTGTGTCATGTTTATTTTGTTTATAAAGAGAATCTTGCATTTTATTCAGTTTTGTTAAAATGTAAAGTAAATGATCTTGGCAGTTCGGCATCTGCCATGCCACATGACCAAATTCAAATTCTTGAACATAACATTACATTAATGTTTTAATTTTTTATTGATCTTTTGAGTGCCTATGTAAGTGTTAAACGTCTTGTTTTATTTTTTGATTTTCTACATCCTTTGCTAGCCTATTCCAGCTTTTCCAGGTAATTCTTATTTTTCAGACACGCATAGCAACAAGGACTGTGGACACATGTAATTCATTTATGTTGGAATTACTCCTATAATTCCTCCAGATCTTGTTTTGTACTTATGAGTGTTTTTCAATGTGCTTTTGTTCAAGTGAATGTTTTATGTAAATTCCCTATCAGCACTGGCGGGAAATCTCCTTTAGGTAACGGGATCTCTGAGCCACCATCTTCAGTCTAGACAAGCAGGCTACCGAGAGTGCATGTGTTTTGCATCACGGGGACCATCAACTTCTTTGTGTTGACATTTAGCTGAAATAGTAAATTTATTCATTCGGGAACCTTTTTATTAACTTTTGCTCCCCCTGCACTCTCATCTTCGTCAGACTCGTGGCCCAGGAGATTTAACACCGTAATTTAAACACGTGCTTGACAGTGCTTTTTATAGTGTCAGCCTATGCCTTGCCCACTTTAGGCTAGGGTACCTTATTGTGTTTGAGTGTACAGTGTGTCTATTCTCATCTCAATACAGCCATAATTGACGCTAGTCTCAGGGTTGCTTTATTGTACATTTCGTACCTTAGGGATCTGGCCCACTACAGAAACCCATGTTCTCAGTTTATGAACAGTAGATATGAATAATTCAAAATTTTGTCTTAATTCTTTCATTGACATGTCTTGCGAGGAGGTCACCACTTGGCTGTCAACCTGCTACTGCACTGAGATACAGTCTCCACGTACTCACCCGTGTCGTAGATGAGGTGGCATCCTTGGGAAAACTTCAACATAGTTTTAAATTTCTAGCCATGAATCAGGGTTTATCTCTAATGCGGCATACTCCACTCCTAGCTAGCAACCTAACCACACTAGTACTAAAGAATTCAAGATAGTGCCCATGCAGCATGTCAAAAATGTTAAACAACATATAGTCTGTTCCCGATTGGAAGAGACTTATGAAACTCTACCTTTGATAAAACTCTCTAGGCAAAACATGTCAACCTGTTTTTTCAATAACCTGTATTCTCCAAATATTTAACGCTGTGGTTAACTTTATAGTACTGTATTATTGAACAAATGAATATTTACCTTAATATCTTCTATAACTTGTAATATTTATTTATTTTATTTTTAAATATGAATTAACAACAGCGAGAGCAGCGATGTGTTGGCAACGAACAGTGAGAAATAGTTCACAGTAAAAACATTATTTTAACATAGTTTATTAGTATACTATTTGTAAATTAAACGGTGCCTATTTAAATATTTAGGTAGCCCCGGGTGGCAACATATCTCATTTTTAACAGTTAAAAATAACAGTGGCAAATATCGTGAGTAGGCCGTAATGGTACAGTGTTGTTTTATCGAGCGAGAAAGCAACTGAAAACAACTGTCTGCTGGGCGAGACTTGTCACTCTCTCTGTCTGTCTTTTTCACACTATGGAAGTTTCACTACGCTAGTAAGCAGGAACATTATGTTTTCAATTGTAGCATATTTCATACTTATTACAGCAAAATAATGATTTTTGGATTTGTAATATACAACTGAAAAGAGATTTTAATGTTTGAATACTTATTTTAATATATTTAGATATGATGACGGCGAAGAAACAAAGTGAAGTTGGCAGACGTGGCGAGCCATGACATGGCGAGTTGCTGTTTTACCAAACGAAGCGTAAATTATACGTACTGAGAAAAATACTTCAAATTATCACATCACGTTTGAGGACGTTCTGTTTTTTTTAAACCTATCTAAGTAAGTTACGAGATTGTAATAAATCTATTTTTCCGCTGCAGTAATAAATATACTGTTACGGTGTGTTTTGTTAACCGCTGCAAGTGAAATAACGTGGCCTGACTGCGAGGTGATCGTTATGCTGGATCTGTGTGTGTGCATAATTTCAAATATTTGATATGAACTGTTTTTATGACGAAGTTATTTATTTATATATACGTCTGTTAATCACAATGCTGTACCTTTGCCCTGGGAGTTTGAAACACAGTCGTGTAACATGATTTACCACCAATCCAAATAAAATAACCAAGCCCAGCCCCAATAAATTTCGATAAACCTAATACACAGTAAGTAGCAATACATATGAATATGAGTGGAATAAAAGTTATGGTAGGCTTATTTGTGTGCACGTTCACCGCTATATTTTAAGTTTCTATAACAAAAAATGAGCGACACGCGTTGTGTGCTCTTTTGTTGGACTGTTTATTCTTTCGTTATTCGAACTGAGGCTGTCCTTTTAATGAAATAACCCAACACATATCAATAACAAAAAGTTAAATATTACAGTTCATTACCCCGCAGTTGTAACAGTGTTTAACACAGTCGTGGCGAAATATTAACGTGCATTATATGTGATGTGCTATATCATGGAAAATAAATATGTTAATGTAACGTAACAGTAAGAACTATCGTTAATCCAGGCATTTTTAAAACGTCATAAAGCCGACCTAAATAATGTTATAGGCCTAAACTTTGAATATTCGCACAAAATGGTTTTTGAAATAGACCTAAGACAGAATTCTTTGAAAAGCTGTAGACAGTAAAAAAAAATTTGACAGGTATAAAAGTAAAAGTCACATTTCAATGTTTATTTTTAGGTGTAGCGAAAGTATACGAACACATGTACACACACAATGGCATGTAAACATTGATTTTGAAAGATGCTACATGGCAGTCACATGGCAATGTTTGTTTACATTTGGCAGAAGGATAAGAAACAGGCCTACAAGTAGATATTTAGCAGGGCTCCAAGAAAGTTGCTTTCAATGAGGAATTGACTATAAGTTGACAGCGAGAATCAATTGTTTGCAGCATATATATAAACAGTATAATAAACATGACTCTGTATTTGGCATGATTTTATTGTGTGTCATATTTGGTTAGAAATGCTTAAAAAATCAATAACTTTACGTAAAGTCAGCATATAGACATTAAATTACATAATTCAATTTTGGACGACATGAAAAATCTATGTTGTACTGAGAGTTAACATAAATTTTGTTTGTTTGGGTATTTGGATGGAAATTCTACATCTTATGTTAAAGATAAAGCTACGTTAATGTGAAGTACATTATTGATGTATTTTAGGGTATCAAAATTAGCTGTGGAACATTTCATACAGTGTTATCATACACTCACTTCATTAGTCCAATATATATTCAAATGCAGTTACATGCACTGAAACTTACATGTTGACCATAAAATACAATGAAGCACATTTAACAGTAGCATTTTCCACATGGCCATAGTCAACATAAATATTATTTTAATTAGAATAAGTGATGATAATTGTTAAGTGAAATAAAAATTTTTCTGCCACTCATTTATGGATGCATGTATCAAATGCTGAAAATAAATATTAAAAATTAAGTTGTCTGAACCATTTGAATGCAAGCACTTATATTTCCTGGAACAAAAGCTTTCATTACTCCTTCAAAAGTAAACAATGTTCCAAGTCTAACAGATATTGTAAGTAGATGACGCAACTAAAAAATGTTACATCATCTTGCTCTTCCCCATGATCATCTCTCTCGTCTCTTTAGTCAATGAACCCTCTCTTAATTTTTGTCTGCTAGCTCCCCTTTGCTAGCTGCTCTTATGATTAAAACTTTCTCCTCTCCTCCCCTCTTTGTTTCCATGAATACAGCTCTCCCTTGCTGGACAATAGCCAACAAAGGCCAGCGGAAGAGAAAAGAATGTTGGGTATTGAAAGGGAAGTAAGTGATGACGCACATTCCTATCCCTTACTTTCCTCTGTTCAAAATAAGGGAAATGTCATCAACATTTTTTTTACCTGTCATGTGATATGTTTGAAGACCAAAAAGAATAACTTTGATTAAGTTTACACGTGTTTTAACTCCGGCTCGAGGTATAGCTAAACTGAATTTCATGTATTCTAATCAAGGGGGCGGCTAAGACCCCGTAACATTTCTACAGGAATGTGAAAGGGAATTCTGCAAGCACAACATACCTCACAGGCAGTGGGAGCAGAACAACCGGTATCAATTACAAGGAAAAGAAAAGGAATGGTGGGAAAAGTACAGGGAGTTCATAAGCGACTGGAAACAGCTGAGCCACCGGCTGATGGCTCAGTTTACTGGGGAAGAAGTTGTAGCCCAGCTTAGAGCAGATTTCCACGCAAAAACACAGGGCAGTGATAAAAAGGCTGAAATTTACATTAGGAGGAAATTCCAAATGTACAAACGTATATATCCCACACAGAATGAAACGAGCTGTGTAATAAATATAATTCGCACTCTCCTTCCCTCTCTTCGCAATCTCCTCATCACCCCCAAACAACAAAATGTAGAGGACCTAGTTGAGCATACGAGAGAAATAGAAAAAATAACGCAACACAGAAGCAACTTGACAGCCCAGTGCGTGGCCAGAAAATCACAGCCCCTCCCCCTTCTCCCGCTAGGCAGGCGGTAGACTGCCCGCCGCCTCCCCGACCCTCTCAACCACCCTGCTGTTGGCCCTTCCCGGGAAGGCAACTAAACAAGAATTTATTGAACCGGCCACACTAAACAAGGGAAGAGACTCGCATGTGGTCTTAGAACGCACAGCCGCTGCCCAACGGGGAAAACGCCAACGCTAGGGTGTGCACGGGGCCGCCACCACCTCACGTAAAACCCGGCCCCTCAAGATAAAAAAAAAATTGATACAGAGTCCCTGGATTCTCAGAATCTGGAAGCCCCCGCACATACTCTTAGACCTCAATGGATGCCCACATCTTGCATTACTGGACTCCATGGCAACAGGGAATTTCTTATGAAGCGACCTCTTGTCGCCAGACCAGCAGGCACAATTATAGCCTCAAACCAAGATAGTACGAATGGCTCAATCCAGCCAGATCCTGGAAGCAGACAGAAAGTTAGACCTGGAAGTTGGGGCCCATCATTTATGACACACTGCCACTTTCACGGTAACACACACTATCAATGAAGAGGTCATCTGAGACAACCTTGGTTGGCTAACCAACATTGCGTATTAGATTACAGCAATCGCCGGATTTGCCTCGGAGTGTCCAACAGGGTAACTGTCCACTTGGGACTTAATCCTGGAACCACGGGGATCCCAGATGTGGATCCGTAGGAGATCCAACATGATCCAGCTGCACAAATGCAAGCCATATTGAATGAACATTCTGGAGTATTCACCTTTCCCTGGATCACTACGCCAAACCAGGAGTATTCTACACAAAATAAGGCCCCCCCATGCAGGTGGCTATCTACAACCCCCTTACCGTATGTCACTATGAAGACTGCAAGCAGCATTACGCCAGGTGAACAAAATGAAACAGCAAGGTATAGTGGAACCCTCCAATCCCTCATACTGCGCGCGGGTAGTACTCGTCCCTAAGAAGAACGGGGCTAGAGGGACTGCGTAAATGATAAAAATCTCAATTATGCTACCCACCCCATTGCGCTGCCCTCCTTAGATCTGCGCAACATTCTCCAGGATATAGGAGACGCAACCATATTCAGCAACCTTTATCTACAGTCAGGATACATATTGACAAACTGCTGTTCATCCAGATAGCAGAAAGTTTACAGTTTTCACCACACCCGACGGGGAAACCCTTCAATTCAAGGTGATGCCATTCAGTTTAAAGAATGCCCTGGCCACCTTTCAGCAGCTCTATGTCAGCCGAAGTCTTGACAGGTTACATTGGAAAGTTTTGTTTCGCTTAATTTGACGACAATTATTTATGCCATGTCTTGGATCAAACATTGCATACACCTGCAGTTGGTACCGGAATGCCTAGAGATCCACGGGTTAATGTATAAACTGTCCAAAAGCCATTTTGGCTAATCATCCATTGACTACCTAGGTCATGTAGTGACCCCCCCCCCCCCCCCCCCCGGTAACCTGCCCCAACAACAGTCCATTAGGGCTATACAAGAAGTAGAAAAACCACACAACAAATGAAAACTCCGCTGTTTTCTGGGTTTGTGCAATTGGCTGCGGAATTTTGTGCCAGATATAGCGGCCACCCCATGGCCCCACTACACAGTTGTTGACTAAAAACACTCGATGGCGATGGACGGCAGAAAAACAACTCGCGTTCGATACACTTGAGGAACATTTAATATTCGTCCCCTGATACATTGACCTCAAGAAGGGCTACCACCTGGTAATCCAGACCGACGCTAGCCAGACTGACCTTGGAGCGGTCCTATACCAGGTACACACTGAGTGACCACCCTTAGTCATAGCATATGCCAGTGCATGTTTAAATGACATCAAGAAACTGTATCGCAGCAACAAACAAGAATGATTAGCAGTAATATGGGCCATGCGGAAGTATCGTTATCTGCTCGATGGGCAACACTTAGTGTGAAGGACAGACAATAAAGTCCTGCAATGGCTAAAGGAATCCCGAAATAAAAAACCCATGCTATGAAAGAGGGAAATGATCATAACCAAATTTGATTTTGAGGTCCAGTATTGATCAGGGAAAAGCAACGACATCTCCGATTCCCTACTGCGTCTTCCCAAAGCGGAAGACGAAGTTAAAGCGGAGGAAGAATGGGGAAAAATGTCTCCTCCTGAGGCTCCTACTCCACGCTCCCAGGAGAGCTTACGTATCAGACAACTCCAACTTAAGTGTGAACACGTGGTCTTCCACAACAAGCCCCCAGCATCCAAGATAATCTTGAGAAGTTCCCCCATCGACACAGACTGTGAAAAAAGGTAGTGTGGTCCCGGAAAGGATATGCGAAGGCCCCATGGAAAATATGGGTGCCCCAAGCTCTGCGTAACAATGTATATCGGCATCATTATAACCACCCATACTCCCAACACCAAGGTACATGCGAGACTCTACCAAGTGTGAAGGAAAGGTATTTATGGGAATGAATAAGTTGGGATATCTCAGACAATATGTTGCTAATTGCGACGCCTACTGCCGAAGTAAGGTATATCTGATCCCCACCTACCCCTACCTTCCAACCTAGATGACTGACACAGACAAGGACACCTCTGGCAGCAGATGTGATGGGTCTGTACACCAGAAGCAATAGCGGTAATCGCTATCTTTTCGTGGTAATCAATCTATTTTCATGTTGGGTGGAAGTCTTCCCTATCCCAAATCAAGGGACGACGATCCTTCAATGTAAATTAAACACAAAAGCGTTTCCAGTTTCCACCCACATTGGATATACAGACAAGTCATCCTGACTGACAATGGTAATCTGTTTACCAGTCGGCCATCGATCACCGGAAATGGCACTACGAGCCTCCAGCCATCCTTTTTGCCCTCAGGCGATGAGAGAAAGAAGCCCCACAGGTTTTCCTAAGCCAACTCCTGTTCGGGCGCATGCTATGACAGCCAGGCAATGGGTAAAATCTGTCCCCACTTCCCCTAGTGTAGAGATTGGTAAGTCTACAATCAATTGAGAAAAACACGCTAGGACAAGGCAGGATGAATACATCACATGAAAATATCTTCCACCCTGGGTAGGGAGAAGAGCTTTTAACTTAGGGGAAATAATTTTCATAAAGAATCATCCCCTCAGTAACATGTCAGATAGGTTTGCCACTAGCCTCGCCACAAAGTGGATAGGCCCCTATACGGTTGCTGGGATGTATGGAAACACATACTGGGTAGAGGATAACCAGGGGAAAAAGCGGAAGGTAACCAGCAAGCAAATGAGATCCTGTCTGGAGGGAACAGAAGATACTTCTAACTTAACCTGATCACCAGTGGTACTGACCCTGGTTCAAACACCAAGAAGGCGACTGTGACCCCTCTCTGCTGACAGGTCTCCCATTAGGAGGTCGGAGCCTAAGATATTTACACCTTTTCCCACACCTGAGAGGGCAACTTATACAAACGAAAATAGAGGATCCCATTGGAACTTCTTGACTACTCCATTTATATCTACTCCTCTCAGTAGCGGGACGGAGCAGAAAGTGAGTGAGTGAGTGAGTGAGTGAGTGAGTGAGTGAAGAGATTTGGACGGCTCTTAACATCGAGGTCTTGAGAGCCAACGAGAGTGATTTAGGTAAGTATGGAGCAGCACCAGAATGAAAGGGTGGGGAAAACTGGAGATCCCAGAGAAAACCAGCCAACCAACGGCATCGTCCAGAGTGACCCCGGCCGGAGATTGAACCCGGATACCCTTGGTGAGAGGCAAGCAGGCCAACTGCTCAGCCACCATGGCCCTGGTGGAGTAGAAGGGCGGATTTACAAAGCTCCCAAATTTCATGGCCAAACCCATTTGATCAGTCTCCTTCCCGGAGACCAAAAATACCTAGTATAACAGTCAAAACTAACGACTCTCCAGCATCACCCAGGATGGGAGTCACACACAAGCCCTCACCTCTGATAACTGTATTGCAGGCCGACGGTATATCACAGGTCCCGCCCGGCCAAGTAAACCCAAATGTAAACAAATCCTTAGTCTCACTTGTGGATAATGTGTGTTGTGCCGTAAACAACGGGCGCAGGTTAATAAATATATAACATTCTCACAAATCAATGTCACAATACATTTTATTGAACTTAGTTCCTTATTCACATACTGGTACACCATGAGTAAGGATGGGTACCATAAAACAAGTGGAATATTTATTTCTTTAAATATGCTTAAATACATTCAAGCCTTTGATTTATCTTAAGTACACACAATCTTCACTAAAGTGCCCAAATTTAAATCACAAAAATACTGACACTTAAAACTCAGCTTACAAGCGCACATACAATTAATTATCTTGTCCTAATCATACTTTTCTCTCCTTCGATATAGATTTAAAAGCTCATTACAACTGATGGGAAGTTTATTCATTTGGGTTTCCTAAATTATGATCCATTTTCCAATTTTCCATCTGCATTTTCACAATGTTTTACTGCATAAATTAATGTTTATTCTTTACTACTAAGGCACCATGATGGCGAGTATCAAACTTATGAAAAGGGATAATTGCCCTATAACATTTAAATACTGGTAAAAGCAACTTCAAAAAACTTCACAAAACCTACAAATAGTAGAAAATATAATAGGGTGTGGCCAGCGATAATGTACATTCAAAGTCTTCCTTTCAGAACTCTCAACTTGCAATATTTCCACAGCAATGCAGATAAATTATTCACCAATTCCAAATATGTTCGAACATAATTCAACATTAAATGTTCTGGCACTCCCCACACTAGCCCGATAACAAGGGCGTACAAACCAAAATTCCATACCAGAAAACAGTGGGTGACAAATCATAGCCCTATCAAGGCCACCATTTTCCGGCGTGGAGTTTTCCTTGGCCAATTTCATCACACTCGTTGGGGGCCGGTATTCAAAACAACAAATAACATAAATATTAAAGTACTGAAAAATTGAAATCATTGCGATGACAAATGCTGGCCAGCCCCAGTCGACGAGTCGATGCAGTCAAACAGGGAAAAGTTTGCAAAATACGACCTTGTTTATTTGCATGCTACAAACACACACTGAAAAGCCACTGAAAACCTAAAAGTTACTTGACCCAAAGTCAACTTCTCTCCGAAAACATTCACGTATTTGCAAAACTAACATTATTGCTTCACCCCAAAATGCAAATTCCCAACTGTCCACCCCAACTCACTGGTAAATTGCTGATAAAGCCGATATATTAGAGGCTGAAGTCGTGCCCATTCTAAACCATTTTGTCGACATCGCGAGCTGTTATCTCGTCAACATTGTAGCCCACAAACTCATTGTCAGACGTGGCGTCTTATGGTGTTTAGAAACGACGTCGTATGCAGAACCACAGATGGCCCGAAGACCGAAGGAGAGTTCACAACAGTGTGCAGCTTACCAAACCCAAGTTATTTAAGAAGGAAGGGAGGGAAAGTGCCGGGACATATATAGACAGCATCAGGAGGGAGAATGGAGAGATGAAAGGATGTTATGCGAAGGAAAGCAAGGGAGGGGAGCAAGTTGGCCGAGGAGCATGATTATTAGGTAGCAACTGACTACTCAGAAATAGCAACCGGCAACAGACGACTGTTGCAGTGTGCAGGAAACTGACAACCAGCAGAGAACATGAGACGTCGCATGCCTGCCTCTGCCCATGGGGTCACTGCAGCTGGCACCACCCCTAGAGAGGGCAAAAACCACAGCAGGATGGGAGGTTGCTGACTCCGACAAGTCACGACAGTCTTTGCCAATGGCAGAATGTCCGTCCAGATGCGGGGCCACTGCAGTTTCAAGGACTACCCAACCACAGATGAGGCAGTCCGATCGCCCGCGATGGGGTATTGGCCAGTATCTCACCCTCAATCACCGGATCTCCATGCAGAGATGCCACCAACACAACTCGAACAGAGAAGGGATGCCTTTGGGCCCAAAGAATGCGCTTTCCAAATTACCAACTTCACCCCATCTGAAATGCGACAAGCTTCTATGGGCAAGTCAACAATATTTGCATACTGTAATGGAGGCAGGACACGTGGGACTACCAAATATCGACAGAGCCTCAACACATCTATAACCCCGCTCTTTGCTGTTACTGCCCACTAGAGTTTACGAGAAGTCGTCACGTCAATGTGCATTCCTGAAGAAACACCACTCTAATTCGTCGTGCCAACTAGAGAGACAGCACACAGTTTAAACTTGGCGCCGCTGTAATGAAGCAGACCAATCAGCAGAGAGTCACGGTCTCCATGAGCGCCTCAGGACCTGTTGTGTAAACCCCTCCCACCAAGCGCCACACCCATGGTTCATGCATGTAACGTCACAAGCTACACCTCTGAGAGGCAGAGTTAAGATTCCCTGCACCTCTTTTAGCACCCATGATTGGGAAAAATGAGTATAAAAGGCATCCCAGTCTAGGCCTCAGAAGTTGCTCATTGTCCTCCAGGCTGAGAAGGCAGAGGACATTTACTAAGCGCAAAGCCCCTTACCCGCGGCGGCCACTCTGTCTTGCTATGCCTTCCAGCTGTGAAAGCTGAAAGACGTGCCGGTAACCTACCAGTGGTAGACAACAATGCCTCCAGCACCGGGGGACCACCACCTCCAAAAGGCTTCAACTTATTCAGCCGACTCCAGCACCCAGGGTCGTCAACACCACCAAAGGCTTCAAATATGTCGTTCCCAACCTTCCCTCCCATTACCTTCAGGTCAACAGGGTTACAACAATGTTTGTCTCTTCCAGACACCCTGCAAGGCCTTAACGCAGCCATAACTTCAACAGTTAAGGTGAAGAACCCCTTGTAATTCACATATCTAAAGTCCATTCCCCATTGGAAGTAACTTTCTCGGAGCCGTGCTAAATATCTACATGCAGGCCTGTTTAGTATCCTTCCGCCAAATGTAAACAAACATTGCCATGTGACTGCCATGTAGCATCTTTCAAAACCAATGTTTACATGCCATTGTGTGTGTACATGTGTTCATATACTTTCGCTACACCTAAAAATAAACATTGAAATGTGACTTCTACTTTTATACCAATCAAATGTGTTGTTTACTGTTCACAGCTTTTCAAAGAATTCTGTCTTAGGTATATTTCAAGAACCATTTCGTACGAACATTCACAGTTTAGGCCTATAACATTATTTAGGTCAGCTTTATGCCGTTTTAAAAATGCCTGGATTAATGATAGTTTTTACGGTTATGTTACATTAACATATTTGTTTTCCACGACATAGCACATTACACGTAATGCACATTAATATTTCGCCGCGACTGTGTTAAACACTGTTACAACTCGGGGTAATGAACTGTAGTATTTAACTTCTTGTTATTGATATGTGTTGGATTATTTCTTTAAAAGGACAGCCTCAGTTCGAATAACGAAAGAATAAACAGTCCAACGAAAGAGCGACATTAAAATCAAGCACACAACTCGTGTCACTCATTTTTTGTTATAGAAATTAAAAATATTGCGGTGAACATGCACACAAATAAGCCTACCGTAACTTTTATTCCACTCATATTTATATGTATTGCTACTTACTGTGTATTAGGTTTATTGAAATTTATTGGGGTTGGGCTTGGTTATTATATTGGGATTGGTGGTAAATCATGTTACACGACTGTGTTTCAAACTCTCAGGGCAAAGGTACAGTGTTGTGATAAACAGACGTGGATGTAAATAAATAATTTCGTCATAAAAAACAACTTTACAAATTTACAACGTATAAATAATTCACATCAAATATTTGAAATCACCCACACACACAGATCCAGCATAATAATCACAACGCAGTCACGTCACGCTATTTCACTTGCAGTGGATAACGAAACACACCATAACAGTATGTTTATTACTGCAGCGGAAAAACAGATTTATTGCAATCTCATAACTTGCTTAGATAGGTTTAAAAAACCGAACGTCTACAAACATGATGTGATAATTTGAAGTATTTTTCTCAGTACGTATAATTTACACTTCATTTGGTACAACACCAACACGCCACGTCTGCCAAATCCACTTTGTTTCTTCCCCGCCATCATATCTAAATATATTAAAATAAGTATTCAAACATTAAAATTTATTTTCAGTTGTAAATTACAAATCCAAAAATCATTATTTTGCTGTAATAAGTATGAAATAAGCTACAATTGAAAACTTTTAATATTCCTGCTTACTAGCGAAGTGAAACTTCCCAAGTGTGAAAAAGACAAAGAGAGAGAGAGAGAGAGTGACAAGCCTCACTCAGCAGACAGTTGCTTCAAAGTTGCTCTCGCTCGATAAAACAACACCGTACCATTACTGCCTACTCGCACAATTTTCCACTGTTATTTTAAACTGTAAAAATGAGATGTTGACATTTGGGCTACCTAAATATTTTAATAGGCACCGTCTAATTTACAAATACGTGAAAATAATATTTTAACTGTGAACTATTTCTTACCGGCCGTTGTCAACACGTCGCTGCTCTCGCTGTTGATAATTCATATTTAAAAATAAATATTACAACTTATAGAAGATATTAAGGCAGTTTCAGTTATTCAATAATACAGTACTATAAGTTACCCACAGTGTTATATATGTGGAATACATGTTATTGAAAAAACAGGTTGAAATGTTATGCCTAAGAGTGTTTTTTCAAAGGTTGATTTTCACAAGTCGCTTCCACTTGGGAATGGACTATAGGTCCCTTCTGAAGAAACCCTAACTAAGGATAAGAAATAATCCAGGGCAGATAAACTATTTTCTTTTATTTGAACACACTTATAACAAAAAACATCTCGCGTAAATTCCTTCAGGTTGCCTTCACCTGATTTGTATGAAATTATCTTCTGCAGTATAAATTGTTCTATATTGAATATTTTATATTCTGAGCTTATTCTACACAAGAATCTGTCACATCACTGTACTATGTACCTAATGAACTACGTGAGTAAAATAAACCTATCCCATGTCTATTTAAATTTCATGTTCTTTTTAATTCTAATTACTAGAAACCTTTTGCCCTCAAGTGCTTTGGTAACCAGATTAAATTATTCTTATAATTAAGGTAATGCCGGTTTCACGAACTTCACCACATGCCAAATACAAGTATCACTTTAGCAGCAGCCCGAGTTTGGCCAAAGTAATGCACATTGTATTACAGTGGCTAATCTTTGGAGGAGTTCTTCAATAAGTACAAAATACACCTGGGTACTACAAGTGTCCACATGATCTAGACTATATAACTCTTTAGACTGGAGAATGGCTAGAAGGAATTATGTGGTGAATCACGTTGTGCCTAGTCGAATATCTGGACATACACTACAGGACCGCAACTATACCAGGCTTCACCTCACATTTTTCTGCAGAGTTTTCTTTAAATTGGCCTTATGAGGCTAACGCGTGTCCAATTAGACTGACTGGACATGGTAGTTGCAGATTTTACTCGTTAGACCAAAAGAGACCTAAGTAGTGGGGCTGAGGCGAGGAGTGTCACCTAGCTCTGATACACTCTCACCTCTAGTTCGGTAGTTGAGGTAAGTTTAGGCTTAAACACAGCCTGCACGAATGTTCCAAAGTCGTGCTTCTTTCGTCCAGAAGATCACGTTGTCCAAACCTAGGCGAACTTCTGCTCCGGTTAAGAAGCAGTAGACAACAGGGTGATACTTGTAGCTGGTATGAACACATGGTGGAAACTCAATTAATATTGCTGGTGCAGGCGCGACTGCTTGACGTATGAGTTCGGTGGCACAAACCCGTTCCGCCTGTCTATCCTGTGCACGATAGGGTGATACTATCCTCGGCCAGACAGCAGGGTGAGCCAGGTGTTGCTTTCTACGTCTCATACCACTCCTCTCACGAGGTATAGGATAACAGTTCTATAAATCACGCAACGCAATGAAACAGCTCGATAAGAGTCCCCACTGATCCCCCACCGTAGGCGGACTGATCAGTAACGTTGAGCCGGAGTCACGCCAAGCCTCTACTGGTTGTGTGTCCACCCAGAATACCCGGCAGCACTGCAGGTCACCGTCACTGCACACTAATAGTGCGTGTGATGCGAAGCAACCAGAGTGTGTTGTGTCTCCTGGTGTGAAGGTGTTATTAGTGGTTGGGGCGTTACTGTTTCTTCCCCACAAACACTAATAGTGCTGTGTGTTTGATGGGAAGAAACAGGTAGCCGTCTAATGGGTATGTCTTAGTTCGGTTTAATAACTTCCCCGGATTTCGTTGGCAGTGCACAGCGTAATCTACCTCCAACTGTTGAGTACAGATATATACCCTGGAAATAAAAGAGGCAAAGTAGAAAGCAACGTGTGTTTATTGAAAGTTCAATACACACATGACCTGTGCTACCTCCTACCAAGTCGAGGATAGCTGAAGGTAACAGTGTGGTTCCAGGTGTAGGTGACCTGGTTCTGAATAAACGGGAAAAGCTGATTTTAGACAAAAAATAATAGTTACAGTTAAAGTACTAATTAAAGGTTTCTAGAGGAGACAAAGGAAGTTAAAAGAAGAAAGTCCATGTTGGTATGTTGCCAGGTTGACTGGTCGTCTGCATACATAGTTGGTTGCAGCGAAAGCGTACGTGTAAGCTCCGAACTTCTCTAGAGCTCCCGAGCACTAAGAGTGCTGTGGGTGGTGCAAGAAATGTAAAGAATTACTCCCGAGGCGGGCAGCATCCGGACTTATATAGTAGAAGCTTGTAGGCTGCCGGCGCAGGGTGCGGGGGGAGGTGTGACGTCCTCCGGCCCTGGATGCAGAGACAATTATCTTGTCAGTAGTTCTGGCTTTGTGCCTTGTCGGGTTTGCTTGGCCACGTGCCCGAGGTCTGGGCAGCTTGTAGGTGTCGAGCGTGAGGAAGAGGAGGGAGGGGCGGCGTGCCTGCCGGGATGCGTGCCTTCCAGGTGAGAAGGAAAATCACACAAGTTCCCATAGGCAACGTGTTGCTCACGTCTTTATAGATGGAAGCAGTACTCCTGGGCCATGAGTCGGAGTCATATTATAATAGGTGTAGAAGCGGCACGCATCAAGCCATACGCACAGGAGTGGATAAAAACATTGTTTAAAATGGGCCCTCAAACTATTAGAGGCCAAGATAAACAATACAACCACTCCTTACGTAACATAAAGTAACCCTCTATTTTCATCGCCTACCGGAATCAAGACTAATATCTCATTGGAATATTTACTGATGTAGTACTTTGATCTTGCTGTTTTAGTAATTGACCCTTCCCCACCAACTGAGGCATATACCCCCACACTTCCTCATTTACCCTTAACTTCTACAAACAATGAGCGCACGGCTCCACCACAACCAGCGTGGGTCGCTGTTCCCCAGCAGAGAGGAGAGCACCGCTACCCCACCTAACACAGGTAAACCATCAGAAAAGTGTATTGCCAGCTGTATTTGATTTTGTCCCCACTTGCAAACCAACCTACATGTTCCACACTATACACAAGCATCCTGCCCAAGCAGTAATAATCCACTTAGCATGATCACTGCGACACTGGCCTCACAGTATTTGAACGTTACCGCCTTCAACCGAACCTTAAGGATAATATTACTTATATGGGTTCCGGTCCCCAAGTCACCGGCCAATCCATTCACCTGCAAAGCTCCCTACCACCGATTTCACCTTATAAAGTGGGGGAGATTGGACCCATCTTTTGAACTAGCCAGGGACTTGTGTGTGACCTTCTGGTGGCAATAAGGCAGACATCATCACAGAATTTCAACGAGGTGGCGCACATTCACAGATCTCATGAGGCCAATGGTATTTCCCGTCTACCTCATCGCTGGCAACGAACTGTTGACGACCTCAGACTACTTTGAAGGGAAGGATGTTACACAGTTTGTACACTACGATGCGTACCCGTTCACATGAGCGTATACAGTTTGAACAAGAATATATCAATTAAACAATGATTTCAAGCAGCCATGTTTGTCTTTGTTCTTTGCCAGACATTCCTACATGCATACCCCATGTGGCATTAGCTTTAAAATGTACTAATCATACACTTTCAACTGTACATAGTACATTCCCTGTGTTGGGTAATTTTTAGGAGATAATAATTGCCATAACTTCTGAATCAGCCCTTGTATATTGCATAAAAAACTCAGAAATCAATATTTTATACAAGACTGCACACAAGCAAATGTCAGGCGTTGCTATTACATTACAAGTAACTAAAACTACTATCATGAAACTCAATGACTGAACAGAATTTAACCAAATTTGTTCAGCACACTTCCACATTAGTATTTGTCACTTGATGCAAGTTTCGTGAAAATTCATCCAGCTACACAGTTTTTATAGTATATAAAATTAACATTTCTGAAGATCTCGAACAGGGTTGCCATCAGCCCTGAAGCAGAAATCCTGGTTCCTGTATATAAAAATCCTGTAAAATAATGGAAAACCCCCGGAATTAAAAAAATTACAAATTACAGAAAAAAAAGTGAATATGAAAGACCTTTACATACTTAATGTAGTTGTTTTGGTTTGGAATGTACAAACCATGTTAATTCTTTTCTTCACTCACACTTATGCTTTCGTTTATATGACAGTGTCACCAATAATTTTTGTTTCCTCACCACTGTGATATATCAATGCCAAACGCAAAACACAGTCACTAAATTCGGATTGCATACATAAAAATGGCAATTTGCAGCAAAAGTTCTTTTCAATTATGAACTTGGCCTTTGCATGTGATTGATCAGATAGCCAGGAACAGAAATAGGTAGATAACTGTATGCCCATAACAGTGAATAATTAAGCAAAATATTTTGGCACCTCCATTCTTTCAAACAAATGCATCAGTGAAACTGACACCCATCGCTGTGGGCGCTAATGTCTCATGTAGGCAGCAGTCATGTTGCGCAAAGAGCTTTAAAAAAAAATCTAGGTTTGGATTTTTCTAGTGTGTTAAAAATCCATAAACATTGATTAAATCCGTTAAAACGGCAGGTCTGGCCAAGCACTTTGCTTATGAAAAGAATCACTTTTTGCTTACACAATTTTTATGCTTTGACTAATAATAACGTAACTCCACAAAATACTAAAAACACCTTACCTAGCCAATGACAATGTATTTCATAAAATTACATACACATTTAATGCAGAATCTAATTTAAATTACTTACCTTGAAGGTAGTAGTGGAGGTTGGTTCTAAACTGTTTGATGTAAAACTGTTTGGTTAGACATTATAATATTGTTTTAACACATTCCTAACATTACAGAAATAATTCACATATAGTATAAAAACATTTTTATACCATTATTGTTTCAAAATGAGCGACATATGTGCAGAGGTTTAACTCTACGATCATAAGTTCAAAATTGCCTAAATACTAAAAAACTCAATAAAACATTCATTTAAGCTTTCAGATTTGAAACTCGTGTCACAAATATAACAGAACACACTAATCCGAAGTTTCATAAAGTTTATTCTAGGTTTAAAATTTATACCGACTTAAACTGCATGAAGCACCACATTTTAGGTCAGAATAACATGTGAAATTTCAAGAATTTCACGAGAAAAGAAACTACATGGAAATACAGCAGGAAGCAATAATAAACAAGGCCACTTCACTCAGAACATGTATAAAAACGTTTTATTTTTTACGTTAATGAATAATTTATTTCAGAGATTAAAAACAAACATTTAAAATCACGTTGGCCGTTAACCTTTTTTTGTTGACACTAGCATGTATCAGAAAAAAAATAATGAACCAGCTAACTTGGTTGCATCATCCAGGTTAGAAACATAAATGTGTTAAAACCATGCCAGATTTTATTTTTATTCACTTACAAAAAAAAAAATAATTGAAATGCGTATTACAAAAATGTTTTACTTTACGACTAGTAAGATGTTAAAAACATGGAACTACTACTTGTAGTTTGCCCCATCTTAAATGTGAGTATTGCAGTAATTGTTGACATTCTAATATATGTCGTTAAGGACAGTGATATTATTCATACGCTGATTTCAAGAGTGGTCATTTTATCGTGAACCACCTATATTCATTTCTCAGGTGATTAAAGCATGTGTGCATTCTGGCTAAATATGATTATTACTTGTTTTTTTCTCCCTTTGTTTCTCACGTGTCCTGCAAGTCTTACCAAGTTTACAGGTTTGTGGTACCATCTCCAGCATGTCCATGGTCGTGACAAATAAAACATGGCTGCTCGTGGTTCACACCACTTGTTATGCCGGCCTCCCTCTCTCAATCCTCATAACGTCACAAAGAAGAAAAATAATCTAGCCCTTATACATTATGTCCCAAGTTTATGAAAGAATATCATTATGAACTGAAGTATACAAAAATGTACTAATATTCTAGAGTACATACAACTTGTCTTACAAATATAGTTTTGTGGATTAGATGCAACAGAGAGCTGAGAATGTTGTAAGAGGCAAGTGGTTTACATTACACATAAAACAGTCAGATGCACCCACATGCTTTTGACCATCTTGGGTATAGTCAGAGAATTAAAAAATAGTAGATTTCTGGATATAGCAGCAGATATATTTGGACTGCAAATGGTTAACCTATGATTTCAGTTCTGAAGGAAAAGGAGTGCAGTGGAGAGGTTTAGGAAGCTCTTACCAATGGAGTCTTGTGAGCAGATGATGGTTAAAGTGAGGTGAGTATGAAGTAGTGCCACAATGTATAGGCACAGGGAAAACTGTAAATCCCTGAGAAAACTCCCTGAACAGCAGCCCCATCTGGCATGATTCCTATTTGTGAAAATCCACAGGGAGACACCCCACCAGGAATCAAACTCATTCACATTGGTGGGAGTTGAACACGAGCTGCTCCACTGACCGAGGCCCCATGATGGAAATGTACGCATTTAATTTTTTTAACGTAACCATGTCTGTGGTACCAAACAATAACCACAACTTCAACATGCAGCAGTGTACACCATTTACCACAATGGAAAATTACATAAATTATTAAATGACAATTGAATAGTCCAGAATTATGAATAGAAACCAAGAATATTGTAACTAAATTGTGAATTAGTAAAAAAAATTGTCACACCACTACATTGTATGTAAAAAAAAACACTTACAGAGTCAACTGGCAGGACTTCAATTTCTACAGTGCTGACATCAACATCTGCCAAAGTGTACTGCACAATGACAGATCCAGCATACTTTCCCTTGCCTATGCCGACAAAAGGGTCCAGTTTGAGGATGTTAGCATTTGAGGTGTTCCACAGTCCTGGCTTTCCATCTGGTTTGGCCATTGGCGAAGTGAAACACACCACATCCCCCAATGTGATATGAGTCTAAAGAAAAGAAAATTTAAATAAAAATAAGAAACAAAAATTAATGCGCGGAAACTAACATGACATGGGATTCTGAAGGTTCCACAATGGAAACTCAACAGTATTTCACAAACTATTTCAAAACTTTTTTGTGCATAAATATGAAGCATTTGTATTTATGTACTGCACTAAAATCCTTTTATTTTTTTTTAACCTTTGATGTAACACTTTCCTGTATTTTGCATTTATGTATTTCCTTCAGCCCAAGTAATGCACATACAACATAAATTTCCTTTTTTTGAACTTTCCCAAATTTTCCAGAATCTTTCCTGGTCACTTGAAAATTAAAAAAAAAGGGAGTTTCATTTTATTTAACAAATTGTTTAACAGCCATAGCAGACTCATTTGGAGTTGGAGGAAAGTATGACAGAGCAAGTAAATGTGGTTTCCAAAAACAATACACTACCGTTCAGATCCTTACCAACTACCTATGGTCAAGATGTAGTTCCAATTAGCCTTAGTAGAAACAAGGGGAGATAATTTCAACTGCCAACAGAGTACATAAGAGAGTATTTGCCTATGCAGGTGCATTACTTTTCTCAAAACATTTAGTTGCAGGCTACCTCTTATGACCCCCGAAGTCAGCTACATTATAATAATGTTTACTTTTCCATTTCCTGTTTTCAGAAACCACACTATAATCAATTGTGTTGAAACATGACTTCTACCAATTACTATCTGATTTCAAATTTTACATTTAAACAAGATCTATGGGCAAGCTTGTATGCATTGTTTGCCCAAATGCTATTTTTACCTGGTCCCGCAAAAACTGATCCACAGAGGTTCCACTATACTGTCACAAATCCACACTAGTAAGATTTCACCACTTATGATCAGACTAGTTGAGAAGTTATTGGTGAGATATGCCTGTGCCAGACAATATGACCGTATAATATAAACGAGAGGGTGTAGAGTACCTGGGCTGGGAAGATGGACTCTGCAACACGCAGTGGCAGATAATCGACGATGTGGGTCTGAACGTTTGGATCCCACAGCTTGAGCACAGTCTTCCCAGGCTGCAGCAACTGCACCATCAAGGTGGCGTTATCATTCCCCCGGCGTTTGTCGCTGATGTCGAACCTGTTCCCACGCACCTTCACATCTGAACGGGTTGAAGTGAACACGTTCCCCACGTTGTCATGGTACGTCATGTACACTTCCACCACCACACCTTTTGGCAGTGCTGTGATCACTCCATTTTCGGAGTACATGATAAAATTAGCTCGCACATTTACCATCATGTATGACACTGGCTCAACCTATTGACAAAAGTTGCAATTACATTGTTTATTACAGCTCATTTATATATTCTACTTGATACTTGCAGGTTTACACTAACATTTCCAGTCACCTGGATTCAACGTGAGACTCACCCAAAAATTATTCTCTCTTTTAACTAGTTGACCAATCCCAACACCAAAAACAAAATTAAAATAGCATAAATTTATAAAGAGAAATTAAAGTTCCATCATCCTGTGTGTTGCACATAAATGGGTTTTGAAATTTTTACACCAGCACAGAATGTAAACAGAGCAACATAGTAAACATTAGAGGCCAGAGCACAAATTTAAAAAAAGAATAGCTGATTCAAGTAATTACAGATTGTAAAACATTGTAATTTTCAATCATACACACATACTAAGTTTTGATATACCCCCAAAAAACTAATAGTTCTGGTACTGAAAAAGTTGGTAAATATAATACATTATAGGCTGTCTGTGGTAAAGTGAGCACTTTTGAACACCCTCTCATTTAGAATAGCCAATAAATATATTTTACTTTAGCCTTAGACATTCACTTTCAAGTGCAGTGGAATACGTAATAAACACACTGTGTTTATTACGTACATGACAATATATATTTTAAAAAAAAAGGTGGTTACAGGATACAAAATAGCTGAAAGAAAAAAGTAACAGTGCCTCAAAAGTGCTCATTTTACAGTGAACAGCCTATAGTTAACAATTCGCCTTAAACCATTACTACAGTTACTGTGAGGCATTAAACATTTAAACATATGTATCATCCACAGTATGCTGGCCTTGATATGCTATAAACGGTTTGATGTGGTCATAGAATTTGACTGTAGGGTCTGCTGGCGGAGTTTATACGTAGACAAGTCCTTCAGCCAGTTTTCTGCTTCAAGTATGTCTTGTCTATCAAAAATTACTGTGGTAGGATCCTTTGTCTGCCAACAGTATGATCATGTTCCTGTTATTCTAGTGGTCTCAAATTGCTTTTTGTTCAGGTGTGGTGCTTCTCTTGTTGGGGCGAGAAGTGGCAAAATATGGGTTTGAGATATTGATAAAAATAAATGAGATTAAGGGTTTGAGGGGGTGAGAAGGTCGCAGTGGAGGGAGATCCCAGGTGGATGGTGGTGGTGCAAACTTTGTTAAAGCTGGGTCTATATGGTATTGTCGTTATCCTTGGGCAGATTATGAAAGACACGTTTAAGATGGAGAATGCACATAAAGATAACATCTTTCACTGTAGCAAAATTATAAAATTTCCTATATGCTACAGATGAGAAGCCGTTTTCAAGAAATCTGCATTCAGCAGATGTGAGGTTATGGTAGGACAAACTGAGTACCTGCAACTTGGGTTCAGTGTTCAATTGTTTTAATGCAATTTTGCAAGAAAAAGCAGTAGGAAGAGTGTGCGTGATGTGTGCTGGTTTAGATTGAAGCTAAACAGGGTTTCTGCCTGATTATAGTTGGAGCTGGTGTTTTGATTTGACGGTTGGTGGGTAGAGGACCAAATTTCAATGCTTCCTTGAACCATTTGCAGAGTTTTATTACGAACTTCTGATGGTGCAGTTGTGCCATCTCTTTAGCTGTAGCATTTCTCCAGTGGAGTTGGCTTGGGCTAAAATGTTGGGTTGGTTAGAACTAACAATTTTAAGTTAGATTGTAGGTAAGTACCATGATGTTTGGCCAATGAAATATATATTGTTTAAGCAGGAGTTCTGTAGCCAGTACACTGGCTTGTGGTGGCATGGCTGAAAGCAGCTGTTCCCAGTTTAGGTCTCTTGTATGTAGGCATGCGGACAAGGAAGATGCATCATTTGAAGTGGATGACATTTTTTTCACACAATACAGAACTTCATGAAACCAGAAATCATGTAGCCTGGTGATCTCAGACATGTTATAGCAAGTTGTGACTGTGAATCCATTTGAAAACTGTTTTTTTCTCTCTCTCTTTCTGAGTGAGAGTACATATTGACGCGTGACGTACCGGGAATAAATACTCACTGGCTTGTCTTTACAGAGGACATTCCGGTCTTTTTGGATAGAAATTGAGTCAGGCACTTCTATGTGTGCAGGGATTCAGTTCTGCCTGGATGCAGGTGCCTTCCTGTTATACAAAACTGGCCGTGTGGCTATGCAGCAGGGCACAAAATCAGGTTAAGCAACATGATACTGCGTTTGGATGCTACTACTGCTTTGGTTATACCTGGGTGACTGTGTACGGGAGCAGAGTTTGTGCGTTGTGTTACTGGTGCTGGTGCAGTGTGGTGACTGGTTGGGACCTGAGGCTTAGGCGGAGGAGTAGGGTGCAGTACAGCTGGCACTAAGTAAGCGACGATTGGCATTTGTGGCTGTTCGGGTTGCCTTAGATGCTCGGCGACCCACCAAGGGTACTTGCTCCGGCTGATCTTCTTTGGTGGATGGAAGAGATCCCTTGAAACAGGTATTTCCACTGGGTCTTGAAGATGCCAAAGTGCTTGCACCAGAGGTGCTAGGCTAGGTATCTGACCAGGGAGGACTGATACTCATGTATTCGACCAGATGCTGAGAGGATCTGAAGCACCTTTTCTTCGAGACCCTTCCTCTGGGAGTAGGGCAGTGGGAAGTGATTTATCCTACGGCTACTGTACCACGTCTGAAGGCTCCTTGTGCAGTTTTACATGTGGCACCTCGTGTGAGCAGAGGATAGTTCTGGCAGATACTGCGGTGTATGAGGGAAGTCAGGCTTCACCTTGTACAAAGTCGAACACGGATGTGTGGCCGTGTCCCAGTTTTCTCAACTTAGGGGACATCAGACTCTCCCGGCGAAGGCCGCGGAGGAGGGGCCAGCAAACACCTAGCCGACAAGCTGTTTCCAGGACAGTGTACCTGTGGGGTTCTTCCTTTCCTTCAATCCCTAGGGGTTCACGGGAATGGCGGCCAAAACTCTGTGTGTGTGTGTGGAAAAACTAGTGTTTGGTTCGATTGAGTTTAAACTCCCCGGGATCACCTGCGAACCTGTTACACGAGGGTAACTACGGAAAGGTGCTAAGTCTACAGGAAAAGTACTCAAATTAAAGCTGGCCCACGTTTTATTCTGGTAAAGGAAATAAACACGTGGTGAATGTATCCTAGCTCTTGGTCAACTGCGTGAATATCAGCCAGAAAGCTAAAATACAAGTTAGGATGGCTGGTAGAGGCGACTGGTGTACCACCAAGGGAATGCAGGTTATGATGCTGAAGAGTATATACTTAAAGAGTATATATGGTAGTTAGAGGACTAAAAAATTTATATTGCACAAGTGAATGACATTCTGCTTTCAATGCTGTCCACTTAACTGAAAAGTCAGGGACTAAAGTTACTGATGGCTGAATAACATGACATGCTAACATTTTGCCACAGGTAACTAAGAGAGAAGCATGTCCAGATGGTATCAAAGAAAATATGGCTCAACTACCACTGACAGTTGAGATATTGTGTATATTTGTTCCATGCAGGTGTTGCATGTATTTTTCATTTTTGTGCCCCCCTGCATTACCCCTCCCTCACCCCCCTCCCATACTAAGGTCGGTTGACAAACAACATCCTGGAGATAGGAAGAGGTAGTAAATGGAAAGGGTGGGAGGGAATTGCCTGGACAGCTGTGGGGGTAAAGGGAAAGGAAATACGTAGATGGAAAAAAGGCTGGCATTGGAATGTCTGGAAGTCAGTGCAAACTTACCATGAAAATTGTTACCATATTTTTGGTACCATAAGATGCACATCTGTCACCATAAATTTCCCAACCAGACTTGTACATACCATACAGAATCATATTATTTTTTCCTTCCCCAGCAGCACTGTCACTGATTTACCAAGCATTTTTTAACTCTCCTAACACTTAAAGCTGTTATTAACGAGTTGGCTAGTGGTGTACCAAGTTCAAATGAAATAAATTTTATTTTAAAACAGATTTATTAATTTTTGTGGTGCCTGCACTGAATGGCATTCATGAAACTTTTCCTGTCCAAAGACTAGTCTATTATGAATTTTTTTAAATTGGAAATTGTGAAAACAGGCATGTTTATGGTCATACAGCACTATGCAGCACACAATCATTACACCAATTAAAATGCAGGTATCAATGCTAAATATGTCATAAAGGCAAGTTGTCTACAAAAGAGTGTGCACCAGTTCAGTGGTTTACTCAAAGAGGTTGCATAGTGTGTGATGCATACCCCCTTTATCGCTCCCAAGTATCTTGGCCTTGGGGATGCAAACTACGCCTTGGTATGAAGCCCCCGTAACCACAGATGCACTGACTGTTTTTTGGGTGTTACATTTTATTCAAAATACTTATGCACTACATTCTAGTACATAATAAACTACATTCTGCACTACATTTAGTTTTAAACTGCAATGCATTATTTCAAAACTGGTATTTGAAACAAAATCCTCACTCAATTATTCAAATTATGTATTTTAAATGTATAAACAACTAAGAACAATTCCTAAAAATAATTTATGTTGTTAGCGAACCATAAATATCAAAGCCTATATCAATATAAAATACTCTATCCACAATTCCCCATATGGAATGAGTAGAAATGTACTCACAACTGCAACAATGCTGAAACTCTGTTTGATATTGAAGTCCTCGAGTGCAGTCACCATGAGGAATGAGTGACCCAACCACCCATTGGCCTTCACCAGACCAGTTTTATCCACAGACACTGTGTGAAATGAAGTAGAAGATCTAGTCGTGTTCTCAAGTGCTGTCGATGCACTCTGAATGTACGACGACTGGTGCTGAACAGAGTACGACATGAGTGCCGCTCCATCTCGATTCGTCTTCAGCTGGGCTTCTGTATTCGGAGCCATCAATAGCCTGTATGGTTTCCCCTCTGCCACGCTCGCTGGCATGACCAACTGGAGGCCGCCAAACACTTGCAGGTCCAGAGAATCGCGGAACACCACCAGAGGCTCAGTCGAGACATGAGTACCATGCACCATGGCAGATGGCACAGTGGCATTTAGGTACAGCGAAACACGTCCCACCTTCAATACCCTTAGATGTAAATATATTTTGTCTTCATCTTGAAATTTTACTTTCAGGCTTTCAAACACATTTTCCAACACTGCTATATCCTTGGGGAGCACACCCCACCTGTACAAGATGGGAGAATTGACAGTGCCTAAAATGAGAGGGGAGACATCAGGCAGTCCCATGGCATACACAGGCATTGAGCACCCAACTTTTATTCTACGTAGCGGAGTAAAAATTTTGATTCCTTTAAGTGGTACAATGCTAACATCAATGCTGTCTTCTGAATAAATTATTTTCTGCCCATTAACTTTATTGATACCAACTGCACGGCCTGTAATGATTGTTTTACCAAACATTGTGCCTTTAACGACACCGCCTGTGGTTATTGTGGCAACATCCCGTGCAACAACTATATATTCAATGTCTGATTCTGGCTGGGGACCTCCACGACTCGTCACTTGGAAAGTTGAGTAGACAATCAGTGTCAAGTTGCGAGGAAATAACTTTAAGGGAGGAAAGACCTGAATGGGTACTGACCTGCTACGTACTTCATGTTTCCCTCGCTGAAAAGTGAAAACCAAGGTTGTGTCCCCCAATTCGACTCCATGAACAACAAACCTCATCTCATGCTCAGCACAGTCATTACACTGCCACTCACGTTCCACAGAAATTATGGCAGCAGCTGGTACTGGAACAAGATGCAACAACGACTTTCCAGGAATAGGAAGAGCATTGCCCGCAGTGTCGAAAAGACGAACGATGGCCCTCACAGAACTGCCTTGCTCCACTTTATCCAAAACATCCACTTCTATTATGCCTAAACCAAGGACAAGGATCTCCACCATAAAGGCCTTCGATTTGAGGCACAAGTCAGCAATGGCCAACTTCAAAGGGCCATCATTCTCAGGAGTCACTTCAATTACCCTCGAACCTTCAATATACTGCAAACTGGCCACCTCAGGGGTATTAACTGTGATGTCAAAGAATCCAGAACCTTGTAATACCTGTAACTTAACTTTGTTTTCAGGATGGTTGAAAACAGTTGTCCTACTTGGCACTACTGCAATGTCATCTACTAGAAGAATCGTGATTGCGCCTTCTATCTTTGGGGTGTTAAGGTAACCATTGGCATCTGCAATTCCAAATGGAGGACTCTCCAGTTTTACTCTCATTTCTCTTAGTTTAGATTTGTGATAACTAGATACTAATGACGACACTTCAACAACACCAGCTTGATGTAATGGTGGAAGAATCTGGTAATTGCTGCCAGGAATGAGAATTCCACCATCATAGTCATTCTTTTGAAATACACTCCCATCCTTTATGACCCTAGCCAATGACAGATTGGAAACCTCCCACTCAAAATATAAACTTGATACATTGTCAAACTTACGTCCTTTAGCATCTTGAACTACCACAGCAATTTCAATATCTTTGTAATTGTGGGCAACAACTTTCTCAGAGTTGGCTTTCAAAGGACAACGATCCAAGTCATATAGTTCTAGGTTCACGTACAGAGTATTGTGACGGGGCTTGGCACAGTGCACTTTCACTGAAGCTTGGGAACGTGACGGCTTCGAGTATTCAGCATCTAGTGCGTTGGTCACATGTAATGTAACATCAAAATCACCCAGGGTAAAGCACACTACCTCATAAACATAAACATTTTTCCTTTCATTGTCTACATCAAGAATTAATTCAGTCACTTCCAACTCTTTTGCAGTGCCCCCACTCAGAGAGACCCTCTTCGTGTGCTTAGACTTGGCATCAAGCCATGGTTGCGGCCCATTAACAAACGCAATCATCCTGGAAGTACCAACAGCTAACACAGTCTCGCCTGACTGTGGGTGAAGAGCTTTCAGAGGGAGGTACGTGGCCACCGTGACAGTGTCAGAGAGCCTCCGACCATCTTCAAGCAAGTAGGAAATGGTAACTCTAGATATGCCTAAGGAAGTGCCCACAATAGCAATTGTTGTACATGCTTTGTTGAGGGGTGTGATCTTCAAGGCTGGGTTGTATTTGAAATGACTGTTTGCAGTAACCACCTCAAAAGGAACACCTCTGCACTGGGTGAACGAAAACTTGCTTGTGTCGTCGGTAAGTTTTCTTCCGTCAACACTGGGCTTTTCCACATACAAAGCCACATGAAGGTAAATGGGAGTTCCAAGTTCTGCTTCCAATACATAGTTTACTATTTTGATGTCGGTGGGTTGTACAATCCACACTGTAGCCATTCCCCAGTTGTGTTGGTTACGTGTCATGGAAGCGATAATGTTGACTGCACCTAGAGAGTGGGTGTTTATCACTCCTGACTGAGTGACTGTGGACACAGCAGCATTACTTGTGCTCCACAAGAAGTCTCCATCGCCACCTGTCGCACCCAGCTTCACCTCGTACCTGCAACACATGTGCTCTTGCTCACCTTATGCCCCCACTTCACTGCATTACACCTCTATCAATGGCATGAACATAATTTCTTTAAAACCTAATCTCAAATTGTAAGTTGTATAAATCTGTCTTAATCTAATACAACGGGTTCAACACCAGCCAAGTACAGTATCCACCATGTTACTGTTAACCACAGTAAAAACAATGGGTCACCCAACTGCACCAGTCAGATTTGCAAGCTAACAAATAATTAAGTATACCTAAGTCATGGCTAGGAAGGAAGGAAGGGAGGGAAGGAGGGAAGGAAGGAAGGAAGGAAGGAAGGAAGGGAGGGAGGGAGGGAGGGAGGGAGGAGGGAAGGGAGGGAAGGGAGGGAAGGAAGGAGGGAAGGAAGGAGGGAAGGAGGGAAGGAAGGAAGGGAGGGAAGGAAGGGAGGGAAGGAAGGAAGGGAGGGAAGGAAGGAAGGGAGGGAAGGAAGGAAGGGAGGAGGGAGGGAGGGAAGGAGGCAAGGAAGGAAGGAGGGAAGGAAGGAAGGGGAAGGAAAAGGAAGGGGAAGGAAAAGGAAGGGGAAGGAAAGGGAAGGGGAAGGAAGGGGAAGGAAATGTTCAAGAGAAGTATTCAATATGGATGGATGAACTGACAGATGGGTAAATGGACGTAGAGCTATGCTGATTCAAATCGGCTTCTGCAGACTATGAACAGCATATAATTAGTGTGCCAGTTTTGATTGTTCATGTGTGGATTTTGTCATCTGTAATAATGATTGTCTCATGTATCTGGTTTTGGGCAAGGGGTGTGAAATTGATGTGGATAATTTCTGCTTGAACGCGACACACATTGTTGAGCCCTAAAGGGTGCGTTCTGGTTTTGCCGAAATGCATTGCAAGTTGGTTGGTGTTGACGGGGTTGTGTGTGAGGATGTCTCTGGCTGTATTTGGAGTAGTTCTGCTGATGGTGTAATGACATATCTGCGATTTCTTCATAAAGTTTAGACACTTCTGCCCACACAGCTCCAAAATCTCTTCCACACCCCTACTCTTATTTTCATCTCTTTTTCTTCCTCCCTGCCGCACATCTGGTCTATCATCTGCATTCTCATCCTATTGCTCTAAACACCCCTTCCCCCTTCTATGTCCTACTCATCCCACCTTCATGCAACGTGCGCAGCACTAGCCGTCGCATATTTGCACCTCTTCCAGGGATGGAAGAAGTGACAAAAACCAGGCAACAGACGTGAAAACTATGGCATGAACAAGGACATCACCACGAGCTCTCTTAGCTGATTGTGTGCACGGGACACTAAAATTCGGCTTGCATTCTTTATCATATTATTTTCTTTTTCCAAGGGATTGGAGCATGTAATTTTCGATAATGATGCAGAAATTTTTTTTGCAATTGATGCAGTAAAAATTAAATTTAGAATTAGACAAAAACTGACTTTTTTATAATTATTTACATGGGAATTTTATAGGGAACGCAGATAATTTTCTGTGAATACAGACTTTCGATCTATCTATGTTCAATGGATAGTGTTTCCACTGTATATTGGAAAGTGCTGGATTAATTTTGATCCATCCCCTACACATGTATATCAAAATTTGCATAAAGTTGATGTTCAATCATCTCTAGCATAAAGTTGACACATTCTTTGCACAGAATATTAATTTAAATCAGTAATTGGATGTCTCCCAAATAAAATGAGACCACAGGAGGGTATTTGTGACCTCCTAGTCACCAAACAATTACAAAAACCGAAAATTGGAGTGATGTTTATTTATTTACATGCGCAAATTCAATATTTGATGGCCTCTTGTGGAAAAAATACTGCATATTTTAACAACTCAAATTCATAACATGATACTACACAAATGTATTTGCTATCTTCTTTGTTATAGTCAATTACAAAAATTAATGGACACTGCCTACTTTTTCTGAGAGGAAACTCAATATTTAGTGACCTCTGGTAGATATATCTGAATATATTTCATAAAATATTAATTTTATCAATAAACAGACGACCTCTGATCAAAATATCGCAGGAGAGTAGCTATGACCACCATTGCCACCAAGCAATTATAAAAATGGTAACATTGGATGTTGTGCAATTTTTAAAGCAATATTTACAAACAAAACCAAAGCTTGCTTATACAAAGCACAAGACGTAACATTCAATGTAAAACTTAAATTAAAAACCTCAGTGTTGAGTTATGGCGAAATTGCACTTTCACTGTGTTTATACTGCATACGGACTAATTTTTGAAATCCAGGTTACTGAAACTTTGGGTTCAACTGATGGTTACATCTGTGTATTTTAATGACTAATGAACCCCAAGGGATGAAGCCAGCAAAAGGGTGGACAATTGGGGGGCAGGGGGAAGAAGGCTGGAAGTCAGGAAACGAGAATATATGACACTTGTCACTTGTGATGGACTGTCAGAGAGGTGGAGGCCACAAGGTGAGGAAGAATTACCATGGTCGCATATCACATGTGATGAAAGGCACTGCTGCCCAGAATTTTCTATGCGAGTCAAAGGAACTGGGAAAAAATGTTGCAAAATGCAGGAAAGGATAATAAGAGGGAAACTTACGCTGTAAAAAAAAACATTGGGGCAAAAAAAAAAGTATGTAAAATCAGGGGGTTCCACTGAATGTGTTATGGGCAGTATAGCCCTAACCAGAGAAATGCAATGCACAGCAACCAAAAAAAGTCCACCACATTTATTTCCCAACTAATTTCCCTCAAATTTTCCATTTATTGTTCACATAAAATTTTTTTTATGGTACCTTAAAAATGAGTAGTAAAGAGACTGTCACTTCAAATGGGGTTGATAAAAAGACGTTATACTGCATAATTTAAAAAAATGGATAGTCAAAGTAACTCAAAGTATCAATAATCTTATCTTCTGATTGAAACCTAAATATGAAGATATGTTCTTATACAAACTGCCCATCACAAAAGAGAATTTCCAAAACTATGAAAATAATGATGTTCAGTGTACTGGCTTAAAAAAACTTTGGTTCAAATTGTTTCTGTTTTCTAAACAACCTGTTTTAATATTGAGTAATGGTACTCGCTCAGTACTAACATTTACCCTATCCAAATTAAGTTTTCCCAGCTATGTTTTAATAGCTGGTCTAGATTCCAATGAATATTTTTTTGGATGTCCTCTCAATGTGACAGTGTTGAAAGCCACAGTACGAATGATCCCACCATGCTTACCGTGGTTTGAGATTGGGATCCCATGGCAGCACCAAATGTGAAGGCTTCACTGTGATCTTGTCGAAGATGAACATCTCTGCTTGTGCTGAGATGGTCTGAAATATTCCAGTTGCACAGTCCTCCACTCCCAACAGCTCTGCTTTCACCACAGCCGATCCGACCTGTACTGGCCAACCACTATGGTGTGTCTGGTTACTAGTGCTACTTTCTACGTGGAAATGCTTCGTTGGGATTTCCACTGCTACTCGAGTTTTGCTGCCAATGTGTAATTTATGATCATGCCTGAAAGAATCAGTAGCCCATTAGCATTATAAATAGTTTTATTTTTTTGTTGCAATATGAACTTAAAAAAATTAACACAGAGTGGACATATCTCAACAATGTTTAGTGGATGATCACAACTGTTACAGATATAAGATCCACAGGTAAGCCTTTATCCAATTTATTTATTTGTTCCCCCAAGAAATGATCATGAGTTCCTGCTACATTGAAATTTACTTTCAATAAAAATAATGGTTCTAAAATGTAAACAAGTTTTTATAATGACCAGATTTTCAAAGGTGTATACCCTCAACTACACAGACACACGTACCTTTCGTATATTTCTACAACAATCTGGCACGGCTCCTGCACCAAGAGGGCCCAGTTACGATGAGGCAGGACAGCCAAAGACATGGAGTACGGCTTGACTACAGTGAGAGATACAGATGGCATTTTGACACTCTCCTTGTCCTCCACGTTACGGTCATGAAGCAGCACACGGCTCTTCCCCTCGAACCTCCCAGTTGCCCGGCCCTCACTGTCGATCACCGCAACACTGGGGTCCTCCACCTCCAAGTAGTACTGAGAGGATGGCAACGCGATTCCCACCAGTCTGCCACTTTGCACCTGTAATATTTCACAATTACTGTAATATTTAAGATTAAAATTTCACTGTAAGGTCTGCCATATGTGTTGGCACTTTTTCAAAGTAAAGTTAATTCTTTTCAGTCATTAATAATTTGGTGATTTGCCAAATTTGTTTTTATGGCAATATGCTCTAGTTCTGGTAACTATTTTTGTTTACTTACTGTGAAGTTCTAAAACGAACTTTTATCATCTGGCATTATTGTAATGTTTGAACATTTATGTGGCTAATTTTATATGTTTCTTGTTTAAGAAAATTGTTCTATATGTGAATTATAGTTTATGTATGTAATGATGTGTAAAGGCTTAATTTATAATTGTTAAAATAAATAGTTCCCTTTGTGATGTATTAATCTTTCTAGACCTAAGATATATTTATTGATTGGTCATACGAGACAATGAAGTCAGGAGCATGGGGGGGGAGGGAGGGAGGGAGGGAGGGAGGGAGGGAGGGAGGGAGGGAGGGAGGGAGGGAGGGAGGGAGAAAGATAGAGAGGGAGGGAGAGAGAGTGTGTGTGTGTATATATATAAACACACACACACGTATTTCCGCTCATGCTACTTCCTTCGTTTTCTCGCCATACATCATGTAGTTGTCTGGGCTTTCTTCTTGTTTTGAATCCTTATTCGTCTTAGGATGAAATAGTTTTTATCTGCCCCGTTTGGGATAAGTTTTACAGAGAATAATTTATTTCACTATGCGGTATTGTTATTTTTTTTATACCCTTCACATCGGAATTTATTTGTTGTAGTGGTTTGCAACATGGGTCAATGAACTTGTGGTCAGCCATTTCTACAGTCATGATGTGAAACGTACACTCATTTGTGGGATGGTCTTCATGGCCACAGTATATTTATAACTTGTAGCAGTCACATAGCAGTAACTCCAGTCTTTTTTGGACAAATATACTACATCACATGAAATTATAACACAAACATTTTTTTTTGGACAAATAAGAATTAATGAATTTGGATAAACAAAATATTGTTGACAAAAATACACAAAAAACGTGATCTTTAAGATATGTGATATCAGGTACCCAACAATTAATTTATTTTAAAAAATAAAATATAAAAACGAAGCAATTATAAGTATATAATTCGTTGTCAAGATGTTAAAAAGGAAATTAACCTCACATAATACTCCTTTTATGGCAATTTTGAATCAAATTACAGTAGAACCTCTCTATTACAACCTCCCACAATTCCCGAGAATAGGGTCATAATGGGGGGGGGGGGGGGGGGGGGAAATTAAAAATTTGGAAAATTTTGGGCCATTTTTGACCCACCCCTAACCCCTCAAACTTGCCAATTTTTACATGAAGTTCATGATCAATCATCTCTAGCGCATAAAAAACATCTTTTTAATTTAAATATAAATATGTATATGTTAATAGCTGGAGTCTCCTGATTAATTTGATACCCAAGACAGGCATATTGGACCACCCGTTGTAAAAAAGGCCAAAACACAGCATAACATGGCCATTGAAAATGTGTGCAAGATTATGTATTATTAAAGTATAAAGTTATTATTAAAGATCTATTACACAGGTCTCGTGGGTCATACATTGCTACAAGGCACGTAGCGATCAAAACGTTTAGGTGGCGTTGCGCACTACGTGTGCACGTGCCGTGCTCTAGCTTTGGTCTGGCAGGTTGGAGAACAGGGGGAGGGGAGGAGGACGGTTAGCTGGCTATCCCTCCCACTCTACGTGAGTGATCAATACCGCTCGGTCGCACTCGTGGTCATGACTCAACTTTCCTTCCACCTGGCAACAGAACACACACGTCGACTGCCATACTAATGCATTTTATTTTCTGGCAGATGACGTAACATTTGGCTACACGTCCATTTAGGCCTATGTAGATGTATACGGCAAAGATTAAAAACCTTTCTGTATGGTGATTACGTGTTGCGTTTTTATTATTGGGTAAAGACAGCAAACACTTGTAACATTAAATGAACTTGTGCGGCAATGTTTGTATTGGCTCGAGGCGTGCGAAAAGATACGCAAATGGTATCAACAATAAAATACAAGGACTTTCAAACGTGATTACTTTAAAGTACAGTATGATGCAAAATGTTTTTAAAATTCTCAAATATTGTGAAATGTCTGATCACAAATAATACTGTATGAACTATGAAGTGCTGATTAACGTAAATTATACATTGCGTAAATAAGTTCAGAATATTTCAAGAGTTCATTACACAAATAGAGATATGTACAGAAGCACAGTTATTATATCGCACTGTACTAGGCACGGGCGCAACACCTGTAAACACACAAAGGCAGAGTTATTTTCTCGCGTACGTATTTCAACAAAGTACAGAACAATTAATTGGATGAAACAGGTGATCACCACAGAATTTTTGAATAAATGTGAAAAGAATTATACATCGCATAATTCATTAGAATCCCGTGACAAAACTGAGTACTTTTTACATTACATTACAATAAAAAAAACTACAATCTCCGTACGTCTTGACAAAACAGACGGCTGCCGCGCACGGAAAACATTCCAATACTTGAGGGGAAAGGAGTGAGCATTGGCTGGCGCTGACAGCCGAGAAGGGGAGGTACAGTAATCCCTCGCCAACAGAGGGGGGGAAACATTTTTAAAAAACACCGCGGTTGAAAAAACCATGGTGGAAGAATACATGCTTTTATGGGGAAAAGGGGTATAGGTTAAGTCAGTCGACTATTTAGTGTTTCATTGCTAGAAAATCGGATGTATTATGCACAAAACAGTAACTAAACACTGTTGGAGGTGCCTTATGTTTGAAGCAAAACACAGCACCTTATTTATTGATAATAGATATGAAGATACATATTAAAAAATTAATCATTCGCGTGCTGGGGCTGGCAGCGAATACATTGACAGCTACCATGTGTACATAGCGGGCGAGCGCCTGGATCTTCTGCAGCGCGGCTGGGCACGGGCATGGCGGTTTGCTGCTGAAACTCGGCCCTAGATCCTCAGACTGGGCAGATGTCGGTCGGTCGCTACAAGATTACTCTGGGGGGGCAGCGGCCACCCGCTCGCCACCACTGCAATCATTACAGGGCTGGTTCACTTCGTAACAGCGACCTGGCGTTGGGAAAACATGCTGATAAATGCGATAAACGTCAATGTGTTGAATTTATACTAAATATAGGCAGGGTGTTGGCTTCTGGGCTGGCACGATGAGGCCCGGTAATGTTTACAGGAATATAAATATTTAGTGCGGTATACTTGAAATATTAACACACACGCAGCCTCAATTACCATAATATGGTACCGGTATAATAAGAACACATTTTATCTGCAAACACTTATCTTTATTCACTTTACACATAAAATTGACTTCACAAAAAAAAAAAAAAACACTTGTCCACCATAAAAAATTAGCATATTACGTAGGCGTGGGCGCACATAAACTTAAAAATGATCATTAAGAAAAAGGGCATTGAATTAAATTTGAAGTTATCATACACATACTAAGAAACTAGTCTGTGTAACGTGCCATTGATTTTACAGCAACAGAGGAAGGATAATGGAAGCAAAAAAAGACAGGGAGGGTAAGGCAGATGCTGTGGCATGTGACTAGAACAAAAAATCCTTACTGACCTGGTCTGCAGCTCCTCCCTCCCCTGTGCTTCCATGGACAATACACCAGTGTCCCCTTCTGGAATTATGTAATTTATTGCTTCACTGCTTGGGACAACAAATGTTAAAGTCTACAATGGTAGCTTGAGAAATGGGAGACCACTAACATCAGTAAGGGCTAGTTTTCCATAGACTGAAGACTGGATAATATAAATAAGTACAAAGGTTGGAGAAAAGGACTACAAAAACAAATCCATGCATAACAAACCAACCTGGACAAAGGATTACTGTATTTTTAGATTTCGACTTTTTCGACCCAAACTTTTCACAGTTCGGGGATCATAGGGTCATAATAGAGGGGTTTTACTGTCTAAAGATTTCCAAAAAAGAAACATAATGTTTGATGTAGTATTAATCTTGTTCTTTCCCTAGAAAAATTTATAAATGTGTTTCTAGCTGTAGTATTGTGGTTGAAAAGTTAAATTTACACCATCAGTATACTTTTTGCCAATTCATGACTTTGATGTAATAAGTAGAACAGGAGCATGCCCTTATTCTCCGTTTCATTTATGAAGGTCGTTTTTGACAGATCTAAGAAATTAGCGTAAGTGTTGCTCTGATAATGTATTCCTCTGCCCCAGCTGTTTTGACACGTGGAAGTCATGCTGTTTGTTATGTCAGCTATTGACATACGAGGGACTGCAATGTTATATGTACAGCCAACTTGTATCAGAAAGTATGAAATTTTCAGATGCAGTAGAATCTGAAAATCCAAAATGTGTATTTGCACAAACTATTTTTAAATGTTTATAATAAATTTAAATGTTCAAATGTAAAATCTAGTGCACTGTTTTCAACATGTGATAAGTAATTTCAGTTATTTTTTATAAACAATAATTTGCCACATACATATTGGTTACAAGGTACACAGCATAGATATCTATTTTTTCTGTCATATTGATTTTTTTCTGCAACAGACTGCAGTGAGAGTGAGTGTGTATGACTTACATCCACATTTAATTTAATGAGACTACGGGAACCACACACACAGAAAATTTAATATACATTTTATATTTTGCTGGTAAACATAAGTAGAAGTGGAGAGAGGCTGAAAACTAGGTTGGAGGTGGGTTTATTAGTTTCATCTTTAATTTTTTCATCCATAGAATGCTTTCCTATTATCTGCAAATTTTAACTTACAAGATTGTCAGTTACATCTTTAAAGTTTGTTTTACCTTTTCAGTACTACTGTTTTCGTTATTTTGTTAAATTTTAATGTTATGACTTTATTCATGTATGAATCACCAACAAAATGTGTTTGTATCCTGAAAGAAGTAAATATTTGGAACTTTACCTGCATTATCTTGTGACACATTAAAATAAGTTACAAGTTGCTGCAACACAATTGAAAAGACGGCAACACTGAAGTTCTGCCTTTGATAGCCATTGTGTAGAAAATTCATAACTAGTATATTTTATATGTCTTAATAATCATTAAGAGTACGTACACTTGGCAGAAATCAAATAATAACTATAGACTTGCGTCTGAATGTGCCTTGCATTTTTTTAAAAATAATTTTCAACATAGGAAAGTACAATATACTGTAGCTCTACTAGTACAAAGCAATTACAGATAACTTAACCTATTAATTGTATAGGATCAAGAAGTAACAATTCACATGAACTTTGCAAACTATAATTGAATAACATTTTTAAAAATACATGGTTATATTATTTTCACACACTTCAGTTAACATACTTAAGCTAAAACTTTGACCAAAAGTTATAAATCTCAAGTACCCTCACACAAACACACTGGCATACATTTGCAATTGTACACAAAATAATAAAATCTAAAAAATTCTGGATATACGTGTGAATAAATAAATTATCAAATGACATTTGGCACGAAAATGGATAAGCCTACAAAATTACTTCAACCTCATGTAATTACACGTAATAAATACAAATAAAAAATAAGCAAACTATGTATGAAGTTAGCACATACCAGAGACTGCTGAAATATTCCGATGATTTATGTTACATAATTTGTGATATTACATGCTTCAATACGTTTCCTGTGAATACGAACACCAACCACAAATATTTTTTCAATATGGTTCCTGTGAATACGAACACCATCCACAAATATTTTTAAGTCTGAAAATGAGATAAATCAATTATTTACATTGAAATCTAACAAACAGAAGGGCATTTGTGAAGAATTCAGTGCATTTACAGAAGTTTTTCACATTTGTCGCTAGATCATAAAAATTTGGCAATTTATGATGTATAGTGCAACGTTTCAAATTTCATCGCTGCCATTTCGCATTTGTGAAATTTCCACGACTCTAGTCATCTATACCAGTACAAGACTCAACCCTACCAAGCAGAAGTACCATATTAATAAGCAGGAGTGCCTCGCAGTTATATGGGCAATTCGGAAATTCAGGTACCATCTGAAAGGAAACCATTTTATCCTTCGCACGGACAGCAAAGCCCTGAAATGGCTTAGGGAAGCCAAACACAACAAGGCTAAATTAGGACATTGGGATTTGTCACTGTCCGAATTCGACTTTGAAGTCCAACACTGTCCTGGGATGCAGAACGAGATACCCAATGCCCTATCTCGCCAACCAAGTCAGCAGGAAGAGGCGAAACCGGATGAAGATATAGCGTGGATCTTTTCTCCAGAACCCTCTAGTGTGCCATCACATGAACAAGTACACCTACTTCAGCTGCAACTCGCGCACCATCAGATAGAAAGGCAACAGCAGCTTGACCCCAAAATCTAGACGCTACTGCAACAATACCCGCAGCAATACGAGATACACACGAACGTTGTATGGTCTAGAAATTGCCAACCCAACACTCCCTGGAAAATCTAGATTCCACGAGCTCTATGATCTGATATCTGCTGCCACTATCATGATTACCCAGACGCAGGATATCCAGGAACCTGAAAAACCCTAGCAGACACAGGTGTAAGATATGTCTGGGATGGCATGAGCCGCGACGTTTGTCGAAATGTGAGCGAATGTCCAACATGTTGCCAATACAAGAGCTACGAAACACGGCCAAACCACGCAAACATCATGCACCACGGAACAAAATCACAGTCGACCCAATGAGGCCATATCCCAGAAGTACTCGAGGGAACCGGTATCTGCTAGTCGTAACGGACATGTTCTCTCACTGGGTAGAAGCCTTTCCGATCACCAGTCGCGAATCACAACACATTATTCACAACTTGATCACGATATATTTCCACGTTGGGGATACCCGCAGAGTATCTTAATGGAAAACGGAACTCAGTTTACTAGCGCCTCATGGTACAAAGCCCGTCAATATTAGGGAGTACAAACCTGGATGACGCAACCACTCCCACGCCAATCCTACGGAGCGTCGGAACCAGGAACTGAAGAAATGCCTGCATATCCATGTTGAAGAGGACCAACGAGACTGGCACCGTAGACTGCCAAAAATACTCTTTGCCCAACATCGAAGAACTAATGAGACTACTGCTTCCAGTCCAAGTCAGCTGCTTTTCGGGCATACGTTAAAACAACCAGGGGAATGGCAGAGGGAGCACCCCCCCCTTCCACCACAATGCCAACATCCGAAGAAGTGCGCCTAGCTGCCGAACAACGCTCTGACAAAGCAAGGGAGGAACAGGATGCTTACATTAGTTAGAAGTATCCGCAATACCCTTCCCGGCATACGTGTTTTCACGATGGGAGAAATCATCCTGTTACAAAGCCATCCACTGAGCAAAGGTGGAAATAAGTTCAGTGCAGGATTGGCAGGCAAGTGGGAAGGACCCTATAGTCATTGGATGTCAAGAAAACATATACTGGGTCGAAGACACATGAGGAAAAACAAGTAAAGCCACCAGACACCAATTACATCCTTAGCTTAGACCGATAATGCCCTGGCTCTCACTCAGTATGCTCCACCTGTGTTACCGTCAGAAGCCCCTGACAACGAGAAGGGAGAATCTGGCACAGCTACTGGTCAGGAAGAACCTCAATCCTTTGATGCCAGTATAATCAACAAACCCAAGGTAACCCAGAACTACTCCTTAGGATAGATTGAATAGGGCACCCAGCTATGAGATACATGGAGGAACCTCTATACGGACTGTACCGTCCACATCAACTGAGTTTGAAGGAAGCTTGTTCACCCTACGGACAAGAGGACATCTTCGTTAACAGAAGTACCTTGGAGAAACCCCAAAGGCCAACCAGCAGCAATTGCGATCAACCACCAGCACCAAGAATGCTGTACTAGCAAGTTCTGCCCAATCAACAGCGACGTCTGCATCACGACGGACTGCTGTGCACGCTCCAGCTATTATTGCCTGCAAAGAATCATCAGCGATGGACGTCAACAGAGCAACACCTGCAGTGCAAAAGTCGCCCACACCCAGGACGACACCCAGAGCAGCCAGCACCCATGAGAACCTGCCGCATTTGACGGGCCTGCTCACCGCCACTCTGGCAATGCAGCCAGCACCCAGTGAGGAGGCTGTACCGTTCGAGTACCCGGAGTTACCACCAGTAGATGGTATTGTTCCATATGTAAAAACAGGTAAACCCGAGGAGGAGACTCTTAAGGATTTCTCTATTAATGTACCTGTATTTAGTCCGAGTGTACCTGTTAATAACTGTACTACGTGTAGTTCCGACAGATCCAAGAGCCTTAACCTTGATGGATGTCAGAGGGAAACTGCTGGAGGACGCACCACCTCCTCACTCCGGACATGCAGTCGAGAGCCAACCCGCACAGTCGGAGAGCCTGAGACTACACAACAGCAGTGAAAGCCTGAGCCTACCGCCACAGCGGGCCTCCCCACAGCGGAGCCCACAGCTACAACCCTAGAGGAGACTGCTGACAGTGCTGTCATCGAGGAGCTAACGTCAGCTGGTGAGGCATTACTGGTCACACCCTGCAGCCTGCCAAATCAACCCGGCATGGTGGTACAGGCTAAACCTTCTTCAGGCAAAGCCACCCACCTGCTACAGCCCACAGCTGATAGTGTGAACAGTCAGTTGGGTACTGACATCTGCAGCCTGACACCGAGACACAGCAACTGCCCACTCAGCAGGCCGCCTACACGTGCCTGACGGACACACATTGCGCCAGGTCACTACAAAGAGACGCCCTGGAGGCCGTCTACAGTATCAGTGTCTGCGCTCCCCGCACGCTTCTCCAAAGAAATGGGACACCTTAGTAGGTGGAGCCAATCTACACATCAGGACGCCTGATCCGACCAATGCCCCTTTGCAGACAAGCAGATGGCACAGTGCAAAGATCATCCTAAATTCAGTGTAGATAGCTGCCCTTCCCAGTGCTACGTGATGTAGGCGATGAAAAGTTGAATTGGCCTTAGTAGGGGTTTGTGGTTGTTGAGAGCCCGATGTAATAAAAAGTGCTATGTAATCGCCAAGAACTCTCACATGCAATGTTTTATACAGGTTGGTGTGTAGAGTTACATCAAGTATCAAGAAGTGGTAAAGACAGTAGACCTCTCACACTCTAGGTCAAGCTGTGCATAAAACCATTTTAGCTTGTTTGCTGAAAGAATGTGATGTTAAAGTAAACGTAAAAATGAAAAGGAGAGGCAACAATGGACTTGCAGTAAATGAGAGAGCTTGCGAGACGAGAGCCATGTACGATTCCAGGCGGGCGATGCATTGCATAATTAAGCGTATTAATTACTCTTACATATGCGGCTGTCCAATGCTTGGAGTCTTCTTGCTCAATACGTGTAATCCATTCTGCCACTGTTAATGACTTGCCCTGTGCTCTGGCCACTCATGGATGGGGCGAAGTCACCCGTAAAGAGCGCATCTGCACTGCGCAGCATGTTGGCATGCGTCAAAATAAAGAATTTGACATTACAAAATACCATATATCATGGTTTGTACAGTACAATCTCTATTAACCTAAACATTTTAACTGGACAACTGATTAACTGAAACTGCCTTATCCTGTTATTAAAAAATACATAAATTTTACACATTTACAGTCTACTCATTTTCGGAGGCATATTTAACAGGTTTTTAAACTACGTACGTAATATTCTACATCAATACAGTCATAAAACTGTACAATTAATTTCATTTATTGAGAAATTACATACTGAACTGAAACAGAGACATACTTGGGAGCAACACTGTTTTGAAAGTCTGAGGGAAAGTGTCACTTCAATGTCTTAGGTCAAAGTTGGAGGGATTATCAACCTGCCAGTGTGTTAGAGAAGAGAAGCCAAAATGTAGAAGGGGAAGGCTTAAGGGCGAGAGGATTGAAAATCTACCCCTCTCCTTCAAAACCAGTCAGTACACAGAGGGAGGGCGCAAGGATGCCATGCTGGTTGCTAGGAAACTAGCTCCCACCCTACCAGCTGTGTAAAGGGGGGAAATTAATTCTGCAATATATATCCATAGGAAGCAAAAAATTATCGAAACCAGGCTGCATATCTAATAAATCTACACTTATTGATGGCAACGCCGTGCTCATGTAGCATAATATTTTACTTTAAGTGTGGTTTTGACCCAAAAATTAAAATGGGTGATTAGAACTGATTTATGGTCTTCAATAATTATTTTTTCTGATGCGTGCCCAATTAGACTGACTTGGCACGTTAGTCGAGCATTTTTAACCGCTAAACCAAAAGTGGATTAACTGGGTTTAGATAGCTGGGGTGAGACGAGGGGTGTTGGCTAGAACTTACTCACTCCTGCTCCTGGATGTTGTAGTCGAGGTAGAAATGGCTCTAGGTGGAACAAATTTGGTCGATGCCGGAACAGATGTTCCACAGACGAGCTTCTTTAGACCAGAAGATGAGATTATCCCAGCCTAGACGCACTCCAATACCGGTCAGGAGTCCGTTGACAACCGGGTGACACGTGGTATAGAGGCGGACACACAGTGGAAAGTCAATTACTAGAACCGATGCAGGCGCAACTGCTTGTCGTCTCAGCGCGGTCCCGTTCCACCTGTCTATCCTGAGCAGGATGGGGCTATGCTATCCTCAGTCTGAGAGTGGGGTGAGCCAGGTGTTGTTCAATGCATTTTCTACCACTCCTCTCATGAGGCATAGAGTAACAGTTCTCTAGCTTATGTAGTGCACCTTAGACAGAAAGAATAACACTATAACCCAATAGTGACTTGCCGGCTGGAGCTAGATAAGAGACCCCACTGATCCCGCACCGTAGGCGGGCTGATCAGAGATGTGAAGCAGTGTGGACTGCCACGCCTCTACTGGTTGTGCGTTTGCACTCGGATGCCCAGCAAAACTACAGGCCACAGTCACCGCGCTCTAACCAGTGCAGATAGTGAGAAGCAACCTGAGTCTGTCGTGCCTCCTGGTGTGAAGGTGTTTCTAGTGGTTGTGGTGTCACTGTGCAAAAATTTATTCCACATTAAAATATATTGCCTAATATTTTCAGCCAAAACCATTTGCTTTGAAATACTACTGATGATAGGTGCAACTATTTCATGCAACAGATAATCACAACATTTCTACGATCTGATTACCACTGCATACTCCTGATTGCCATGACATTGTTAGAGGTCAGAGTCAGCGTTGCACTTGACCACCCTGTGATGCGGTGCATTTGTAATGAATAACAGCTTCCCCTGTCTAAGGCATGTAAGGAAGGAAAAATAATGTGCGACACGGAGAAGGAACGAGGAGAGAAACAGAGGATGCAAGGCACCACACTGGTTGCTAAATAACTGCTTCCCCTCTCATAACGTGTGTAAGGAAGAATAGCATGTCACACTCGTCAGGTCACCAACACAACCAGCTGAAATGGAGGGCACCATGCTGCAGTGATAACCAGTTGTGTGTTTTGTATAAACAGCCATCTTAAAAACAATTATTGTGGGAAATCTTAAGTGATAGGACCAAAAGCTACTTTAATTGATGCAATATCTGAAAAACAATAAAAGAGGGTTATGCTACAACTATTTAAATAAAAATTTTGTTGAGACCACTGAAAATTAATGGCGGATACAGTTTATCGGTGCATTAGTTTTCGTTACATCAAGGGTCCAATGTACTTGACAAAAATTAAATAACTTACCTGTAAAATCTGGAAATGAACCGTGTCGCATGGCATGATATGGACATCAGCAGGATCTATTATCAGATTGGCTACAACCATCAAGTGAACCTCAATTGGTGCCACATTACTATATTCTGGGTGTGGCAGTCTCACTGATACCTGAAACAAATATAGCAACATTTTAATTCAGTGCTCCCTGCATGCATCCAGAAATATTTAAAAATCACCCCTTACTAAAGAAATTTCAGAAAGGAACTATTGCTCTTTTTTATTAACAGACAGGAAACATTTCTACCATAGATTAGTAAAACAAAATGTAACACTCAATTCAATACAAATTTCTTTCACTAATATTCTTATAAAATGTCTATATAAATACATACTTATGTCCAAAAAAGACTGAACCTATTTTAAAAGTTGTTTCTCAGCTTCATGTAGTGATATAAGAATGTTGTGCACAACACAGGTAACATAAATTTTCCTGAGGCAAGAAAAGACTGTTTGGTGAAACCAGTCAAGAAGAAATCACCTGGTGTCATGTCTGATGAAAGTGGAAGTCATCTCAATAGTACATCATTTGGACTAATGTGATATAGTCCACTGTTGGGGGTGATATTCACTGAGGTACCAATTCCCTATGGTAGTGGAATGGAGCCCCATCTTGGTAGAAAACAAAATCTCTTTTTGGTTTTGGAGTTCGGAATGTGTTTGGAATAAACTGTACTGATTGCCAACTGCCTACTTATGCTGTATCTTGAATTACGATTTTATTTAAGTACTTCTTAAAATTCTATATACTTTTGATTAATGACAACCGGTTCACGTATGACACACGTGTGGTTCCACTTGTAGATGATTACAATTTACAAAACAGAAAAAAAGTCTACAATGATTGTAAAATTCCTTCTCTCCCCCTCAGCACAAACTGAATGTGGATATCTTAAATGTGGAGTTGTCAAACTGGGTAAAATATAAGCTGATATCTCTGAATTCAGAGTGAAATTTTCCAGTAAAATGGAAGTTGTTTCCTGATAAAAAAAGGTACATGGCACTAGGTTTAAATTTTTTTATTGGCATCAATGAACTGTTGTTCATAATTTTCAGGGAAATTGTTTTATTCTGAAAAAAACATTACGTATTAAAATAAATTTATATATTTGTAATTAAACCACTGGTTTCCGCACTAAGAACAACTAAAAATGTAATTTCTACTTGTTGAAAATTACGCTTCACTCTTATTAAACTTAATTTTTGGCATCAACATGAGCAATCGTAGGAAACTTCCTCTAGTGTTATATCATTTTATTCTTAAGACGTCTAATTATTTAAATAAGTTCGTATATTTCTAATAAAACTGCTAATCTTGATACAAGAAGCCACTGAAAATTGACTTTGCACTAACTAAACGTATAAATTAATCGTGAATAAACAACCGGTTAATTTTGCGCTACCAATGATTTAAAACAAACAGTTGCAGAAAATGCACTTTTAACATAATTTTTTGGTTTATGGAGGAGTCAAAATTGACTTACAAAAATTTTATGAGGTCTTACTCAGATACCACAGGACCTCATAAAATTGTGGTACAACTATCACTTCTCATCACTACAGCTGAACTATATCTTCACAACCATATCATTAACAGTAATCTTGTTAAGTAATTTAAAACTACAGAAAATAACAAAATATTTTGGTTCTGTTCAAAAAAAAATGAATGCTAACTTATAATGAAATATTAACAGGTCATAACACACACACAGGTGTAATAACCAATATTTTACAGGTAAAAAGGTAGAGGGAAAGACGGGGTAGATGATTTTACTAGGGTCATTAAGCTGGAGTAAAATGAAACATAAGTTACCTTCTCCTCTTGGTTTCGTTAAATTTGGCAAAAAAAATACCATTGTTGTTAAAGTGTAAAAGTAGTAGGGAGTGTCCGTGAAAGAATGGACAGTGCCGAGAACGAAATAAGTGTAACAAAGTAGGAATGACAGGAATTTCTTTAGCAGTGAATTTCCACTATCACCACACCAGCAGTTGAGAAAAGTGGGGGACCAGTGAAAGTCGTAACCAATACAGCAAACTCAGAGGCTAGCCTACAGCTCTGCGACATTGATGTCTTACAGCCAGAAGTGGGGAAGGGAGTTTTAAATAAGCCCGCCCCTTACAACGGCCAAATTTCTTGGCAGGAGTACTAACACCACTTCCTGAATGGCTGGTCAGACGAACAGCGGGCTTATTAAGTCATCACTGTACTGAGAAGCCCTGCATCCAGCCGATACCAGCTGCATCATCTTCGGCCAAAGTCTTATTGAGTAAGCCAGGTATCACCGACACATCACGCCAATCAAATAAACCGGTAGCTATTCCCACTGTGGGAGGATTTGCACCAAAGTCAACTTCAAAAAAGCCAGTTACCATACTGACAGTGCATAATTTTATTCCCAGTCGCCAACCGCTGTGCCCAGCGAGACTGACTGGCACCAAACGAAAGCTGAAACTGTAATACCGTACAACTGCGTGGTTGGTCTTGCGCACAATCAGTGATTTTCGTTGGCATGTATTAAAAAAATGTTTAAAAAAAAACTTATTGCTACAACACTTTAATCATTAATTTATCAGCATCCATCAATCAGATATTCTGTCAAAAACCAAAATATATTCGGAAAAATTGTGGTAGATTTTATATAGTAGATTTTCAATTCCAGTTATTTACATTTTAGGCATTTCTCTTTGCAACATTTGCCAAAGATTTTCCGTATCATTTGGTTTTGAACGCTATGTGAATGCAAAACAATACGGAAAATTGATAACTCATGCTATCGGTAGAAATGTTTACATTCCACAACAGTTTTTCTTCTTCATACGTCTTTACGGCATTCCTAGGTTGGCAACAATGAGAAACCATCTGAAAACTTGTACTTCTTACGTATTTACTGCATTCTTAGGTTGGCGGCAATGAGAACGAATTTCACAATCTCTGACACTATTCAACTTTCTATGGCCTTGTTTGTTATTGTAAATAGGAATTGGAATGAGGTTAGAACTGTGGCGGTACGTAATTTAATTGACTATTATCAGAAACTATCAGCTGCGTGTTTGGTTAAAATTGTAGTAAAGGTTTGAAAAAAACTTGGTAAGTAATGATTGGCATAAATTGTTGCAAATAAATCAGTTGTGGTAATTTTTACGAAACAAATTGTGTAATATTTTTATACAAATAAATTTTTATTGTAATTTTTTTTTGATGCATTTTAAAGGCCTGGCTACAATTACAGTAAGAAATAACAATAAAAAAATAGAACCCAGAATTGTATACGGAACCAGCTACAGCACAACATAACGGCGTAAGACAGCAACCTGCTCGCGGTAGCTGCGTAAAGAGGATTGGATATTTTCAATTCTCTTACGTCCAATTCTATGCCGGCCAATCACGAGACTACATTTCCAACCACGAGAGTCAGTGCAGTGTAAGCTTGTAACAAGAACATTATTACTAAATGAACCTTGCAGTACAGTTAAGATTTCTGTTTATTTAAATAGGCAACGCAATTATTAACATGTATACGACAATTTAAATTTTCCGAAACACAATTCCAGCAGAACTTTTTCATCGGAAAAAAAAAAAAAAAACGTTAGCCAACACATTGTTTGTAAATATCCATGATACATATATGGCCTGTCTTTTTTTGTGCTCGTTTCTCATTGGCCGCATAACAGTTACTGTGCTGTAGCCAGTACATTTTCATACTTCCACACTGTAACACCACTGTTATTTTGTTACGGAAACGCCATGGTGATTGTAACCTAGGTTTAATTCTGAGGTATTTGTTTCTTTATGTGTGAAAAATTTTAATTTAACACCCTTAAGCTAATTTCTTCTAATTATATTTGACAAATTTTAAATAAACATACAATTTAGGAATTTTTTTTTTACTGAATTGAAAAATGTTTCAAACTCAATTTGACCTAATAAGGCTCAGGCTCGAAGACTCAACATTTTTTTTTAATTGACTCGGCTTGACATTCTTTTAAAGCTTGGCTCGGCTTGAAGCTCGCCCATCTTTGCATTTCAGCAATTGAATGTGCAACATGCCCAACTACAAAGTTGCATCCAGCGAACCGGGGAGCCACGGCAGGATCTAAGGCATGACATAATGCTAATGTCCCACTTATCTGGAAGGGTGCCCTGACAAAGTATACAATATCACAGTCTGCTTCTTCATCGATGCCACTGTCGACACAGAGGTACTGTAAGTGTTACACATGACTGCTACCCACACCATGCAGGATGCCCTGACAGGTACACTGAAGGTGGAGTCAGCAAGATGAGGGTCTGCACCCCGATGTCCTTTACAGGCAGTGAACTAAACAATGATAGCAACAAGAAGGAGCTGCAGTCGACCACATGATGGACATTGCTCCCAAGGTCCGTGCTAGAGAGCTTCGCAGCCCCCACCCAAACAGCAGGAGTGTAGACAGACTGTGCACGTGACAGCCTAATGCCCACAACAGCACCAGCAGAAGCAACAGCAAGAGAAGAGGCAGCGAGAGTCAGGTGAGAAAACATGTAAAAACCTATCCTGGGGGGCAAAGGTTGGTAAACCCTAGAGAGAAGACCCCAATGTTCTTATAGGTGTGTTCAGCGAAAAAGAATTTGGATGCAATACTGGTGGAGGGGAGCCTGAATGATGTTCCTTGCCAAAACCACACATTCTAAAGCCTTTTATATCCAGCTTGATAACCTAAGTCAAAAACACAATACATATTTAAATAGCAGAAATAGAGGATGAACGTATTTTGGGACTTGATTTACCACAGAGGCTGGGGTGCTGTATTGATACTCAACTTGTTTAGATGGTCAGCAATGTTAAACTATACAAGAAGTGAAATACTGTCATGAGTTTTCCAGATGCTAACACATCAGTACATACAAGAAGTACAAAATTTTACAAACTTCTACTTGAAATAAAGAGAGCTCAAACTGCACTTGACTACTGGTCTGGGCATAGCAGCAATCTTTTGGGGTTTCTACTACTACCAATTGCTGATTGCTGTCTGTGTAAGTTTTTTCACCCTTATGTGACTGGGACACTCAGAATTCAGTATAAACAATACAGGATGTCCACGACTAGTTTTAAAACTGCAATAAAAGTAAGAAAGTAGCAATTTAGTGTTCCAAAACTACATTTATTCAACTTATTAAAGTAACAGACAAAAAAAACAGGGAATATACCTTTGCAGATCCAGTCTTTGAACCTTCCAGAAGCACCATGTTTCCACGGCGACCAGACTGTTCAAACTGTTCGACTGAGGGAGGTGTTTCATAAGGAGAATCTCTAAAAGTGATAAATCTTAGCACTTTGCTGCTAGTCTTTAACTCTTCTATGGCGCCAATAGTGACAAGAGTCCAAAGAAATTCCACTCCTTCCAAAGTTGAAAATTCATTACCTATTCACAAATACATCTTAAATTAATATATACTATACCTAAAATCTAACTTTTAGAGAAAAAAAAGTTGCATAAATTTATAACTATACACATGACAATTGTTTGTGCATGCATGAATGAATGAATGAATAAATAAAGGATTCATAAGGAATGACACTTCCCTTCAGAAACAACATTTTTAAAAATACATTTTCTGTTAGTGGTTTCCATTTAGGAAAGGTTACGGTGTACCAACCAAACAACTGCCTACATCAATCTAGCTCAATGGCTGAAGTATACAGTAGAATCTTACTATACCGAACTCATTTATTATTTATTGCACCTGTCTTTCTGTAACTACTTGTTTTTAAGGAACCGTAAAATTTGTATGTTAAAAGAGTAAAAAATTTCGGAGAAACCGTCTGAAAAATACATTTGTTGCACTGTTTTTGGTTGCTACACATTGTGTTTCTCTTAATGAGCATTGTACTGAATGTAGCATGTACATAAAAATAGATAATACTTCCTTGGCCAACAGCGCTAGCCAATACCCAATGACTCTACCCTCTACCATTGCCCAACATCCACCCCTAAGGCAACCCAATGTTTCCCTGCACGACTACCATCGCGCTTGTCCTGCCACCGTACTCTCACTCGCTCGCCTTCTCGCACTTTGCTTGTGTTATTACAACTTGGGTTTCTCTTGATTTTTTACTACTGTGTCTTGACCGCTAAGGATTTTTTTCTATTCTGATTTGGCAACCTTTTGGCTCAATTTTGTGAACGATTGTTGACAACCTGCACAATTTATACGGACTTGCGATTTTGTTTCAATGAGTGGGAATCAAACCCGGTTCACCTTCGTGCGAGATGGATAGTCTAACCACTACACCACCACAGCCCCTTATCATTAAGAATGTAGACAAATGCACAACTAACTTATATTTCCAAACTAATTGCATGTACATATTTAAAGGAGTGTTTTTTCCTTATCTACAAATCCTTTTGAACACTGAAAGGCTATTTTGGCAAATAGATAAAATACACAATACAAAATGAACCAGTCTACACTCATTTGGAAAAAAAATATATCACCCTGAGGGTGCCATTGCAAGGACACATAAGTGGGTACAGACACAGGACATGGTAGAATGTATACAGAAAACATCAAAATATTGCACAACACCAAGCATATTTTGCAGGGGGTCAAACCTTGCAGAATACACTTAACATGATGTTGGACCACTCGTAGAATGCAGTGAGTGAAGAGATTTGTGCAGCTTTTAACATTGGGGTCTTGAGAGACGATGAGGGCGAAGAGGGGTGAGTATGGAGCAGCGCTAGAATGAAAGGGTGGGGAAACAGGAAATCCTCTAAAAAAAACCCACCGACCTGCACTATTGTCCATTACAATTTCCACCTACGAAAATCCAGAAGTGATCCAGCCGGGGATTGAACCCAGTTCAGCTTGGTGGGAGGTGAGTAGGTTAACTGCTTAGCCACCGTGGCCCATTCATAATACAGAGATGGCGATATGATAGGGCATAAGAAGCATACAGATGTTGGATGTTATACTGAGAAAGATACTACAGGGTGTGCAATGAAATTCCATCTTGTAATTCCCTGACTATTCCTTAATTACCAGGAAACATCTTACCATTTTCGCTGACCGATTTTCAGGAATTCTGAAATCTTCCAATACAATATTTTTTCACCGCTGATAGAATATATATGTTTTCGGTGAAGATGAAATAAGTTATACTGCAATACACCAAGCAAGCAGGGCCAATATTTGATCAGTCCATCTATATGTCTCGCAATTCATGCTGTTGCCCTATTCTCTACAAAAACACAAAAACTTAAGGTAATTGTACCGTATTGCGTATCGTAATGGGAAAACCATACAAGCATTCAGTATGTACTATAAAATATCCATCCCAATTGCTTACTTTGCAGTCTAGTGCCGTTTAGCGTATCCGGCCAAGTTCCATATAGTGTATCCAAATTCGGCAAATGTTGTTCCGCATCGCGTATCCAAGCATTTTTCTCCACAAATTTTTTCTCGCGAATCGCAAGATGACGTGCATGGGATGTAAAATATTAATGTTGAATGCCAGGCACGTTATTTATCCTCGCCAAACATAAACACGTTTCTCATCGAGCACGACATTCTCAAATTGACGATGTGATGCGAAAAATGTGAGGAAGGTGGAGCAAAAATGGTGGAAAACAGGGGCTTGTTTTACTGGTGCCGACGGCGAATGGAGGATGGTACTAAATGGAACTTTAAAGTGTCTGCGAGACAGGACAGTTTCGTGGGAGATTCAAACTTGTCTCCAGGCAAGATAGTTGAGTTGTGTTTACTCTGTTGCCTGATCAAATACCCTCGACAGAAGACTATAGTGAACAAACTTTTGTGCTAGGGAAAGACGATCGTCACCTGGTCAAGTTTCTGCCACCAAGTGTTCATAGACTGGGTGTTGATGTACAGGAAACGCATCGGCGGACTGTGCAAAGTGGTCGAGATCGACGAGTCGAAATTGGGCAAACGTAAGAACCGCAAAGGATGTAAAGTACATGGCCAGTTGGTTTTCGGCGGAGTGCAGCGGGACGATCCGACAAAATTCTTCCTGGTACCGGTGGAAAAGAGGAACGCGGCAACCCTGACCAAAATCATTTGCAAGTGGACTGCTCCGGGCACTACGATAATTTCGGACTGCTGGCGCGGTTACAGCAACTTGGACATTCACGGCTAACGTCACATGCAGGTGAATCACAGGAGGGAATTTATGTGCAGCGAACAGAGTGGAATGGTAAACATTTGAAACACTAAAGATGAAGAGGGGTGAGACATTGAGAGTGCACACCCAAAACATCAAGCGAAGTTGGTGTCCTGTGCGATACAGCATTCCCTGCTTTGGCCGAAGGAAAAAATCTTGGGTCAGTTACCTGGCCGAGTACGTCTGGAAAAAGAATCATCGGTACGGAGAACGACTGCACGCTTTGCTGATTCACGCCGCCGACATGCAACCACCGTAATCGGCGCAGAGGAGATGGTGGCGAAGGCTATCCCAATCTCGACAGGTTTCTGTTTGTTACAGTTGTTTTTAATTTGCAGACAGGAGCAAGATTGAGTTGCAGTTGCAGTTTTAAAAAAGTTCATTGGGTTGCTATTGCCATTGCAGTATAAAATTAAAGTGTGATTGACTTGCTGTTTGTTTCAGTTTAAATTAATGTTTAATTGACTTGCTGTTTGATTCAAGATTTAAAAAATGTTTAATTGAGTTGCTGTTTGATTCAAGTAAAAATTAATGTTTAATTGAGTTGCAGTTTGAGTCAAGTAAAAATTAAAGTTGGAATGACTTGCTGTTTGTTTCAGTAAAAAAAAAAAAGTTTGATTGTCATGTTGTTTACGTAAACATTCATTCGCGATCTGGAAAATAGCCTAAAATAGTCAAGTGGGTCATCATGGGTCCGCCCGGCGACGACGGGTGTACTTACATCTGTTGCATACGCTAAACTTGGATCTGTCAGTTTCAATTATTGAGGTACATTTTTTTTTTTTAATTACATTCATTCGCGATCCCGAAAAGGCATAGCACGGTCGTGTCTGTCGTGACCGGTTCGGCCGGCAGCAGATGCAATTGCATACGCTGTTACTTTCGCTGACTTTGGACCTGCCAGTTTCGAGTGTTGAGGTAATTTATAAAAAAAAAGTAATTGCGTATAAATAAATTTTTTAATAACTATATGGTTAAATTTATAAACAGTTGAATTTTTTACTTCAGTGATTGCGTGCGTGTGAAAAATCGTTTGTAAAATTGTTAAATTTATAAAAAAATTAAATTTTTAACTGTACAATGTTTTACAGTACCCTTTTACGTGATTGCGTACATGTGAATCTTTATATAATAAATGGTTAAAATTATTAAAAAATACTAATAATTATTAAATATTCTCTATAAAATAAATTAAAAAATTATGCATCGCAAATCGAGTGTATTGAAACAGAGACGATAAAAAGGCAAAAAAAAATTAATTTTTTGGATACGCGATAGGAAACTTTCAGCAATAGTTACTTTTGGCACCTGGATACGCCACGGGCTACAAATGGGGTATTTTACCCTATATTCCATTTTTGGTTTGGATACGCTATAGGAAATAATTGGGTGTAGGTCGAAACTTCTCCCCTGACTCAACTGGATACGCAATTCGAAACAAGTGGGGTGTGGCACCTTCCTGTTTGGATATGTAATGTCGTCCTGTTCGGTCCTGTACGTTTTGTCGCCTGGATACGCAGGGGGAAACTTTGAATTTTATTTTGACTTTTTCCTGGTCGTGATTGGATATGTAATTGGCGGTTTTTATCGACTTTTTTTACCATTGGATACGTAATACAATGGTTTTTGAGTGATTCAGATACGCAATACGAACAATCACCAAACTTAATTTTGTACACATAGGCCATATGTCACTTGCCAAAGATGTATTATTGCCATTTTACAAGCTTAAAAATTGTACTATTAAAATATAAATAGGGACAGAGGGAATCACGTTAATCCATTCATGCGCATCAATCATTTACCTGCATTTTATTGAATTTCTCCACTGTGACACTTTTAATTAGACAGTCGATTCCCCAATTCTGGGCCAGTTCTGAGCCAACCATTTGATGGCGGCCAAAGAGGGGAACCACCTGGCCCAGAGGACCGTGGCAGAACAACCTCACAGCAAGGAAGTTCTGCACGCAGCCAAGGTACGGGACGGAGCTCGGATCCTGAAGGTTTACCAATCATGCAGCAAGGTTCAACAGCTCTCATCTCACACAGGCCCGGCACGTAAGTGTGGACCTGGTCCCCAACCAAGTCCGGAACAACCCCGGTCCTCAGAGCAATCCTTATTCCGAAGCTGCGGATCCAATTTGCTGACTTCCCTTACCTACATTAGTCTATCAGCTAGAGGCTCTCTACCTTGTAACCTGTTGCGGATATGGGTACGAGCCGGCATGAACGATACGCGTGGCCCTCTCCCGAATTTCCAAGGTCCAAGGGGAAGATCTGGAGACCATCTCAACTGCGGTGCTCTTCGCATTCCAAAACATTATCTCACTGCTAGATATCTGTGCAGTATGAGGCCAGGCATTATCCTACTGGAAATTTGGGTTGTCAAGCTGTACCAGGAAGAGCAGCACACATGATTGCTGAATTTTGTGGACATATCACTCCTCACTGACAGGGTTCCTTCAATCACCACCAGTGTGGTGTGGGAATTGTAGGAAATAGCACTCTACACTATGAGACTTCTCATTGGGGTGGGGTGCAGCTCTACAATGAAATGAGAATCACGGTGCTGGCTAGGACAACTACAGACTCAAATTTGGCAGTTGTCAGTATCCAATCATAACTATGATTTTTTGCAGAACACCATTCATTGCCAATCTGCAAGCTGCCATGCTACCTATTCCTGGCAGATTCATACAGGCTTGGCAATACTCAAGTTTGATACATACTACACTCCTGCTCATAGCACATGCACTTTCAACTCTATGACTTCACCCCATCATCATGCGTTGATATTAATTCAGGGCAAGTCACACGCCGGCAGGCAATAAACCTCGTGCCTACAGGGTTGGTCCAAACAGTATGGACAACTACAGACAAGCAGATAATTAATGGAAATTGTATTGCCTACTCATAAATGGACATGCGGTATATAGCTGTGTTTGGGAAATTAATTGATCTCGGTGACTTTCTAAAATAAACTAATTTAATTTACATTCCGTGTTTTTTCACTTTTCGTCACATGATTAATGTAACCTCGTTGGTAATATACAAATGTGATAGATAAATTACTGAACACTTCTCTCAAAAATGGTAACAAAATTTTCCATTGCCACTAGTGCTGGCCGCACATTTGTGGCAAAGGCACACAGTACGCTTCATAGATTCATACATCTATGGAATTACCAAACGTTTTATTTATATTGGTTATGGTTTTTATGTAAACATGTTTTTAAAGTTATCCAGGATATGTGAGGATGACTTGCATGTGGCACAATTTTATTTTGTTTTGCACAAGTAATATATTAGATACGATTCTATTTATTATATTGGTGAGACAGGAACCTATAGTTTCACATTAATCGTCTTTCGTAAGAAGACGTTGTTTTGCGCCTCTTCTTATATGAAAGTAGCAATTAGAACTGCTCATTGTTTTGATGATGCAGTGAAAATTTTGCTGAAACAAAAATTACATTCAAATTACTATAATTCAAAAGTACACAAATAGTCTTGCAGTTACCACGAACGTGTCAAATGTTTCACCTGATGATTATGCTGTATTCACACTTTTATAATACATATTAAAAGGTATTTTATTTAATATTCAACAAGAAAAAAGCATAAAAAAGATCAAATTACTTTCTAATAACATCTAGTAAGCTCTTCCCGATGCACAATTTTTTGGCTCAACTCATAATTTTCAAACCAGCTAGTCAAATTTACTCGAAAAATTTAAGGCCTAGAGGAAGCTCTGGTAATTCCACCTAGGTGAGGTCTTAGAGAGAGAGAGAGAGAGGAGAGTGTCAAGTTGTAATGGTAGACGTCACAATGGCTAACATAATGACAGATCCCGCACTGCTAGCCACGTGGATATGGTAGTGATGGACACAGGTGTATCCATAGATGCCGTGACATGCCCCTTGATGGTGTGCAGAGACACCCATGAAGTGCTTACAGCATGTCGCACAATGAAACGATCCTCCCTGCTGGTGGTCCACCGGGGTCAACCAAGCCTTTGACGGATGTGCGTACCTTCCTATTCCCACTATGTCCAACACAGACTCACAGTATAGACAGAACGGTTCAAGTGGCGAGCAATGTGCCAAAACTTCCAACCTGCCTCTCATAGGCCAACAATGCAGCCCACAGGTATGAATAATGGAGGGACATGGACATGTATTCCCCCAAGTGACACATCTGTGCAAGCAAACATTAAATGCAAATTGGACACACATTGAGCTAAGACGATACTATGTGGTTCATTTTTCTTGCACAATTCATTCACAATACTTTTTTTGCAAATTATTATATTACACTTTAAGCTGTTGCCTGTATCCCTCATATACCCAATTAAAGTATCTTAGTGCAGGTTCTTTCAAACTTTGTTTTTTGGGATGTATTCAACTTGGAAGGAACAAAAATTCAATAATGTTTTGACGTGTACCGCTCCTACTACTAATTAACTACGATGTTTCATCGCTAAGGTTCCTACCTTCACTGCTACAGACATAAGAAACATGTACAGAGAATTTTCCACATGAATCCTAGCAGGCAACAGGAACTTATAGGAGAATTCTCATCACCTGAAGATTACGCAACCCGGCAGGCACGCTTCCCCCCTTCCCCTCGCTGAAAGCCAACAAGTTGCCCGGACCTCGGGCAAGGCCGAGTGCCGCCGAAGAGGCACGAAGCAGAAACGCTGACCCAAGTTTTTCAACTCCCACGCCAACCAGGGCAGAAGACTCGCCTTCCCCACAGCCTACAAGATTCACCTATATAAGTGCGAATGCTGCCGGGCCCGGGCAGTCATTCTTGTTTCATCTCTCACGACATCGCAGAGCACTGCTCATTGCTGGGACCTCCAGAGAACTTCGAAACTTTGAGTATGCCCCCTGCGGCTACTTCACCATTGACGATCAGTCATCCCGACAACCAGCGAACATGCTCACCAACACGTAATAAATTAACTTTATCTACTCAAGACACCTTTATTAGAACAGTTTAGAAGTAACGTATATTTTACCGTCTAGATTTATCTTTCCTGCTTACAACCTAGAACCAGGTCGTCTACACCTGGCCAGCATAGTAACCTTCAGCCTGGCAGGAGGTAGCACACGTCACATGTTTATTGAGACTTCAATAAACATACTTAAGTTTCCTACCTTCAGCTTTAATTTCTTAGAGTACCTGTCTGTTTGCCTGTTAAATACAGGTTGCTACATACACCCTTAACAAGAACCTGGTATAATAACCAAATTAGCTTCAACTACGGATGCCCGTTAGGGGTCTGTCATATTTTCTCACACCCCCATTACACGGACATTTGTTGCTTTCCACCTGTCAGACCACTGTCTAGTGCTGGCGGAGAGGAACAGAGGAGCCACAACCACTAGCAACACCTTCAGTCAAGGAGGGGCGACAAACCCAGGTTACTTCTTTACACCAGAGCTGTGTTAGTGCTGGGGTAGCTGTAACTTGAGTCCTGTTACTCGTTCGTGTATGAATGCAAATCCAGTGGAGGCATTGGTGATCCACACAGCTCCCCATCTGATCAGTCCGCATAGCATGGGAGATCAGTGGATACTACAGAGCCTGGTTAGCATGCCAAAACCGGACTAACACAGTAAATTGTGTTTAGTTTGTAATCGTCAGGGTGTACCCAGTAAGCTGTGAGCAGAGACTCAATGCCCTACAGCCAGAGGCATGGCCAAAAGCATAGGAAACGAAACGCAGCATTCATTGCCGCCAGAGAGTTGAGTACACCTCCTCAACCTACACTGGAAAGGCAGGTGGAACGGGAATGCGCCGCCCAACTCAGGCACGAGTCAGTATTGACTGCTCTGGTCACTGTATTGTACGTATCTCCTTGTCTATGTATTCACCCCTCGTGACACCCTGTGGTAAAAGGGTTGCTGACCGGTACCGAAGTGAGATTCAACTGGGGCAACATCAACTTCTGGACCAACCCAACGAAGCCTACCAGTGGAATTGCCGCTTCGGCGTGGGCCAAGCTCGCTACGACTAGGTGAAACCCACCACAACCACAGCACCCAAGAAGCAGGAGTAAGTAAGCGCTAACCAACATCCCTCGTGTCCCGTCATCTATCTAAACTAAAACACCCTGCTCTTGGTCTTGTGGACAAAATCCTCAATCAATGTGCCAAATCAGTCTAACTAGGCAAGCGTCAGTTTCAATGTCATATCAATGTCAATAAGAATGTTTCAATGTCAAAATCTTGGCCTCTAGCTATAAAGAGTGTTCAAAAATGTTATGTGCTAAAAATTATCATAAGAAAATTTATGTATGGCTGATACACACAATACTTACATCTGCACGAGTCTCAAAATTACTTTTAAGGAAAATTTATGAAGTATGAAGTCACATTCAGACTCACAATAATTTCTCAAAAAACTGGCAAACAACCTAGAATGGTCATCAATCAGTTCACATATTTTTTTGGGTACCGCATTACCAGTTGGAGTAGTTGCCAGCCAGCAAGCGATTTGGAGATGCTTGTGCAGTTGTGTTGGTCCCTCCCTCTTTTTCCTTCCAAACCCCAACCATCTGGCCAGGGACAGTAGGAGACAGTATTCTGAGCGCATGTCTGAGCATGGCAAGCTGAATTAATAGTACAATGTGCACATATAAGTATTTTATTCCAGTTTGTATGTGCTCTAAAAATGTTTTTGCGATATTTAATTTCCATTAAAAGTGTATACAAATAGTTTTATTATTATGGAAGAAAGAAAACGCAGCCTCCATCAGAAAGGTTTTAAAAAGCCAGACACGTGCAGCTATCTTCAATGTGCTAGATTTTATTTTCTTCCACTGCTTCAGTGGAAGAAAATTTTTTTTCATCTATTGCAAAAAAAAAGTTCAAGAAAGAGTAGCAACTGCGGTTGATGTTTCAAAAGCATCCACAAATCAGATAACATCCCAAAAACAGAAAGCGATTGAAAATGAAAAGCCTGCTCATCAGCTGTTTCCGACACCAAATAATAAAAAAGAGCCAGAGCAAAAAAATAACAGGACTTGATGAATTTGATGAAGTGGTCGTTCGTCACACAATTAATAATTTATATTTAGTAAATAAATGTTTACCACAGTAAATAAAATTACGATGCAGTTGGAGACGGACACAAATGTTAAATGTTCAAACACTAGCATGAGGAGAATTCTCCGCAAATAAGGATACAAGTGGGGTAAAAAATAACATTAATGGAAAAACATGAGTTAACATATCAAAGATTTGTTTACTTGAAAAAAATTACACCACGCCGATCAGAGGCTAGACCAATGGATGAGACCAATATACTTTCATCACGTGTAACAATGAAGGGTTGGTTGGATGACTCAACTTTAGGTATTTCTACACAAATATCTAAGGGGAACAGGCTAATTGTGATGCATGCTGGTGGGGAAATGGGATTAATTAAAGATTGCTTGGTGAGTGATGTGTCCGTCTGACTGCAAGAGTGGCGACTACCATGACATGAACTTTACCAATTTTCTTAAATGGATTACAGAAAGTCTACTTTTGCCCTTCGCCCTTCCTGGTTTTCGATAATGCCTCATACCACACAACAAAGTGAACAATCGAGCACCAACATTGCAATCGACAAAAGCTGCAATGATGTCCTAGCTGGAAACTATAAACATTTCCCATCATTCCAAGTGCTGAAATGTGAGCTTTATGAGTTAATAAAAATGTGCAAACCAGCTCCAAAAGAATACATAGTTGACATTTTGTTAGAATAGAAAGGGCTCTCGGTGGTTCGACTATCCCCATACCATCCAGAGATGAACCCCATTGAACTAGCGGGCAGAAATAAAAAACTGGATTACTGCTCATAATGTCACTTTTAACCTTGTACATGTCAAACAACTTGCTGAAAAGAAATTCACATCAATATCTGCAGAAGATTGGCAGCATGAGTGTGCACACACAGCCAAAGTGGAACACGACTTTAGGTGAAACCAAAAGCGCCTTGAAGGTATTGTGGAGTCCTTTGTGATCGAACTGTGAGCTGATGATTCATCTTCCAGCGATGGCAGCTACGATGATGTTGCAGATGACCAAGGAAGTCTATCTGGACTCAAAGATTTATAGATAGAAAATAGTAAGCATCTTAATTTTATAAATGCAAAAATTTGTATGTATGTTTCTAACTCAATCATATCGTAATGGCTCAACAGATTCAGAAGAAATTTGGTACAGGGGTAGATTATAATCTGGATTAGCACATAGGGCACTTTTCACCACGGAAAAACCAAAAGTTTTTTTTAGGGAATATATAAAATATGTCACTTGGTCATTATAATTAAGGTTTAATTTTTGCACGTGGGTGAAGCTGCAGGTATGGCATAATTGTACGAGGTATATTGTTTCAAATGTATTTTTTAATAACCTAATTATTCAGGCTTCCCTTAATCTTTCAGTATTCTATTTAAATTATATACATATTAATTAAATTGTTTTCTCAATACCCACATTACTATGGGTAACATGTTACTACAATTTCTCTATTATATTTGTTTTTGTCTTTCAGCCACTATTGTGTAATTTCAGTTTTATCACGACATGTTTCTGTATCAACTTTTTGCCCAATCCAAACTAAAACATTTTGCATAATTTGTTATTCTAATCGACATTACACCTATAAAAACTAATGTTTTGTTCTTACCCGTTGGCATTAACACGCGGTGGAATCTTGTACCAAATACATTTAACTGAATCTTATCACACTGTAGTATGGTACGTATGAGTTCTTTTAGTTGGTATACAAAAACGGAAGTATTTAAGCTACAGAAGAGGTTTCATGGTCAAGATCGAAGCCCTCCACCTTCTACTCTGACTCAAATTTTTCTTACTGAAGTCTGCTCACGATAAAGTGAGCATTATTGAAATCAACCTTTAAAAAAAGTCACTATTCCTAAATGCATTTATTTTAATGGGCGCACTGGGTGGCATGCAACCAGTAAAATTGGTGATTATGGAGGGAAAGTAGCTCCATATCTTAACGTTGAATAAAAAGTGTTAGGTAACCATTTGTGACGACTTCACTTTCTGATTTTTTTTTGGCATCGAAATGTAAAAGTCAGCAGAATCGTAAACTATCTAATTTTATAATAATTTTAAAGTCTCACTTGATCATCACATGAATAAAGTGACGAGACCCATGACAACGTTAATTTTACATAAGGCGAAAGACTACACAACATGCAAATTAAATACTGTAGATCTTAAGAAGGGCTTTCAAAAAAGTGCTCATTTTACAGTGAACAGCCTATATATGTTCATCAGTGTGTGCACTTTGACTGGTTATAGCAATATTTCGGTGTTGATTGTTCTGTATGAATGTGTCACGTAACGAAAGTACAAAAAGTAATCAGCAAACCACATATAAGTGGTACTCATAGTGACAGTTGAAAAATATTTTCTTTACTATAAACTGAGATAAACCAATTTATGAAAGTTTCAATAAGTGTACTACGTGCTTGTTGCATACAGTGCAATATGCAATCAGACTTGTGTATCCTTCCGCGGCGATCTACTTTCTTCTACGGCAATGGCATCGCTGCAAGTAGTTTGTGACGCCAGTGTGAATCAAGATGACGATGTGGTAAGTCCGCCGCGGGCGGGTACTGCAATATAAACTCATAATTGTGTGTTATTTCTCAGTCTATGCTAAACAATTAGTCCTCCGGGCCGGATTCATGCCCACATTTATTCTGTACAGTGAATGTGATATGTTTTTCTGTCGTTTTATATGTTCTGCATAATTGAAGCTTTATCTCACGCGTGTGCACAATCTACCACCGCCGCTCTGAATCCACTCATCACAGAAACACCCCAAAAGGAACCAGTATTTTCTTCATCGCTGTCCAGTATATTTGTGAGAAGTCTTGCGGTTTCGTGGAAATCTCAGGGAAACCACATAGTTGTTCGTATTATTGTGTAATGTTCTATTACCAGCCTGCGCTGAACACGTGGGTGAGTAGTTTTCTTGTCTTCTTGTTGCATCATCCCGTTTGCAGCATCTTTTGTGGAGAGAATCAGCATTTTATTGTCGAAAAGGTATGCAAGATGTCCCAACCAAGTTTTTGAATGTTTCGCTGTAGTCCTGTATTGCATGAAGTGTTGATAATTTCTTGTTTATGTGGTCGATTGGTAGGTCCTAGACATGGAATTCAAAATATTTCTGGTGAAGTTCAAGTTTCAGGAGAGCAAGCTGAAATACATTAACGAAAGGGTGCAAGCTCATGTTAAGGCAAAAGTCACTGTAAATTCCATTCATGAAGTAAATGCACTCGGCGCACAGCTAGATGCAATCGAGCCCAAAGTAAATTCTTCGAGGAACGAACTTTTACAAATTAATCCGCTGCCAGATAACATGTGCTAACCTCGAAGTACGAGTCTTTCTTTGCTACGTTGTCAGACGTCTGATGCAACATAACCTAATTCTTGTCCATTCATGCTATGCCAGCTTTGCCAACCAATAATCTTGCCTCCAGATTAGCAAATGTTAGACTTCCGGAAATTATTTTGCCCTCTTTCTCAGAGCAGTGGGAGGAGTGGCCAATGTTTTCTCAACTATATCAAGCTACAATCCATGACAGTCAAGCATTGGTCGACATATAAAAATTCCAATACTTGTTAGGATGTCTCAAGATGAAGGCTTTACAGTTGGTTAAAAATCTTGCCTGTTACTGCTGAAAATTATTTAAAAGCCTGGGAACTTCTTACATCCCAATACCAGAATGTGAGAAAACTCACCACCTTGTATATTAACAGGATTATCGATTTGCCTAGTGTAGACTCCACAAACAACCAATCCATTCGAAACTTTATCAACACATTCAGTGAAAATATTCTACCCTCGAAGGGTTAGATTGTGACATAATACAGAATAATCGAGTGCTTGCCACATTCTTGCTATGCATATAATATGTAGGTGTTAGAATAAAGTTTGAAAACTCACGCACAGAATATAAGAACAAAGTTTGAAAACTCACACACAGAATAAAAACTCACACACAGAATAAAAACTCACGCACAGAAAATACTGACTTATTTCCCACTGTTTCAGAGCTTATTGATTTTGTGCAGTTGATGCGAGCAAAGTTGGGGCTGGTCAAGTGCATCGGAAAACATCCCTAACCAATCTCACAACCACGGCCAGTCCTCGTTACAGATTCTGAACCTAAATTACCTAAGCCTTGTCCAGTTTGTCAAAACACCTCTCACAGCATTTACAAGTGCCCAGAGTTTATCAGCGCATCACCCACTGACAGGCAGTCAATGGTTCACAAAAGAAAACTCTGTTTCAACTGTCGGAGGATCCCATGCAGTAGCTGATCGTGCCTCGTCTCACACATGTTATAGATGTAAACAAAAACATCATACTTTGCTCCACATCGATGGGAGGTCTAATGTAACTTCAGCATCTTGAAACAAAGTTTCTGCCAGCTCTGAGGGTCCAAGCAGTACATTTGCATGTGTGTCAGCCCATTATCATAAATGTTTTACTGTCTACAGCTCTGGTCAAAGTGTATGATGCTGATAACAAACCTCATGTCATGTGCTGTCTGCTTGATAATGCAGCTCAGGCATCTTTCATATCTGAAGCCTCTGCAGAGGTACTGTCTCTGCCTCTGTATAAGGCACGTGGAAGGGTGTTTGGCCTCTCTCAAGGTGCCGTAAATCTGAAAGGAATGATTAGTTATAAGATACAATCCTCTAGGGAGCCTCAGTGTACCTTCAATCACTCACTCTTTGTTGTGTCAAAGATCACTAGCAATCTGCCACGTGCTTCTGTAGATCATCATGTCCGAATTCAATTGGGCTCCCTTTCTCTGGCAGACCCCCACTTTGACTGCTACAATTGATATGTTGTTAGGTGCTGATGTTTATGCAAGTGTGTGTTTGAGTACAGGTTAGAATTAGGACAGCACATGCCTGTGGTGCTGGAGTCTCAGTTCGGATGGGTACTGCTGGGTGAGTACCCAGTCATGCACCGATTCTGATCAAGACGTAATCTCAATGTTCATTGGGCATGGAGGATCCATTAGATTTGACTCTAACGCTGTTTTTGGAAGTGGAAGAACCACCATGTGTTGATGCAAAGCCGCCAGATGCCGACTACTGCGAGAAACCTTTCGAGGACATCGATTCACTGGACAACATGGGGAAATATAAGGTTCATCTTCCTTTTAAACCTCAGGCTCAACCTCTAGGGGAATCGTATTTGAACGCTGAATGTAGGTTCTGGTCTTTCGAAAAGAAACTTTCATTACATCCTGAAATGAAGACCATGTACACAGAATTCATGACACACTATTCTAGGTCAGGCCATATGAAAGTGTATGTTCCCTCCACCCAGCTGACTGATGCTAAGGAGACCGCAGAATGTTAAATTCCACATCATGGTGTTCTAAAAATGTCTAGCACAACCACCAAATTGAGGGTGGTATTCAATGGTAGTGCCAAAACCACCACTGGGGTCTCACTCAACAATGTTCTGCTTCCAGAACCCAAACTTCAGAATGAAATCTGTGATGTTATTTTGAGATTAAGGTTGTATAGTGTAGTATTCTCCTGTGATATTAAGCAAATGTACCACCAAATTTTAATCCATGACGCTGACCGACAATGCCAACTCATTCTCTGGTGTGACAATCCATCCCTTCCGCTCACAGTTTTTCAGTTGAATACGGTAACCTATGATCTATCACCCTCTCCATTCCTGGCTATTCAAACACTACACCAGTTGGCCTTGGATGAGGGTGCCCAGTATCCTCTTGCAGCAAATGTTCTTCACAATCATATTTTTGTCAACGATATTGTTATGGGAGCAATATCCATGGAGGAAGCGCACACTTTGAAATCCCAGCTGATTGAACATCTGCATCAGGGTGGGTTCGAACTCCGGAAGTGGTCCAGCAATAAGGCTCAGCTCCTCGATGATATTCCTGTAACTCATCAGGAAACTCCTAGAGATCTGGACTTCTCATCTGGCCCTGTTGTAAAAGTTCTCTGGTTGCTCGTCAAAGCAGCTGGCCGCATGTAGCACAAAAAAACGTGCTTGTGATTGAGGCCACAACACCATCTTTTCACAACAGTGCACTAAAATTCCGCAGTTACCCACTCTGTTTGTAATGGATTGGCACTACTGCAGGATGTTCCAAAGAGAAGACTTTAGACATTTCGTAAACAACTTTTATTATATTTCTAGTTGGCTCATTGATCATATTTCTAAATACACAATTAAATAAATTCAAAACCCAGTCGTTTTTTTTAATTAATTGTGGTTACTGAAACAAGACAAATTGTTTTGTTTATAAACAAAATAAATCTCTTGGAAATATAATTAAATATGCGTCATTATTTTTACATTATGTCATTAATAATGATGATCAGGTCTACAAGTGTTTAATTTGAAATATTGTATTGCATTATAAATACTGGCTAAACGGTTGGTGTCTATTTAAAAAAACTGTTAAAGTGCAAATGTATGAATAAAAACTCTACAATGGCATCTACTACTTCCTGAGAAAATAAATCACAATACATAACCATTTGTAAACTTTGTAAAGTGCATATTTCCCTGAGGTGGTAAAAGTTTATTGAGGCTGTTTTACACACATAAAAATAACAAACAAAATTATTTGTAACAGCATTATCTGCAGGTTTAGCCACAAAGTATCTGTATCTGTAATATCTGCAAAATGGAGTTTGAACACATTTCTACATTATATATTATATCTTTTACAATATTGCATCTCCACATAAATAGAAGGACTACGTGTGAGCCACAACTTCGTAGTGAGCGAGCGTTGTCTGTGAAGCATTGTAATTATTGTTAAGTGGCCTAGTAAAAAATTACATTATTGAATTATTGAACAGCTCTGGCATAAATCAAAGAACCCAACAGACATAAAAAAATTTACGCTTTATATATATTTTTTTGAGCAACACTTATGGAAACAATTACAGATACCAATGAATTAACATAATTTTTAAACTGTGTAAACCTGTGCACACAGAACATGCAATAAAATGTTTTCCCTTGAACCTTTCCCTATTATTGTTCAATAGACCAAAATCTGGGCCTTATAAAATAAAAGATATTTAAGTTCCTAATCACCAATCAATACCTGAAAATTGAACTTAAAAAAAAACTAACACCACAGCAAGACAGAACAAGGACAAAAAAATGCTCACCTTGTTCATCATATGCCCGTACTTCAAATATTTCTGGAGCTTCTTCCATGTACAGCTCACGTGTTGTCGTGATGATGAACAGTGAAGATATAACATCAACAATGACATCGCAGCGCAGCATCTGGCCCGAGTGCACCTCCTCTGCAAATATGATTGCTGTATTCCTGGCCCTGTCCTTGGAGACAGAGGATACAACAGCTCGCGATGAGCAGCCCAGACCTGGGTCAACATCCACTGGGGTTATCTGCACTATGGCGATACGTGATGATGACCTGCATCAGACAAGCAAGACATATTGGCAGTCACATTCCTCAACTATGTGTCGCATGTCTAAAAACAGCAGCCTTGATTCGAAAAGTGTGTAAAAGCCAAGACTGCAAATGTAGTCAGCAGCCATGCAATGTACCAATCATAAAATCAAAAACATAGCCGAAAAAGGTTTTTCAAGTTTTGGCAAAAACCTACCAAATATGTAGTTTATTTACTATGCTAATCATTCTATAGTATTAAAAGCCTTCAAATTTGGCTGTCACAGAAATCAAAGATTACTTGGATTTTGTCCAATAGATTATCTCCAAATGGTCTTTAACTGGGTCATCAGGGTTCTTACTGTTCCCGATTGGCAATTTTTGCTGAATTTTCCCTGTCAATCTTTTGTCAGTGTGACAGAGCAGATTACTACTAAAGAAAAAGCAGCAGTAAAAAATCAATATTTATGAAAGTAATAATAATGTGCAGAATTTAACATTTAAAAAAAATTCTAATTTTATGGCTATTCTACAGCTTGTGGTTAAAACTTCCTTGCAAGGCCAATTCATTAGAGAGTTAATATAGCCCAATTTGTTTTTTTCAAATTACTTTATTCTTATAAGTGCAAATAATTATTATTATCTTGCAACACTAAGGTTATATTCTTATTTGTTTTCTGTATTATTTAATGGCATATCTACACTGGGCTCCACTCAGTGTGCACTGGCTGAGTGTCTCACTTGTATTACAGCCTCAATGCACTTGTACCAACTCCTCATACTTTAAAAAAATATTTCAAACAAATTTTGAACAAATATTAATTAAAATCATACAACCTGCAAAGATAAGCTGAAAATGGTATATAATGAAATTATAAATTATAATGAAAAATAAAAGCCTTAATTACGGGAAAGAAGTGTGTACTGACGAACAGTAGGCACAGTTATCATGTATATATTGATGTGTGACGCCCTGAGGCTGATGCAAGAACGTCACCAAGTGTGGAGGAACGTCACCATGTCCAAAGTGCTTTTGGTGTGTGCTACGTCAGGCGCACTAGGTGTTGGGGGGTTTTCTGTTTAATTTAGTCTTTACGAGGTACTAGAGCTCGTCCAGTGTAAAGTACTGGCATGGTAGCTTTGCGGCAGGTCACGAAATCAGGTTCCGTGAGAGTGATTTTGCGTTTCTGTGGATTGGCTCTAGGCAATATATCTAGGCGACGCGTAACCTTTGGAGGCTGTTTAAACTGGGTCTACTCCGGCTGGCGTGAATTTGAGCTCTGTTTGTCGGTGGGCAGCAGTTAGGAAAGTTGTGTTGGTCATAGGGATTGGTTCCGCCAGCTCAAGTCCCCAAAAGTGTGGGTTGGCGATTCCTAAGGACCGGTCCTGTCTAGTCAAGTAAGCTGCAAACATGGGGTGTGTTTCCTCGCTTAGACGAATCGGATCTTCGCAAAGGTCCTTGGGAATCTCTGGTGTATACCGTCGCAGAGGGTGGAGCAAGGTCTGGGCTTGATCCCTCGGTAAGAGTTTTGTGAGCGCAGCCAGGAGGTGGTTAAGCCCCTGTTGATGCTTAGAGGCAGCGATCGCCTGTCTAACCTTTTCTCGAATACCACTCAGATGAGAGTATGGCATCAGCACAGAAAGACACTCTCACATCCGTTAAAATAATGCAGGCAAGGTGTTGATCTACACTGATGTACAGCCACGTGACATGTCTGCCAATCAAAAGTGGTATCTCTATCTTAGCACTCTGTGTCGTAACGCAGTGAGTCAGGACTCGCCAGAAGACAATTACAGCCTGTGGGAGAGTGTTTCAGGAGAAACAGCCTCCCCAAAATCATGGAACACTAACTCCGGTGCCATGGGTACAGTGGAGAGAGTAGCCACAGAGCAGGCAAGCTGACCCCAAGAAACTGAATACCTAGAGTCGGGGCTCTACTGTTCTTTACACTGTGGCGTACAGAAAGGGTGGCCGCCTAATGTGCGCGTGGATACTCTGTGTTTCGCTCATTCGAGTAACTTCCCCGGTCACCTGCAATCCCTTGGACGGGCATGGAGTCTACTGGAAGAGGAATTACTACTATGGGAAAGATACCCTTGAGTTGGTAAACAATCTTTATATTCCTTCTTATAGGAAACGAAGAGGGTGGTGTCGCACTACCTCCTAACATCGGCAAGAGCTTACGGAAACTTAACCTACACCGAGCCAGGTAAAAGTGACCTGGTAGTAAGCTAACAAAGGCAGAGTAGATGAGCATTATGAAACTAATTTGAACTGGTAATACTCCTAAAAGTGTTTGCCCAGAAGGCAACAGTGTCTACGAGTGTAGACAACGTGGGCGATGGTTGGATCTTCGGCACAGTGTGCGGTGGAGGCCTGGAGCAGACTGGTGTTTAAGGGCGGCGGCCCACTATTTATACTCTCTGGCTGTGTCAGAGTCAGTTGGATAGGGGTGGTCCATCTAGAGGGGATAGCTGTAGCATAGTTTCCTCTAGGCTTGTAGGCTTGATATCACCCGCCAACTTGGAGATTGAGATGCGGGGGAATGTACTGGCAGAACCGTCTGGAGGCATGCTGTGGTACTCAATGCCTTGGAAGAATAGCGTCAGTAGCTCGGCCGGTAAACACTACAATTTTCAGGATGGAATGTCCATCCATGAGCCATAGTAGAAAGTACAATCTTGCATCTCGTGATACGTAGTAACAATGAAAACTCCGTCGAAATTGAGCTGCAAGCCTAGCTCATTAATAGGCGACGTCATTTAATCATTGTTGAAAAGACGTAATGCATCAATTCGCCCACTGTCCATTGCGACGAAGGCTCATCCTTGAAGGGAGAAGACTAGAATTAACTGTCCCCTCGAAAAACTAATTTTTTTTCTCTCTCAGTTTGCTTCTGTAGTTGCCTCTATTGTGTTTTTTTCCTATTGCTCTGTGCTCAACCTTGAGCGATGCAGTCAACTGGGCTTGGAGATCGTGGCCGCAGGCGGAGCATAGGCACCTGTCTCTCTGTTGCATGGAGATCTGGTGTGCTCTCTTCCTCCATGACATGCTGCATAACATTGGTCTACTGTGAATTAGTCTATACTAATTATGAGGAAGACCACTTATTCGTCTTCTGCACATGAATGCAACACTGACCTGTCCCAACCATACACAACTGTCAATGTCACATGGTCAACACTGATGAAAGGGTTTGTTTATATCTTAATTTTCAAATGACAAGTACTATTATATGAATAAAATACCTTTACCAACTTGAAGTTAATCAAACTGTATTGACAGAATCATATAGCCCGGACGCGCACGACAGCCAACACCAAATGAAACACAAGACAGATTGTTGTAAGCCCAACTGATTTTGCCGTCCGATCAGCAGTTTTGGATTATAAATTATTTCTATTACTCGTCGTGTCGAGCGACACGTCGCACATAATGTACAACCTAGCAAAAAAGGAAATTGTATTGCAAGCTTTCCCTACAATGGTAAATATGCAGCTCAAAAGAAAATAATTTGAAAATTACTGTATCTAACTCTTAAAATAATAATTTTACCTTTGTATGCATTAGCGATACCAATTTGTCACCATTATGTACGACAAATTTTCCTCTTGTTCACGGCCTTTGTAACTAACGTAGCCTATCAGCGCCTTCTAAATAGCTACGTTAAATGCCGAGTGTGTGGTGTCGGTCGTGCTGTCAATTCTAGTAGTCACACTGAAAAGTGTCGAGGTTCCGTTTATGGTGGTGTCCAACATGTGGTGTTGGTCGGGGCTATGCGATTCCGGCATTACAATTTTGAGAAAGTATACGTACATCTCAAAAGCATTTGTTTAAAATTCAGTTTTGTAACATAAAATCCAAACCAGCGAAATCAATCAACCATATTTTTTTGTCTACGGTGAAAAAAGCTTAACTTATAACATAACCTTAAAAAAAATTATTTCCATTATTACAACTACCGCAACTACAAAGTAGTTAATACTAATTGATAAAACTTACCATTTATAACACCCGCCTTCGGTTACTTCTAAAGTAAAATTTGTTGAGAACGTTTCGAAAAAAGGTAATAGAACTCTTGGGACATTTAATTTGGAAGATGCAGAAAATCCAATTAAATTTGCAAACGCGAAAATTACTAACAGTTTAACAGTGAAGGCCATCATTTGCAATTACACACAAAATTTCCGACTAAACATAACAGTAACTACAACGTCATGCTTTCAAAGCTTTGTATTAGAAACAACAACACAACTTTACCGGCTTTAAATATTGTCATTCTATTGTTCTTTATACCGCCATAGAGATTTTAACTAAAAGATGAGGTAATATCCATAGAATAAAGATAACGTAGCACGCTTATTTCTATTCTGAGCACAATCGCATCGACAAAAAACAAGCACGCATGTACTAACTAGTGCCAAAGTGGTCCACAGAAACACTTGTGACAAAATATCTTTGATGTTAGCTACCAACCTATGCAAAAAATAATACAACTTTCAAAGTGACATCGTAAACAGAGATGAGATGTTAGCGAATATTATAATTTTTAAGTGAAGAACACTACTGTACTAATAAAATACATTAACCAGTTGAATTTAATAAAAAAACATTTCAAATTGATAAGAGGAAGCATAAAAACATCTCAAAACCAAAATTTTACTAAACAGTGTTCAAAGGTTAAAAATAAAATAAACGCCATTTTTTCTAGACGTGTAGGCAGGAAAAGCAGTTCAATGCTGGGACACGGAGATTGGTTGTGCGCAACAAGCGAGATCGATCAACCTTATCTTTAACCTATGATATACTCATATGAGTAAATTATTGTATATTATATTGCTCTCGGATCTGCACAATAAAAGTTTTGGCCAGCAAGTAAAGTGACATTTGGGTAAAAAGTGAGCAAAGACAAATTTATACGATTATTTGTTTATTTTTGTCCTATACCAAGGGCAAAACTTTTCAATATTTGAAATCACAACATCATTATTTTAGGTAACATCATCGCCTGGCAGGTGTGCCTCCCCTCCTCCTGTAGACTCGAGAACCTAAGACTGTAACTTCAACAGATAAATCCGGACAGTACACATCATTTTCCCGTGCTAGACCAAGACGGGCATAGCAATTGTGGATAGGACATCATAGGGAATGTGGAGTGACGTTATTATGAATGGTCTAGGACAGGGGCCTTCCAAAAATTTATACATCACAAGGGTGCCAGCACAGAAAGTATGAGGATGAAGGGTGTGTGGTCGTCGGCCCTGAATGTGGCCCCCTCTGATTATCCAGCATCAAATGTTCTGTTATCCTTAGGACTGGGCTAATGAGAAGTGTTTGACATGAACTCAGTGTTCACATTCGCCTCTCTGACCATTTGCACCACACAGTCAATTATCGCATTTAAAGCATGCTAGGGAGGCAAGAACAGTCAGGAGTATGTTGGTGTAGGTTGCCGAACAACAAGTTAGTCACTTTTCTCGGGACCTGGATCGCGATTATAGAACTCTTGGGCACAATTCGTTAGCAGTCTGGTACGACCTACTGAAGAAGCCACGACCGCCAAGTACAACATCCATTGGTGAGAACAAGTGCGCTGCCCGTGCAGAACTGTTATGCATTCCCCCAATGTATTATAGGTAAAGGGGGGCGTGCTGGCCAAAGTATAAGGCTCCATGGACCCTATGTACAGGAAATAAACAGGGAATAGAATTACCCTGCTTAAGTCCGATTTTCGCCCACCCGATGTGTATGTGTTCAGTAGTTTTCTTTGTAGTCAGTGTTAACTGATGTTACACTTAGTCCCATGTTCCACACACAAAAATACCTCTTAGCCGATGACATCATAAGAAGCAGCATGTGCAAATTGGAAGTGATGTTTATCCGTTGAATAGAGGTGGAAGCAACACCTTTAAATAGCAGTGCCTCTATTCCAGCAAACTCAGGGAATGCATGTACTTTAAACGTAATTACAGTGTGCATGCAAGTTAATTGCAAGGGACTGTTCAACACAGCCTTGTCTAGTTTAGTTTATTGTGTAAGTGAGGTAACATTCCCCATGCATGAATTGTTGAGTAACTACACAAACGTTTGTTTACTCATTGGGATGTAACCAACATGTGTTGTGAATACAGTGTATGACATGTGCAATACTAATTTTAGAGGGCATATGTTATATATCATTTTAGATAGCAGTTTGACTCTGATGCAAGTACTTTGTACTACAGTGCGGCCATATAGGCATGTTTTGTTTGGCACTAGAGACTACGGTAGTGCAGGAGGTTCGATTCGCGGCCACAATAAGTACAAAGAATCTAGGCCTTACATATTTTCATTCAGCAATATTTAGTGAAAAAAATTCACAATTCTCAAATTACCAATTGCCTAACTGGTGTTAATAACCTCTTATGCACTTGGCAAGGTGCAATTCAGCTCAAATGTAACAGTACAATGCAACGTATCACAGAGAATGCATGAATGAAACAGAAATCATGACAGTGACTGGATTTGAGATTCCATTTCAGCAATACAGCCTTAGTGAAAGCATCCAAAACACGTGCAACGTAGTGCAGGGCTACTTGACAGGATGAAAGCCCCAGGTCGACAATTCTAAACAAGAAGATTGTAAGAGGAAAGAAAAATGTCAACGTCCATTTCAGAATTGTGGAAGCAAAGAGCCCGAGAGATGTGTAAACTATGACGAGTGGAATGGATCTAAGGGACCAAAACAGCATTGCAGTGGTAAGAAACACACAACTGTCACATGCCAATAGTGAGCACATGGCCAGCAGTGAACCACACAGCCCACCCAGTCCCTGCCAATCCACTCGTATCGTGTTTACGCCAACTACTCCATTCTACACACAATTTCCATTGTTTCCAACATCAATGTATCAAACCATGCCACCACCTGTAGCCACACCTTACCCTTCCTTGCGATCAATATCAACCTACCTCAACAGCAACCTGAAAACAAATTCTGCCAATGAGCCGCTGTGAGAGGAGCAAAGGGAAGACAAAGCCATTCCAAACACACAACAACAACAGCTTTCGTGAATGACTGTACATCAAGAAGACACACACGGTATTGGTATCTGGGAAGGAGAATGGGCTGGTTGCGTCGGAGACCAACTCTGCGATGAAGCCCGCTCTTGGTGGGAATCCTTCAATTTGTTATGGGGTTCAATTATCAGAATTCCAGCAAGCATTCCAATGCCAAATTGGCGGTACCTTCATGTCACTATGTACGAAAACAAGGGTTACCATTGAAGAGCAATCTGCAAATAAACCACTCTCTGCATCCATTACTGGTAAGGTGCATATCGTCCGCAGGATTTACACGGAATTGCATGAAAAGGAAATTCTAGAGATTGTGGCCGAAACAGCACGACTGGGATTTCGCACAGGTTAATATCCCTATTGAACAGGAGGGTTAAAGATGTTATTCAAACAGCCACAATGTCAGAATGAAACCCATGTTAGCCACGGCGCGACTTGAATGCAGTACCATATTTCCATGAACAACCATGGTAAAGTGACCGAATGGCAAGTGAAAACAAATACAAACACAACAGTGCATTATTCGGACAATACTAGGAAAATTTTCAAAGAACACGGGACGAAAACAAAAATCAGATGAAATGGGACAAATTTCCACTTTGCGAACAGCGATATGGTAAACGTGTAGGAAACTCGAGTGTGCATGTAAAGTGAGACAAGAATCAACCGCCGACATGGCCATGTCGGTACTACGATGGAAAAATCTATCACTCTCATGCTCAGCGTCCGAACAACATGCACTTACCTAGAGCACATGTTAACAACACATAGCAGGGATCAGTAAGCGATGGTGAGGGGGGCAGATATTCCCATCACCCTGTTCCTGCCACAAAAATTAAATGCCGGATCAATACCTAAACAGGCACTCATCAGCCAAGTTATTAACACAACTGCTAAGTTCATTCACATTTGGGTAACTGTCTATAATTGTCACTGTCATACATTGATATTGTGGCATTCCACAAATTATTCAGCTACATTTTGTAAATAAAGCCAATGTTGTGTTTATTGAACATGTAATTAGGCCTGCCACAAACCAGGTTTAATAGTAAAGTGATAAAGCAAGTGGAAATCACTGTCTGGTCTGTGTGCAGGATATAGAGACCAAATGATGTGAGCCGGGCTCCCGGCCCATAGACCGTTTGCCCCCCGTCCACCTCATCAGCAGCAGAGAGAGACATTCAACCACAGATGGTAGCAAGTTGGTGATCAGTAGAGGTGCAAGTACAGTGCAATGTGTGTGTGTTGCTGGTGCAACACAACACAGAGTAGGACAGTGGACATGAGGCCATGTGCGCAGTCATGCAAGGAAACAGGGAAACAGTACCCACGCACATTATTTCTAAAACAATACATAAAAGGGCTATGGTGGTGACAAATAGTTACCTGCAAGGGAAGAGACACCTTTGAGAGTATTTTAAAAAACACAAAGTTATATATTAAATGTTATTGCAATGTTTGGGTAGTGTACTTCATTAATGTGCTATCGTCTACACATAATTCCATTTGTTCTACAATGTATTATGTTTTGTCGTCATGCTAGAGAATATTTAAGAGTGTTATTTGCAAGTGTTCTAGAGTTAAGCATAATTATGCAGAGTTCAAGATGGTGGAAAGTAGTTCATTGTGGCGTGCTGTGGCGGCTACCCCGGTAGCTCACAATGTTTGAACGACAGTAAACTTTGAGGACTCGGAGAGGCAGGTCGTGTACCGTTCGGTTCTGTGCCTGGATGGTGTTCACAACTTGTACCAGTTATTTTTCAAAGCATTAATATCGTAATGTAACAGGAACTTTTTTCGCAAGCTGCCCAGGACACCGCCTCTCACCTTCTCCAGGTTTGCATCACCTGGAGGAGTTTAACCTGCACTAAAGTCATGCACTGGTCTTTGCGCCATTATTCTGCCTAACCGCTGCCGACCGGTAAATATCTGTCACATTTCCCGTAAAGTGTTGCCCTAGAGGCATTATAGTCAATAGCCTAAATAAACAATATTATATTGAAAAGAGTGCTTTAATCTGAGGTAAACCGCAAGGCGTTTCAAGGATGGGCCCTTCTAATTTACTGCCAACCTGCATGTGTGTATTGACAGCATGAGGAGTGATGCAGCACAACTGAAGGATAGCTGCCTTTGACCGTGGGCCACAATGCCCTGAGTGAAGAAGGATCTGTTCTACCACTTCAACTGCACTAGGTCTGGATAATGCCTGGCCAACAGGTAATATACCTCATTCCAACTACCTCACAAGAACAACCTCACTCCTCAATTTTATGAATTTCATAATTTTCACTCTGACCACTGGACAACCATCCACTTGCATTAATTCACTCCTTTCTGAGCATCAAAACACCGCCAACCTGCACCCTTAAAAATGCATAGATAGACCTGAAATAATAAATGCTGATTCTTTGACCTAAGATTTATTTCAGGTTACGCTTGCATGTCCCTTTAGGAGACAAATTATTATACACGAACCTTGCTTCAGCTTGCCGGTAAGGCTACACTGAAAAACAGCATGGGGCCAATAATGATTAAGTTGAAATTAAAGCTTCCCCAGAGATGCAAGCATAGGGGAAGTGAAGGAGAGGTGTCCCGAGCAGTTATAACAAAACGATTTTATAAAATAAAGTCTATCTCAGATTAACGATAAGTTCACAAAAGTTTAAGTCCCCCTGTGGTCTCGAAATTCGAGACACGCCACATAGGCAACCTACTCCTCCGGACACTGAGCTCTCACTATCAGAGCAGACATGACCTGTTGGCCGGCTTGCCATGCCGGCGAGTCACTAGGAACTACTTTCTAACACACGTAGCACTACGCTGGTTTTACCATTCTTACTGCACGCTAAGAAGACATAAATAAAACCTACTTCGCAACATGCTTAAAAGTAACATAGAACGAGCAAGGTGAGTGAGATATGGATGGTAATATGCGGAAAGCAGTAAACACAAATTATAAAATACACATTATACTGTGGTTAATAGCTGTGTATTGATTGGCATCAGCCTTTAAACCTTAACTTACCAATAAGCATCAAAACAGATAGTGACGGCTCTGATTCCTCCATGCGATGTGGTTAGTGTCCTTTATAGCCATACACCGCACTGTGTGGCACTTACACTATGCTGAACTGCTTGCATGATATCTCACACCAATGAGCATTATCTGTGTGGATACAGTGCGGATGAACACTGCACTGCTGGAGTGGTGAGCAGTGGGCATCAGTCTTGGAGGGTAAGAGGCACACGTGAGTCAACTACATTTTTATATAGTCAGAAATGTTCAGAGTTTTTCTGGCAAAATTTTAAATCCATAATTTAATGTTATTCAACAGATTTTAAATCTTGTTTACATAATTACATGTGGTGCAGAAATGTAATGTGCATTATTCAAAAACATTAAAGGCCTTACAGAGCTTTGTTTACGAAATATAAATACATCAGAAGGGTATTGTTCATGTCATTATGTCAAAAGACATACAGTGTCCTGTGTGTACTTTGAAATATGTATGCCAACAGCCATTCAGAGATGGAATTGCATTTGTATAATATCATTCCACAGTGTTGGGTTGTTCATTTGACCATGTCAACAGATGTGAAATTTTGTTCACTACAAATGTCACACATGGAAACACATTGCAAAGTTCAGTATTAAAAGAAAACAAACATAAAGAAACACAGCAACAACTGTAGTACAAAACAAATATAAATCAAACACCACCATGCATCCATTGTAGGGATGAAAGGATCAATGTATGTGAATTGAATGTGCATGTGGTCTGCAGCCGACATCGCAAGACAGTAAACAAGCAAGACATATCGACATACGTGTTTGAAGAAATTGTCATCTCAACCAAGTGTTATTATAACATCAGATAATAGTGACACTGCCAACAGAAAAAAAATGTTGGACAGTAAATTCCAAAGAGGCACAACAGACATCAGCAAACAGTGGTTTCCAAATATCAAAATTTAAAATTTTATTTTTTATCAACAAATGTAAAAGTTTTTTCAAAATTTTCAAAACTTTAATGGTCTTTGTGAGGAAAACTGGGAGTGTCGTGAGAGCAGCCATTGCCCAGAAAATATGGACAGACAGCCAGCCGCCAGCATCCACCCCCCTCGCTCCGCTCAGCAGAGGTCATCATTCCTGAGCGAACGGGCAGGCAATCGCCCACGTGCGGACAGCCACATAGACAGCCAGGCACCAGCCAGAATGGTAAATATCACCCTCCCCCGTGCCGTGCCACTCAGAGGGTAAGCTGCGAACCGCAGGCCTGTTGACCTGGACAACATATGAGCTGTTACCACTGTGTGCATTAAGCATGAACAGTATATGTTTTCAATTTGATGTACAGAAATTTAAATGTAAACAGTGTATGATATTCACATCTGTGGGTGACCTAATCAGCAACTTCCTAATATGCCACAATTCACCAGAGATAACAACATTCACAACAACATGGATACAGTTAGCAAAGTAGAACCTGTGAATATCAGACACTTGTAAAGGGGCCGGAATGGACATCATCACACACCAATCATGTTCATGACAGTACCACTAAGAGTGTGTGATTGCAGATAACTGGACAGTAACTGATTACCACAATGAAATAACTCAGTGCCATCAATGCACACCAACATGGTAACAAATGGCAGCATTCACTGCCAGCCCACACTCTGCAATGGATCCCTACACTGCCTTTTCGACACAGAACAGTTGTGCGCAAGGGAGTGCGAGACCTTCACCAAATTTACCAACTTCTACCGGTGTGATGGATCCATTTCAAGTCATATTGTGTGGTATGGTGATAACGAAAGAAAAACTGTAGAAACCACACCATCAGGGCCCATTTTACAAGTAGCTGTGTTTGCATTCACCGCCCTCACACTGCCGATACAGCATGACGTCAGCACGAGTGACAGTAGGAAATGCAGGCATCAAATCGGTCAAAAACCAGATGAAACACCAAAGAGACCGGAATTATCAGGCACCACAAGAGGTGGAGTAATAATTACAGAGTTAAAAAGGATGAAGTTCCCGACACGGCCGCCACCTCAGACACTGCCTCCACTTCCGCTTGCCGCATTTACCATTAATGGTATACCAGCAGCAGTGTGTGGCACAAATTGCAGATCAAAAGGTACAGCCACTGTCACCATGCAAGCCGCCTAGAAAGACACAACTAATATCTGTGTTTGTCATGATGAATAATGACACACAGATAGTGATAGCAGACACCACGTGTATCTGCTGACTGCCTCAGCGAGTTCGACAAGCAGTAACACATCGCACACACAGCTGTCAGTGGCACAACAAGCCAGCCACACTGGATCTATTTGTGCCAGCAGCTAGGCGAGCGCGTGTCTGTACAAGCAAACACAAACAGAGCACCAGCATGCCCTTGCTCCATTGGTATCATTATGAGAGACGTAACCAGAAAGAGACTGTGCAATCCAGGAGTAAACAAAGCAGTGACACAGTAAACAAGTCATGTTCATACTCCGAACCAATCTGTCAGGTGATAATGCATGCAGTATTAAAGGGTTGTGTGAGTAACCAACAATGCATTCACGACCATGAAAGAGGCTACAGCTGACGGGGTAATGGGACTCATCCCGCCAGAGAGCCCTCCGGTCGCTTCATTCTTCTCGTTCGAATGAGTAATAGGAACAGGATCGTCCTGCACAGTGATGACTCTCAGCAGAAAATTAAAATCGCCCAACATCATAGCAACTTTCACTATCATGACAGCCCTCGAAGTGACTAGCAACACAGGCATGTCAAACAACAGCTCAGCAGGAACTGCAAATCCGAATGTGTCAGCCCGGAGCATCATGACGCCCAGCGTCAAGGTCCTGACCTATAAAGATACCACCATAAGAGAGTCTGTTGGGGAAATGTGGGTCCGATCGGCCTAAAGAGAATCTTCCTGCCGGACTACATCACAATGCCTCAGAAGACACTAAACATGGCTGATATCGAGTTGGAGGATCTTCTCACATGCGGCGGGGGAAGATCATCAGGATCAATGAGTCCAACCACAGCCCCTTCCTTCCCCCTCACTAACACAAAAGTCACCAAGGAGTCTACGCAGCAGTAGCAGCAACAGCGGAGATGAATCGGCAGGGGATAGAATCTCGACCCCCTCCCTCCATCACCTGCATCGTTAGGCAAACACAGTTTGTGTCTGTGGCGTGTCCCCATCAGCATCCGTGGGGTCACAGCTCCAGGTCATCAGTAGTCAGCGCATCACAGCACCATCGTGGGCCTTAAAACTTGAGGCTCTTAACAAGCTGCAACCGCTAGCAACCTGTTGCATCTAATGGCAAGGCAAGTTCTTTGGGGGACTACAGGGACCAAATAGTCACCAGAGAGGAGGGTGTTTGACGTGTTCCAGATGTCCACTTATCCCTTGTGCCCATCGACATTAGGTCTCGATTGTGTAAGTGCAGATTGACAAGAACTGTGTGTTTACACTTTTCTTGCTAACCTGCAATGCGTGGTCTCGGAGCAGCCATATTTTTAATCTGTTGAGAGAGGTAACTCTTGTAATAAATTGATATATGGTGTCGAAGGATGTTTCCCAGAAATCCATGAACGTTACTTGCAAGAGTCATTGGAGAGAACACAGGGTAAGAAGCGCTATGAAACCTTACACCCTTTCTGTATGTGCGATGCCAACGGACCTGTTGGCCAAACCAGGAGTGCTATGCGGCCCTAAGAGGGTTCAAACAGTGGGGAATGATATTCCCAAGGTATGTGTAATCTTTCTGGCTGCTCCGAAACTTTACTTAGCAGTAGGAAGCAAAACCAAGGATTTGGAATTGTGTATTTCTGAAACTTACAAGAGAGACCACCCACTTTTGCAATGGGTGTTTCACGAATTCCAAGGATACCAGGGCAACTCCACGCCTGCCGAAGTGAAATATGCATCACGTCACAGAAAGTCGAATCAAGGGACGCAATATTTCGTAAACCCGACTTGCGAGTGTTAATTATAAGAGGGCATATGTAATCATCCATTCACTATCAGCCATCTCAGGCATCATTTCATTTAATATCAACCTTAAATTGTGATGACATGCCCGTGATATCATGTTCTCAGTCACAACAGAGGCTCTTGCGCACAAGGGTATGTTATCAATCAGTGTTTAGTGCATAAGCATAAATATCTGCAGTGTTCAATTATTTCATCATTTTACTAATAGTGTAGAGTTTTTTTCACATTCTCAATTTGGCGGCGACTTCGGCGGCCTCGCCGAAGCCGCTGGCATCTTTCGGCAGTCTGATTCGAGCACTCGGCCAACAGACAGGACTGGTGTTTCGCTCTGTGACGAACCCTCCCGGCACCTTCAATTAAGCTCTAACAATTTAACAGTATTAGAGAACGTACATTAGGAACCTTTTATTCATTAGTGCATTGGGGTTGACTGGTCTGTCTCCTGATACCAGGACTTTGACGGTGTACCATAAAATGACACTCGGTTGAATGTTGGAAATTATGGGTTAAAGATATGGCCACATTTTCAGGCCAGCCATTTGACGGCGTTCAGATGATCATAAAGGTGTGGACTGTGGCCAGTGGATGGTGGTACAGTGGGCAGAATGGAAATTAGATAATTGAGGAGTAATTTTGTCTGGGTGAGGTGATTGGAATGAGGTATATCATCCGGGGTGCCAGGCACTATCCAGAACTAGTGCCTTTGAAGTGGTAGAGCATACACTTCTTCACTCTGGGCCGTGCGGCCAATGACCAAAGGCAACTATACGCGTAAACAGTATGCGTAATATGCGGTGAATTATTCAGGCTATCCATACGCCTATGTTACTTTACACTGTCCTGTAAACACTTGTAAAACTATACTCAACTGAAAGTCAATAGACATGTGTGAGTTGGCACGTCATTAGAAGGGCCCATCCCTGAAATGCCCTGCGGCTTACCTCAAATAAAAACACTTGGTTAAACATAGTGCTGTTAATTTAGTTTCTTGATTACAATGCTTCCAGGGCAACACTTTACATTAACGTGCCAGACATTAACAAGTCGGCAGCGGTGATACAGAGAAATAGCGTGAAGGCCTGTATGTGACTTAAAATGTGTAATAATGCTTCCCCAGGTAATGTTAGCACTGGGGAAGGCGAGAGGCAGTATCCCAGGTGGCATGAGAAAATTTTTTTAAGTTGAATTAATGTATGTTGCTGTGAAAAAGCCAGTATTAACTTGAATGCCGTCCGTGTGCGGAAACGAACGGTATGTGACCTGCCTCACTGAGTCATCTGCGACTACAGTTGTTCCAACATGGCTCACTCGCCTGAGTTGCTGCCACAGTGTGCCACATGGTACTACTTTCGTCACATTGCACTCTCCATAACTATGTCTAATCTTCCTACACTTGTAATAACGTGCTTAAATATTCCCTTGCATAGTAAACAATATATTAACACTACAAAACAAACAAAATTATGTGAGGATGGTGACACGTGAATATGATTCATTATAACAACATTGCAATAACATTGATAAAGAACTTTACGACTTTGGAATAAAACTTGTGGGTGTCCTACCACTTGCATGTGACTGCATATCATCACTCTTGCCCTTTTAAGTAATGTTTTAGGAAACTTATGTACGTGGGTTCTACCTCCTTGTGTCCTGGCACGGCTGCACACATGGCTTCATGGCCATTGTTCTGCTCTGTGTTGCATTGCACCTGTAACACACGCACTTCATTGCACTTGCACAGCATCGGTCACGGATGTGCTACCACATATAGGAGAGTGTGGCTCTATGCATCAGATGAGGTAAACAGCGGGCAAACAGTCTAAGGATTGGGAGATCGGCTCACGTCAAACGCCCTCCTCCCCCCTTTTTGAGACTGTTTGCAGCCATGATGCCTTCACTGACAGCAGGCACACTGCCTACTGACCTGCAATTGTGGACGAAGCTGGTTGGGTCACCTAAGTGCCTTCCCTACACATGCTGTTGAAGTCTCCTGTTGCTGAAACATCCCTGCAGGTCGTACATGTTGCCGGCGGACACCTCCACGACAGACGCAGGACATATGAGCCAGCCGACTCATCCTCGCCATCGTCGCTACTCTTGTACTCTCTCCTGCTCTCCCACTGCATCTCCTCTTGTCCATTGCTCACCACCTCTTGCTCATTGCTCACCTCCTCTTGCTCATTCCGGTGGCTGTGACCCGCTCCCCTGCTCACTTGCTCTTCCGTTGCATCTTATCTTCCGTGTGGTGTTTCAACCCTTCCCAGGTGCTTCACTATGTCGGGGATCAGAACATCTTCTCATGCATGTTCTGCTGGAACTGCAGGCACCGTTTACTGTGCTAGTGATCGAGTGGTGGCAGCTGTGCGCCATCCAACATGTTGGGGCGGACTTTCGGGTGTGCCACCCTGGCCCTCAATGTGCCAGATATCGTCGGGTTCACTGCATCCTCAGCTGCTATCCATGGTGAAGGTGCCGACGCACCTTCCATGCTCCTCTGACCTGCTACCTGCTCGGCATCGGTAGTGCCATCGAGCATCGTCGGGGTCAAAATTCTCCTTCCCTGCCATTCTACTAAATCCTGCGCTGCATTTCGTTTCGGGCCTCTCTCATGTGCTGCAAGCTCTTGTCTCTGGACCTCCAATGCGGTTGTGCCATGCTTATTGCTGTGTGATATTAAGTTCCCGGGCCTGGTGGACTTCGCGACATACGGCGTCTGTAAGACTGTTACCACTGGTAGTTGGCCCCCTGTGTGAAGTGCCGACGCACCTTCCTCCTCATTTGTCATTCCCTGGAGCTCGGCGTGCTGTTCACCATCGTGTGGCTGTGAGGTGCCAGGTGTATCTCCCCTTCTAACGCATCCTTCAATGAGACGTATATTATCCCGTTGCACTGTCACCAACTTCCTCCCCATCTGGAGCATGTTGGCTCGAAACTCCGTGAGATAACGTGCAGGCCGCTCCATTTTGCTGCCAGACCCAGGCAGAAATTCTGCCGGGCAGGTGAGTGCAGGTGTGTTCGCAAATACATGTGCTGTCCTTCCTGCAAAGCGGATGGTGGTCTCGTACTTCGCGGGACCAACCTCGCCGGATTTCTCTTCTGTTGCTCTCTTTGCTTATAACCCTTTTGCCTGCGATTCTCATGCTACTGGACACTGCTCTTTGTGCCACTGTTTGTGATGCTCCTGGAGCAGTTGCGTTCGCCTAGTAGTGCTAGATTTATCCCCAATAGCATGTCCGCGGGCATCCTTCCCATGGCAGCATTTACTCGTCGGTGGAGAGTAAACAGGGCAGTGGGCAGGTGTTCAACCCAGCTGTTGTGTTTGTCTACCAAACGGATTCGCAACAGTGTTTTGAGGTCCTGGTTGCAACACTCTGTTGCTTTAGCCATGGCATACCACTGTCTTTAAATGGTGTACCCCCACCAGTTGAATAACTCTCCATTTTCTCCCAGATAAATGTGTGCCATTGTTTTTACGAGAATAAATCTCTTAACCCCTACAGACCTAGGGTAGGGGGCCCATGACGTCTAGGCTGACTGTTTTGAACTACCTTTTCGGCATCCTGGGCTGTTGCTGCTGTGCACCATCTGTGCATCGCGACTTGAACTGTTGACATTTCATGCATTTTTTCATGTGCAGCTGCACATCATGAGATAGGCTGGGTCAGAAAAACTTTTCTCTCATATTGTGGATTGTTTGACCCATAAATGGGTGACCTGCCACGTTGCTAGCATGCACGTGTGCAAAAATTCTTCCTTTCATTTCTATGGGCACAAATAGTCACCATTTTCTGTCGTCCGTCGGCACACACATCTCTTATCTGTCGTTTACTACTCGCCATTGCTACTCGTGTCCGTTTGCACACTTTTCAACCTGCGCTCGTGTAAACATGAAATTTCTCTGAGTAGTCTCGATTTCCTTGTATAGTTCACTAACTACTATCTCTGCTCGTTCTGCATCTATTTGGTTTGCTGAGCCTCGCGTAGTTGTTCCTACGAATTTGAAGGAAGCATCTCGTCCCACTCTGCTTCGTCATATACGACAACATCCGGGTTTGGTGTTCGCGACAGTGTATCTGCTAGTTCGTTTTCTTTTCTGGGGACTACTTTACAACGAAGTAATACGCCTGTAGTAGCAGCGCCCACCTGGTCAGTTTGCTGCATGCCTCCTTCATGCTATTTAACCAGACCAAGCATCGATTGTCTGTATGTAAGGTGAACATCCGATATTCCACATAGGCACAGTAGGGTGTAGTTTTGCGCACGCCAAATAAATTACATGCTTTTCTTCGTCCCCTTTACTTTGGTACAGGACAGCACCCAGCCCCTCCTGACTGGGGCTGGTCTGTAAAAACAGTGGTTGTGTGGTGGCATATCGCACTAGCGTTGTGCACGTTTACAAGTTTTCCTTTATTGCTTCAAATGCCTGTTCTGCTTGGCTTGTCCACACAACCATTTATGCGGTGAAAGTAGTGCTGTCCATGGCACTGTTATCATTGCGAACTCCTTTATATACTCACTTATCCAGTTTATCAGGCCTAAAAATCTCTGTAACTGATTTCGCGTACGTGGCGGACGTTGCTAGTCGATTAACTTTAACTGTTCCGGATTTGGAGTCTTCCCTTACTCGTTCACGTCGTGATCTAGAAAATCTAATTCCGTTTCCCAATGTGACTTTTTTTACCGCACATGTCAACCAATTCATTGCCAGTCTTTCCAACACAAGTGACAATTGTTGCACGCGATCTTCCCAGGTTTCTGACCACACTATTACATTGTCTAGATAGACGAGAGTGAATTCACGAATGAGATCATATAGCATACGCACCACCATCGCTTGTAAATGCGCAGGTGCACTCTTCAAGCCGAATGGCATAGCGCAAAATTTATAACATGTCCCATCAGGTGCGGTAAAAGCCATTTTCTTTCTATCCTGCAATTTTACGGGGATCTGCCAGTAGCTGCTTTTTAGGTCCACTGATGTTAGTATTTTTGCTCTGCCTGACGATTGCAAGGCATCCTTGATGCATATGTGTGGCGACAATGCATTGCTCATTACCTCATGTACTGGCCTAAAATCGATTCAGAAAGACCATCCTCCATCCTTTTTGGGTGCTAGAGTGATTGCTGAATTAAATTGACTGTGTGTTGGTTCAATTACACTGTCTGTGAGCATTTCATTAATTTGTTCTGCTATAATTTTAGCCTGATGCAGCATGTAGCTTCGTGATGTGCTGTAGATGGGGCCTTCTCGAGTTAACGGGATTGCATGCTCCGCTATGGCGGTACACCTAAGTGCGTCGAGATGTGCAAACACTTACTTACGTTCGTCCAGTATTCTCTCAAATATGACCTGGTGTTGTGGCCGTATCTGATGAACAAATCCAGTAAGATGCACCCGCGGTATAGTATCTGTGATATGCCGGTCAATATTATACACAATGCATCGTTCGTTTGAACCAAAGTGAATTCGCCTCTCAGCAAAGTCTACAATGGTGTTTTGTTCACTTAGCCAGGGCACGCCTAATAATGCTTCCTCTGTAATCTCTGGAGTTATTATGGCTGTGGTGATGGTTTCTAGATCGCATATTCTAACAGTAACCATAGCTTGCCCTTATGCACTATTGGTCTCTTGCCTTGTGGATAACCTTATAACATGTTTAGTGGGAGTTATATCGGCTCTGTTGACAAATTGTGGTTGCAAGAAATTGTGTGGAGCAGCTGTGTCTATCTATGTGTGACATGATTTATTATTTACGAACACAAGTACGGTGATAAAATGTGTCATTGCTCAACTCACCTGATTTACTAGTACCTGCTGGGGGTCAGATAGGGTTGTTGTAGCTTTGGCGAGACCAGAGCATCAGAGGGGTCGGGCCTCCTTACCCCCGCTTCCCGTTTCTCTGCTGATTGCCTGCGGTGCCTTGATAGCTGTCAAGGTGCGGATTGTTGGGACACTGGCTGTGTCGATGATAGGCCTCTGTTGGCCTGCAGTAGCGACAAGGATGCTGCGGCTTCCCTGCCCTATACCCTCTGACATGCTGGGAACACCTGCGACACTGTTTTATTTACTATACCCGACACTCCGTGCACTATTTACATTGCTGTAACATTTGAAAATTTTGCAGTTGACTGCCCAAATTGTGGTTTGTTGTAAGATTTTGGTTGCACACTGTCCTTTGCACTGTTGTCTCTTCACTGTCCATGCCGCCATCATGCTACATCGTTCTGGTGGTGCAGTTGTCATGGGCTCCTCTCCAGTATTATAACTGCTATAGTCATTTTCTCGACAGTGCTGTTTTGCAGCGGTACTATTGCTGCTCGGTATTTTGGTAGAACTGTTTCCGTCACTACCTCCATAAACTCTCGCTTGGGCAGTTGCAGATGAAAATGCAATACCAGGTGTACCTTTTGCATGATAAATGTGGTGAGAGGCTCGCCAGGTTGTTGAGCTTGCAGTATCAGCTTGCTTTGTACTTGCAGTGAAGAGAATGCACTTCCAAACTGGTTCTGGAAGCCGTGGACAGATTTTTCTCAAGATAACCCATAATGGTTAAGTGAGTTCCACCATACTTTTGCTTCGTTTTGCAGCTGGGCTCCCACACATTCTGTGCATTACTCTTCCCATACTCCTTATCATTACAGATGTACAGTGCAGTCGTTTAAAAATGCTTGTGAGTCTTCTGTTGGTATCCCTGTAAATTATGGCAACATTTGAAATCAGTTGGGCATCTTTTTCTTGTCTGTTTCTTGCTGTTGTTGACTGTGGTTTATTGACAACACTGCTTGTGGCGTGCTAAACAGCCTCCAATTTTGCTCTGTCGGTGCTTCGGTATGATTCATTCTCATTGGTGTCACTGGAATTGTGGTTGAATATGGAGCAAACAAAGGCGCGATATTCAGAGGGATTATTCCATTAGGGTAGAATGCCGGTAATAACTGTGGATAAGGTGTGGTTGGTTTGAGGTGCTGAGGGTAGGGTGGGTTGTTTTGGGACAGACTGTACATCTTCACTTCTTGTGATGTCAACTGCCACGTGCATTTTGTTTACATGCGACCATTGCTCCATGCACTTCTGTGCTTCGCAGTCTCCACACAAAAATCCTGTTACCTGCACCGCCGTCCTCTCTCGTGCTGTCTGGCACTTAATAAATTGTCATGAAAAAAACTACTTACTTTTCTTAATGACTTTACTCTCCTGAGAATCAGGGCAATGTGCCCTCAAGCAGCATTCAATTAAGTGTTTATGTGTAATTGTTTTTGTATTATGGGGCCTACCCCCAGAAGCAGAGTAATCTCAGTGTTTTGCGGTGTATGAGGTGGGCTACATCCTAGACCTCTCATAAAGCAGTAAATATGATAACTTATAATAAAACTAACTAAACCAAACCTTCATCAAATTGACAGCTGAACCAGAGATTCCTTAAGGCAGTGGGTCCTACGACCTTCAACATTGTTCTACCGAATGTGGCACTGGGCCCTTTCATCAGTTCCTGCCCACCTGCCTGACATATCAGGTGGGGTACGAATCCAGCACATCGTCTCTCGGACCACGGCAGCAAGCCAATACCATGGAGTTAGGAGTATACAGGAGATGGCATATTGTGGCGTAGGTGAAGCCGCTCGATATAGGTGGTTTTACTATTGACCCGAGCTGCCATGTTGATATTTATCCAAAATATTGGGTTTAAATTTAAATGACTATGAGAGAAATGTTACATTCGTAGCATTTCGTGTCGAACAAGTAGGATAATGAAAAAATAAATAAATATTACAAATTCACGTGTGAAGTTTCGTTACTTTATTATTGGCTTGTGTTTGCTGTGGAATCAAATAATTTCCTCATAAAATTACTGATTGTGACTCATGAGTGTGTGATAAGACGGGCCAGTATTTGGTTATGCACGACAATAAGCACTCGTGCTTTATGTATATGATCGTTTAGGTCAAAAATAGTAGTATGTTTCATACATACATACAAACATACACTCGCAATTAGGCTACCACCAGGTGGCGAGCTCTCTGACCTCGCTTTCACCCAACTAACTCCTTTTAAACTCCCTTCCTGAACTTACCAACCCCTATAACAGATACAAATTCCTCCCTCAACACATTCCACTCCTTCACAGACCTCACAAGCATGGACTGCCTACCTCGCTCTGTTCTCCTCCACACCCTCTGAAGCTTCTCGCTGTTGTTTCCTCTTCCTCTAAACATCCCCTTACTTAGCTTGCAGTGTAGCCCTCCCCATCCTCCCTCTTCATTCACCATCCTGTACATCCTGACTAACCGTTCAACTTTCCTCCTGTCCTTCAATAAGCTCCACCCCATTTCTTTCATCATCACTGATGTCCTATAGTTCCCTTCTTTCTCATCATCCTGCCCTTGCCTTCTCCACCTACCCTTCACCCATCTTGCTGACTTTCTCTGCACCTTTTCCAGTTCTCGCACCTCCACCTCCACATACGGGTCCCATACTGAAGCAGCATATTCTAACATTGGCCGTACCTTGTCTCATACGCCTTCTCCTTCACCTCACATCTGACTCCCTTCAGCACCCTTCCCAGCATACCCAGAGCCCTTCCTCCCATTACAACCACCCTCTCTACCTGTTTTTTCCACCTGAGGTCTCCCTGCAGTACAATCCCTAGATACTTATATTCTTCTGCTTCTTCTATCTCTTGTCCCTCCCATCTGTACATGTCCCTGCTTATCAACTTCTTCCTTGTGAACCTGACTAAATTAGGTTATCTTACATTTATCTTCATTTTATTTTTCCTGGTCCACGCACATATCTTATCAATGTCCGCCTTGCAAATTTCAACCCCCCTCTCCTGCTTAAGCATACACAACACAATCGTCTGCAAACAATCTGATTTTCTCCTAATCACCAAACCCATGTCATTTACAATTATGGTAAATAACAAAGGACCCAGCACGCTTCCCTGTGGTACCCCTGATGTAACCTCCTCTTCCTGCAATATTGCCTCACCCACTTTCACCCTCTGCCTTCGCCCCCTGAGGAAGTCCCCTATCCATTCCACTACACTCCTGTCTGGTATTCGCGCCTCCACTTTTCTTATTAATGTCCCAATGGGCACCTTATCAAATGCCTTCTCAAAATCTATGAAGCAGGCATCCACCCGCTTCCCCTCATCAACTACATGCACCATATCCTCTAATAACACAACCAGCTGAGTCTCACATGAGTATCCCCTCCTGAAATCATGCTGGGACTCCTCCAACCAATTCCTATTGTTCATAACCCTCACCACATACTGCACCACCAGCCTCTCCATTACTTTTTCTGTAGTTGATGTGAGACTCACAGGTCTGTAGAAGCCAGGCCCCCTCTTATCCTCTCTCTTTTTGTGTAAAGGTAGCACAATAGCATCCTTCCAGTCTTGTGGTAACTTACCCTCTCCTAAGAACTTTTTAAACAGCACCTCTAAATATTTCACCAACTCCCTGCAACCAAACTTTAGTGCTGTGTTTTCTATCCCATCTTGACCCCCTACCTTACTGCTCTTCAAACCCCTAATTACGTTTTATATCTCCCACTCCCTCCTCCTAAACTTACTTAACACCCCCCGAACCCCGTTTGCCATCCTATTCCAATTCTCTTTCGCCTCAAACACTGACATGTACTGTCCTCGCAGCATCTCCGATTTTTCTTGGTCATTTATCGCATGCCTACCATTACTCCCCTTCCCTTAACCTCCTAATATACCTAAACAATTTCCCCTTTCCTTGCCATTTCCTTCTACCACCATGTTCCCCAGAAATACATTCTTTGCCTGTCTGATCTTTCTTTCAAGCTCCCTACCCATTTGTTTCATAATATCTTTAGATCATACCATCCCTTCATTTCTCCACTTGGCATGTAATTTTCTGCACTTACTCTTCATTTTCAAAATCTCCTGTCCATAATATGGCTGATCTCCCCCAGTCCGTAACCTTTACTTTGGCACAAATTTCTCCAAAATAACCTCCATTAATCCTCTAAACTCCCTCCACAACCCCTCTACACCCTCCGCCATAGACCATTTTTAAAACCTGTCTCTCAGGAAGATTTCTGCCCCCTTCTTGTCTCCTCTCCCATACTGCTGCTCCAACCTTTCTGCCTCATCCTGCCAATCCCAATGTCCATAACCGTTATATGATTATCGCTTATACCATACAATACTTTTGCACCAACTACAGCATTCCCAGGTCTGACCAACACCACATCCAGCACTGATCCAACACCCTCCTCATTCCATTTCGTAGGTGTTTCTACTACCTGGACTAATCATCTGTTGACTAACTGTGCTGCCATTCTCTGCATCATGCTACCCATTCCTTCTGCGCCCTCTATCCATTTCACACCTGGCATATTCAAATCCCCTGCTACAACAACCCACTGCCTCTCATTTAGTCTATCGACCCTCTCCTTGATCATCTCAATTACCTACCATCCCTGTCCTGGTGGTATATACGCTGCCAGCAAAGTAAGCTCCCTATTACTACCACCACTCAATTTAATTTCCATTACCTCGACATCCTCACTAACACATTCTACTGCCCCTTTTCGCCCTTTCCTTACACACACCATTATTCCTCCTCCTCTCCCATCCCTGTCTCTTCTGAAGATGGTAAACTTATCCTGCCTACATTCAATGTCCAGTACTTCCTCAGTCAGCAAAGTCTCTAGAGCTCCCAATATATCTGCCCCATATCCTTCAACCTTTCCCTCGAAGCCCTCCAGCTTGTTGTACACACTCCTACAGTTCATCGCCATTATCTTTATACCAGTACTCTGCTTTACCATCCTACATTGCTTACTCCCTATCTCCACTCCTGTAGCCTCATCAATGCTATCCTCTCCATTTTTCTCCACTTCTGTTTCCTTGCTTCTAACTCATTGCTATTTCAACTACTGCTGCTGCTATTCCCTGATCCTCTCCATGCAGCCAGCTACTTCCCTACCAAGCAGATCACCTAGAATTCTCTTTCCCTGCTCTGTCATGTGAACCTCATCCCTCCCTACACTTTCCCAGCCTACCCATTTCCTACTATATATAAATGTAGCCCCCAATTCCCTACACACCCTCTCAGATACCTCACTCGCAGCCACTGCCTTCCAATAGGATACCTACTCCTTTCCTAACTAGCACGCCACTGACTACTGCCCTAGCTCCAGGGAACTTCTCCCGCACTTTCCTCAGCAATCACCTGAGGTCCTGCACCCCCTACCCCACCTCCCTTGGAGTCAGGTCATTTCCTCCTACATGAATTAGAACAACCTTTGCCTCCCTGTTACTTCCCATACTACTAACCCTTTTCCTCCAAATTCCTGGTATCCCCCCCCCCCTTTTTCAATGCTTTATACGTAATTTCCTTCCTGATTTCCCTCGGCTCCACCCCCTTTACAATAGAGCTCCCTATAGAAACTACCTCTGGCTCCTTTCCTACAACCTGTTCCTGCTTTGTGGCTCTTCCACCCACCTGCCTACCCTTGTCTACTTCGTCTCTTACCTGATCCCTGTCTCCGGCCTACTGCAGCACCCTTGTTTCCCTCCCTTTGACCAGCCCTCCTCTTTCCCCTCTGGCCCTGAACTGCCCACTTTGTCCTGCTTGCTGGTATTTGATAATCCCACACTTGCAAGCCTCAGCATACTGCTTCCTACCTTCTACAGCTGCCTATCCCCTGCTTTCTGTTTCCTATTCCCTTATTCCTGATTGCTTCCTGCCTACTATCACCCTATCCCTTGCTACTATCTCTTGCACCTCTAACGTTATTTGCTGTCTTATGTCTCCTACTGCCTCCAACTCCTCTATCCTCCTCCTTAATTTTACCACCTCTATCTCTGCCTCCCTCCTCCTCTGCCTTTCCTCCTGTAGTTCCTTCTGCAGCCCTACTTGAATTCTGCTAAACTCTTCCTCTTTATTCAGCCTTTCCTCCTGTGGACTAGCTAGCATTTTCCTTAGAACCCCCTTTGCATCTTCCAACTCCTCTAACTTATCCACCCTCATTTCTACTCTACTCTTACCGATCTCATTCCTGACCTTTTCCTCCATCCTCTCAATCTGATGCATCATTTTCCTCTCTTTCCTGCTCATCAAATCTACCATCTCCCCTTTCTACCTCTCCTCCTTAGCCACTTCCATTGGCAGTGTCGATTTTAATACTCACCAAAATACTCGTGAAAGATAGGCCAATACAATGTTTTTGGCTACTGGTTATCACGTTAACTTTTTTTTTACCGGAAAACAACCGGCTGACCTTTCACAATAAACTGGCCGCACCGTGCAAGTTATAGTACAAAGTCACCCCCTGGCTGAGATATGTGTGACGTATATCTTTGACAATGTTTTGTTTAGATTAGTTTGTGTAGTAACAAAAGTCAAATCATAGGTTTCTGAACTGATTTAAAAAATAAGCTTAGAATTTAAGCCACGGTAAAGTCGATCTAAACACATCAAAAAAGAAATTTGGTACTGCTAAATGGATAGTGAATCTAAATATTTGCTGAGAAAAGTTGCAATAGACGTTCTCTGTGTGGGTACTGGTAAGTTTGTCAAAATTGTTCAAAATTTGACATTGCGAATGTACGTCGTGTAGTTGACGCACATTTCGCGTGAAATAACTGTGTTTCGCTGCAGTCTAAATGTAGTAATCATCATTACAATAGCAGCATATTATGACAATAATTGTCACAGTCTGGGCAAACTATAAAAAAAATATTTTGCGCACACGGAGCATAGGGGATTTGAGTGGCATCAGTTTACACCATCAGAATTTTTGTTATATCTGTGTGCTCATTCAATCTTCGTTAGTTTTGCCCCTCAGCTGATAGGAGGTTAAGGTAGCTGTAAACAACACAATAGCTTGACATGATATAGCATGAATTATTGACATCTTGTGAACCACAACAGTCAGTTTTAGATGTTGGGGGAGCAGAAGGGAGGGAGTGGTAATTTGAGGGATAATTATGATAACTATGGGCTTTTCCAAAAAAAAAAAAGTTGAAAGTATTCTGGAAAATGATTGTATGGCAGTACCAATCAAGTTAATCATAAGTATGTACCGAAGCACATTATTTTATTCACAGTACATACTCTAATAATAATACATACACTCGCAATTAAGCTACCGCCTGGTGGTCAGCTCTCTCACCTCTCCGTCGCCTGACCAAACTCCTCTTCCACTCCCTTCCTGAACTTACGAACCCCCTTCACAGATACCAGTTCCTCCCTGAACACATTCCACTCCTTCACAGACCTCACAAGCATGGACTGCCTACCCCGCTCCATTCTCCACACCTTCTGATGCTTCTCACTGTTGTTTCCTCTTCCTCTTAACATCCCCTTACTTAGCTTGGAGTGTAGCCCTCCCCATCCTCCCTCTTCATTCATCACCCTGTACATCCTAGCTAGCCATTCAACTTTCCTCCTGTCTTTCAATGAGCTCCACCCCATTTCTTTCATCATCACAGATGGTAAATAACAAAGGACCCAGCACGCTTCCCTGTGGTACCCCTGATGTAACCTCCTCTTCCTCTAATATTGCCTCCCCCACTTTCACCCTCTGCCTTCACCCCCTGAGGAAGTCCCCTAGTCATTCCACTACCCTCCTGTCCAGTATCAGCACCTCCACTTTCCTCATCAATGCCCTAATGGGCACCTTATCAAATGCCTTCTCAAAATCTATGAAGCAGGCATCCACCTGCTTCCCCTCATCAACTACCTGCACCAGATCCTCTAATAACCCAGCCAGCGGAGTCTCACATGAGTATCCCCTCCTGAAACCATGCTTTGGACTCCTCCAACCAAATCCTATTGTTCATTACCCTCACCACATACTGCACCACCAGCCTCACCATTACTTTTCCTGTACTTGATGTGAGACTCACCGGTCTGTAGAAGCCAGGCCTCCCCCTATCCTCTCCCTGCTTGTGTATAGATACCACCATAGCATCCTTCCAACCGTGTGGTAACTTACACTCTCCTAAGGACTTGTTAAACAGCACCTCTAAATATTTCACCAACTCTCTCCCACCAAACTTTAGTGCTGCATTTCCTATCCCATCTGCCCCCCCCCCCCCTGCCTTACTGCTCTTCAAACCCCTAATTACTTTTTTCTATCTCCCACTACCTCATCTTAAACTTGCTAAACACCTCCCGTATTAGGAAAGGTGTGACAGTTGCCTACAAATCATGTGGGAAACAGTTAATTGGTGGTGATATTTTGGACGCAGTGTGCAGCAAGTTTAGAAGCAAAAATTATGTGTTCGAGTTTAGATGGATGGTCAAATATTTGTAACTATTCTCATATGTGTTGCTGTGACTGAAAATTTGGGAGAAGTATATCTAGTATGAAGCTATCTGTCGTCGTGGAAGTTAATGGTATCCACGTGAAGAGTAGCATTTAGTGAAGTAAAGTTTGGTGAATTTCGGCTTCAGTGATTTGAGTTATCTAAATTTGAGTGTTACCACAAACTACCTGTTGTGGTATTTTGGATCTTTTTTGCAGTAGCAACGAGTCAAGTCTCTCCTAGCTGGCTTGAGTTCTAGAAGGGGGTGATCACCCCAGGAAACTAGACCCTGAAGTTCTACGTGCTGGTAATGCTGGGCGTTGGCTGCTTTCGAGCAGTTTGTAGTTTTAATTTTTAGATAAAGGTGTTAACTTTAAGTTTAGGATTAAGGTATCATCCAGAGTCACTAAGCCTAGGCAGGTTATTGATTTATTTACTGGATTGACGCAGTGGCAGGGAGGATCAATATCCGTGACCATTGTACTGGACAGTTGTTCCAGGGTCGCTTGTGTTTGTACAGGGGTTTCATTCCGATCCCTCATGGTGCTCGTTATATCAAACCACCACCGTAAACAAACGTCTTGATCACCATCAATCAGCATCACGTCATTCTGTCTCTACTCTTCTTAAGCTATCTATTTGATTAGTTAAGTTGGTTTGACCAAGGAAGTCTTTGTGTGTGGTTGTGTTTTGTACTCTGTTTATTTCTGGTTTTCTGTTATGCACCAAAGAATTCTTTTGTTCATTGCTATTTGAGTGTTGTACTGAACTTTACTGCTAGTATGGAGTTAAACACAAAGTGCAAGCTAAGTTTCGTAATATAGAAGTGTGTTTAATTCAGCTTAAAGTTTGAGTTCTCTTTTCGTGTTGATCTCGTTTCGGTTTTGTGGGATTTTATTTGGTTGCAATCTTCAGAAATCACCAGCATCTACTTTTAGGGTGGGAGTTTGTGCTGTTTTAAAATTTTAAAGGCACATTAGTGCTTTTAAATTTCCCTTCTTATATTTGTGCTGATTTTATATTATTAATGTGTAGGGAAGATTAGGAACATTCAGGGTTAATCCTGTAGCCATTAATTTCAGCCTTTTTTGTTGTCTTGGCAGATCTATATTTTAATCTTGCAGGTATGCATGAACCTTAATTCAGCATTTCAAGAATATTTATTGTCTCAAGGTAGAGAGTATATTATACGAAAGAATAGATAAATAATTTTACTAAGAATTACAATTTGTTTAGTTTGCCATATTTTCAGTTTACAAGTGAATTTAGCTATCTGTAATTTTATCATTGTTCAACGGAATATTCAGTTTATAGTTAGGGCAATATCTGTCTGTGTGACAGTCCTAATTTTTTTTTATGGTCCTTTAGTACATGTTGGTTTTTAAAAATCATTTTAACTCACTGGTAAAATTATCTGTTTATTAATTAAGAGATTAAAAAGGCGCCGATAGTTAACAGGTTTAATGCACAATTTATTTCAGTTGAATTCATATTTCACTGGAATCCCAAATTAGTTAATGAATTATAGTTTTCAGAGTTTCAAATCACGTTGTTCGCAGTGACTGAAAAGGTAATTTTCCTTTGAAACTTTTTCAAGTGTTTTTGCGGTCCCTCGTAATGCACCAGTAGTCGGGCGGGCCAGGGCAAGGCGCTTGTTACACGAGCAGTGCGGCACCGCTTCTCACATGCATTATCGCAATGCACTCGCTGCACTCTGCTCTTCCAGTCACTAAGTCGGATGTCATTACGACCTGACCTGAGATTAGCTGTTTTCGCCTCGCTACACTGCTGGCTGATGAGCGACTTTTCGGCGTCGGTTTGGTAGAACGCCTTAACTACAGCCTGAAAGCGTGTTTAGAGCATCCCAGCGCTACCTAGTGGCATGCCATGAACTAATTGTCCTAGTTCAGTTTGCCTCCATCCGACACAGCAGTGCTAGCTAGCACTCAGGGGGCAACGTAGCGATTGACAACGCTCATGTGCACCATTCTGGAAACTGAATCACATGAGGAATCCATGCTTCTTAATGCCGCATCTTCTACTCTCATAACGAAGGGATGTAGTCAGTTTCTTGTATGTTTTAGATGTAGAATAGCGCCACGAGTGATATTAGATTTTTATTTATTTTATTTAGTGATTGACTCACCAATCAGCGGCTTCTTGTGGGTCAGTCATTTTGCCTCTTGGATGGCATGAATCAATTTGCATTGGGTAAATTACCTTCCGGGTCACTTTGTTCCCAAGGTAATTGATGGATGTTTCTCAAAAATTGCTCTTAGTGAGTTTGCACGTGAGTCCATGCATCTCGAGTCATTCAAGGACTCGTTGGAGATGGGTACAGTGTTCCTCACCTGATAATGTTGTCCAAGTATGCAAAGCAAAACTGACCTATATAACCTGTTAATACTCCCGCCAACATCAGTCGTTGGAAGGTGACTGGTGCGTTCTTCAACCCAAAAAGCATAATCTTGAATTGAAGTATCTCCCCTTCAGTAGTGGTAAATGCAATATACTTCCGGCTATCAGGGTGGACTGCAATCTGCGAGTAGCCGGACTTTAGACCCAGGGTACTAAAGAGGGAAGCCTCGTCTATATCTCGAGAGTATTGTTGAGCTCAATGGGGGAGGGGCAATAGGGTGAGTCACATCATTTAGATATTTTTGTTTATGCAAAAGCATAAGCCACCTTCATTCTTAGGCACTAGTACAACTCAAGAGTTTTACGGGGAATTTGACGACTCAACGATCCCCTGCTCCTTCATATCCTCCACTTGCCGGAGAAATCGCCTCCTGGCTGACACTTTATATGGATGGTTATATAAAGGTACATCCGTAGTTGGCCATATCTCATGTTGTATACTACTTGTTTGGTGTAGCGATCCTGGTGAGGTAAAAACATTTGAGTGTTTGTTAAAAATTTTGCAGAGTCTAGCTCATGTTGTATATCGTCCCGGTTGATTGGGGGCGTAACAATTACCTCTGGGCTGTGTTCCCAGTGAATCGTAATTCTGTTGTTCTCCCCAAGATATACTAATTTTTTTCCATGGTCCATCACTCTTTCTTGGCTGTTGAGCCAGAGTTGGTCTAAAATAACGTCCTCCACAATTTCGGGTGATAATGTGAAGTCTGTAGTGTGCGTAAGGTGATGGATTCCCACGGTGAGGGTTGTCTTCCCATCGACTTTCAGGGTCTGACTAGTCTGAGCCATCCGTACGAGGTTAGTTTGCGGGAGTAAATTAGCCTTCTGCTCCTCTGTCAATAGATTACTTCGTATGAAGTTCCCCGTTGCAGTAGAGACGAGTAAAGCTAGGTATTGGCGTCCATTGATACTGGATATATGGAGCCTCAGATGGTATACTCTCCTCATAGGCATAGTTCAATTTTGTGATGTTGAGGGGCCTTTGTTCGCCGAGGGTGGCTGCCCTGCGTGCACCCCAGCCACGGCGTTTCCCACCTGGGCAGGTTCCTTAATGTGGGTCGAGCACTGTGATGTATCTGATGCTCTTGTCTATCCCCCTCCCCTCCTCGACGTTGCCTGCACTGACAATCTCTGTTGACATGCTGGCCCGGGCAGAACCAGCATTGGGGGAGCATGGCGGGAAGGGGTGGGCGGTGAATGACCTTCTGCTCGGGAGGCTTGTCAGGCGGAGCGCCCTTGGCTGTGCGTGGCTAGTCTAACAGGGCCTGTGTCTTGTTATTACTGTCTATCTCCTTCGCTCTGTCCATGAGCTCATCCACAGTTCAAGGTTTAGGAAACTGCAAGAGGTTCCTAAAGCTAGGGAATAGCGTACTTGTAATATTCCTTGCATAGCTCTACTCGATCTCATTAGGGTATATATGTCGGTACATCTGTGTTTTCCGAAAATATGGTTGGTATGGGCTGTGTCAAAATAATATAGACAGATGAACAAGCAAAGCTAACGATGGACCATCAAGAACTTGCCTGCCTAAAAACTGGCAAAATCTTCAGTAGCTGACTTACAAGATGGTGTCTCAGTTTGCAGGAAGATGTTTTACAAATTTAGTATATTAAAGGAATGTACAACTGCTCAGCTGATGGTCCCAGCAGAGTTAGAGACTATAACATAGATGTAATACAGTACTACCTAAACCACGTACCCGTGACTTTTTCATAGATCGATACTACTCAGTCAGCACAGAATTCTCAAACTTTGAAATAATTACATGAATCAGACTAATTTTGTGCAGCTCTACAGTTAAGGGATTGCAAGATTCTTTGTTGGAAGACAAAATTAACACTTGGTACTGTGTGTCATCAAAAAGAATTTTGTTTTGTTGAACCAAAACTAAGCCCATCTTTGAAGAGAACTGGAAGCCGGTATTGCCGAAATCTACTATAAATTACATAATGTGGAGATCACATATTATCTTCACCCACATTGATATTAGTAGAGTTTATGAAATTGAAAGACGCCAACTCTGTTGGCCTGATGCACCAAACTATTACAGCTATAGTTTACATGTGCAATATTTGTCAAAAAGCTAAACATGCCTGAGAAAAGTTGCATAACAGTTTCCAGCCAATCTCGAATGCTCCCACATCTTTGTGATGCATTGTACTATCAGTGTATTCCAACTAGAAGAGAGTTGTAACAAAATTACATACACTTGTTCAAAAAATTTTGTATAAGTTTTAAACAAGTTTTATTTTTGTGCCATAGTGCATAAATTTACTGTTCAAAAATTCACTCTAGCCAATTTCAGTGTCAAGAATAAATGAGCCACAAGTTAAAAAGTAACCTAACGACATGGATATGTATTTTTATTATAACCATGTGAGAGTGCCAGCATATATGTTATACTATAGGCTATTCATGGTAAAGTGAGCACGTTTTTAAGGCCCTCTCAGCAGCCATAATAACCAAACAATTGTATTTTATTTGTGGCTTAAGATATTATAGTCCATTCAAGGTTACTTGCAACTTTTCCGAAGCCCTGATATAGTTCTACCTCCAGTAAATTCCTCTGCCCCATGCAGACAAAAGTTTAACTAAGTTTAGAAAATTACACTAAAGGGACATCGCACATCACACGTGTCCATCCAATGTAATGACATTTTGCAAAATAATTATTTTTACTATACATTACCAACATGCCTATTTTCTCCCTGTTTTTATTCATAGCTATTATAAATGAAATATTATAATTTGTATATAAAGTATAAGTAAAAGTCCAATTTAAGGAAAAATAAGGAACGTTTATGTTAACAAAAATATAAAACGCTTGTGATACGCAACATATTTAGGAAAAAACCAAGTACGTCATACATGAAGTGATTTTTCAAAGGTCTGATTTAAAAATGTATGAAGAAACTGTGAATGGACTATAACTTTTGAGAGTTATAAAATGTATACACTGTGTTTATTAGTCAGATTGCAACTTTTATATTTATAGTTGGCAAAATAAAATTGAAATGAACTTTTAAGATTCACAAAAGTGTTCTCTTTGCTGTGAACAGCCTACAACACTCGCCATCCAAGATTTTGTACCTGTAGTAGCACAAGGTTTAACTCAGAAAAGTAGGAAATGAAAATTGAGAAGTACACAGTTTCCAGTTCATAATTTACAAACTCTTTCGTGGACTATGTGAAAGCCATTTGAGCTTCATCTCCTCCATTACGTATGATTCATAACCTTCAGGTCAAAAGTGGGAGTGATTGATGTGGAACTCATTGTTATTAGATGATTGTGGTGACCTTCTGCATGAATAAAACATAACGTTGAGTTGAGATTAACGCCAGCTAACAGCCAGCTGTGTTAAGACCATGACGGCGCTCACCACTCACGTGACACGTGGGCATGCATGTGCGCAAAGAGGTCGTAACCTAAACTTTCCATAACGGAATATTTGTTTGAACTTTAAATTATGTCTCTTATTTATTTTCAGGTTTTCAAGTGTTTAAATGTTTAAAATGTATGTTTAATAATATTGCACAATGTTTGGTTTTGATGTCAATATATGTGCTGCACGAAGGCTAACAACATTATTATTCTTACATACATAAATACACTCGCAATTAGGCTACCGCCCGGTGGTGAGTTCTCTCAACTCTCCTTCACCCAACCAACTCCTTTTCCACTCCCTTCCTGAATTTACCAACCCCTCTCACAGATACCAATTCCTCCCTCAACACATTCCACTCCCTCACATACCTCACAAGCATGGACTGCCTACCCCGCTCATTTCTCCTCCACACCCTCTGAAGCTTCTCGCTGTTGTTTCCTCTTCCTCTAAACACCCCCTTACTTTGCTTGCAATGTAGCCCTCCCCATCCTCCCTCTTCATTCACCATCCTGTACATCCTGACTAACCGTTCAACTTTCCTCCTGTCCTTCAATGAGCTCCTCTCCATTTCTTTCATCATCACTGATGGCCTATAGTTCCCTTCTTCCTCATCATCCTGCCCTTACCTTCTCCACCTACCCTTCACCCATCTTGCTGACTTTCTCTGCACCTTTTCCAGTTCTCGCACCTCCACCTCCATATACGGGTCCCATACTGAAGCAGCATATTCTAACATTGGCCGTACCATTGTGCCATACGCCTTCTCCTTCACCTCACAGCTGACTCCATTCAGCACTCTTCCCAGCATACCCAGAGCCCTTCTTACCTTTGCTATCACCCTCTCTACCTGTTTTTTCCACCTGAGGTCTCCCTGCAGTACAATCCCTAGATACTTATATTCTGGCGTGAAGGCCATTATAAAAGACATTCAATGAAATAATTTGTGCCCTTGTGGCTTTTTCAGTGTAAACGAGGAGAAGGAGGAGAAAGATGTCAGAGAGGCCACGCGGTCCACGCAACTTTGAATCAGGTGCCATCCACCTATGTTAAAGGCCTTTCAGTGTAACTTATATTTAATTGCTGCGTACAATTTTAAAGGCTTTATTTTCATATATGTATTTAAGGGTAATTTTCATGTTTAATTGTTTTACGGCCACAATACTTGCGACCATGTGGTTAATAGTCGCCAAGTCAATGTCTGCGCCATCCATGTGCTTTGAGGGTTTATTTGTGTAATATTTTGTGCACTGTAATTTATTTCAGGGTTCTATATAATATTTCATTCAGGGTTCCATGTATTTTCCATGTAATTGATGATTTTTATGTATGACCACTCACTCTTGTTCAAGTTTGATTTTCCCGCCATTAGGCTCGCTAACAGCCTATAAAATTCTCAATCGATACGAGAATATTTTTCCAAGCATTAGCAAGAAAATTCCCCAGACTCTGCGCAACGCCAGCAACACTGTGCCATGAGGTACTCAGAACATTGGAGAGTAGTGGACCGGGAAATTCAAACCAAACCCCCTGGTAATTGCACGAGGTGGCGAATGTATGTGCCCAAGGAGACATGGGAACGTGTACTCAGATATGCACATGATAGCTTAGAACATGGACACCCGGGTTCAGAGAAAACATGTAGGAATGTTCAAAAGCATTTTCATTGGCCAGGAGTTCAAGGGGACGTACTTAAACATATGTAGAGTTGTGTCACGTGCAACACCTGGGAGCCGTGGAGAACAGACAGCGATCCTCCACAACAACCGAGGCTGCCAACTTAGAAGTTTAAAAAAGTTTAAAACCATAGCGCTTGATATCATGGGTCCGTATCCGCGCACCAAAAGCAGTAAAAATGTTTCTCATTGTTGCCACGGATTTGTTTACCAGATGGACCGAGGCGTTCCCAGTCAGTAATGTTCGCGCGCGCACACGGTCACCCAAGTCATGCAGACTGAATTGTGTGCACCTAGAGAACCCTGCAAAAACCCGCCAATACCACCTGAGAGGATTGTTGCGCACTAAATGCAAATTCACGAAGAGGCAGTGATGAACCAAGAGAATTATATCAATGTTTGGGTACCAGAAAGCAGGAGGCCGCCACCAGAGTTAGTACCCTGTATGTATGTGTATGTAAAGGAAAACCCGTTATCTGCAAGAGTGAACAACCATTTTGCAGGACTCGTACCCAAGTGGATTGGGCCGGTCAGAGTAATGGCTAAGATGGAAAATTCCACGTTTCTCGTGGAGCTGGGTCCGAGATGAGTCACGAAACGTCACCGCGATGACCTGTGTATAGCCCGCACACCTCCAGGGAAGAGGGCAAGGAGAAGCCGTAAAGCCCAGTACCTCAGCAAGCGTGACGTTGGGTACCAGATAGTACAAGGGATGACAGTAGTAGTATGTGGCAAAACATCAACACCAGTCTCGTGAACATGCACGCGGGGAATGTAAACAATAATACTGGGAACACTATGTCATTTAGGGTCTTCGCGCCATCAGAGCTCTCCACACCAGACAGGGAGGGAGAAGGCGATGAAAGTGTACACACACAAGTGAGAGAAGAGAGTAGTAGTGAAACATAGTTTCTGGGCTGTCCTGTGGAGGAAAGTAATAGTATCACCAAACAAAGCAGCTTCAGAGGTTTCACACGTGTAAATGAGGAAAGTGGTAACTTCAGTGTACACGTAAATCACAACACAACCAATGCCATTGACGTACATTTTAAGGGGTTTTCTCAAGGCACCAGTACCAATGGTTGTAACAAAGGTGAAAATGTCAATCAGAATACCACAAGTGTAAGTGTAACACCTTTCAGAGGTTTTTCGGCCTCCGTAGGGGATAGCCTAGTAGGACAAGAGAGTTTCAAAGGGTTTAGGGACGTTAGTAGGGAAGTGAGTGTGATGCCACATGTCAACAAACCACATCACAATGCTAGCAAGAGGCATGGTGAGTTACCACTACGTCTCCACAACATGGTTCCAGCCTACGCTCCCACCCCCTGCAAATGGCTCAAGACTTCCAAGGCCATGCTTCTTATGTACTTAACTGGTGGTCCCGGTTCGAAGCCGGACAAAGTTGAGTTGCTCCTGACCGTCTTGGCCTTTGAGGATGGGTCGTTTGACGCCGGCTAACAGCCAGCCGCATTAAGACCATGATGGCGCTCACCGCTCACATGACACGTGGGCATGCACGTGCGCAAAGAGCCCGTAACCTGAACTTTCCGTAATGGAATATTTATTTGAAGTGTTAATTATGTGTATTGTCATATTTTCAGGTTTTCTAATGTTTAAATGTTTAAAATGTATGTTTGATAATATTGCACAATGTTTGGTTATGAATTCAAAATGTGCGCTGCGCGAAGACTACAAACATTATTAATCCGGCATGAATGCCATCATAAAAGACATTTAACTAATACAGAAACTTCACAATTTAAATATAAAATATAAATCCATATTTAAATTACTTATATGCCATTTATTTAAAAATATAAAAGTTTTACTCTGCGTGCATAGCACTTCCGCTTGTATGAACCCCGTAGGCAGCCATGGTAGGTCCATATGACCCCTGCCTCTGGGCAGTCCGTGGAGGAGAGCTGGCGAGGTAAGATGCTGTCATGTACACACTACAAACTTTGTGCACTGACGTAGATTACAATAGCTCACTTTTAGTATACCGGTTAACCTTTGCTTTGTGTACGTTTTGCCAGATATTCCCAAGCATTATGCTTCCGTTTAACTAAATAATTTGTGCCCTTGTGGCTTTTTCAATATAAACGAGAAGGAGGAGAAAGATGTCAGAGAGGCCACACAGCCTGCACAACTTTGAATCAGGTGCCGTCCACCTATGTTAAAGATCTTTCAGTGTAACTTATGTTTAATTGCTGCGTGCAATTGTAAGGGCTTTATTTTCATGTGTGTATTTAAGGGTAATTGTCATGTTTAATTGTTTTACGGCCACAACACTTGCGACCACTTGGTTAATAGCCGCCAAGTCAATCCATGTGCTTTGATGGCTTATTTGTGTATTTTCCATGTAATTGATGATTTGTGTGTATGACCACGCTGTCGTGTTCAAGTTTGATTTTTCCACCATCAGGCGCACTAACAGCCTGTAAATGTCTCAATCGACATGAGAATATTTTTCCCAGCATTAATTACTATTTGTCTGCCCAGAATTTGCTGTTTCTACGGAGAAATATTGAAATTTCATCTGCACCACGTGATCCACTGCGAATCTTATCCAGCGGTATCCGCACCATCTAAGCTTGCTTTCACACCTGTGCATGTTTATTGTGACCATCCATGTCATGTCCCATCTTATTTCGTATGTATTTGTGTTATTTATGTAATTTGTAAGGTGACATTATTTCCTTCGTAGCCGGCTATGTGTATAGGCTGTCACCACACTAACCACGTGTGGCAAGGGGAGCCCCGATGAGTCTGCGTTAGCGATGCCAAATGATCACATTTGTTTGTTCATATCATAATTCTCTGCGCCCTGTCTTCAGGAAAAATTGGCAGTCCACCCTAGTGGCTGTCAACCCCTTTACTTGTGAAGATTCTAACAGCACGTAGGAGTCATCCATCTGGGAGTGTGCTAGATTGTGGGCTTGGGAGCACCCGAACGGAGTTAGCTAGACACGTCCGAGTTTCATAAAGTTAACCTTGGCACTATTTGTATGAGTGACAGAATAAAAAGCAAGTATCACAGTCCTTAATTCTTAAGTCTTTCTTTGTAGTGACAGCTATCTCTTGCCATGTTTCAGTGATAAAATGTTTAGTAAAGGTGTTTAGTAATAATAAGTGTTTTGTAAGTACGCTCGGGTGAGACGGACACAGAGAACCCACAGCATTCATGAGAACCCGAGCCTCAACCACTGGTGCCCATCTACCATAAGTTTATTGTGTCACTGTTCGTCTCGTGTCTCACCCGACGGTGTCAAGGTATTTGAGTTGCTGTTAACATTAAAACCTGTCAACCAGAGGCATCATCCGGCACAATTTCCACTTCCAAAATCCGGGAGTGATTCGGCCGGAGATTGAAACTGGTTCACGTTGGTGGGAGGCGAGCAGGCTAACAGTACAGTCACAGTGGCCCCAACATAAACTTGAATTTTTGTTGTGTGGTGCTTTTATAAAATTCATATTTTGATTTATTGCATTGTACAACGATTATTAAAGTACTCTACATTGGTGCATATTTACCTCAATAGTAATTAAAACATTTGGCCAAAAATATTTTAGTCGCAGTCTTTATAGTTTTTCATAATTTTACTTAAGTTATGGATATACTTCTGGTTTTATTAGTAATTTATGTTTTTCCAGAAAGTGAACAGTAATAAAGAAATAATGTGTTTTATGGGTTTTTTCTTTGTTTCAGTTGGCTTCCCAATATTATTCTTTTATCTTTTTGGAAAGCCATTTAAAAGAGGCTTCTTCTGTGATGATGAATCTTTGAAGTATCCTTTCAATAACTCTACTGTACCATCTGCAGCTTTATATGTAGTTGGATTATTTCTACCCATCTGTTCGGTAAGATAAATTTCTTGAGACATTGTACAAATCCTAGACATGACTCAGACAGAAGCCCATTAGATGAATTAAAATTTTGTTTAAATTTCCTCTCTCTCCAGCGAAAACTGTATAACAATGTGTTAAGCTCTAGACCTGATTGCGGTAAAAGCAGTAGGAGCCATGTACATGAATCACATTTATCTAAGGTTTGTTTTTAAAAATCTGGCAACATTGGCACAGTGGTATAAGATGCTGAGTTAATGATTTTTAGGTACTCAGCTCATGACTGGAATTGTTTTCATGCCACGAATCATCAAAAATGTAAATTGAGTACAAGGAGATAGATGAGTGCCTTGAAAAGATATTGGTTTAACTGATTTACAGTACTGAGTTGAATTGAAGTGTATAGAGAGGTGGTGAATTTCTTGGCCACAGTGAGGGCTAGGATAGAAGTGTTAGTGAAAGTGATTGTAGTGCTTGCACCCAACTGCAGTGTCTGAGAGTCAGCCTACTTGTCATTGCCTGATACATTCTTGTGTTCGTAAGTGTCAAAATATTTAACTGCTGGTCATGATTTGCTATGTAAGAAGTCATTGTTTCTTCATCCGTCATTTTCCGAACACAGTCACTGCCGTTTTTGAAAATACTGTTACAGCATGTCTTTCATGAGTTGTAACATGGTAAGCCAGTGAATAATTTTTCACAACAGGGAATTTCATTTCTTCACAAGTTGTCTACAATTTGCTCAAATTCATCAACACTAGATAAAGTTCCAAAATCAAGAAGTAGTATTCGTTCATTCATGTCTTTCTGATATTCTCTCTTGCTGCTCGAGAACATTTACTGTTGTGACTCCTTTGATCATGATGGGTTGCAGTGGCCACAGTTGGCCAGTTGTACCTGGCCTCTCAAGTGGTGGCTCAGATGGCGTGAAAGGAGCTTGTAAACCTTGGTGTCTTGCTTCAAGCCTGGCCACCAGTTGTGAACCAGGAGGCATATCAAGAAGAAAAGGCAGTTATTTCCCACACACTGATCACCCCCACCCCTTGCATAATATTATGTTTTGTCCAGAGTTCATCTTCCACATACACTTCATAGAAAGCTAACCTCACGTTAGTTACGGACAATGATAATTTACCTAATTAGAAAGAGGCTCATCTTCTTGTACTGCATATTTTCATTCTGACTACATTATCACCTGAGGAATAGAATAGATCTCTGTATCTAAAACTTTGTAATTAACATGTTTTTGCTGACTCTAATTCATCTTCTTGTAATCTTGTGGTTTTCATTGTTTCGTGTCATTCCTGGCTTGACTGGGTCTTAAACTCTTGGGACTTATGTTAGTATATTTTGTGGTTTTGCTATTTACTGTGTTGTGGTGGTTTGTTTATATGTTGCTGTTTTTCTGTGCATATTTTATTTTTGTTCAGTACTGAACATCAACATAAGTGGAACGATTTTCTTTTGAAATATCATTTAATTATTTTTTGTTTGTTATTGTTATTTTCATGAGATATTTTGATTGGGTAGTGTAGCCTGTGATATGGTGCATTCCTGTACAGACCAAAGTTACTGATTGTTAAGAGTCCATTTTACTGTAAAGCACTGTGTTGTCTTCCAATCCCAGAGGCAGATCCAGGGAGGTGGCCCCCTGGCCTGTATCCCCCCCCCCCCCTTCTTGGTCATGTCTTTAAAAAAAAAAATTTGTAACACTTCCTCTTCATGGATAAGCTCGTAGCCTATTCCGACCTCAGATTTCAGACCATCTCTTCATGGGTTGGCCAATATCTCTTCTTCCATTAGGATGGTATTCCAGGGAAAGCTTCGGAAATCTGTCGTTATCCATCCTTAGACCGTGGTCTTTCCAATTTACACTTTTTTGGGAAATTCTATCATTCAAAGAAAATATATTCAGTTGTTGTCTAATTTCTTCATTCCATTTTCTCCCTTCATCAATATCCTATCACTTCATTTCGGATGATTTTATTTTTTTCTGTATTGTACTTTATTTACCTACGTTTCACTACCATACATCAGAGCCGGTGCAGCCATCGTTTTATAAATAAATTTAGTTGGGTCTCCTCTCTGACTTTACTTTTCAGTGTTTGTCGAAGTGTTCCACACATATATTGAGATCGGTGAAGCTTATTCTTCACTTCGTTATCTTCATTAAAGGATAATTCACAACCAAACTAAGTAAAACTGGAGACTTGTTCTATCGGTTGATTGTCAATCACTATTTTAGCTCTGATAGGATACTTCCCTTGTCATGCCATAACTTGTTTTTGTACGAGGTAATTGCAAGTTGCAATCTTTACTAACAACATTTAATTTATGCATTAATTTTCAAAGTTCATCTTCATCTTCCTGTAGAATAAATTGATCATCTGCAAATAACATAGTATTAATATATGTGTTATTACTTATTTTTATTCCAGGATGAACCTTTTCCTTCCATTTATTAACTATGTCATCTATATGTATATTGAAAAGTGTTGGAGAGAGACTACAACCTTGTCGAACTCCTTGGTTAATTGATATTTCTTCTGTTAAGGTATATCCTAAATCTAATACAATTTTTGTACTTTTATACATATCTTGGATAACTTGAATAAAATTGTTTTGGATATCTGTTCTTTTGCATTATATTCCATAATTTCTCCCTGTTTACTTTATCGAAGGCTTTTTTCATAATCAACAAAAGCAATATAAGTATTTAAGATGAATTCTCTTCTCTTCTCTTCTCCAGTATTTGTTTGAGGCAAAATATGTTATCTATACAGGATCTTCCCTTTCTAAATCCACATTGTTCTTCCAATAAAAGAGCATGTGTTATTACCTTAAGCCTGTTGTTTATTATTTTCTCATATTTAACATATTTAACAAATTAATTCCTTAATAATTATTACATGAACTTCTATCTCCTTTCTTGAAAAGTGAAATGACTTTTTCCTTCCGCCATTCTTCTGGTATGATTCTCCTTTTCCAACATATATTAATTAAATGTAAGTACCTGAATTTTAGAATAATTTCCCTATATTTAATCAGTTCTAAATTAATTTTATGCAGCCCTGAAGCTTTTCTATTTTAAAATTATTTTAATACTACATCAAGTTCCTCTATATCTATAGGATCAATTTCTTAAATATCAGTATTACCTTTACCTTCATCCTTCCCTTTCTCTCTGTGATTTCCATTATACCATGATTCTTTATAGTGCTTTATCCACGATTCTTCTTCAATTACATTTATGTTCCCTTTCCTCTTTGTTAAGGTGTTTCATAAGCTTATAAGCCATCACTTGTCTACCATGGATATCGTCTTATATTGAACTTATTAATCTGTCCCATGATTCTTGTTTCAGCTTCTTTGTTATTGACTTAACAATATATCTTCTTCTTTTATACTCATTCTCATTTTCTGGTGTTCAATCTTGTATCATTTTTAAATATGGTTTTTTGCTTTTGTTTTACTGCTTCTGAAACTTCTTCATTCCCTATTTTGAGTCCTGTTTTTCACCTGAATTTCTTTTTCTTTCCGATGGCTTCATCGGTTGCTTTCAATATTACTGATATTATAATTTCCCATTCTTTGTTGACATCATTACTTGTTGGATTTTCAAGTAAGTACTGTTGTAATCCGCTTTGGTATAGGTATCTTATTCATTCATTTTGTAACAGATAAATCTTATAAGCTTCTTGATCATTTTGTACATTTTTGTTCAACTTTTTCCTCCATTTAGCAAGAATTCTTATTTTTGAGATGACAAGCTAATGATCTGAATATACGTCACTACCCCTATGTACTCTGGTGTCTACTACATTGGGACCTAATTTTTTATTGACCATCACGTAGTCAATAATAGATTGTTGTCCATGTAAACTTATGAATATCCTTTTTCTCAAAAAACATATTGGTAATTTTCCCAAGCATTAAGGTCACCAGCTACTATAAGGAAATCGCTTTTATAGATTTTATCTGTCTCTATTTGAAGGTTTTCATAAAATTGTTCAGATTCTTCTCAAAAAATTTTTGGATTTTTTAGTATTTATGAATTAATTAAAGTTAACTGGTCGGAATATTTACAGCAGTTGGAACCGTCACTTTCAAGTTAAAGACTTTTATTTTATTTTTTTTAAATCATTTCCAATATTGAAAATGCAGAATGATGGTGGTTAGTAGGTATTTGTGATGTCAGCAATACCAAGAGGTTTTTCTTGCCACCAACAACTAAGCATTTGTGGAGGTACGAGCCCCCCTCTACCCATTAACATCCCTCCTGCTAAGCTGCTTCTCCTCAAGCTGCACGGGACACTACTTTCTCATTTGTTTAATTGCAAGTGCAAATCAGTGGTTCACGTACTTAAAGACAGATGCTGCTGTTGGCTAAGTGCTGATGTTTGTGTATAATGAAAAGAAGGCATATGATGGTAAGCTAAAGCAAGTCATTTATTTTATTTATGACTTTACATCTTGTCGAGATCAAGGTAATTAGAGACAGAGACATAAAATAGTACAACTTTTGAAGGGAAATAGGGAAGTTATTTCACAAAAACATGGGGGAAAAAAAACTATCTCAATGCTGACCGACCTGAGAATTGGAAGTATGGTCCACCTGAATACAAGTCTAATATTTGACCACTGCACCACCTTGCTAGGTGCAAAGATAAGTTGTTTTGTAATTGTTGCATATCACTTCAATATTATTATTACACCTAACTACATATAAAACAAGTTGAGATTTAAGTTTTTTTTTCAAGAATACTTCACCTGAGATAATTTGCTCTACTCAGATAAAATTTTGTATGTTTCTGCAAGTCACAGATACTAGACAACCAAAACCAATTTACGTGTATTACTTCTTTGAGACATCTCACTAAGTTATTTTAAGATTCTGTTTACATTTCATACACATTGTTTTAGATTGTTTAAATACATTTTTTTTTTTCCATAATCTTAATGTAGACTGTGTCCAATTATAGTTTAGTAATTTACATAGGAATTGAGGAAGCAAACTGTATCCCATGGTTTTTAAGAACATCTTGAGTTAGTTAGCACTTTTGTTCAGACCTACTTCAGAGCATTTTAAATAGCAAATACAGTTTTGAGTTACAAAATTTCATTGTACTTTGTCCACGGTAATTAATTCACAAAACTTAGAAACTCTTCCATTTTAAACTCTACCTCCTTACATTTCAGTTTGTGCACTATTCAGTAAGTGAACCGCGGAACTCATCTTTACCATTAATCCCCGTAAATTTACCCGAGTCCAGGTGTTACTTTAAAAATGCCATACAATACTTTCTGCTCTTGACCTTGAACAATGATTTAAGTAGGGAAGCAGTGGCCTGGTGGTACTGTCACTAAGAGTGACAGATATATTCTACCCTTCCGTTCTGTCTTTGAGTTTGTGTTCTTCCTCTACAACGATACTTTCACAGACTGGGGGCCAAGGAGATGAAACCTTGTGCAGGTAGCCACTTCTTTTTCCCTCCTCTGCCTAGCTTGCGACAGAACATTTACACATCTTCACTCCCCAGGTTAGTACGGCCTTGTTTCAGTTGAAGTTTGTACTGAGCTGAACAAGTAGTCATTTTTTTCACTCATGGCAGAATTGTGACACTGCGGAACTGTGCAAAAATATAAAGGAACAAATGTAAAATATTTTTAGTTTCCTAAATGGTGAAATGCCAAGAATGTAGAGCTATGTGGGTTATTGCATCGAAGATACTGTTTATTCATTAGTGAAACTGCATTGTCAACAGGGAATTCATGCCCTAAATTTAGTCACTGTTTCATTATTACTATTCAAATCAATTTTATAAGTTTGCTTTTGTACATATAAAATTTTTATTCAGTGTAGTGAACATAAGTAGTGCCAAGTTATAATTGTATTGGAGTTTCTGTAATTTTTCGTAAAGAACACATGCATTCATTATTGTTTGCAGTCAAATTGTGACTCTTTCTGTTGTTAATTTAACTTCATTGCGTTTTATTGTTTTTTGTTTCGGTAAACTGTTCATACAAAACAGTGAGCATGTGTGTGTGTGTGTGTGTCTATATATATGTATATGGTTTCATTGAACAGTCACAATAAATTACCTAAATTCATGAATGTACACAATGCTTTGTGCATGTAAACTACCGCGGGTGCGATCGGTGTTATGTCATGTAGTTAGGAGGTGGATTCATAAATTGTTCATTGCGTATTATGTGCATGTTTTATTTTGTGAATTAAGTGTAAAATGTCAGGACTAGTCTGAAACCACTGACAATGTCCGTCTTTCATCATAATGACATGTCCCATGTGTGTGGATTGCCTACCTGCCAGGCCACTCGCTTTCTGTTTTGAATGATGTCGCCACCGATTTCTCGCAAATGGTTCACCTGAGAGTGTTCTGACAAGACGACCTTTTTTGTCAATGTAGATGTGCTGATTAATAAATTCATGCAATAAATCACTTACAACTGTTTGTTAACACAATTCGTGCAAACACAGGGTTGCAATCCCCATTTCCCCAATGTAAGGAGATGCTATTACCAACCACGTTTCTTGAGGTGAACAATCTCCATTATACAAAACACTATTTGCCGATTTGTCGCTTAGTCGCAATTAGTTTCTAAAATATTCAACTTAAGGCATTTCAAAATCCAACATTTGGGGGCGCACAGCTCCTTTAATAATCAATTTCAGAAAACGTGGTTCTTACATTTTCCTATTATATTTTCCTAAGGAATCACCTGCCGGCTTTTTTCTGTGTCTTCCAGACTCATCTTGCATATACACACGTGCTTGTAAAAACAGCTATGTATAAGTAAGCCTGACTTAGAAAGGGATGACCTTCCCCTCTGCAAATATCGGGATCCGCCCCTGTCCAAACCTTAACAGTATTGTTGAAAACAGTGAGACTTTGTGCATTCCATCAGCTGCTTCCCAAAACATAACAAAAACTATTTCTGTAGAATTGTGTATGATAAGTGAATTTTATGTACTCCATTGAAGTTATGACTCCAGTGTTGACTTGAATTTTTTCTTTGTAACAAAGTGGAAGTAGCTAATTGAAGTGCCTGCTTTTCCTCCACTGTGCAGTCAATCGTACTTGCTGCTTATATCTATTCACTATGTTTCTCGTCCATGCCTCTCATTGGCCACATTTCCTGCTGTTTGAAACTATTACAAGTGGTAAGGAATTATTGGAAATCATCCACCAAGATAGGACACTATTTATTGATAACTGTTTCCAGAATGTTTGGTCTGAGTATGAAATCATATGGCATGTGTTTGTAGCTTTGTAGCAGCTAGACAAAAATTTTATGTGGTGGTTGTAAGAGTACCACATCCGATTAATGTGTGAAGCTTGCTTGATCATATCAACATCTGCCCCTCATACAAATACACCTCATAAAAGAAGTTTTCATTAATGGAAAAAATGGAAACATATTTGTTAGTATATTTTTACCATTCAAGAATTTCAACTGTACTTTAGTATTTTCTGTCACATGTAGTGTTTTATCAATTACTGTGTGTTGTGAAAACCTGTGTAAGTCAGTGAATTTCTTACTGCTGGGTTGCTAGTTATGCTGATTTGGTTATTTTTCTTTCAGATGATGTTGATAGAGTACCTCCACCTTAAACAGTGTAACGGCCAAGGAGCAGTAATGTTCCTGGGCCGAGCGATACATCCGTGGGTCTGGAATTGTTATAAAGTAATAGGCATATTTGGTTTTGGTGTGGCCGCGTCCCATCTCATTACTGACATTGTCAAGTACAGTATTGGTCGCTTGCGGCCACACTTCTTCGATGTTTGCAGGCCTTTGGTGGACTGCAACAATGCCAGTAACAAGCAAGTGTACATTGAACATTTTCAGTGCAACTCAACGGATGTGCACCTCATGAAAGAAATGAGGTAACCACTTTTCTCCAAAGTTAACAGAGATGCCATATATGTACAGTAATATTTATGCCATGTTTTACTGTAGTAAACTGCATTCTATACTGGAAAACATGTGTGAGAGTGCATTAATGTTCATGTGGTCACAAAGTCTGCTGATCAGCTCTTCAGATAATTTTGTGTTAGGGCATAAAAAATGACCAAAGTAAAAAAATACAACTGTTTATTGTGTATTAGGTATGTTGGAACAGATGACAATTAAAATATCACCAGTTGAAAACCTACTTATTTAAGGTCTCAAACTTCAAATATGACAGACTGGTAAACTCAGAATTTAAAAAAAAATTGCTGATAAACAATTGCCATTTCACAGAATGTGAACAATTTTCTCATACTACATGTACCTTTAATTTAATGACAATGGCAATGTAGGATTTCTGTGAACATTTAAATGAACTGTATCCATTCCTGAAAATAAATGTGGAAATAAACCAAAAACAAGACAAATCCTAACTAATGAATAAGAAATAACTGTGAACTTTAGAATAACGAGGAAACGTAAACCAATAAGCTAAAAGCAATATACTGGATGAGAAAATTGATGAACCACCAGTGCAATGAATGTAATTAATATAATATGAGTAAAAACTCATTTTTAGAAAATATAGTAGGACAGTAAAAACAAAAACTCAACACAGTTGATAGCCACAATGAACACTGAAGAGAAAAAATCTATTTCCTTGCCAGTGTACTTGTAAATTGATCACAAATATGTAAACACAAAAATATAATGAAGAAATTACAAACTGCAGTATTGAAACCAACAACACAAATTAAATGAAGGACACAACAATAGAAAAATTAACAACGAAAACTGAATACATTTAATGAAACAAGACTTCACCAGAAAACACAAGACAATAACAATGAAAATTCAGTTATAGATCATGAAAATAAGACTTTACAGCATTGTGGAGGCTGGAATGTGTCCCCTTCCTCAGGCGAGATACTGGATGCATTACATAGTCACAGTAGACTAAAGGTGAGGCAGAAAACTTGGGGGGGGTATATTCATTGATCGTGACACACTCCATTGTGTATCAAATATCTTGTACATAATCTGGGATTTGTTAATTTTTTTTCCTTTTTTCTTCTTTCTTTCTTTTCTCCTCCCAGCATTGGATACAGTCCATTTAGATACTCACAAACTTTTTACATGTATCACTCAACCATGTTACCAAGTGCAGTGCGTGGTGGAAAGAAAGACAAGGTGATCTCACGCGCAGGCGGGCTGCTCCCCGACCCACCCTCTGACGCCACATGTACTGCAAAACCCTCTTTTCTTTAGAGCTGCCCCCGCGCCCAGCGGTAGCAGTCGTGTGAGGCTATTGATTGAGAGACATCCTCGCAAGTGCCAGTGGTGTTTCTTTGCCCGTGTTTTAAATGTCCAACTGTACTGTGTACACTACAAAAATACAAAAGGGATAAATGTTAGACATTTTAGTTTTCCTAAAATCTACAATATTTGTGCACTGTGGGTGAATGCGTGCAGGAGAAAAGATAAGGTCAACACCACAATAGGAAATTAATTTAGTAGTACAATATTTAAATTTATTATGTTAGTATCAAGCGAGTTTGTAATATTTTGAGAATAACGTCAGTGTCACTGTAGGTATTCAGCAGATAAACACATGAGTGTAATTACTTATTTGGTATTTTGTTACGTCGTTCTTCAAAACATCTACGCACTTGATAAACGTAATACAAAAAGTTCACAAAAATCTAGAAGTAGGACGTTAAAGTAAAAACAGAATATATATATATATAATGTAAACATGCGTGCAACAACTTTTGTGTTAGATTTTGAAGAACTGAAGAAATACGTTTGTATTTTACTTCAATCTTGTATCGTAGGTGAAATAGTGAAAAGTAGTATGTTTAAATGCCCTTATTAAAATGCAGATAATTTATTTCAAATGGTGGTTGATGCAGAGCTCTTGGATTATAATTACTAATTATTGTGAACCACTTTGTCAAACGGTAAGATAATTATTAATAAAAATAATTCAGATATTTAGTTGTGACCCTACAGTAAAAGCCTGCTGTTCGGGGCGCAAAGTTTATTTAAGACATATACCGTACAGTGAATTTCCACGTGAGATTATTTACTCTTTTGTGAAAACTTGGACATACATACGGGTGAAAGAGTGAGGTAAGGAACTTAGATAAGGAAGTTCAACAGAAAAAAAGAAGTTTAGCTACGAAAATAAAGAAATTTCATTAAATTGTGGGTGTATTTTGTTCCAACACTCTTGCAGCCTCCCATCGATAATTATTTATAAGTTATTGCTTTATTTTTATTTGTATGTGAAATGTTTTGAAGTTAATATACCTAAACGTGTAGAGTAATGTGAGACAAATTTTTAGTAGCTAGGGAATTTAAAATTGTGCTTTTCTATGTTTATTAACGTTGATGATAGTGAATAGCGAGTTTGTGTGTAAATATTATCACATTATTTATTGAATTTAGTAATAAGTATGTACCCATGTACAGATAAGTAATACATAGTATTGTTTGTGTGTATATATCATTGACTTACTAATTTTGTTATGTGAGCTGAGATCAATCAGGTGTACCAGCTATGTTTTGGGCTGCGTCGTCTATGACAAGTACTATAATGATTCTCACAATGAGAAATGTAATTTAGGTAATGCTAGCAGTACTGCTTGATGTAAAATTTTGAGTTGTTACAAAATGCTACTGGCAGTTTATGTATTGGAAACTAAATGTAGATGTTCACATTGGATCGTAAGATTGTTGTATATTTTGAAGAAACATGTACACAGTGTGTGAGAAATATTAGGTTGGATGTGCAAATGAACACTTGCCGAATGTTACGTAAGGTATGGATACTTGAATTTAGATAATTTAAATCCTAGAATAGTCTAGTTTTTGAGACGTTATAACCTGTGAGATGCTTTCAAGTCTCGCAATGTAAATTACAGCAAAAGCAAGATGTCTTTGCTGGTAAGAGCACATACATTTTCTGTACGCTAATAATTTATGGAATAACCCTTTCACTTAGCCATTTCAGGCAGAATTAACTCTCGATGTAGTAAAATCTATGTGCCTGTCCTAAAATGTCAGCTAAATAGACAACTCAAATTGCTAATGAAACTCAAGCGTAAATTTTAATACGGCTGTAACAAGAAACTTCAGGAACTCAACCGCTTTATAAGTAAAGTAGCTAAAATGATGGTACTTAAAATGCATTACACTTTCAGTAAACCATGTAACAGGTGACTATTCTGTCCGACTCGGCGTGAGTCGGAGACTTTTGACTACATAATAATGAAAGTTTGTTGATACCAGGATTGCTAATAAATAAAAGAAGAAGTTAATGTCTGGAGATTTATTGTCGTCTCGGCAAAACAAACAATTGACACTCACAGCTGTAAACAAAAAAACCACACAGAATGGCAGCCTTTATAAAACAAAACTTCTCGCTTCGAGAGTTACGAAGACGAGAGAGAATCGTTACTTTTCTTTCCCAGCGCGCTATTGACTTCTCGCACCGACAAAAATGAAATAAAATAGATATCTGAATTGAAATGTCTGAAATACAAAAGAATGTTAAATTTGCGGGCACTGTTCGGTGCGAGTCACGTGATTACACATTGCAGGCTGTCCGGCTGACAGCTGACAAATGATAGTGCTGCGACGAACTGTTGTGATACCTGAGAAAGGTCATGCTTCCTTATATATTGGTAGAAAGTTTCCTCATTGAAAACATATTGTTTTCAAGCAGTAGGTCACGTCAGCCAAAGGTGACCTGTGTTATTTTCCTAGTTTCACCATGTCGTGCGCCTTGTGGCGGTGGCGATGTTTTTAGTTTACTAACTAATTGAAAAGAAAAATATGTGTATGATGTCTGTAGTTGACTTCTGTTACTACTGATGAAATGAGGAAAGAAAAATAATAAATTTGGAAAACGAAAATATATGAAATACAAACAAGTTGTCATTGCCACAACTTTTCACATGAATTACTTTCCTTGACTGAAATATAGACGATTGAAATACTTCCCGAATATACCAATTATATATCTAGCTGCAATGCTACAACCAGTTCTCGCTAAGAAAATAATTTATACAGCAACCCGTAAAACTGTAACTATTTTCTTATGAAATGCTAACCAATGTTGGCGAGATGTCATAATGCCTTGGTATAGTTTAGATAGTGTAATTACATACATTTTTCCTATGTACCAGTTTAAATTATTGTCAATTATTTTTTTAACTTGTTTGCTTTACGTCATTGATTGTGTGAATCAGTGCCCGAGGGTTACTGTCTGCAAACAATATCTATTAATGCAGTAACACTAAAAGTAATGTACTAGATTATCTCATCATGACTGGCCAAAATTTGTGGTAGTAAGACGTTATCTTTTCGATGTAAGTTAGTAGAAATTAATGTGAAAATTGCATAATTGATACTTAAATGATCTCATGGTTTAGAAGGATTGAACACAGGTGTTTCTGAAACGTCAGGAACTTACAGCTTTTGAAAACAAATATATATATAATCATGCTTTTGAAAAATTCTCCTCCAAACAATGCAAGAGTATAAAAAAAAAGTACATGATTATAGTAACACAAATTTTCAAAGGATGTTTTTAACAGAAATAGAGATTTAGCTCTCTACTTCGCAAGTGTTGGTATTTTAGAGATACAGATTTTCGTTCTGAAGGTTTAACAACCTTGATGTCGGCCAAAGGCCAGCCACAGCCAGCTCATGATGGCACTCGCCGCTAAAGGTACACGTGGTGGTGAGCACGTGTTTAAGTACCGTTACAGGCCACTGATTTTCCAGAAATGGAATATAAGTTGTTTCAGTGTAATATGTATTTGTTTCAAGGGTAAATTTGTTTCTAAATTTTATATGTATTTTTGAGGATTTTGTGTGCTATTGTAATTTGAAATTCAAAGTGCACGTGGCGCTGAAAATGAGACAATGGTAGTTAGGTGAGAATGCCTTCAAAAGACAATTCAAAACCAACTCAAAATATACATTTATAATTCTGTATGTAAAACTTTTTAATAATTCTTTTGGTGCCATTTTAATTTGCCATATCAATATTTTACTCAGTATGCACAGCACTTCCTCTTGTGTGAACCCCGTAGGTAGCCATAATCGGTCCACGTGACTCCTGCCACTGGGCAGTCATTCTAGGAGAGCTGGCGAGGTAAGATGCTGTCATGTACGCACTTTATCTTTTGCACTGATGTAGGTTTCCATAGCTCACTTTAGTATACCGGATAACCTTTGCCTTGCATACATTCTACCAGATGCCCCAGCATAATGCTATCTGCTTAACTTAATAATTTACAGCATTTCAGGCTTTTAGGAGATATAAAGGAAATGAGAGAGAGTTATTCCGGAGAGGCCATGAGGCCCGTGCTACTTGTGTATCAGATGCCATCCACCCATGTGTAGGGCTTTTTAATGTAATTTCTGCTTCATTGTGACACGCAATATTAAGGGTAATATTCTTGCATAATTATTTGATGGTCTCTGTATGTAATGTCATCATGTTTTATGGCCACATCGCCCACAATCACATGGTCATGTACCACCAAGTCTGTATCTGCGCAGTCACCGCGTTATGAGGGCTAATTGTCTTTTCATCTTGTGCACCATCAAAAGTATCTCAAGGTTATATGTAATTTTTGCAATAAGGATTCATGTATTTTTCTTGAGTGAATGCTTTTTGTTCCTGACCACGCTGTGAGCTCTTATACTTGTATTTTTCCCACCAACCGGCGTTCCAAGGGCGCTAACTACTGGCAGATATATAATTTTACTAAGTAGATGCAATTCTTTAAGGAAACTCTTGACCACATCTTCAGGTAAATAATGTGTTTTACACTTGTACATGTGGTCCGCTATGAGCCCTATCCAGTGGCATCCGCACCATCTAAGAGTAACTTCTTTTCCATCTCATTAAGTGTTATTTTTGTATTTTGTATGATGCTATTGTTTTGCACTAACCCTATGTGTGTATGACCGTCGCCACAAAGCATGTGGTTCTGGGATGAGTCCCGACAAGTAGGCGTTAGCTGCGGAAGAAAACATTAGTGTTCATTTCATACTCAGTGTCCTGTCTCTTTGCAAACCTGCAGTCCATCTTGCTCTGTAGAGACTGTGTTTTCAAGCACCGCAGAGCATCATCCAGTCAGAGTGCGCGAGTTTAGTTACATGCTTGGGAGAATCACTCACCGGAACTGGCTAGTCATGCTTGAGACATAACATAAATTTTAATTCTTGCACGAGTTGTAATTTGGATAATAAACATGCCTTTTCAGTGTAAAATGTGAATGTCTTTTAGTAGCATCAGTTACCCAACCCAGTTAAAGTGTTTGAATTACAGTGTCAAGTGTCAATGTTGTTTAGTAAGCATGCACAGGTGAGACAAACACACAGAACCCACAGCATCCCTGAGATCCCTGAGTCTCGAAGTGCGGTGCATAGAACCATCACTGACGCCCATCAACCACAGGTAAATTGTGTCTCGTAATCGTCTCCGTGTCTCACCCGATGCCCTCAATTGGCTTTCCCACTTGGGGTCAGTGTGTTCATCCGCGTTGGGACAACCGCGTCATCTGCGACAAAATAGTGACCACCCCAGAGCAACTGCGAAAAGACATCAAGCCAACCGTACCGACACCCGCGTCAACCGTGAACGCGAGATATTGGGACATGCCGATCGGTCGATGTGCGCACTGCGGAAAACTAAAACAAATTTATTTACTGGACTACACCTCTGGGAACATGCTTTATGTCAGTGCGTGTCCGACACCATGTTATCGCCATCAGAGCAACGCCTGTGTGTGCGCACCAGATGTGACAGAGCGAGTAAGCAGTGGGAGCAGTGGGCAAAATGCCAACAGTGCTGACAGACTGTACATCTGAGATGCATAGGGCCGTAAGAATACGCGAGCTGCTGTGACGGAATATTTAATTGTGCTGAGTGTCAAACCATAATAAACATACACTAGCACCTATTGTAATGACGTATACGCCACAAGGCTTGACTGGTCCAGACCGAACTGTTTTGTTGCCTACTTTTGCTGGTCACGACTTTGAGGACCCAAGTTCGTTTTCGGCAGTATGTGAGGAGAAATTGCACAGACATAGGGTACACCAAGAGGGCTGGACAGAGGTAACAGCCAACTGCCTCAAAGGCGCAGTGTCCGTGTGGTGGAATCTCATACACAAGTATCGAGTCACTTAGGAAGAGTTTTGCGAAAGACTGTTAGGTCGATTTCATATAGATGGTGACGTAATAATGGTGACATAATACAGGCCCAAGCCCCGCTGTACCACAAGCTGCAACGTGAGCGTGATCCTGGGACTGCCGTGGCTAATTGAAAATCAAGCGGTCATCAAGCCACACTTTGACCGCTACCACGTGGGGACACATGGAAGGTGGACGCTGTACGCCATGGGAGCAACACCGCCGACCACAACCACCACCGTGTAGCTGGAACAGTTAACCCACAAGGTACTAAAGCAGTATCAGGGGATGCTGCAACACCTGCTGGACCAGTACACCAAGGTGTTTCACCACACTGAGGGGAAGCTCTGATGCACAGTCGTCACGAAGCATGCCATCGTCACCATGCACGAGGACCCGCTCTACACAAAACCGAGGGACCCAGGTATCTACTTTCGGAATGTGATAAACCGGCAGGTATGTGAAATGTTGATTGATAATGTAATTGAACCAACACAAAGTCTATAATTCAGGAATTATGCAATGCCCTAAGAAAGATGGCAAGTGAAGGTTTTGCGTAGATTTTCGTCCATTCAATATAATCACAATGAACATGCCCCTACCTGTTATCAATATTAAAGACACCCTGTCAACATTAGGACCCACTACAGTGTTTACATTTCTGGACTTGAAGTCAGGATATTGGCAAGTTCCCATCCGTCCCCAAGACCGTAAAAAGACCACTCTTGCTACCCCTGATGAGAGGAGGTTCCAGTTTGTTTACATGCCATTTGGGTTAAAGTGCGCTCCTGCGACCTTTCAGATCTTATGGTAAACGTTTTGGACGGTATATTTATATTGGAGACTTTGTGATGGCATATCTCGACGAAGTGTTAGTGTTGTCTAGTAATTGGGAAGAACACTTACACCATCTAAACCTTGTGTTTGTAAGACTGGAACGTATCATGTTGAAAGTGTAAAGTAGGAATGAGTAAGATAGAGTTCTTAGGACATTATGTCGGACACGAACCAGAAGCACAACACTTGCAACATATACAGTATAAACCAGCCCCCAGGTCACGTAAACAGTTGAGAAATTTTTTTTGGATTTAATATGGTTGCGGGAATTTATTCCAAACTTCTCTGTTATTATCACACCCCTCACTGAAAATTTGTATGGACCCCACAAGCAGAGCAGGCTTTCCAAAATGTCGAAACCACCTTTCAAGACTGTGAACTGTTAGATTCAACTCATATCTTCCAGTTACCGTGCCAACAGATACTTGAAGCGGTACTCTACCAAGCTGACAACCAAGGCCGTAAACATGTCATCAATTACCATAGTGCAAAGTTTGACAATACATAACGTAAATTCCATGTTAATGAGCAGGAGTGCTTGGCGATTGTGCACACACTACACAAATACCTCTCATACTTGCAAGGCCCCACAAGATAACCGCTGTATAGTTTGGCTGGAGGGCATGCACAATGGTAGGAGTAAACTCACCCGCTGGGCTCTGTTGCTGCAAGAGTTTGACTTTCAAGTAGAGCATGTGGCCGGAGAAGCGAACGAGCTGGCAGATGTGTTGTCAAGAAACCCATGTCCGCAGAAACTGTAACAGACGACACCAAGTGGGGGGAGGCACTTCCCCTCTGCCGAGCCATGCCGATAACTGAATTGGAGCCGCTCATCCTCTTCTCCAGAACATTGTTGCCAACTGTTACAGTGAGCTTGTGTCTTTGAATATCCGCAGTGTTTTGCAAAAAGTGTGTGTGTCCCAGGAAAATTGCCCAGATGGTGCACAGAGTCACCAACATGCACAGAATAATTTTCAGAGCATTGGCGAGTTGTAATCAGAGAAATACAAGTTCGTCCACCAGGAAATTGCAGGAAATGGAGGATGTATATACCCAAGGAAACATGGGAGTTAGTCTTGAAATACAGTCACGATAGTTTGGAACACTGACACTCGGGTTCAAAGCAGACCTGACGTAATGTGCAAAAACACTTCCATTGGCCAGATGTACAGAGAGACGTGCATCAGTATGTACAAGCTTGTATCGCGTATAACACTAGGAAGCTGCGGAGAACAGACGGCGATGCTCCACAACGACCTTGCCAATCCACCGAGCCGTTCAAAACAATTGCTCTCGACATCATGTGCCCTTACCCCCACACACAAAAGTGGAAAGCGGTTCCTGGTAGTCGTGACCGATTTGTTTATAAGGTGGACGGAAGCATTCCCAGTTAGTAATGTCAGAGCACATACCATTGCACACGTCATGCAGAGTGAGTTTTTCCCAGGGTGGCGATACCCAGAGTACTTACTTACTCATAACAGCACACAGTTTGTAGGGGAAAAAATGGTGAGAATATTGCACCATCCCAGCCTATCATCCGAGGGCGAATCCAACTGAACGTCGTAATCAGGACGTGAAGGTGCAGTTACGTGTAAGGTTAGGGGAGGATCACATGCGATGGGCAGAACTCATTCCTGAAGTCATGATTTGCATACACAACAGGGTAAAGGCTGCTACCGGGAAAACACCCGCAGAAATGGTGCAAGGCCGCGAACTACACACACCGGGATAACCCCGCGGAAACCCACCAATATTGCCACCTACCAACAACAAATCCATGAACAGGCACGCACCAATCAGGAAATATACTGTCCCACATGGGTACCAGCATGTAAGAAACAACCGCCAGAACTACTACCTGGGATCTAAGTTTACATGAGAGAAAATCCACTGTCAGTTGGAACTAAAAATCATTGTGCAGGACTGGCACCTCGATGGACTGGGCCAGTACAGGTTCTTGAAAATCTAGGGCATTCTACTTTTCTTGTGAAGCTGGAACAGAGACGTGTAGGCAAGAGACACTGCGATGATCTGCGTATCGCCCACACACCTCTAGGGGAGAAAGTAAGAGAAATCCGGGAGGCCGAACACACTATGGAGCGTGACGCAGCACAGCTGAAATGTTACCCTGCGACGAGAGTAATACAAGTGTCAATATAAACAATAACAACAGTTCAGTAGCTCCGTACCAGCCTAGCTTGAATGATAGCCATCTTGATGCCACATCATTTAGGGGTTTTACACCTCCGGAACACTCCACGCCTTATAGGGGGAATAACAACAGTGAAAATGTCATTGCCGGTGTAATCAGTGAAAGTAGCACACCTTTTAGAGGTTTTCCTGCACCGGTAGGGCAGAGTATTGTAGAGCAGGATAGCTTTATGGGGTTTGAGATAAGAGTAGGCGTGTGCGCCGACAAATGCAGAGTGCGACCTAAACACAACACCTTACATTAGGAAGAAACGAGGTAGTGAGCCACCACATAGCCCCATTCACGTAGTTCCAGCCGACACCCCACCCCCTACAAGCGGTGCACAGTACAAGTGCCTTCAAGACCATGTCCTGCCTGTCCCCGACCGGTGGTCCCAGTTCGGACCAGGGCAGGGCAAAGAGGAGCAGAGGTGAGTTGTCCACACCGTCATGGTCTTTGAGGGAGGGGTCTTTTGATGCCGGCCGAGGACCAGCCACATCAAGCCCATGACGGTGCTCGCAGCTAAAGGTACACGTGATGGTGAGCACATGTTTAAGTACTGTTACAAGCCATTGACTTTTCAAATAATTGAATATAAGTTGTTTCAGTGTAATATGATTTTTCCAAGGGTAAAATAGTTTGTAAAATGTTGTATTTTTGAGGGCTTTGTGTGCAATTGCAATTTGAAATTAAAAGTGTGCACTGCGCTGAAAAAGAGAGAATGATATTCAGGCAAGAACATCTTCAAAAGACAATTCAAATTCAACACAAAATTATTGACAGTTCTGTATGTAAAACTGTTTAGAAATTCTTTTGGTGTCATTTCAGTTTGCCATGTCAATATTTTACTCAGCGTGCATAGCACTTCCGCTTGTGTGAACCCCGTAGGCAGCCATGATCGGTCCACGTAAACACTGCCTCTGGGCAGTCGTCCTAGGAGAGTTGACGAGGTAAGATACTGTCACATAAGCACTTTATCTTTTGACTGATGTAGATTTCTGTAGCTCACTTTAGTATACCGGATAACATTTACCTTGCGTACGTTTTGCCAGATGCCGCAACATAATGCTATCTGCTTAACTTAATAATTTACAGCCTTTCAGGCTCTTTGGAGATATAAACGAGATGACAGAGAGTTGTACCGGAGAGTCCATAATGCCCGCGCTACTTGTGCATCAGATGCCATCCGCCTGTGTGTAGGGCTTTTTAATGTAAATTCTGCTTCATTGTGATCCGCAATATTAAAGGTAATATTCTTGTATAATTATTTGAGGGTCTCTGTATGTAATGTCATCATGTTTTATGGCCACATTGCCTACAATCACATGGTCATGTACCACCAAGTCTGTATCTGCTCAGTCACCGCATTATTTTCTTTTCATCTTGTGCGTCATCAATTATCTCAGGGTTATGTGTAATTTTTGCAATAAGGGTTCACGTATTTTTCTTGTTTGAATGTATTTTGTTCCTGACCACACGGTGAGCTCATGTACTTGAATTTTTCCCGCCAACTAGCATTCCAAGGGTGTGCGCCTGCTAATTACCGGCAGAAATTTTACAAGGCAGATGCAATTCTTTAAGGGAACTCTTGACCGTATTTTCGGGTAAATTATGTGTTTTACACCTGCACATGTGGTCCGCTATGAGCCCGATCCAGTGCCATCCGCACCATCTAAGAGTAACTTCACACGTTTTGTGTGTTTATTTTCCATGTCATGACGTGCCCCATCTTCATCAAGTGTTATTTTTGCTGACACTATTATTTTGCACTGGCCCTCTATGTGGATGACCATTGCCACACAGCACGTGGTTCAGGGACGAGTCCCGATGAGTAGACTTTAGCTGCGGAAGAATGCGTTAGTGTTCATTTCATACTCTGTGTCCTCTCTCTGGACAAACCTGCAGTCCGTCCTAGCGGCTGTAGGCTCCTTGCTCTGTAGAGGCTGTTTTATAAAGTACCGCCGAGCATGATCCAGTCGAAGTGCGCGAGTTTAGTTACGTGCATGGGGGAATCTCCACCGAAACTGGTTAGTCACACTTGTGACGTAACATAAATTTTCATTCTGGCAGGAGTTGTAAGTTGGATAGTAAACATGTTCTCTCAGTGTAAAATGTGAATGTCTTTTAGTAGCTTCAGTTACCCAGCCCAGTTAAAGTGTTTGTATTACAGTGTCAAGTGTAAAAGTTGTTTAGTAAGTACGCACGGGTGAGTTGAACACACAGAACCCACAGCATCCCTGGTAGCCCTGAGTCTCGAAGTGCGGTGCGTAGGAATCACCACTGGCGCCCATCAACCACAGATAAAGTGTCTTGTAATCGTCTCAGTTTCTCACCCAATGGTGTCAACCTGTTTAGGCAAAACTTTGAATGTAATATTAATGTGTGCGAATCACAAAATGGTTCTGGAGTGTCTACGTTAGCCAATATTCATTCTCGTTCAATAAATTTTGCTTTAGTTCTTTAAGCTGCCGCACTTCTGTGCTGTCTGCCCTTCAACAGCGGCCACCATCTAGCTGCCACAGTCCAGCTGATGTCATATTCTGACCTGCGGAGTAGGGAACGTGTTTGTGTGAACGGAAGAGCTCACCTTGTCTTTCTTCCCACAACGGTGCGTTGTAGAGTTTCAAAATACTATAAAGTGCTTTGCCAAAACTGAAGGTGGAATATGTTGCTTTCAGTACAAATGTTGACTTGTGGGGTTCTTGAAAACTAGAGACAAACTGGATTAAAATTACATACACACAGTTGGGAAAAAATTTACTGTAGTTGAAATGGTAGCAGTTATACTTGTACATACTGTGGCTTAAGCTCATTTGCTATTAAGTAACTTCAAAATGCTACGCACTGCTTCCTTTGCTTGTTTTCAGGCTGTCTTTTCCCTCTGGCCATTCATCTTTCTCGGCTTTCACCATGGTGTACTTTGCAGTAAGTTTTGACTGAAGATATTTCTGTGTTAGAACTTTTTGTAAGTTTGAACTGTTGTGAAGTTTATCTGTGGGGGTGGTTATGCACGTATATTTAGATTTAGCATTCCTCTTATTCCCCCTCCATTAGAAGATTCTGTTTTAAATTTTGCCATGGATTTTAGTTTGATGCGATAATTTGTAGATTTTCGTAGGTTGTTAATGTTTGGTTCTTGTAATTCAAATCTTATATCTCTACTCCAGTGGCGAAACATCTCGAACTTAGGAGGGGGCACACTTTTATGTGCCTCCCTCATAAGACTTTCTGCTTCTCTTACAAATTTGGTTTGGGTGCAGTCAAAACATACATTTCATACTGCGTAAAAGAGAGAGAAAATTGTATAACCTAGAAGTGAAGATGTAAGTAAGTACTGTGTCAGAAATACTTAATAAAAATTCGTTAACATGTTTTATACAATATATCAACAGTTTTCATGACCCTTTACTTACTTTTTGGCTGTTTTCTAAATGTAAGGAGGGACAATTTACACCCTGCACTTCTCTAGTTGTTACGCCACTGCTATGCACAGCCGTAGAGAGTGTTTTATATGTGTATATATATGTTTGTGTGTGTGTGTGTATATATATATATATATATATATGTTTGTGTGTGTGTGTATATATACAGTAGTATTTTTTTCTCATGTGCCTTGGCTATGAGTATTTTAGCTTACATTTGAAACTGTTGTAAATTTTTATGTAACATTAACATTTTCCACAGTTTTCCTAAACATTTTTTTTTAAGTACGAGTTATGAAACGTGCAGCACAGAATGTTTCAAACTCTTGAAAGTAAAATTTTTTTCCATGCCAAATTGACAGTGTAGACAGAGCTATTCCTCTCGGGGTAGTGCTTGCTGGCTCAGAGCTTCACACGCAGGAATCAGCATTACAATTTAAACAACAGTGCCACAGATAGGTGTTCTCACCGTAGAAAATTAAGGTGCTCGTAAAGCCGTGGGCATCAGTTTGCTGTAGTGTAAATTCAAATAATGTTTTCAAGCTGTGTTCATCCTGGTCACAGATAATACTGTTCGTTGGGAATATGTGGTAGTTAAATACAGTATTTATTCTTAAGAATTCAAATTGGCATGTGATTATTGTACTGTATTCCTGATTATCAACTTCACTTCTGCCTTGGCAAAAGAAATGCTAAAATTTGAGGTGTAGATTAACTCAAAAGTAATGTAACAAAGTTGGATGCTATCTCCACCATATAATATTAAAGTAGCATGTTAAACATCTAGGTAGCAGTGTTTTTAGTTCACTGCTGAGTTTTTTGTGTCTGTTGTGGTTGCAAAAATGGCATTTTCGAAACATTGAAAACATTTATATTGTATTATTCAAGCATGCACTTGTGCTTGTTATGATGTTTATAATTACATGGTAAAATTAAAAGTGGAGAACTATTAGACAACTGAAATTTTTTTAGGTTATCTTTAGAATTCAATTTAAAGAAATCACCCAATATTTAAATGTTTAATTTTATGTATTTTAACTTTTTTATTTTTCTTTGTGTGTTAAATTTTTTGTTTGCATTATCTATAAGTAGTAAAAAAATTATTACAATTCAAATTATTTTATAAGGGAGACCAACTACTAAACCTTGGAAATTCAAAATTAATTTAAAATTTGTGTATGTATTGCTTTTGCTCTCTTGTTATTGATTTTCATAGCTTACTGTGAGAGTAGTGTTTGCAGCTGTGTATCTGACATCACTCTTCATAAGTAAACTTTTGATACTTAACATGTTCTCTGCTAAGCAAACCAAGTTGCCAACGTACCATCTTCCTTGTGATTCACTTGTAATCATTGCTCAAATATTACCCAATGCTGTAACTGGCACATCGTCACATCAGATGCATTGTTTACAACTATTTTCAGCTCAGTAAAGGTGTCAGCACACTTAGGCAAAGCACATAGTGGCAAAGCGTGGCACAGAACCTAGTCACTTGGTGGGGGGGGGGGGGGGGGGGGGGTCACACACTTGGGTGAAGTGCAGCGCTGCAAAGAGATGAGATGCATCAAAAGGGATAAAGCTAAGCTTCTCCACTCTACTAACCCATCATGGTTGGTAGAGTGGTCCACACTTCGTCATTACAGTTCTGACACAAACTGTCACTCTGCAATCAAAATTCTCAAATCAGATATCTGTATCCATACAATGTTTTTCATTCACTGCTTTCCCCATAGAACACTACAACATTAACACAAATATAGCCACAAAATAATTTTTGCTGTTTACATAATGTTTTGGATTGTGAATTCACAGTTTTTCAACTTGACTAATCAATTTACACTATTTGTTAGTTATGATTATTCATACTGATTTTAATTTATTGGAGTACAAATTTAATCACTGATACTAATGAATGTGGAAAAGTAGTTGGACGATGGGGTCTGTCACATGCCTGGTCTCAATGCCATGCAAGCCAAGGGCACCCAAAACAGAGGCTAGAGTTAATGGAGACTTTTCTGATATTCTCCTTGCTGTGCTTACTCTTGCACACTTGCATGACGCAAAGTGACTTCTGCAGCCTGCTTGCCCTCCAGACTTCTTTCTTGCCCACGTGTGCTACACTTTGCCTTACTTTGGCTAAGTGTGCAGGCTCCCATTCTATAGCATAAAACTTTTTTGGGTAGAAAAATTTTTCCTGTTCGCCATGATGTGCTTCACATAAATGTTCAGGCACCTTGAAATTCTTCCATCTACTCAACATAATGGCTGCCACTTCTGTGCCCATTCACTTCTGATTTCTTATGTCTCTTCTGCACTTCTTGTGTTACAGTTGCTTTCTTGTAGTGCTTAATGCCTCGTTCCAGCACAACTCAAGCCTTTTTTTTTTATTAACCCTCTAATTTCATTACATATAATAAATATGAATATTTAGGATTTTCTTTAAACACAAAATAAAATTGCTCTATACATGTTTAAACTTTTCTGAAGTATTTGTTTTACCAGTCCAATATTCGATTAAAATCCACAATGTGATTTGTGTTAATACTAAATAAATTTCATTTATTTAGCTTGTGCTTGCATTGTATACTCTGTTGTTGCTGAATTGCTTATAATACTCCATAAAGCTGAATGTTATTTGCAAGGGCTTATTTTTAAAGAAGTGTAGTACACATAGAACTACAAGATAACTAAATAATTTTTTGCCATTTTTAGATTGTCAGAAACCAAAATGTGTACAGTAAATGTTGCATACTGTTAGTCCTCAAAGTAATTCCCATCTATATCCAACAAGCCTTCAGCTACACAATGCCCTGGCAGTAGAAATCAGGGGTCTGGGATGCAAAGAAATCCACGAGTGCCTGCTGCAAGACTGCTTCACTTGAAGGATTTTCCGTGAAAGTGGTTATCTCAGGAATGGAAGAGTGATAATATGTTGGTGCTAGGTCCAGGGAATACAATGGTTGACACAGTGTCACTCAGTGAAGTCACTGTATCATATCTCTGGCCACCCTCACCACATGCAGCCTGACATCGTCATGAAGGAACAGTACACCCATGCGATTAACCAGTCGTTGCTCCTGCTTCAACTGCTGCAAGTACAGGTCTGCAGTGATTGTTGGACCCGTTAGTTGCATCTCATAGTGCACCACTTGGTATGGGTGTTAAAAATGGACTTGCAGTGTAAGACTCAGGATCCCATGATGACAACCAATGTTTGGTGTACATGGGAGTGTTGTACAAGACCTACTTTTCATCACTGGTGAGCACTCTATCGAATATATGTGCATTGCAGTGCAGAGAAAGCAAAAAGAAACAGGACCTGTCACTCATTGCTCAACTTAGAACACCTTCCCTATACAGTGCAGGTGAAGTCTGATTGGAAACATTCGGTAAGCTCACTACATGTTAGAATGCTGTCCTCCTGTATGGCTGCCTTCAGGGTTTTGTCATCCAAAAACCTGTGAATGCCCACTTTGGGTTTCACCACAAAAGGACAGATCTCACGAGCTGAACTTCTGGAATCAGTTCCTGGTGGTACATTCCTTCACAACATTATCCCGAAAGGCTTGAGGTATTCAGTGACTTGATTCAGCTGTGGACAAGCCACCTTAAAGTCGTAAAAACCCTGAATGGGCTCCTTTGACACCTCCATATCTCTTCACCAGTGCTTGAACTATGACTGTTGTGTGTGTGCAACATGCCTGTATTAGTCAAGGTTAACGTCCCCACTCCCTACCTGACTGCTTTTCTGGAATGTGATGCACATATTTACATATAATTTGTTACTTCTTCCGTTGCTACATTAAATATGCAAGAACTTATTTATATGGTTACCTTATATTCACATGCAAAGTTATAAAGTTATAATCTGCATAATCAGCATGTTCAGACTACAGTATTATAGGCTGATCATGATAAACTAAGCACTTTTGAAAGCCCTGCACAAGATCTACTTACGTGCACATTGTGTATTCTTCCACCATACCTAAAATTAACATTGCCATTGGCATGATTACTTAATTCAGTTGTCTGTCGAAAAAAACTGTGAATTGTTAGAAAAGTAAATATTTTACCAATGCATGCCAGCATGCTACGCGGTAAGAATGCACACTCAGGGACAGAATATATAAGTGGCAAACCAGAAAATATGCATCGCACTAATAAAGCCCACAAGCCTGGGTAGCCGATTACATCATTGTAAATTACGTTCGTAATTACAATACCCATTGCCCACCCAGATTTATGCATGCAAAAGGCACCCCCGCGATTTGGATAAATATTGTTAAGAATTCTACTACTCTTGGCCAGCTCTGGAAGAAGTTTCTACAATCTCGAGAGATGGCAGCAACCCCGTGACCTTGTGACGTCACGACCAGGATTCTGCAGCTCACTACCCACTCGCCTGCACCCAGCTTGCAGAAGACTCGACCCAGAGCTATTCTATCTCTTACTGCCAACCTTACCTTCTTGACCCACACCTTAACCTGCATCAAGAAGCTCTCTCTCTCTACCTGCACATCATCAGGGACCTGCACATGAGTCAGTCAACAGCTACAGGTATACCCAACCTTAACCCGGTGAATCCTACCTAGGTCAACTTCCTATGACTCCCCAGTAGCGAGCCGTTGCGTTGTGTGTTAACTACCTGTTTAGCTTCCCCCTCTTAATTTATATACCAGCTGTAAATTGCATTGCTCAAGATATTGTTGTTAGCCACTTCAAAGTTGCAGAGCTGTAGTTTTCTACCTCAGGCCCGCCTTTGCCTGACCCCCGTTTTGCTTTGTGTAAAATCACATATAATTATTTAAATTGTTTGTTAAACAATTTAATTTTATCTTATTATATTGTGTATTTTTGTAGTAGTAATTACCATTGCGTTCCCCAGGGAACGAAACCCCACAATAAACAACTACGTAACTTTATATATCTGTGTACCATTACTGTAGTAGTGGATCCCTGCTGCCTCAGTAGAACCTGATCTAACACCACGAGCCCTTTCCCCTCTTATTCCCCTAGACAGCTCTTCTCCCCTTAATCACCTACTTGGTGGTAATTGGCCAGGGTATCCCACTACGGATTATGAGATCCAGGAGCAATTGCTGAACCAGGAAAACCTGGCTAGCCAATCCGAGAAAACCGTTAGCAATGTCAGACTGAAATCCGGACTGCGAATCCGAGTCTCACATCTCGCGGGCACAATCTTACCAGAATTTTGTACCATCAAGCTAGCAACAGGGAAATTAATCCGGGTTCGACTCCTGGCGCAACCCGACTCCCGTGTCCGTATAGCAAACCCCTCTGATGATTACGTCCCAGCACGTAAACCAACCCACCCAGCTAAAGTCTCATCTGCCAGTAAGCCACCTGTATTTGACTAACTCTAGGTTTTGACTCCCCTCCGGCCCATTGCAAACCTGCCCTCAAGCGACGGAATGCTCTAGTAAAATCCCTAATGCCTCAGAAGCCTAATGGAAGGTATAGTAGTCATCATGGTTGGCTAAGTTGGGCTTGGCAGGGCGGCCAACGTACAGAACTACCTTCTGAGATAGTCCACCCCTTTAGAACACACGTCAGTAGGGAACGTTGCACCCTAGCAGACGCTACCGTCAGTTCCACATCTGAGGACGGACCTGAGCTAGCAAGCCATGACCCATTTCCCCATTTATTCCCGTGGACGGTACCACGTCATTAGATCACCTACTCGATGGCCAGTGGCTGGGATACCCAACGGTGGAATATGAGGAGAAGGTGAAGTTGCTAGCTCGGGAAAATGAGGCTACTCTCCATGGCAACCCTACTAGGAAACACTTAAAACCACGAGCAATGTCAAATTACAGTCTGGACGATTGATTAGAGTAACCCATCCAGAGGGCACAGTACTCCCTAAATTTTGCTCCATTAAACTTTCATTGAGTAAAATTGTTTGGGTTCGACTCTCAGCCCAGCCAGACAACCGACCCCATGCAACCCCCTCATCTACAGATTTCGTCCTGTCACGTCAACCAACTTGTCCTGCTAAGATCTCATCTGCCAGACCCCGCACCCCCACCTCCACATCAGACTAATCCTCATCACATTCCATTCTCCAGGGATCGCTGGCATCCCGTATATTGGCGACCCTGACAGTGAGAAGAATCAAGCTCCCTGGAGACTAATCCTCATTACATTCCATTCTCCAGGGATCGCTGGCATCCTGCATATTGGTGACCCTGACAGTGAGGAGAATCAAGCTCCCTGGACGGGCAGCCACTTCCGTCCGCCTCACTCTGGGGTTTGACTCCCCTCCAACCCATAGTAAACCTGCCCCCAAGCGGCCAAATCCTGTATCTAAATCCCCTCATGCCTCATCAGCTCAGTAAGACAGGTAATAATCACAGTGGTAGGTTGATCTAGGCTTGGTAGGACAGTCAATGTCACCGCACTACCATCTAAGGTAGTCACACCCCATAGAGCACGCGTCATTACAAATTTGCTAATACTTAACACTTAAATGCAGAAAAAACTGAAAGCAATAGAAACCATTCCAATATTCACAAATTTTGCCTCACAATTTAAATTCAGCTTTAAGCCATAGAACTAATTTCACCCTGTTGTTACCATCGTTAATGAGGGCATGTTAGTTTGTGTGCCCATTAAAATATATACAGGTAGGGGTAGTGAAATTCTTTTAAAGCTGATTTCAAAAGTGCTCAGCTAACCATGAAAAGTATATAGGGGATATGCTCTCTAGAAGCTATGCTCCATCTTTGTTGGTACTTTATGGTAGTATTCTTGTAACTAATTTTCAACATGAATGTTGCTCACACATAATGAAAGCTGTCTTGGAAACTGTAATTTGTTTAACTGTATTGTAGCAACTGCTGCAAAAATTTTTAAACTGTTGACAGGTGTGTTCGAGTTAAATGGGGTTTGTGGATTGAACATGGGTGTTTGCATCTCTACTATTTTTTCCAAAGTTATTGGTTTTCTGAAGATTGAAATGTCCCTTGCTTGGTAACATCTGGGTTCTGGCAGGACCCCGTCCTGCATCACCATGGCTGCTTTAGTACTTGCTTCACTGCTTCCCTTCATTTATTGTTTAAATTTATTTAACGGCTTCCAGATATAAAACTGAAGACAACCAGCAGGAAATACATACTACAATGAAATGCTGTACTTGGGTGCAAATGGATATTGTACCAGACAGGTCACCGTAGGAGGGTTTGTTGGGTGCGTGTGATCCTCCCTTGTACCTCTCGTCACATTCTCGCCTCGGTCTTGTCAAGCATGCTTCACCCCAGTCACAGTCCTCAGGCAGGACAACCGGCTGGACGTGGTACCTGTTCGTACTACTGATGCCAATGATATATGCATGCAATATTGCACCTGTATCACTTCAATAGGTGCAGTTTGTTCTGTAAAGTTTTTGTTATAGTCCTTTCTTAATTAGTGAATACACAGATCGAATAGTAATTTGGTAGTCGTGACACATACCATTGGAGTTTGGAACTGTTACTGTGATGTGAGGTATCTGTGGTATGTGTAGATGGGTGAGCAGGGAGTGCTATGGGGATTTAGTGTAATAATGGTAGCTTGAGTGAAACCTGGAGGAGCAGTGTTGCTCTGTGTTACAGATGTACCTGCAGGCTCGCATGACATGGCAAGGCTCCAAGCTGTTGCGGCACTTCCTGCAGTACATATGTCTACTCTTGGCCATAGGGACGGCCGTGTCACGTGTATCCGACTACAAGCACCATTGGAGTGATGTGCTGGCAGGCTTTCTCAATGGGACCCTTTCCGCTATCATCACTGTGAGTTGTTCTTTTCCATCATGACCACATTCCTTTCTCACTTCGCTTCCTGCCACCTGCATGTAAATTACTCTTGAGTGAATGCAAAATATGTGGCATAAATTTTAATTCTATAAATAATTATACTAAGATTTGTGGGGAGACTGTCAACCTGCAGCCTTGCAGCAAGTGTAGTAAGTGATGTGGGTCATTGGAGTCTGACATACATTTGCTGTTTCAGTTCATCCCATAGGTGTTCAGTGGAATTGAGGTTGGGGCTCTGGGCTGGCTAGTCCATTTTCATAACTCTATTGTCCACAAACCACTCACAGACAGTGCTTTATGGAAGGGCACACTGTCATGCTGAAACATACAGTTATCATTTCTGAACTGGTCTTCTACCATAGAGAACACGCAGCTGGTTGAAGTGTGCTTATAGCCTTCTACCTAATATACCTTGTATTACGAGAGGACTAAGTCCCTTCCATGAAAAGCACCCCTGAACTGTCACCCCCATCTCTGCTGAATTTCACAGTGAGCACTGTACAGGTCAGCATGTAACATTCATGTGGAATTTGTTACATCCAAACCCTTCCATCGGACTACCACATGGTACAGTGTGATTCATCACTCCAAATCACACATCTCCAGTCTACATTCCAGTGTTGGCGCATCATATGACATGCAATGTTCCCGTACCACCTTCTTCAATGCTCTACAGTCCCTGTTGGACAACACACATGGTCCATCCAACCGTGGTTTTGTTTTGGTTGTACCTTCCTGTTTCCATTTCTCATTTACCTAAATTGGACATTTTAATAAGGGTGAAAATGACCCTGATGGATTGCTTACTGATGTAGCAGCCAATAACTACACCATGTTCAAAGTCACTGATTTTCCTTGCTCCATCCATTCTGCTAGTATTGCGTAGCAGTGACGAACATCAAGCCCTCTACCTCCTTTTATAGCAGCAGCAGTAGTCGTGCCATCAAGAGGCAAGTTTACATTTTGATGCATGCCACACTGTTGCGCAGCACGACTGCATATTCTACGGGCCGACTTTGCCTCATCAGCGAGCGCTGAAAAGCATGGGACAAGTCCAAAGTGGTAGGCATAATTCCAAGTGGCTACAGGGTTGATTCCACGCGCTGGACAACTACAGATACGTACGTAAGTAGCACGATTAATTATAAGATTGTACTGCCCGCCCAGGCTCCAGCATGTGGTCGCCACTCCTTCAACCTAAAATTGTTATACCTGACAAGCCACGGACCAGCCAACTCCAATAAGAAAGTTAACGAAGTCACCACATGATCGCAACATCCCTGCCGCCCAGTGACGTCACAGCCGCTGAGCCTCGGGCAGAGGAGGTAAACCTATCGTCAGCCTCCACCTGAGGCAATAAAAAATGTGCAGTGCCGCCCGCTACCAAAGATAACCAGTCCCTGTGTCAAGATACTTACAACCCCCATACCCCTGGGAGAGCCTCCAAGATGAACTTTGGGCTATATAAGGAACCTTCGAAACTCTCTTGCCAGAGTTCGTCTGCCTGCCGACTGCAATGGTCAGTGGGCTCTCCTGGGTCTGAAAAGACCCCTACCTCACCCAGCCTACAGCTTGCGAAAGGTCACTCCACCACCAGGTACCAACTCTGGCAGCAAGTGCTTCAGAGGTAACCAGACGTCTGCACCCTGCACCCCCTACCCCAGTCATCCTTGAGTCTGCGGTAGCACGCTGTCGCGACGTCCTAACTCACCCTTCAGTCAAAATACAGCGCTGTAAAAGTGATAGAATTTTGGAAAATTTAAATAACCAGGTTTGCCTTCACCTGGCGTCGAACGAAGTAAATTATAAACTTCATTAGTTTATTAAAGAACCGGATTCCCCAGGGTTTTCACAAAAGCGAAATAAACGCTACATAAAATATTTAACATTGTGGACTTTGTCAATTTATCTTTGACCTGTTAATTTTTACGCGAGAATCACTATAAATATTTTGGCTTACCATAAAGTTCTCTCTGTGGACCAAGTGTGAGTGGGTCGAACTCCTCAGTATCACTGGGTCTGAAAACAGATACTCTCCGATTGTTCTCATGGGTAGGGCCTCTGAGTGACTGAGAAGTCATTCCCTGAGGACTATCAATTGACGGCTAGGGGAGGCATAAATTGTTGACAGAGAGAGAGTCTAGTGTATTGTAATTTTGTTGAATTGTGTTAGAATTTATCCGAATGATGAAGAAGAGAGGTGTTCACCCCAGCCGACTACATCGCCAGGCCCTCTACAGAGAATTATCTAGCTTTAACAATCCTCAGTTAATCACCACATTCCGAATAATTTGCCCCCATCGCCCGTGCCGGAGGTTACTGCACCAGGACCACGCCCAATCTCACTCCTCGTAGCTTGCGAACACGAGTCCGAACTCGATTCCGGGCTGGGTATCTGCTGGCCATGGCCTAGTTACGAATTCGTTAGTTATTACTACCTGCTGAAGCCCTCACCTGTATCAAAACCAACTACTCCACCCTCTGCTATTAATCGTCCACCAGTAACTACGTGTACCATCCGCACTGCCACCGGGAAGGTAGTTAAAATCACTATTCCACCCCCAACTGTGCCGAAATGCCGGATAGCTCCCCTACCCCACATGTACATCTCACTGCACAATCCCACGAGACATTCTCCTCTTGGGCGCTTACATTGCAAATGGGATACTGAGTAGGAAGCATCCGAAGGAGGATTAGCTCATTACATTTCATGTACGCCGACATCCTCATCTTTCACAAGTCATCATTTCATTTATTTTGGACAACTGGCATCCCTGATTTTGGCAGCCTTCATGGTGAGCAAGACTGTGCTCCCTAGGAGGGCGACATTAACAGTCACACTCACCCTGGGGTTTGGTTCTGCTCTGACTTCTCATCACCCTTCTCTTAGGCAGTACCCCAGCAAGGACCCCGACGTGGACCAAACCCCGACCTGCCAGGGTAAACACCCACCAAACTTTAATTCACCACCGAAGGGTTCCTTACGTCCAACCAGAGGGAAATCAGCACGTGTTTTAAATTAAACTCTAGAGTAACCCTATTTCTTTCCTCCTTTCTCCCCCCTCCCTTCCACCACAGGTAGGAAAGGGGCGAATATGAGGTTGACTCGCCAGCACAGCAAGTGTGAGAAAGAGAGAAGGGGGGCCAAAGAATAGAGTGCCGCAGGAATGCACCTGCCCCTAGCTAGAAGAAGTGCATTAGTTTACAGAGGTTTATCCATATACTTTTGATCAGTTTGTGTACCTGTGCATGTGTAGAAACTTTCTAGCCCTGGTAAGACAAAAGTTCTTAGCTTAAATCACCTCTATTGTCCAAGCTATGGAGGACATGATTTTCCTACATATGACAGGGGCCAAAGAGTGTGGTGACAAACAACCTAACAGCAATATCTGGGGTGTGTGTGGGACACAATTCAGTAACACAAATTTACTACCAAGTCAGTGAACTGATGAGGCTTTCTCAGGGTGGGTGGGAGGCAGGGAACACGATATGGCAAAATATTATGGACAGCTGATAGTGTTGTATGGTATGAACATTTCCTGCCTTCCCCTTCCTCTGACCCCGATAATTCGTGTCATAGCTGGCAAACAAGCTTGTGTGGCAGGTGGCTGGCCTCAGAACGTGTGTGATATCACAATATCACAATGCAAGAAGAGGAAGGATCAGCATGTAGTATGCGATGGGGTGGCTCAATGTGGTGACCATAAGTGCAGCTGACTATGTTGCATCTGTTGACCTTAGGACTTTTGACTGTTATTGCTACACTCTATTCCACCACCGTACAACTATGGTAGCACATTGTGGGTTTGGATTTATACTCTGTTTCGTATTCTTCAGTGGGATGGATGGTGTGATACGCTCGTGTCCAGAGACAGAATCAGTGTGCTTAGAAAGCTTATCTCTCTTATTAGGTAGGTCAGCCTTAGACTACACAATTGCACACTGGTTTAGCAGACCTCTTCCGGAATGAAGTTCACTACTTGTGGCAAGTGTCGAAAGGCACAGGGAGCTGGCCATCTCCACTGTGAATCCTGTGATCACCAAGTAATGGAATGCACTAAACTGTGTGCCAAATCTGTGGGATGTGAAATTAGTGTTTCTACACCAAGGTGTATTTTGACCAGAGGTTGAAGAATCAGTCTACGCATTTTGCATGGAGTTACCTGGAACTGAATCTAGCTGTTAGCAGGAAATCCGCCCCCTAGATATTCCAGCTGATGGAGGTACACGTACACATGTGCACATTCAATGTAATTGTTTAACTTGGGGACATTGTGGTACCCAGGTGGCACATAGGGCTGAAGGATTAATAGATATTTTGCATGTTAAATGCCCTATAAAAACTATTTTACCCAGCAGCAGGAATCTGCTTCTGGAAAATTTCGCCTGGGTCTAGATGGTCACAGAAGAACAAACCTTCCCAGTAAGCAGAGATACAGCCTGCCTGGTTGTGTCCAGTGTAGTGTAGCAGTGGGAGAGCTGCCTGTACTTGTGCCAGACATGCTTACCAATGATCCCTGTCAGCTCCCATTCTGGCATCATGGAGAAAAGAAGAACCTCCACACCTGAAAACTGCACTTCTGATACATAAACAAACATTCACATGAGAAAATATTATGTCTTGACCAAAGATTAGCTCAATGCAAAATAACATTGTGATGTGCACATTTTATCATCTTAAGCTGTTATAGTTGGAAGAGATTAAATAGTATTTAAATTTATAAAAGTTTGAGTTTTTATGCTTTAATTCGTACTATTCATGTTAATTTGAGCAGGAGCAAGAGTAACATTGGTAAGTGGTTGAACAACTCAGGTGACCAACTATAAAGAGAGATACTTGTATATAATAAATTATAATTAAATGTTTTCAAGAGCAGTACGTTAGTATCAGTTTTATAAAATATAACTAGTGTCTTGGAAAGCTTGCTGATGTCAAATGACCACAATTAGATGTGAGGAATGTTGCATTAGGTATGATAAACAGCTTAATTTGTAGTTTTAATGATCAATGTGAAAAACTTCCATCAGTGCACTAAAATCTTTGCAACATTCCCCACGACGATGATTGGCGTAAACTTGTTTTGTGTACCTTAGATACAGTATTGTGCATTCTTGCAGCACTTCAACCAAGATAGTTTGCCACATAGTCACAACCCTAGCGCCTTGACACATGACGTCCTGTGGGCAAACAGAAGTACGTCACGGCTCAAGTGTTTTTGGTGGGTCCAAGGCGTACACACACCTGGGGATGAGCTTGGTTCTTATTCACACCGTGGATCAGGAGCCAGACCAGTTTATAGGACTGGCAGTGTTGCTTTCCGGCTGGGTACGAAGTCAGAGACAGCTAGCACAATTTTTCGCTTCGGTGGGAATACCCTCAGACCCAAGATGTACTCCTTCCGGCACCAGAAGCGTGGTGGAAAGAGCAAACCCCAGACTGATAGTTCAACCCCAAGGTGATGAGTACCTAGTGTTGGGGCTATACTTTTCTGTACACCTGAGTGCATAGAAAAGGTGGCCGTCCAAGATAGGTGTGTGTGTGTGTGTCTACTGGTGAGTTTGGCGGTTTGGTTAGAATCAATTCCCTGTCATGTACTGTCCCTCGACAACGGGACTGGGCTACAAGGTAGGGTCCTAGTGGTACGGGTATTATATCCTAAGTGGAATTAAACGTGTTTATTTTGGTATGGAAATAAAAAAGGTGGTTTTGTACTACTTCCTATCAACGTGAGCTTAACAGAAAATTCCTACTCTAGACAGGTGAAGGCAACCTGTTTCTAAGCAAACAGGATAGGTAGGCAAAGCGGCTATGAAAATAACTCAACTTCAGCTAATGCTATGCTGTATGTCCTGAAGAGGCCGGAAAGTGTCTACGTGTTCAACGGCTTAAACTGGCGATGATCTCCAGAGGCGATGAGGGCTCTCAAGACCTGGACTTAAACACCAGAAGCGCGATGAAGACCGGGCAGAGCCGATGGTTCCTTCGGCACCAGGAGTTTGGTGAAGGAACAGGACAGACTCATGTTCCAAGGGATGTGCCCCAGTATTTATACTCTTCCTGGCTTGCTCATAATCTTGAGGAAGGGGGTGACAGCGTTAGATCCTCTTGGCATATGACTTCATCGGCTGGCTGAGGATCCAGCTGCTGTATGTCTCTGCGAGTCATACTAGTAGTGCCATCCTTCAGCGCGCTATAGTACTAGGTGACCTTGATGCATAGTTTCTGTGGCTTGGCCAGTGAACAGTACAATTCTTCGGACGTCGAGCATGCGTCTTTTCCCATGGATAAACAGTGTAATTTCTTGACGTTGGGTAGACTGTACTGCCAATCAAACTCCGTTTGGGGTGTGCGACTAAGTGGTTTGCACTGATGAGTAGAAGTCTGTTTTATATAAGTAGAAAAGGTGTCATGCATCAGCTTTCAGTGATTATTTTGAGTGCTATAACCTTGGCATGCGTATACAGGCATCTACATCCATAACATACTTACCGTACTTACTAGTGTAAACGCTCCACCCTATATTTTAAAGGATTTCGGAGTGTAAAATTTTTTTGTTGTGACGAGTTGTGACTTTAAAAGCAGGGGTGAGATGCACAGGGCTACAAGGAGGAAAAGTCTTCACTAACAAGTACTTTTTGGTTGACTTTGGCTGGAAGTGTTACCAGCTGCTCTACAGCACTGCCACACTGCAGAGGCACTTAAAAGGAATTCAACATTCTTGCAATAGTGTGTTGCATTGGTAAAAAAAAATGAAAGTGTTGGCTTGGGGGAGGAGGGGAGTTCAGCTACAGTGTCGAGTTCAAGTTAAAGGGTTATTAATTATGCCACACAAAATGGAAATAGAGTTACAATTTAACCTATGCAATAATTTAATTTGGGATATAGAACTGTATTTTATCATAATTATTACATCAAATCATTAGGGCAATTGTACTTTTATTATTGATGCACGATACATCCTGCATTTAGAGGAAACGCACTCGGTATGAATGACTTTTCCCCATTTTAAGTTGAGATTTCTGATGGGGAAGTCACCAAATAGAAATGGTAATGTAGGCTGGACACGTTGTCCAACCTAAAGTTGACAGAGCCTCAATGCAACCATAACCGCATGATCTTTGCTTTTACAGTTTGCCTAATCTCTTCAACGAACTGTCGCGTCAATGCCCCTCCCTGAAGAAGCAACCATTACCACTTTGCCGCTCCTGCTAAAGGAACAGCCACAATTCAAACTTTGCGCTGCTGAAGGGAAGCAAACCGCTCAGCAGAAAATCACTGTCTTTACGAGCGCATGAGGGCAAGATATGTCATCGCCTCATGCCGAGCGCTGCTCCAAGGATCCAGGAAGTCATGTGTGACGTCATAAGCGCTACCCCCAAGAGACGAGGTTAGTTCCCCTGCATCCCTCTGAGTACCTTCAAACTAGGTAAGTTAGTGTAAAAGTAATCCCAGCGTAGGTCTCAGGAGTGATTGCTGCACCTTCTGGCTATGAAAGCCAATGGTGCTAGCACAGGGCAGTGTCCCTCATCCGCTGTCGACCGCCGGAAGGCCCAGTGGCCATCGACAATGTCTACCAGCTCCTGAGGACTGCCACCTTCCAGAAGGCCTTCAACCTCTTCGGCCGCCTCCAGCAACTGGAGGGCCGCCACCACCCAGAAGCCTTCCACCTCTTCAGCCTCCAGCACCAGCTCCAGAGTCATCAACGGTTACCAGCAGCTCCAGCTGACGTCCCTCAATCACTCCCTCATTACCTTCCTTCCCCTTACCATCCAGGTATTGGAGGTTATGGCGATGTTGTCCCCTCTTGGCTTCCCTTAAGGCCCTAGCCCGGCCATGTCTTCACCATTTGGGTGAATAACTCTCTCTTGTGACTTACACATTTAGGTCCCTTCAAGACAGTACCTCTCCTAATTGAGTTAGGAATTTATATTTGGCTATTAATTATTAAGTTAATCGTATGTTTAATCTGATACCATATATCACGTCTTTTATCCAGGTTCCTTTCACCTGGCTTTACGTCAAAGTTCCACATTTAATCAATTTAAATATTTTATATTTTTATTTGTTTTCAAGTAGGAGAATGCAGTTCCACGTGTTACAATTTTTTTATTTTAAATATGTATTTTAATAAAGTGTATTTTTTTTTACTGTCACATTTAATGTTTCCATACTTAGCTTTTAATAAACCCCCTTGTGTCCCTTAAGGAATTTTACTATATTTGAAAGTTGCATTTGTGTTTCACGTAAGGTAAAACCGGCTACGCGAACATCCGCCATACGGCAAATACACACATCTTAAGAGGCCAGCCGAGGTCTGCCAAGGTAATATGGTGTATTGCACTGGCCTAGCTTGGGCGAGCCCAAAGCACTAGGTACTCCTTTTCCCTTGGTGGGAAAACTCGCCCATGAGCGACTGACTGTCAACGTGTGCATCGTGTGCCTCATAGTTCCAGCCAATAGCTGAAGAATGGTTGGACGTGGAACTATAGGGTGCGTCTCACTTGATAAAGCCGTGCTCTTAGAAGTACACACTAGGACCGCTAACCTTACCCAGCTTGGCCTTATGCTTTTCATATTTAAATTATCTTACTAAATCTGCCTTATGCCACGATTACATAGAAGTGGGCAAAAACGTAAATTGAAGCAAGCACTAAAAATTCCCTCAGACTTCGCCTACACTGAAGTTGACATTGTGCCCATTCTATGCATTTGATATCACGTCATTGTGCAAGGTGGCTTAAAACGCTTCATTGTAAAATTAAATGCTAGGCTTATAATTTTCAAATAAGGTCTTTCAGGGATTATATACAACAAACACTCATATTTTTAACAATTTCATTTCATAAAATATATTTTTGGTTATAATTTTGAAGTGGTGTTACATACTATTAATAAATAAGTAACTACTAACAGCATCCAAATTGAAAAATACCAAATCTTAAATTACTGAATAACAAATTGATCAGTTCAAACATGGTCTGAGTTAGACATTGGTTAGAAAAATTTGTGCTTTGTTTAATAAAAATTGCATACAGCATGCATGAAGGGACAACAGATTGAGAAATCTTGGGAATGTTCAACAAAGTGGTATCGGAGTACATATTGGTATCTGTATCAGCTGTGGTATCAATATTATAACAACTCTACTTAAAAGTCCAATTGCTTAGTCACCCTCGAAATGTATACATTGGTACAGACATTGTTCTCTTACCCAGCCTGAATGTAGACTTGAAGGAAACAGTCATTGGGCTACACTCTTATAGGTTGAATTCATAATGCAGGTTCTCCAACCACAGTTCCACACTTCTAATTATTTCATTAACTTATTATTTTCTATTTATTTATTGAAAAGTACCAACAAAAGCAGGAAATGGAACTTCCATTCAGTAATTCTTGTTTAAAGGTTCTTTTTTCTATAGTATGGATTATATTTCATTGTCTTTAAGTAAATGAAGGTCTGTTCCTGTTTTTAAAATCCAACAGACTGCATCAAATATTATGAGCAGCTTTTGTGGTGTGATGATGTGGCTTGTAAATGTAAATGAATTTGACATAATTACAGTTTTCTGTCTTCAGGCAATGTTCGTGTCTGACCTGTTCTCAAGAAGGAACACTGGTATGCCTGTCCCAGCTGAAAATGAGACAGATCCTCCATTACAGTATAGGAATAGCGGAAATAATCACATTTGCTAGTCAAAGTGTTAGAAGTGTTAATACAGTATTTAAGTAATTTTGCCAAATTTCCATAAAAAGACTTGAAACAGGTTGCTATTTTGTAGATGCGTAAAGTTAGAATAACTTTATCTGTACTTTTGTATCTATTCTTAACTGTCATAACTTATAACTGTTTCAGTATTAATGCTAATATTTTATAAGTATATGTTAAAAAGGGTAAAACTTTCTAGTTTTATAATCAAGTAGTCAAAAATATATTAAACTTTAAGTAAACGAAAGAACCAAAGAAATAGCTGAAGTGAAGTTTTTGCAACTCCAGAATTGTGTCATTCAGAGTTTCATGTTCACTGGTTGTGTATCTTGACACTCTCTTGACAGCTGAGTGCCAGCACAGTTTGAAGTACAGTCATATATTCACCAGTATGAAGAACAAGTTATACCACTGATTTCATAGATACACTTTGTATACATTGATTGTAATTAGTACAACTGTGTTTATATTACAGTTTGACTTGCGTTGTCCATTGGTGTACGTGACACTGCAGCTTCCGATGATGGTAGCATTCTGTAGCGAAATGTCACGTTCGATATTGGTGTGTGGGCTGCAGAGTGGCATGCTTTCATAATAGAGGTTTATTTAAAGAGCAATGATTTACCACATGCTGCATTGCGTATCTTCAGATGACAAATATAAGTCATCATGGACCTGTGCCGGATGCTCGCAAAATTACAAGGGGAGTTCATACATTTAGAACTGTAATTGCAAACCAAAAGGAAGCAGAAATGTGCAGACACCAACAAAGATTGACCATGTTCATGCTGCAGTCAGGATGTAACCATCAAAAGTTGGCCATATTTTACGATTTTGCAAGACGTATTTTTGCCTTAATTATGTCTCTGCAGCATTGATTATTCAATTATGTGGTTTCAACGTGACGGCACGACACAACACATGGCGAGTATTTGAATGGTATTGTCACAACATACCTTTCCACATAAAGTGATTTGTAGTTTGATGATATCACTTGGCTGTCCTCATCCCTAGACCCACATGTGCAGATTTATTTTAATGGGAATACCTCAGACAGGATGTCTTTCAAACATGTTCTGCCACCATTGTGAGCTTGAAGGATGACATAAACATTTGTCGTTAACACCTTCCGTGGCTGTGTGTAATGACTGGTAATGGACAGTTTCCAGTGCCATGTAAAGCAATGCACTCTGTGGTGCAGCAGTCCAGGGGCCATCTTCAGACACTGATAACTGGCATTCTTTCATAGTACGCTATTAATAGAGATCTACAAAATTCGTGTAATTTTATGTCTGCCCACTCAGCCCCAAAATGCTGTATGTTCGTTTGATTTCTGCCATTGGCCAACAAACAGCTTGTGTAGCACGTCACACTGTTTTTTTTAGCCAATAGTATAGGCTGTGTCTTTCAGTAATCAATCACCAGTGAAGTGGTCACACAGATAAACTAAGTCATATAATTGCCAGTAGCCAATGAAATCGCTAATTGCACTTGGGTATAGAGCATGTTATAAAAAAATAATGCAGATTTTGCACGTCCCTAGCTATTAATGTTGCAACTGTGTGGCAGCATGGTTAAGCTATCAGTTATGCCGCTGGAGTTGAAGTTTCCTGTTTCTAGAGCTAGTGATTTTTTGCAAAAAAAAAAATAATATTGTTTTTACAGTAAACTTCAATACTGTAAGCACCCAACAGCAGTTTGTCTATTGCCATTGGTTACTGTTTACTTGAGAAGGTAGGTTTCATATTTGACTGGGCCATTTAGAATTTGTGCTGGCTTTTACGCAATTCATGTGCAGACGGTTAACACGTGCCAAAAAGTAATTCAGTCAATCAAGATAGGCAAACGACCTTACAGTGTTTTGAAATATAACTTTTCTTGAAATCTTTTCGTGAAGTTTTACTACCTCTTCCTCCTATTTCTGCCATCAGTACTTGCCAGTATGAGCCAGTGTCTGATGTGTCACACTTGGATAACATGTTTTCATATTAATGGCATTGTTTGTATTACTGCTGTTAGCATTTAAAAGAAACGTCACTGCTCTGCCCATATCATAATTGTTTAGTTGCCTTTTTACTTTTAGGGGACTTTTAGGGGTTTCCCATATTTATATTACTTTAAAACTGAATAATGGGCAGCAGTGATGCTGCCTGATAACATGGTCTGGACACTGGTGAGGGACGAGATGTGCCAGATTTCAGCTAAACCCTGGTTCATGATTGAAAGTTTAGAAAAGATGTTAATAATGTCCGGAGGGAGCCAGCTGATCTAAGCACGGGTGAGTACGTGGAGACTAGTTCTCAGGGCAGTAGCAGGTCGACAGCCACGTGACAATCCCCTCATAAGTCACGTTAATTAAAGAGAACATCCAGACATTAAACAGTTTAGTACACTCGAACACGTGGTTTTCTGGAGTGTGGCAGGTTCCGAAGGTACGAAAACAAACAAATTAACAAGGCTAAGGCCGGTATTCTAGAACGTTCAGTTTTGCATTACATAAGTGCTACCATCACTGGCGATAGATAAGCTACGACTATTCCTCAACTCGTGGAAAGTATTTCTGAACGTGTCATATCTGTGTCCTGAGATGGTGTCAGATGTGCCACGGTTTATTATTTGCCGCCTCGCGCGAGGCTACAAATAAATGAAAGCGACATAGAAGTGTACTGTTTATTTACAGTAGCTTTTGCGAAAATAAATACCTGCACTGTTTATTTATTACGTTGTCTGTACCGCTGGCAGTTATTAGAGACTTGAAATAACATTGCATACAGTACGGTAATAAAAACTTATAATAATTATTATTATTTGACATGATATTGTTATTTCGTTCTTTATTGCATGACAACTTATGGAACAATATGGTAGGCCAATGTTTCGTGTTTGCGATAGAAAAATTTTATATGTTTATTTTAAATAGTGGACATGCATTTAAACAGCAAAACTGTAACTTTATATTTACCTGTTTATGCTATTAAATAAATCTACAATATTTTATGGTCCTGCAATTCAGAGCTGTATTGTATTCAGTTGTATTGGTGAAGCAGGAGTCAAGGGATAATAGGGAGTCAAGGGATAATAGCACGTCGATGAAGCCCATAAACCCAATGTGAAAATACTGAACAATGATGCAGTCTTTCATTTGTGCTGTATGCAGCATGGGAAGTTTAATATATAACCTTATTTTAGGTCCTGGGAATTACGTGACCGTTAAAAAATGACTGCTGTCGAAACAGCTATTCACGGATGTAAATGTTGTTACTGCAGTTTTCGCTGTCACGTATGAAACCAAAGGCTACTCAATGACTAACGCCATTTCGTACACCCACACATATTTTTTTGCCATTGACACGACACACACTGAACTAAGCCTCCATTGAAACGTTGAAACATTAGAAACACAACTTTGTAACTCGTGCAAATAGTTTAAAACAAAATGTATACTACATTTGTAACATAATTTTGAGTTTCACACGGGATAAAAGGTACTCCTTATAGCCAGCGTCAACAGTCAACAAGCCATGTTGTCAGTCGTGCCAACGTAACATCCTAATACATTCCGCCACTGAGGCGTAGCTCACAAAAAATTTGCGCACACATGTTATACTATTTTCTTTTGCCTTTTAGGGGCTTCGAATAAAAAGACACACACGCAAAATGCCTTCTGAACGTGACTAGTGGCGTTTGTTGAATTCTGAGATATGTAATAATTATCATATCAATGAAAAAACCGTATTGTCAAATAATTGCAATTACATTGTACTGTTAATAAACCATTGTAAATTATTGTAATACTTACCGCAGTTATATAAATTAATAGACTTTATTCAACATAATACCTGTGAAAAAAGATTTGTAGTTCATTTTAAAAACTTAAAAAAAAAAAGTTTGCACCGACCAAGATTCGAACCCGAAAGTTCCTCTTGGTGGTTGGACATGCTACCGATTGTGCTAACACGACACACACTATGGTGAGCTAAATAAATGATATATTAACTGTACACTCATTACTTGTTTTGCGTTGTTTGTAATGATGGAGGTTTTAAAAACATGTCGTATATATTATACATTATTCTTGCAGACTTTGCCTTTTATTTGCAAAATAACTTAAATGTGTAGGTTGCCTTATTTTTAGATAAATAATTGCATCAAAGCGTATAACGGTCTGGACGCGTCATATCGTTTATGAACGTTCTCGTCATACTACCAGCTCCTGCAAAATGATATGCACTCTGCGCATGCGTAAGTTTTGTTTGCGCCAAGGATAAATCAGTGATATCAGTGCCCTAGGATTAAGGCTTCGGCTGTGGCTTATCTAGGCCCTTAGCTGGCATTATATTTTTCTGGAATACTGATAAGGCCTGGGTATGACTTGAGCTGTACCAAAACCCTTATGAAAACGTTCTGGAATACTGGCCTAAAGTCCCAAGGATGTGTACATATTGGCAAAAGTGACTGTACACTCGTTACACAAAGTAAACTAACCCTATTCTGAAGCGGGCATGGCAATTGGGCCTGCCATTGGTCGAAATGGCGAAAAGTACAGTTAAGCATGTGGTTAAATTTAAAGTAATGAAAATCACAGGGACACGAGTCTGACAGAGATGAGAATACGAACGCAGGAGGTGCAAACACAATGAAAAAGTTACGGTACACTATAGACTTACTATTGCAGCTAAATGAGTATAAAATGCAGATGAAGGCTCCCACGATGCAACACACGTGTATCTTGGCCCGCCGGAATCAGACTGAAGATGGTGGCTCAGACATTTGGCTACCTCGCCTGCGATCTCCCGCCAAGATTGAGAGGGAAATTATACAAAAAGTACATATGACATTAGTTACACAAATAAGCACTGAAAAATACATAGGCGATATTGGGATTGTGCCATATTTCCGACAAGCAATATCTTTTAATTAATGTTCCACAGTCTTTTCATGTGAATTCAGTCTGAAAATATAATTACCGAAATAAGCTGGAATGGGCTAGCAAGGCACGTGAAAGTTATTAAAAGAATTTACGTAGCATTTAACATTTTCACTGGCACTTTAAAACACATGATCAAATTATGGAAATAATTTAACACAAAGAAATCATTTTAGTTTTGGGCTAGTGGCATGGCGGATGCCGGAACTGCCAATAGCTTTTACGTGATAAATTATTACATATCCAAAACAAGAAAACTGCCCTTTTAAAATAAATAAATAATGACATTAGCACTGTAAAATTATGCAAATATTTGTGTGTGTCGTTAGCTCGTGTTCAGTATCAAAATGAAACCCACATGGCTTCACACTCACAGGCTATTTATGCCTCACTTAAGGAGAGCAAAAGGGAGATAAAGTTTCCCTTGTGAATTTCAGACTCTGCTTTCAGGGGCACAGATTAAAATTGCACCATACACACATTGAGCTGAGTGAGTTTACTCTCGGAACAAGGGGTCTGGTGGGTTGTGATCTGGTTCAAAGATCCGTTCCTACACGAACGATGATGGCGACCGGTACATGAGGTGCATGGAGATGCGTGCCTGGAGCACAAGTAGAACAGCAGTGGTCTGCCTCCCGAGTGGGAATGTGAAGACGACGTCACTGGTAAATGGTTCAAACTGTACTGCATCATTCTATATTGGCCAACACACACAACTGCCATGCAAGTTATGTTTTTATTTTAACGGATGACACGTGACGTCCTGTGGGCAACGGAGGTACGTCACAGCCCCAAGTGTTTTGGTGAGTGCGAGGGCGGACACACCTGGGGTGAGATTGGATCTTTAGTCGCTGCACAGAACTGAAGCCCGTCCAGTATACAGGACTGGCCGTGGGGCTTTCCGGCAGGGCACAAAATCTGGGATAGTTAGTATGATCTTTCGTTTAGGCAGGACCACTCTTATGGGATACCTGGACAATGGGTGACCGGAGATGGCTGCTGGACCTGTGGCGGTTCAGACAGAGGAGCGCTATAGCTGGCTCTGGAGCTTGGTGGGCAGGTTTCCGTGGGTTCAGTGATCGGGTTCCCCCCATACCACGGGTTAGATATTCCTTACGAAGTTTCTTGACCACTCAGGAATTCTATGAATATGGGGTGAGTTACTCTGTCGAGCTTGATGGGCGGTGTGAAGAGTTCGGGTACTGGCGCTAGTCTCGAGGCGGTGGATGGCTTGCGTTTTCTCCTGGGGACTGAGGTTTGCAAGTTCGGCTGGTAGGTGGGTAAGATCTGGTGGGTACTTAGAGATAATATCAACCTTTTTTATCCTCTTACAGATACCATTTAGATGGGAAAAGGGCATTAGAAGGAAAGAATCACACAAATACCAGACTCTGAGCAGGTAATGCTTGTCCTTCTCAGGTGTACTTCCATGTACTGCAACTGCCAGCCCAAAGCAGTCCCCATATCTCAGCATCCGGCACCAGAAGCTTGGTGGACACTGATAGTCAGGTTGTACTCTGGCTGATGGTCCTAATATATGGGTGAGTTCCCCTGGAGGGTGAGTCCCTTTGGACCCGAGGAAGTACTCCTTTCAGCACCAGAAGCGCAGAGGAAAAAGCGAACTCCAGACTGACAGTCCAACCCCAAGGGGATTAATACTTAGTCTCGAGGCTCTACTGTTCTGTACACCAGGGTGCACAGAAAGAGTGGCCATCCAAGATACATGTAGCTATGTGTCTACTGGTGAGTTCGGCAGTTGAGAATAAATTTCCCTGTCACCTACTGTCTCTCGACATGACTGAGGTCTACAAGGTAGGGTTCGAGTGCTACGGGAAAGATATCCTTAAGTGGAATAAAACTTGTTTATTTTGGTACAGAAATAAACAAGGTCATATGGTACTACCTCCTATCAACAAGAGCTTAAGGAAAGCTAGCTACGTTGGACAGGTGACCTGTCTCTAGACTAACGAGGTAGGTAGGTAAAGCTGCTATGAAAATAACTCAACTTAACCCTAATGCTACGCTGGTGTCCTGAAGGGACAAGAACGTGTCTAAATGTTCATAGACTTAAACTGGCGATGATATTCGAGGTGAAGAGGGATCTCTAAACTTAGACTTCTGCATCAGAAGCGTGGTGAAGACCAAGCAGAGCAGATACTTCCTTCGGCACCAGAAGTGCAGTAGAACAGACAGGCGTTCCAAGGGGTGTGCCCCAGTATTTATAGTCTTCCTCGCTCACCCTTGGTCAGGAGGAAGGGAGTGTCTGCGTTAGATCCTCCGGGCATGTGACATCACTGGCTTGCTCAGGATCTAGCTGCTGCATGTCTGGGCAATTCATACTAGTTGTGCCATCCTGCGGTGTGCTATAATACTAGGTTACCTTGATACATAGTCTCAGTGGCTCGGCCGGTGAACAATTCTTCGGGCGTGGAGCTTGTCTTTTACCATTGGGTAAACAGTACAAGTTTTGACGTCTTGTAGATTATACTGCCAATCAAACTCTGTTGAAGTGTGCCACCAAGTGGTTCGTACTGATGAGTAGAAGTTGATGTAATAGTGTTGAAAAGACATCACACGTTACAGATTATGTTAAAACTTTTTGTGAAATAATTTGTTATAACTTGTGTGCAAATATGGAGTCATGTAATATTTCTTTAAGTTGAATAATCCCCAGGCTTTCTATTGTTTTCGTTATTTGGGAGGTCTATGTGTTTCAGAAGGATGTGTGTTCAATGTAAATACTGTCAAAATAGTGCAAGATACACTGCAAATGCCATAGCTCCTTTACCTAGGCCAAATGATGTGTTTGAGTATTTATTATGCTTCAGGTAGAAATACAATGTGGTATGTAGCACTGCAGACCAACAGTGTCAGGTAACTTTCAGGCTGTGGTATTCCTGTATTCTTTGTTCTTGGTTTTCCCCAAAATGCACTCCTGTTGTCTGACTTTGATTATGCTGTTTTATTGCAGAATGTATGTCCTAACCAAGTTTTCTACTTAACGATGCAGCCTTCACATCAGTTGGTTAACTGTAAAGCTGTATAGACTTATACATACACAAAACTTTATGAATTTCTAAGCAAAACTTTTATATATGAGAAGATAATTTCATTACAAAAAATGAAAAAGATTGAAATGTAAAGTATGCATTTTGGAGAAAACAACTTGACTGACACGTATTATCAAAATATTGTTAGAAAGTGAATATAATGACTGCTGTACAGCAACTGCAATACCTGTAATATTATTAGTCTGCATTGCTGCATCTGTTAGTGATTCAATGCTGTACATCTGTCACTAGTTGCATGTGCACCGATAAAAATAATTTTTAATATTTATGAATGTTATATTTTAACATATGTCCATTTAATGTTACTGTATGCGTAGTTATAATGGTTCTTCATAAATGTAAATTCATATTATGGTCTTTTAACATGTATTCAATATTTTAGTGTATTCTGTAATAACTATTGTTACTGTGTGAAATGGCCAACTTAACTTCACACATCTCTCGTTTGTAGATTCAAAGATAATGGTTTGTGTCTTATTCATATACATTTACATATTGCATTTATGCAATGCATGTGTGCAGTTTGTAGCCAATATTATTTTTAAACTTCCTGGAGGTAAATTCCAATATAATATTCTTTGCAATATTTAAAATTTCTAAATAATTGTTAGGTGCTAGGTGCAAAGCAAAATTATTGCTGGCAGATGATGAATCAATATTGAGACGTCAGTGCATACACTTTCAGAGTTTGAGTGAAGCAGTCTGTGTTTGTATTTTCTGCAGTTTGTACATCATGCTGCTGTGTGATTGGCCATTAACTGCAGTCAGTCTCCCATTCAGAAGGTCATCATTTTACTTACAGTTCTCGTAGCTACGTGCCATCAAGTAATATTGGATGTAATCAGTCTCTCATTAAGCCAGTCATCTGTACCTAAAATGTAAATGTGACCACTGCAGTGAAACAATGTATGTAATGCAGTTCTCAGATTTCGTACACACTGTTCACCATAAGTATTGGATCCAGCAACCAGTGTTTGTTACAGTAGGTACATATTGCTTTTTTATTATCTCCTCATAGGTTGTGATTATGGAGGAACTGAATAACACGTTAAATTTGCAACACTTCTTTCATGTTTTAGAACTCTGAAAATGATTGAGCATGAATACATATTTACTTAATGCTGTGACACACCAACAGCTAGTGTGTGCATTATTCATGCTGAATTTGTCTCTTGCCAGACTATTAAGTACTTTATATTCAACACATTCTTGATATATGTCAGTAAATGTGTGCAACATTTTATTTGCATGCGAGTATCATTATATAAACAGATGTATGGAGTCTGTGTTACTCAGCCAAAATGAGCATGTGCGAAGTGGTTGGCAACAGGACGGAAACTTTCAGGGTCTGATGCTGAATCATTTATATATGTATTTGTTAGCTACAGTAGTAATTTTTTTTTCAATTAATTTTAACAGTACAAACTTATAGTCTTGGTTATTAATGTGTAAATAAGAGAGTATTTTTGTGTATATTTTTGACCAAATTTTTTATTTTGTAATAGTTTACCTTATTGTAAGAATAGAACTGTAAGTGTTATATAATTGTCACACCTTACACCTTACAAGAATCAAATTTTTGGGCAGCTTTCTTTGTTATGTTTGTGTTTTAGCATAATATTGTAGGTAAGTTTTTCATCTGTGAATCGAATAGCCATCCATTTTTATAGTCATCAAAATGGTTTCATGCATGATCTCAAAAAATTTTGTATTGATTAGTGAAAACTGCAGCTAAAATTGACTTAGGCATATACTGTATGTATATTATATTTTTAGCAGTATTGTCTGACATGTGCTTCATTTGTTATATATCTTCCATTCATTGTAGTAAAAGTTGACAACGGGTAGATTTTTGGACCAAAGTACACAAATTGCTGTTTGGATACTTCTTATGGTCCTTTTGTTTACTAACTGATATTAAACTTTTATCAGAAAAATTGGTTTTTGTAAAGTAAATTCTCCTTTTCCAAGGTGCTCAGTTTCCATTTTTATACTAATGCTTGGAGTGAGTCTATTAGGTGTAATTAGTTTCTGTCTTTTAGGTCTAGATGATGTGTGTTAAACATGAATTGAGAACCTAAATCCAGTGTGGACTTCTAATTGGGATAAACCTTGTGTTTGTCTGTTAGGATCAATATTTTCATTGTAAGTGTGCGCTGTGGTGGTTGTAACCAAACTAGGGATGTAACTATTCCACTTTTCCTCGATTCTTGATCTTGATGTCGATACCACTCGCGGTTCTCAATTCCAAAGGTCGCGATTCCTTTAGTTACAGACATTTATTTTACAGAACTAATTAATATATAGGAGGATGTGAAATTTAATTATTTAAACTAGGCCTACACTAGTAGTAGGCCTATTACTAACATAAATAATATAACACTTGAACAGTGGGAGCATATTCATCTCAAATCCCCAAAAGTTCAAAAGAGGCATATGAGATAATATTGAAAATGTACATATATATCATTATATATTTCATCAATCACATAGTTTATTCGAAAATATTTCCAAACCTTACTTGCCATGATAAATGTTCACCAACATAATACATTATTAAAATGTTTGCAAGACTGGCACTTATTGAAAAGCAGTTATAGTAAAAAAAAAAATTTTAAAGCAGTAATTATTTAAAAGGTTCCAATTTTCAAATACAATATCATTTTGGTAAATTCACTAACAATTTTTCTGGAAATGGAAAGAAGTTAAATATTTTATATTATATAATATATATATATATATATAAAATTTACACTAATAAATTTTAATGTAAAGGAATTACGAGCTACATACATAAACTAGACAAGCCGTATCCACGTAATATCAATATCACCTGCATTCTTTAAAAAAAAAAAGTCTTCTCAGACTGTATTAATTTCTTGCACATTTTACACTCGCCTTTGCACTTTTATCTTTACATAAAATGCCCAAATGATAAGACATTTTACGGTCTTTTACATCGGCTGCAGCATCTTCCATAATTTATGAGACTAGATATTTTATGAAACAGTCCGTTTAATGTGTCAATTTAGATATCACGCATTCATTTCACGCACATCCATCAATGTTAGTAAACAAGTAGCCGCCATAGATTACTGCACATATTCGAGTTGTCAGTGTTCACTTCGCACGATTAGAGGCGGTTTGTTGTCAAACTCTCTGTAGTTTATCTCGAAGTACATGTTTTACTGCTTGTGTAATCTTTGGAATGTTTGTTTACATTTAGTTTTGCAAGAACAAATAATGTATTTATGTGTGTTGTTGCATTCAGAACTATGATTTCCGAGATTTAAAAATTATCTCGATATAAAATCGAGAAATTTTTCATCTCTAGAATTTCACAGTATTCCAGAGACTCGCACGTGTCTAGATTTTTACAGTGCCGATGTAAATTCGTTATATAATATAGGAGAAGAGTTTATTTCTTTTGGAGAAAGCTCATTTAGTGAGATATCGCGCATTTGTTGTATTTCGTGTTTTAACTTGTATTTCGGTGTTATTTCGTTTTATCACGATTTACAAAATCATGCCTGTAGTGATAGGTTATGTATTTGTAGGAATCTGGTTTTAATGCTTCGATTCTTCGTCTTCTGATTCTTGACTATACGATTCTTCAAAAATAGCGGGTATCGAGGAATCGTGGAATCGAGTTTGACATCCCTAAATCAAACTAATCACTAGGAGTGGTATATAATGAGAGAGTTCATTAAGTTAACTTGCATTGTAATTAGTATAATATTTTATAATTAGTATAATATTTTAATGTCACAACTCAACATCACATATATTGTTATCTGCCACAGCGTAGTGCAGCTTACATGAAGAATTTCTTGCGTGTATGATACAGGCAGTCAGGTTGGCACAGAGCAGCAGCATAATAAGTGCAAGGGAAGTTGAGAAGACCCAGTTGCGCATAATCTGTGTGGCCAGCTCCCCGACCAGAGCGACTACTATAACTGCATGCCAGACCAAGCTGGGGAGGCTCAGTCATCTATGCTTTACACTTGACTTAATTACAGTGTGTGTACAATTTTGTAAGCTGTAGTTATACCATACTTCATTGCAAAATTTTCACCATTGTGTAATAGTTTCACCATAATTTTGAAGTACTGTAAAATTAAAAAAAAAAAGTATGTGATTTATTGGCTTAAAGTTGTGATTCTTGTTTTGGCCCGCCAGCGTATCTAGAATTTGTGGGGATGTGCCAAATGCCAGATACCCCTCCACAAATTAATTTGCCTAGAGGGGACAAGTCAGAATACTTAAGACCGTGAAGAGTTGCAGCCGAATGTAGCTAAGCATGAGCAAAGTGTTTCCACTCCCACCCCCTCCCAGGGGCTGCAAATTTGACTCTGCGTGGAAGCTGTTTGCCACCCACAGGGTCAAACGAAGGGTCAAACGAGTGAGAGAGGATGCAGGTAACAACTTGCCATCTTGCCAGATGTCCATTAGAATGTTTCCATTAATGCATGAATAAGTTGGTCTTAATTCTGATGAGAGGGTTTTTACAGTGCCTATGCCTGTTTTTCTCTCTCCCTTTTCAGTTGTAGGTTTAGCTATAGGTACTCTCATCGAAGTAATCATGGTACCAGTCGCAGCGATGGCTGCCTGTTCCGTCTCTGTATCAATGCATGCCTCCTTGCAGGATTTTCTTTCCCGCAGGTGTACGAGTCTCTGCCTTTAGAAGCACTTATGTTCTGTTCCTACCTCATGTAGGTAGGTTGGAGGAAAAAAGTCCACGTTTGTTAATAGGCAGTACATGCCCCATTACTAGACATTTGTATAAACGAATTAAGGGCAATCTCTGCAGTTTCAAGTTCCATCCAGGAACATTATGTTACTTACATAAAAAATTTTTTCTTAATGCATGTTTTGTGAATGCAGATTTCTTTGCAAATGCTACCATAATATTACAATATTTAACATTTTTTAAACCAACACAAAATATAAGCTGAATACTGATTTTTGAATATCCTGAAGAAGAACATTATGTAAGACTGAATGTATGCCAACGTAAATGTATTGTGTATTTCTTCAGCTGAAAACACAGTGGGGGCTCCAGGAAGAATTTTAAAGTAGGGCACAAACTTAAAAATTAATATAATACTTATTGGCTGGCAGCTGTGAAATTTTAAGGAAATCCCATGTTAAGGAGTGTATATCTTCAATATATACAGGCAGTGATTATGTACTTTTTTGTAAAACATAAATTTTCAAAATTCATTGCAAACAGACTATACATGTCATGGAAACATCTCCACTCTAGGGAACTTATAAAAAATTAGTGACGAATATGTTTAGTTTGAAATGCCTATCTTTAAAGTTAACGCACTGAGGTGAAATTCCCTTGGGATTTCCTATTAAAATTGTGCAGCTGCCAGCCAGAAGGTTGTGTCCTTATGCAATGAACTCAAACACACCTCTAAAAAAACACCCGGGTTTTCACTTTAAGTAGTTTCACAATGATCTCCAAGACTCAACTCAAAAATCCACTAATGTATTTAATTCTGTTATTTTAGAAACTATGTATTTATCATTTCTACTACTTCAGTGTGTTTTTTTAACTCTTCTCCCAGTGGCGACTCGCGAGTGCGAAAGTACGGTAAGCGCCATGAGTAAAGTGGGGCTAAATAATTTGTAGTTCACTGGGTTATAAAGATGTTGCTGCTAGGATATCAGCAATTGATTCCACGTCAAATTTCAGTTAAGTCTGATGGTCTTAAAACTTTAAAATTTTTGTAGCCTCATATTGGTGTTGTTTTTATCTGAAATTGCATATAGAAATCATGTGACATTGAAAAATAAAAATTTTCGTATTTACAATTTTTTGCACCATTGCAATTTTTGTACCAAGTCACATGGGGAGTTTGTAACTTGTGTACAAGTTACGTGCAGCAAAGGTCACCTGTACGTAATTCCTGATAACTTGCAACACGCACCACAACAAAATGACAATGGTCTGTTACAAAACTGCTTGAAATTTAGTTTCCTTCCCAAGGGCATAAGATAAATATAACTGCTTCAAGGTTTCTAGTGATAGTGCATGCATTATGACGTAGGTGTAGCTGGAGCACTTGTGTGCCTGTGCAGAAAAGTATAGGTCACACACAAATGTTGCAAGAAAGGAAGGAGGGAAGGGGGGCAAATGCTTCATTTGCACAGCAGCTCCGTATGCACTGAAATACCTATTGAGTTTAATGCTGAACAGCAAACATGGGAAAGAAAATAAATGCTCCAGATAACAGCTGCCACACAATCACTGATATTCATTGTACCACAAAGTTTTAAATTTCCTAACAAACTGTTCATTAGCTGCTTCACTGACACACATTTTTGACACTAATAATACTGGTACAGGTCTTTCATGCACTCCAAAGTCTTTCTGGTCATTGTCCTTACATTGATTAAAAGGTATTTCTCTAATGTTACACACTGCCGTAAAAAGATATGTACGTGCTGCCATGCTGTGTCTAGAGATGTGAGCGGACATTGCTTCTTCAGTCAGGCTCTGCAAAACTTCGGTAGCATTCAGATATTGATGCAAAACAGTGAGGGCTGCCAGAGCATGTCAGTGGGAAGGAAAGGACGTGTAGTTTCCAAATGCAGTCCCCGTCAAAAACCGTCTATATCACCACATTCTCAATTTAATTTCCTGACCTGCGTTTTTGAGGAGAAAGGGCTAGCACGTCAATGGTACTGTATCTGTGTATTCTAGTGGTTTTCTGTGCTTCAGTAAAAGGAGTGCGAAAACAATTTTTTGTCTTGAAACTTATGGAGTAACTGTATAAAATGAAGAAATAGACAGATAAAATAAAAACAAAGTAAGTAAATACTGATTATTAAGTTTAGGTGAAGCGGCGCATCTCAAACACGTCCATTGCGAGGTACCACCACCTTCACCTTACTTCAGGTAACTGATTTCTTAAATCTACCTGCCCCAACATTACCATTTTCATTTCATTTTGCAAATAGAGTTTGGTCCCTATATGTTTTTTTAATCTTGTCATCCAAATATTTTAGGCTGACAAGACCTGTAGTCGCTCACATATCATCAGACCTAAATAGAACACAACAATGCAGTTTTATCCTGCTGTTAAATCCTGCAAACCAAATGGATGTATTGATTCTTAAAACTCAAAATATGTGTGTAGGTTTTTATTTTTTTTGGATGTGATAGGTTCGCGGTGGAATTAGTTGTGATCTTGGAAGGCAAAGATATTTCTAGATGCTTTACTAAGAAATTTTAATTTTGTTCACTTTGGTTTTTGGATAAATGCGATGTTACATGTCAGTTCAGTAACACAGTAAGAAAAAGACTGTATAAACATCAAAAACTGAATAATACACTAACTTTAAAAACTGTCTTATCATGCACTGTTGTTTTAGAAATATTCACAAATTCTCAAGTCTTGAATATAATACTTGTTGCGTGTACACTTGTTGCCTGTTTGGACTGTGGCTTGGGGTGGCTTCTGACCCAGTTGCGACGCTTGTAGGTGGGTGCTGCTGTTTGCGCCGGGACCTGGTGCACTGGAGACGCCGGGCCCGGCTTGAGCTGCGGCTGATGGTCCGGTTTCCTCCCAAACCAGGGGTTGGCAATTCCAAGAGGAATGTCCTCGCCTATGCATATGGCAGCCACTTTCGGGTGTGGCTACCCAGCTGTCTTGATGCTTGCTGGAAACAAGTGTTTGGTGGGAGTTAGGAAGTGAGGCCTCTCCAGCTTGCGGGCGGCGAGAGCTCGTTCCTGCGTGGTTATTCTGTGATGTGCCTTTAGAATGGGGTTGCAACTCTGTATAGTTTTTGAGGCGGTAGCTGCCTTTCTGACCTCCTGCTGAGCCCTACTTTTCTAAGTATATGGCACACGGGAAAGGAACTAATACTGGCCTTGACAGAGTAAAGCAAGCGACGAAGTCCGTAGCTTGTGTAAAGCCAAGGCCAAAGTAGAACAGGCAAGAATTGTACCCGGTGCTCCTTAATCCAGCACAATTCAACGCGATGGATGGATTATAGGTTGATTTGGTTGGCTAGCCACTTTAGGGAGGTCTTACGAGTGGTGGAGGTTCTACCGTACTATACGCCAGGGGCACAGTACGGGTGGTCATCTAATGGGTGTGTGGTTAAGAAAGTTCCGGTCTCCTGACGGATGTGGTGACTATGTAGGACTAACACAGTTACTCTAGGAAATGAGTACTCAGAATACGTGGAAAATTTTGTATATATTCTAAGAAGAATACATACAGTGGTCTGTACTACCTCCCAACTATTCCAGAGTTGAACGGAAGTTAGATTACATGTATCCAGGTGAAGGAGACCTGGTCCTAAACTGAACAAGGTAGCTGGGTAGCTATGGTAAACTGGCCCTAATGCTATCCGTTGTCCAGAAGGGACCATGGACGACCACTACCAGAGGGGGTAATGGTGAGTGATTGCCGTTACCAGCAGGTAGGCCAGAGTTGGTGTGTCCAGAAGGGACCTTCAAGGACCTCTACCTGAGAAGGTAGTGGTATTGCTGTAAACAGAGGGGGTAAGGCAAGAGTGTTGACGGCGTCTTCGGGGAGGTTGACATGACATCTGACTTAAGAGTGAACTGAACAATCTGGTGGACATGTCTGTAATAAAGCTCCTCATTGCAAGGGCGTATTCTGTAGGCATGTGATCATTCTCCAATACTTTTCTAACTCAGCCTTGGTAAATGTAAGCACATTAAGATGAGACGAAGTAGAGTGTGATATATAGTATGCAGTGCGTCACACGTCATGCTATTAAAATATCCAATGATTATACTGTATTTTGTTTAACTGTTATAATAAAGCTGAATTTCGAAATTATATTAAATGAATTGGCAACAAGCCAATACTCTGTAATCATTTATAATTGTAATATCTGTCATTAAGTGTAAATATAAATCCTTGAAAATCCACTATATTACAATTGACCATGCCTGAAGTAAGAGGACACTATTCACAGCCTAATGATACAGAACTTGACCAAATACTTGTTATCTTCAGTTATGAAATTAAGATGTAGAAAAGAGCATTTCTTTGCTGAGGTATGTTAAATTTGCTTTCCAGTTACATAAAGTTATATTTCTGGACACATTCACTAATGATTTAGTGACATTTGTTGAAACAACTTTCTCTGTAGCCTGTAGTGCATGTAGATGAAGTTTTTAATGTGCTGATAATTTTATAAGACTGTAATTTGAATGCATTATATCGGAATTGTGAAAATAATTGTTTTGGTGGGAACTTTTTGCCACACCATGTCAGTTTGTGCATGCGCATTATCTAAACTTGCATGTGCCACTTGTTAACAATGATCATTATTCCTTTTTCCATGTAAAGTCATCTTTGCAGTGGCTCTTCAGTGTAGCATTGAGTAGCTAATTTATGTAGATATCTGTCGTCTAAAGAACAGCCATCATCCCTTGTGGAATATGGTAATTGTCAAGTTCATTTTAAGTTCTCCCATTGCCTGTGTTTCGTTGTCTGTGGTGTGTTCCCACATTGACATCCAGCATTAGATGACTATGGATCTGCAATTGAGTGCTTGGATGACATTGCTCTGGCTGAATCTATTCCTGCACTTACTAATGTTGTATGTCTGTATTTCATACAAGATACTGTAGCCAATATTGTTTAGTTCTTCAGTTTGTGAAGACACTTTATCAGTATGCACAAATGTTCCCCTTTTCTATCCACAAATGCATGCCTTGATTGATTAAAGATTTTTTGATTGACTTTCATTTTAGCCAGTCAAGTACTATCTTTATACTTATTCGAAATGTTCTCTCTTCTGCGTGGTTACAGTGTTCTTCAGCATATATGTCAACTTAAAATCTGCAGTGCTGTGACACACGCCAGTTCACTAAATGCCTGTTGGAGCTAGGGTGACTTGCCATGCCATGCACTGAGGATGTCTCGACTGGCAGCACTTGCCTGTCGCTGCCACTTGTGGCCAAGGTTGCCTGGGGGTGTGAGTGTTCCCTTAATTGTGCCCTCTAAGGCGATGTCCCCACTCCTGCACAGCTTGTCACTTTAGAAGTATAATTTATTATGCAATACAATTTTAAACCCATTTTTCAAATTTAAAAAAATTAGGTGTGGCACTTATGTGATGAAATATGTTGACATTAATCTGCACTTTTCTTCGTAGCCAGCAGGCAAAGTCTTTAACGTATGTACTTCCTTTCTGGGCCCCTGCATAATTTGCTACTTGTTGAATTACACAGGAGTCTGATCAGCATTTCCAGTCTCATTAAGCAGATCATTATTTTGTTTGTGTAGTTGTTTCTGCGTCCCTGGGATGTAGACAGAATATAGGATCTCACACTGCTTTGTCCCCATGCATGCGGTCTCCTCATGATTGGCATTAGCATAACAATCCAGTATGCTTATTTTATTTTTTGAAGTATTATACGTATTTAGAGGTATTGACACCAAAACATTGCATTATATTTTTTTATGAATTGTATTTTAGCATTATGGTGTTTTATGTGAGTGTAATTTACAATTGTGGCATGTTAATTTATATAAAAGATGCCATTTTGTCATTAAGTTTAGTTTGAAAGTGTTAAGAATTTGTCATATTGTGAATGAGAATCAGTCAAATCTATAAACTTTAGCAATACATTTTGAGTGAGAGTGAAAGCATAAATAAATTTCAAATTATTAAAAATATTTATATAAATATTCTGTCTTCTTCACAATAAGTGTGAAAATGCTTTCAGCCATTTCATAGGTGCTTCTAGTTCGTCAGCATTTTTGTACTAGGTTGTTAACAGTAAAAGGCCTAACAAGTAAGACGAGGCGTGTACCATTGTGACTACAGTAATAGAAGTTAGCCAGTAATGTGGTAGCTCTGGTAAATTCTTCCTCTTTCATGTCAAACAGGGTATTGGTGTCAGTAGTGTGTGTGTTTTAGTAACCATAGCTCTGTGGTATTGTAAGTTAGAGTGCACTGTTATTTCATATTGCCATTTTTACTTCTCAAATGATATTGATGATCCTCTTCACTGTTAACCTCTGAGGGAACATTAAATATAATATTTAATACAATTTTTCAAATTTTTGCCTTGTATTTGCTGCTACTGGGATTTGATGATATTGAGTGTTGGCTAATTGATGTATATTATTATCTTAGTACAAAAGTTGTATTGATTGTGTGGTACAGGGACTGTAAGAAGTGTAAGAGTAATACTGCATCAATTACATTAAAAATAAATTATGTTTGCAATGTGTTGAATAAACACTGTATTTTGAAATTTAAATGTTTAATTTTATTTATTTTCTCTGGTTTTATTTACTTTCATTTCTGGTTATTCTAATGTGCAAGTTTATAAAATGGCAGTACAGATTGTGTACCAGTAATATACCTTGAAATGTTTATTGTTATAAAAGCACAGTGGCATATGCTGTGATGTTATGTTGGTAGACTTGGAACTTGTAAGAGGCCACCATGTACAATCTACTCTTTCCTGTAAGAGCAGTAATAAACCAGTAGTATCCAGATTTTCAGGTACACCAGTGTGTCAGCAGTTTTCGTATTTTATAAATACTAGCATCACCATCATAAGTGATTATTGTGACCTGTTGATAGAAGTTGCAGTGGTTATATGACAGAATGGTTATCGGTGGTGGTGATAACAATAAAAACTTTACTTAACATATTTCTTGTGTAATTGCAGGGCAATTCAAGTAAATCATATATTTAAAAAAATTAGACGAAATGACAAGAGATGTGCCGTTGTGTTACCAGTATTGCCTACACAGACAGCTCTACAAGTACTGTCAGGCTGGTACTAGTTGACATACACGCACATAGAGGGACGACCCATTTTGTGCATGGATGCATGGGCACACAGACCAGACCAGCTTCCTCAGGTGGCAAGTTATGAAGTTGTGTTTGATTTCAGTTTGTGTGTACCATAGAGAATTTTTATTTTCAGCCAATTGCCCGGCCTCTTTGTTGTCACAGTACACAGTGAATGGTTTCAGATGTGTAGGCTGCAATTACTTTGAGGACAATCCTCAACCACATAGCTTCCTGGACAGTGCTCAAACAACTATAGTGTTCTGTACTGAACCAATAAATTAAATTACACCACCTATGTGCTTAAAACTGCTTCCAACAACATTAGGCCTTGTGTTTATTTCATTTCCCCTGGCAGTGTTTCTGAGACTCCCCATTACAGAATCACTGCTTTTGTTGAATCATAACTTTCAATTTTTAGTATGCCGTAGGCACTTGAATACTTTTCTGGTTTTTGTTCAATGGAGTGAGGCCTGGAAAGGTGGGACGGGTACAACTGACTGCCCACCAAGTTAACAAGACAGTGTCTCCACACTACCCATCTCTTTCACTTGGATTTTTTAATTTTGGAACTCATTTCCACTGAGTTCGACATGTGCTAGCAGTTCATCATCCCAGAAACTTGTCTGTGTAGTCTTGACTCAAGTGTTCATAAGAATTTGAGATTACAACATAGGTATCACAAGCATTCCTTTCAGAGAGCCGCTTTTTGGTTAGGATGATGCTGTGTGTTTGCCACGCTAACCAATCTTTTTCCCATTCCACCTTTTATTGCTCGGAACCCACATTAGTTATGTGTGTGGTAGGGACGCCAGTTTCGATATACCTATTCCACTCTTTTATGATGTACATTAACTTTTCCAAGCATGAAACTTTCCCAAATGGTTTGTCAGCGTTATATTTTGGGGACTCCAAGTAGATTTGGTCATCCACTATGATAAAAGCAATTCTCACATTCCATTGCTTCATTTTCAAGTCTATCATGATATCCAGCACAAACGGGTACCTTATATATATATATGTGTGTGTGCGTGCGTGCGTGCGTGCGTGACAACTGGAGAAATCATTGAAACACGGTCAGTGTTAGCTTGTCCAAAGCTTTGACTTCTTTTTGAGCATTTTATAAGGGTCCACTGCGTTCAGATTTCTTGTACTGGTATACTCACTTTGAAGATGCCATCGCAGGGGCACATAAGTGGGTGCAGGCACAGGACATAGCAGTATGTACTGTATACAGAAACCCATATACCCATGTGGAGTTCCTAGTGGCACTCATAATAGGGGAAGCCGTTATTTTTGGACAGCCCTGGCTCCAAAGAGAAAAATGTGTGGTGGACTGAAATGCCAGGTACACATCGGAGGGAAAGACAACACCTAGTGGTCCCCTGGGAGCCAAACAGTGACGTGACCTTCAGTGGCGATGCATGCTATAATTTCATGGGCAAGCTACTGTGTGCAAGTGGCAGTAAAGGCATTGATCTCGCCAATAAAGGGCGGGTCCGGGGTTCCTTCCCCCAGAAAATTTGGATTTCAAGGTTCAAAATTATGCCGTTTAACCATTTTCTCGTACCTAAATATAAAATACATCGCTTGTAAAAATATTAGTATTTTTTTTTCATAAAATTTGCCCGAGTGAAAAATATTACAAAGATACCTTCATCAAACCCGGAACCTTGTCCACCCAAAACCAATATTATTTTAATACCAGTCGACAGGGAAGTATCTCCATACAGAGCAATTTTGTTTGTACAGAAGTGTAGATACGAAAAATGATTGTGTAAAGATGGAAAGCAGTCAACTCTATTTTTACCAAATTCTTTAAGAGACAAAAACGAATTTATGTGGACTTCAGAACGGTCGTGTTTTTGAACAGCATTGCACAGATTGTTAGGGTCACAATATCCAGTTGCAGTCCACGTGTTAACATCCTTTGAAAACAATAAATATTGCCAGCAAAACAATTTTGTTTAGGCTGTTATATCCAGCTAACCATAAGTGTTTCTGCTAAAAAAAAAAATTGGAAATTACATACAAAATTACTTTTCTTGTTTTGTTGTCGTGATCGTAAGTTCAGGTGTCGGCCTTTCCTCTTCTATGATGTCACATCTTTCCTGAAAAGTGAAATCACTGCTGGAAAAATGCTGCACTCGTAATCCACACACACCACGCTTACATCCACATTTTCTGTTGCACTCATTCTATTTACACTGTTCTCAGTCTCACACTGTGATTTTATAATTTTTATGGAGAGTATACATCATGCACAAATATGTATAACATTCTCAGCAATAAAACTAAATTAAATAAAAACAATACAATTCGTGTTGTGTGCACGAACTTGCCCACTCGTCGATCTAGTTACTATAAACTTCACTACGCCAACTGCCTGTCCACTTCAATTCAGTGAAGAAAGCACTACCATTTTAGCTTCTAACACAGGTAATGCAGCCATAACCCTCCGCCCCTCTCCGGGTGGTTTTCCTACCATGCCTTCCCTACGTCAGCTGGGAAACCATTGCGACCGCCTACCTTCTGAAAGTATTATGTATAGCACTTCCAAACATCTTGGTTATGCTAGCCAATGAACGAGTTGTTTTATTATAATATACAGTATTGTTTCCCGAGTAGAATGTGTAACACATGAGTAAAAAGTTACCTTAAAGTAAATATAAGTTAGAATTTAATATTTATTTTAAATAGAAAATTGTCAGGAAACTGTCTGGGCAAGCACTGCTTGCCTTGCTTGTCCTAACGAGACACCGCTGGTGAACTTTCAGCCTCCTTACTCCACCAAGAAGACCAAGGGAACCAGTACAGCTGCTATAGTTGCATGTAGTGATGAACCAACTGGTCCCAAACCTACCGAAGAAGACCAGAAGCCAGGCACCTTGGAGTCCCACCACCCACTTCACCTGGCCGTATCCACAGCATGCAGTATTGAGAAAGCAGGGACGACCACCGAAGAAGAAGCCACAAAGAAGTGAGTGAAGTGCTTCGTAGAGACAAACTTTCACATAAATAGACATCAATAAGGTATTCTTTCAAAACACGTACCTGTTAATCATATGTAAAACTATCTCAAACAGTGCAGTTACATAATTATAAACTATTCGGGTACTTACCATAGCACAATACTCTAGTATGATCTCACTTTAAATAGCAGTAATAGCGGTCAGCTAAACATTCTAACCTACTCAGTGAATTACTCGATCTTCAGCAGTCGACAGTGAACATGTAACACGACAGTCGAGTGGGAGACACTGAACAAGTAAGATGTCAGTCGGCGAGAATAAGTAAATGCATAAGTATGCATTTCCTGGATTTTTTAAAAAGTATTATGTGAGTCGCCCAGTAATCGAACCCGGTAATCCAAAAATAACATTACATTAATTACTCTTATGAGTAATTCCAGCTCAAAATACATTTTTCTTAAATTCAAAAATATAAAATTTTAAGTGATTTGTCTAAGATTCGAAGCTGGTATTCCAAAAATAACATTACATTAATCCAAATTAAAAATAATTTTTTTGTAAAATACAAAAATAAAATAATATTAAGGCTGTTCATGATTCGATGACTATAGCATCAAAGGTTCGGAAATTGACTGACTATGCTTATAAAAGGGTTAAAGGCATAATTAACCCTATAGCACTCATATACATCGGGGACATTGTGTCTGTTATAAATTTGATGACTATAGCTTCAAATTGGAAATTATGACTTCTTATAAAAGGGCTTAACACATAATTGACCCTATCACTCTCATATACATCAGGGATGATGTGTATGTTATAAAGTTGATGACTACAGCTTCAATGGTTCGGAAATTATGTCTAACTATGTTTATAATAGAGCTTAAAGCATAATTGATTTTACCAGAAAAGTCTTAAGACATAATTGACCATATCACGCACATCTGCATCGGGGGTAATATGTATGTTATGAATTTGAAGACTGTAGCTTCCTCGGTTTGGCAATTATGACTAAGTATGCTCATAAAAGGGCTTAATACATTATTACTGTGGTGCTCCTAGTGAGCAATGTGGAAACTGGAAACCAAAATGGCGCCTGTTCCATGCCTCGTCAGAGCTCAGTTGTACGCCGACCTCTGAAAAGTGAACATCTATAGGCCCAAATGTCCCTTGTGCCAGTTTTTCTATTGTACCCAGAGCACTGCTCAGAAGTTGTTGGGCATTCTGTCAGTCAATCATAGTATACCTCTCAGGGGAATAAATCAACTCCAGGGGTCGGGCGGCACAACTGATCAAAGGAAACTAGGTCTTGGATGCCGGGCGCAGGGGGTGGGGTGGAGAGGGTGAAAGCCATCAATCAACAACTCCCTAGGGTTACTTGGAAGGATGGGGTAGGGGCTGGAGTGCCTGCACTTTATATCCTCTCCATCCTAAAGGGTGCCTGCAATTAGTATTCTCCTGTCCGAGACCTCCTCCCAGGTTAATCAAATGGCACTTGTGCCAATCTTGCTCCCCAGTAGTCCAGAACCCACTCGCTCCTTTTTCTAGCGTCAATGCTCTGATTGGTTGATGCTCGACGTGACGTGTCGCGTCGCGTCACAAAACACTATTGTGAAAACCGCTTAAGGTGTGCATTTCGATTATACGACGTTTCTAAGGTATGTGGTTATGCAATATGTGGTTCTAAATTGCGTGTTTCTGACGCATATTGATTCTTAGTAGTGTGTTTCTGTAGTTTGACTGTTCCAAGATGTGAAATTTCTAAATAATGTGGTCTCGTTTGTTTAGTCTGTTATCTCACTGTTCTAGGCTGTGTGTTTCTAATGTAGGCCTCTGTGTTTGTCCCCGTTAGGGCCGAGGTGGTTGTCCACCTTCAGAGCCTAACTCGCGCCTCGTGCGGCTGTCGGCGTCTAACAATATTTACAATACATGTAAACTTCGTATGAAAAAAAAACACTGAAGTTCGTAATGTTCCTACCGAATCCACACCTGTCTTGCTACAACCCGCCATATATATTGCACCGTCTATAAAAACATATTCAATTTAAATGAGCATTTGAGAGTAATATTATTTCATGAAGCGTCTCTTAAGTTATACGCCTGCAAAAACCGCATTAGCCTACACTTCATATTTATTCATTACTCACTGTTCAAAAACATAAAAAAACGCACTATTTGTATACATTTTTATGGGCCATTCCAGGCAGTTGTCACCGTTGTGACGTCACGGAATTAGAGAACGGTAGATATAAAATGCGCAAAATCACACAATTATAGCTGCATTGTGATGATAAACAATTTTCTCCACACGAACGTTCGCGAATGTTGCTGGTGTATGAATTCTCAAATCCGCCTCAATCGCGTGAGTTAGGCACAGATAGCAACATCTAAATCAAATTAACTCAGTTATCACTCCTCTCCGCCTCCTCCTAACTTTTCAGTTTTATCCCCCGCTAGCAGGGCGAACTGAAGTAATCTAGAACAAGAGGTGAATGAGTGTTGTTTGTAATCGACAAAACAATCGCAAAGTGCAAACAGGCCGGTGTAGAGAACACCTACAGTGCAGCAGCACTGTGCTTCGACAACGCTTCCCACAGAGCCAGCGCCTACGACAGTGCGTGATCCCCCTCTCTCCAGTGGGCGGCAGGTCGCCGTGTGACGGACGGCGTGTACGCACGTGTTCTTGCCGCTGACACGCCTTGATATCCTTGAGTTATGCCCACGGAACGTACTGGCGGCCAGGCACACTCTGGAATGTTGATTGCGTGATGTTTGCAGCACCCACGTGGACAGTTCGGGAAAAGCGAGTTACAGAGATTGGCTGCACTGACACAGGCTGCTTGTGGTGATTGGCCGCACAGAAGAGCAGACAGCTTGACATATCGAGGAACTCTTCACAGCTCTGGCGACGTGAATACATATCCACGAGAACCAACGTAACTGTACAGTACAACTGCCTGGCCGTTAAATAAAAGTGCTGAAGTTAATATTTCTAACATAATATTTTGTATTATGAAGTGATACGTACATACACAGATGTGTCTCACAATGTGCAACCATTTGCTGTAATATCGTTAAATAACTAATTTAAACAATACACAATTTCAGTTATGCAACGTTAAGTAATTAAATAGTTCAATTAGCCGAATTAACACAAAGTACGCAGTCCAGTTCTCTACAACAACCAAGAGTACACCGATTGTACTAGTCTCTTGTGAAGTGACACCGCCTCTCCGGCGCTGAGATACATCACAACACCACAACACCACGACACTCGCCTGGTAGGACTCCGATCACACATAATCTCTCTTTGAATGGATCTCCGTAGCAATAAAGTTACCGGTTGATAGAGTTTTCCACTCTGGCACTAACGCCCGCAAAACTCTCTACAAACTGTCTTCGGCTTGGTGAAAGTCCGGACTTATAACACAATAATACTTTCTAGAATACACGCTCAGAGGTAATCCAATTCGCCATCGAGACGTCTTCTCAAAAGGGAAAACCTTCCCCGAAATTCTCATAGGTGTTGCGTTGGTCGTCAGTTGTAAGCCGTCATACAGGCGGGCGCATGCCAACTACACACATCCTCTCTTGCTGGGCATTCCCTTTCACAAGGCGACTGCAGGGGTGTAGCAGCTAGAGATGAGTTGAGAGATTTGGGTGGCTCTTAACAACGAAGTCTTGAAATCCGATGAGGATGAAATGAGGCGAGAATGGGTCAGCGCCGGAATACAAGGGCGGGGGAAACGGGAGATCCCCGAGGAAACCTAACCCGGCGACCAGCGGCATCGTCCGGCACGGTTCCCACTTGCGAAAATCCTGTCGTGACCCGTCCGGGGATTGAACCCGGTTCGCCTTGTTGGGAGGCGAGCAGTCTAACCACTCAGCCACCGCGACCCCCCGCATCTAGAGCGATCGCCACGAGACCCGGCGGAGTCTCTCCCGGATTTTTGCAGGTGGGAATTGTGCCGGACGATGCCACCATATATCCACTAAACTGCATCAGTGACGTCACTGCCGGGAGAGAAAGAAAACGAGAGGAGTGAACACTTGGCCCAAAGCAGTAACTAACACGTAGCGCAGTATCGCTGTGTGTTTCATGTAGAATAGGCAGCAAATAGACGAAACAGTTTGAAATGGCGTTGCTGCCTTCCTATTTGACCAACAGTTTTCTGTAACATGTCTTTAAAAATCGGTACCTACTTGAATACATCTTTGAAAAACTTTACAGTATAAAACTGGTACAGACATCAAAAATATATCAACGAAACTGTTTACAAAACTTTATTAACTATCACAAAACAAATGTAATTATGCCTACTGCTTTCTGTCGAATCTGTAAGAATTGGTTTGGTATACAGTGGATCAAGATATGGAACATAGCTCAAGAAATTAAAAATTTAAGGTCATTTATAGCTCTTAACATTTGAGCAGTGAATTTTTACAGACACATTGTTTGCACAAGTAGATGTAAAAGGTCGATTGTGGCTCACCACCACTAAAATAGATAATTTTTCTTAAAACTATAAGGAAAAAACTAACATAACTATCTCCGGCTAATTGTAACGAAAGTGTACAAAAAAAAACTCAAAATCTGAAATTCGATGAAAAACTATTAACATCAAGCAAATTAAAACCAAAATCAAGGTATTTGAACGCAAATATTTAAGCTCTAAAAGCTTTTAAAGGAGCTCTCAAAAATAAGCAATTTTAAGCAAAAAAACAAGAAAATTTGATCAGTTTTTCAAAAATGAGCATGCAGGATTTGACGCAAAATAAAACAAGTAAAATTATGCAAAAAAAAGCAAATTTCTCGTTTTTCAAGCAATTTCCACATTTTATTGAAACGCCAATTTGCAAGCTAGTAATCTAAATCAAGTAAAATTAATAAAAACACAAGTAAAATTAAAAGAAAAATATTTAAAAGATAACTGATAGAATTTAAATATTGAATTCAACATCATGTACAGATTTTCCATTTTTCATTTCTTTTAAACCTTTATACATTATAAAAACTTTTTTATCATTTATTAATTTTAAAGCATTTTTATTAAGAAGCTGTACATATCGATTAGATAAAGTAATTTTATACTTACAATCTAAAATGCAAGTTTTTTTTTTTTTGTCAAGATTCATGAATTTGAAAATCTGTGGCTTCATAAAATTTACCAATATCTAGATCCTGTAGTTTAATGTATTCAAACGAATTGTTTAACTTCTTGAGAAGTGATTCCATTTTTGTCTTTTTATAGAGAAACAAATTATTATTAAATATATATTCTCTCCGTAAGTTAATTTTCTTAAGAAATGAATAGAAACGATGTCCGAAATGGAAGATAATACCATATCTAAGTAATGTAAAAAATGTGGTGAAGTATTATAAATAGAATGTTTTGCACCACATAAATGCACAAAAGATAAACATTTTAACATCTGTAAAAAATGTTATAGTGAATATGCTAGTAATCGTTATGAGTTGAAAAAAGAGAAAGTAATATGTGAATGTGGAATACATGTTTATAATGCATCTCTCAAAAAGCATAAAAATAGTAAATCACGCAATACAGCATTAGATAATTTAAACGAAATTCACCACGATAATTAGCCACCAAAAACATGTTAAGTCTGTAATGATAATAAATCTATAAAATTATTTTCTCCTAATAAAACTACTAAGGATAAACACGCAAATATATGTAAAAAATGTTTTAGCGAATATCTTAAGAATTATTGTCTTAACAAGAAGTTAAAATGGTTTCCCAATAATTTAAGCACTTTTCGAGCTTTCCCATTATCTTTATTTTATGCTTTTTTTTATACTTTTTCCCTTATAAATACAACTATAAAAATAGAGGCTTATATAACAGCTGAGTTGAACTATGTGCGAGTGAAGGAGTTGAGAGATATTGCTAGATATTTTAAAATAACATTTATGACCAGATAAAGGAAATCGATATAATTAGAACTCTTATACCATTTATTATTCACTGGCTTATAGTCAAGCATAGAAAAAGAATGCTGAGAAGAAGAAACATTGTAAAATTAGACGAGCAGTGAAATAGAATCTTTGCAAATTTACCATTTTCAAAAGTAAAAAATATATATTAACAAGAGAAAAAGGAATTAAAATAAATATTCCCCTTTTCTAATCTGATATCTTAAAAGCCTAGAGATAAAAGTAAGAGTATATCACAATGGATAGCAAAGAATAGTTTTACAAAATTACCTTTAGCGTATGTCGATGTCAATAAATTATATCCCAAAGATAAAAAAAAATTGAAGAGATATTTCTATTCTATAATAATTTATTTGTTAACAGAAGAAAAAGAAGAACCAACAAAAATCATTTAGTTAATAAAGCTTTTAAAAGTAGGATATCAACATATAATATTGAAAATACCTTTAATTTTTTACAGCCTATTAATTTTTCGACTTCAGTAAAAAATAAGGCATTTGAGATAATACACAATAATCTTATAACATTTAGAGGGGTGAAAACTAGTATTAAATTATATGCCTATTTTCGTAAGCAAGATAATAATCAAGTAGAATTATTAAAATCTCAATCACCCAATTATACAATATTGAATGAAGGAGATTTTAGAAGGATTTATAAATTCATAACACAGGAAATAATTACACAACTATCTGAATTTCAAAGGAGAGCTCAGGATTGACTATAGATAGAATAATGGGAATACAATTAGCTATAAATAAGTATAATTTATTAAATGGCTCATCATATATACAATTACCAGAATATATTAAGAATATGAACGCATGCATAAATGTTAAAAATAATGATCAAAAATGATTCTTTTGGGCTGTAAAACCTGCATTATTCCAAGCAGACAAAAATTCTAACAGGGTAACCAAATATAATAATGTGAGCCTTAATATTGATAAACTAATAGATACATTTAAATATCCAATTAAAATTGATGATATACCAAAACTAGAAAATTAAATTGATGAATCTATAAATGAATACACAATTGAAGGTGAAGGCAAGAAACCCACAGTATATCCACTTAACCTTACAAAATTTAAAAAGGATAAGCATATAAATATACTTTATTTCAAAGGTGATACGAATTCTCATTACTGTTGGATTAAAAATTTATCGAGGTTAGTTTCAGCACAAAAATAATAAGCAACATAAAACTTATATATGCGATATGTGTATTCAATTCTTTATCTCTCAATAGAAACTAAAGAAACACACAGAAGACTGCTCTAAAAATGAAGCAGTAAAAATTCAATTACCTTCGAAAGGAGGGCAAATTTTTTTTTCAAAAATTATAAACATACAATGAATTGCAATCTATGCCGATTTTGAGTCAATTCTAAAGAAAAGATCAACAACTAAGCTAAATCCAAGGGAAACATAAATTTAAATTAATCCAAAAATACTCTGTTTTAACAGAAGATGATATCGATATTGGCTTTTATAAGGAGATAATTAAAGAGAGATAATCTTACTAATGAACAAATAAATTACATTGATTTAAAAGCTAAACGACGAATCATACACAATGAAATATGAGTTACACGAGGCATCTGGTTTTTGTTATTATACAGGTTTATTACAAATAATTAATCGGGTTTTAAAAATCTGTAACTGATAAAGTACTTGTCAGAAAATTATGAGCAATGCATGAAAACAACCAGAAACTCTCCAAGTTTTTTTCCACAAATTTCTAAATGTTCAATGTGAACTCCTTTCGTCACACGACACACATCCATTCGGTAGTCGAGTTCACCCCATATGCATTGCAGCATGTCCCCATGGATGGCCATGACAGCTATGGTAATGTGGTTTCGGAGCTCATGAAGTGCTTCTGGCAATGGTGGCACATAAAAAGTGTCTTTCACTTACCCCTAAAGAAATAAATCACATGGTGTAAGGTCGGAAGACCGGGGCGGCCATCTGAACAGCATCAAGTCATCCCGACAACAATGTCCAATCCATCGGCATGGGAATTCATTGTTAAGGTGGCGATGTACTTCTGTGTGCCAATGAGGTGGGGCCCCATCCTGCTGGAATACGAAGTTGGCGAAATCCTCTATGATTTGTGGAAATAACCACAACTCCAAGATGTCGAGATAGGACAGACCCATCACAGTGTTTTCAAGGGAATAAAAGGGCCCATACACCTTCGTCTGTGAGATTGCGCAAAGCACATTAAGTTTTGGCGAATCTCGTAGGTGTTGCACAGAAGCATGGGAATTTTTAATGACTCATACCCGAACATTGTGACGGTTCACTTTTCCACTCAAGTGAAATATCACTTCGTCACTGAACACCAGGCGTGTGGCAAATTCATCTTCCTGCATAGCTTCCTGCATGTGCTTACAAAATCAAACTCTGGTAGCATAATCTTCTGGATGCAAGTGTTGCAACAACTGCAAGCGGTACGGTTTAAGTTGTAACCGTCGTCGCAAAATCTTCCACACAGTCGGCTGAGGAATCCTAAGCTCCCGACTTGCTCGGTTAGTTGATTTTCGTGGGCAATGCATATTACTTCCCCTCGTTATCTCCACTGTTTCGTTAGAAACACCTTGCCGTCCTGTGCTCTTGCCTTTTCACACGCATCCTGTGTCCTGGAACTGACGATACCAACACAGAATGCTCTGGTGGCCTGGTGGTTCTGTGTGGTAATGTCCTCGGAACACACGCTGCACTGGAACAACCGATAAACATTTTGCATATTCCAAAAAACAAAACGCTTTCTGTTGATTTGTCGCCATTTGGTGAACTGAGATAGTGCTATCACCTGGTGTGATAAAAAGGAAGTTTAGACTAGTATAAAAAAACTATGGGAGTTTTTTTGTTGGTGGTTAGCACGAACCTTTAACATAAATAATTTATGAATTGCGATTTTTAAAACCCAATGAATCATTTGTAATAACCATGTGTTGTATCTGCTTATGGTGATTATAAACCATCAGTAGAATATAGAGGTCTAAATACACATTAATTTTTTATACAATCATTTAAAAGAGAAGTTGAAGAAATTGGGGGAATATATTCGCAAGTTGAACCAATCCATCCACTAACCAAAGAAGAAAAAATGTTATATAGGAAATCAGATAGATGTACTGTATGCGAATGTGAATATACAGAAGATAATAAAAAAAAGTACATCATTATGATCATATAAGCGGAAAATTCATTAATCCAGCATGTAACCATTGTAATCTACAATTAAAAAAACCTAATTTTGTCACAATTTATTTTCATAATTTAGTCAGGTATGATGCCAATTTATAAAAGTACTAGGATATAATGATAAAAGTATAGATTTAATTGCAAATAACGATGAAAAAGTTTATTACTGTTGGGAAAGCAACAGAAAATTTAAAAATGAGGTTTATACTCACATTTAAATTTATGGCTAGTAGTTTAGATAAATTATCACCTAAATTAACTAAAGAACGAATAAAACATGCTCAAAAACATTTTCCTAAAGATAAGGGGTAGATTTAGTTATTTAAGAAAGTGTGTATTCATACGATTATATGGACGACTGGAATAAATTCGAAGGAACTGAACTTCTATCAGAGAGCGAATTTTCCAATAAATTAAGTGAATCTGATAAAACTAATGTTGTTTATGAACATGCAAAACTTGTATGGGGCCTATTTAATATGAAAAACCTTGGTGAATATCACGATTTATATTTTAAAAGTGACATGTTGTTTATAGAAGATGTGTTTGAAAATTTTAGAAATGCATGTATAAATGCATACAATTTAGATCCACCATGGTACTTTACAGCACCCGGATTGTCATGAGACACAATGTTAAAAATGACTGATCAACCATTAGATTTATTACATAACTATAATATGATTTTAATGGTAGAAAAAGGAATTAGAGGTGTAATATCACAATGTTTTAAGTGATATGTTAAAGCCAATAACAAATATTTAGAAGATATTAATCTAAATCAAGAGTCCAACTATTTAGCATATCTCGATGGTTGGGCAATTTCACAATATTTACCACATGGCGGTTTTGACTGGGTTTATTATACATTTAATGATATATATTATAGGAGTGAAAAAATATTAGATTTGGAGACTGATTCTGATTATGGTTATGTATAAGAAGTTGATTTAGAATACCTGCAAGAACTGCATAATTTACACAAAGATCTATCATTTTGCCCAGAAAAAAGATAGTTCCAGGAACAAATCAATCTAAATTGTTAACAAATTTACATAAAAAAGAAAGAATGTAATTCATTATCATAATTTAAAACAGTGTCTAAATAATGGTTTAAAACTTACTAAAATACATAGAATATTGATATTTGATCAGTATGATTGGTTGAAGAAGTATATAGATTTTAATGCAGATGAGAACAAATGCTAAAAATTATTTTGAAATGATTTTTATAAGCTGATGAATAATTCTGTGTTTGGTAAAACAATGGAAAATATAAGAAACAGAGTAGTATGAGGTGTAGGAAAATGTGGAAAATTAGTAGCTAAGCCAAATTTCAAAAGAAGTGCTACATTTAATGAGAATCTTGCAGCCATACATATGAATAAAACAAATGTGAAATTTAATAAACCAACTTAAGTTGGCATGTCAATTTTAGACATATCGAAAGAATTAATGTATGATTTTCATTATAATGTAGTGAAACCAAAATATGGCGATAACATTGAATTATGCTATTAAGATACTAATTTGTACATTTATAACATAAAAAAGAAGCTTTCTATGAAGACATTAAGGTAATATTAATTAAATTTGACACAAGTGATTACCCAAATGACAATATCTATAATATACAACAGCTAAATAAGAAAGTTTTGGGTAAAATAAAAGATGAATGTAATGGGAAAATAATGAACAAATTTGTTGGTTTAAGAGCAAAAATGTCTGCATATAGAGTTGACAATAAAAAAACAAAAAATCGAAAGGAATAAAGAAATGTATTGTTAACAAGAGAAATACATTTAAGGACTATAAAAATTGTTTGTTTAAAGAGAGAATACAATATAGAACAATGAATTTATAAGCAGTTAAAAACATAAAAACAAAAACTATATACAGTAGAAGTAAATAAAATTGCATTAAGTCCTTATGACAAAAGGATTATACTAGAATAAAATAGATGCATTACCATATGGGTAACAAAATGAATAATGTTAAATTAATTTTTATATTATTATATTTTGGAGATATTAAAAGTTAGTTTAAACTTCTTGAATGTATAAAACAATATTGATATCAGCACCATCGAAATCAATCAGTTTACTATTTTCATCCCTAATTTCCAAGACAATATGATTAAGCCACTCATTATTAATTTGATAAAAAATTGTATATGCAGGCTCATAAATAATAGTATCTCCAAACCTGTACATTGTTTTTGGTGGGAAACTGGCTATTATTGCTTTTTCTAAATTATTAGATTCATCATATTTGATAAACACACCATGTGCCAAATTACAATGAAAATTTATTGCTTTAAATGGATCAAAATTAGGAAATTTTTACCTACAACAATTTTGTCTTTTTCGTTAACCATATTTTTTCCAAAACCAAGAACATTAGATAATTGATTGTCAAATTTAGTATCAAACTTTCAGTGTTATTTGTTGAAAATGTATCAATCGAATTTATAGTTTATTTTAACAAATCGATATCGTATTGACCTCTAGGAATAGTTTTAATTCATTTTTATCAACAACAGCACTCATTTTTTCAATTGTTGTTATAGTATTATTGTGTATATTTGGAGTCAAAAATTTTGTATGAAAACTAACTAATGCAGTCGATTTTTCACCACGGACGATATTATAATGAATCTTCTTCTTCAGTACAGAAGTATTATTTGTTAACTTGAATACTATATTGTTCATTTAATACTAAAAAATTATTGTTATTAAATGGATACGCGACAACCAAAGCAGGCTATGCTGCACAAAGTTAATCGGGCTGTCTGTGTTGAAATTTCTGAAGAAAACTTTACATTAAAAAAGAATGGTGGATTATTGCCTGATGATATTAGAAGGGCAATTGTAGGCTCGAGCATTGCTGGAAAACTAATTTAATGACCAATTTTATTTATAAGTTAGGATGGTTAAACTTTAATAAACTGTATGTTTGCTCGAAAAGTTTGCACCAAGCCAAAAATATATTCTGTTACAAAATTATTTTGATGAGGCATTTAAAAAATTAAAAGTTAAAGAAAAGATGGCATACTTTTTTTTATAATACTGATGAAATTGTCCCTTTAGATCAACATGAAGACAAATCTCTAATTGTATTTGATGATGTTATTTTAAACAATTAAGACATAGTTTGTGAGTACTTTACTATGGGAAGGGATAAAAACATTGATGTATTTTATGCAGCACTAACATACTCAAAAATTCCAAAACAGTTAGTACAAGATAAGACTAATTTCCTATGTATATTTAGACAATATGACACTAATTTAAAAAACATTTATAATCTTTTGTTGGGGGAGACATGCCTTATGAGAAATCTAAAGACATTTGTGCTAAGTGTTGGGAGAAAGACTATGGATTTATCACTTTAGATTTGAGTCGAAAAATGAAAAATGAAAATTACAGAAATAAGATCAAAGACTTCATTAAATTAATTTTTTTTTAAACAGGCTTTTCATTAAAACAAACACTAAAATGAACATTAAAATAATGTTAAACTGAATGTTAAAACAAACGTCAAAAACAAATGTTAAAATAAACATTAAAAAGAATATAAAAAATACAGTTAAGACAATGTGCATTATGTTTTTGCATTTGAATTAGGTAATTGCAAAAAATATTTAAATTTTACAAAACATCTGTTTTATTAATCCAAGCGTTGTTCGAATTATCAAAGCCTTACAATTTTTCATAAATTTTATCGCCTTTAGTTTTTAAGACTTTTTCAACCAAATATTCTTTGGGATAGTCTGTTTTCATAATTTCGAATTCATAAAAACTGTCTTCTGTTTTTTCTCCCTTAGTGTCATTTAATTTGTAAGTAGGCACATGATAATTTAAAACTTTACAAATAGTTTGCTTACATGAACGACATCACCAACTTTGTATTTAGCTTGCAGTTTTGGTTCAGTAAACACATATGGCAATATAAACATTTTTTCATTGTTTTCATTAACTTCAAATGGCTTCATGCCGATAGTGCTATGTTTGGTGTTGTTGTATTCTTTCACCAAATCGTCTAGTATATATGTTCATTTATAGTTTCCATTCAAGGCAAATCTCTTCCACATTATATTTATCAAAGTTCGATTAAATCTTTCTATGACACTTGGTTTCAATTCGATAAAGAAGAATAATGATTAATATTATATTTTTGCATAAGTTCTTTAAATGTTTTATCATAAAATTCGTACCTATTGTCGCTTTGTATGTTGTGTGGTTTCATTTTCATCAATATAGATTCTAAAGGAACTACTACATTTTTAGCTGTTTTATCGTTAATAGGTACAGCAATTGCAAATTTAAAAAACCATCAATAATTGTCATAATATATTTTTATCCATTGTTTATATGTGATATTCCTTTCAAATTACCAGTATTTATCTCTACAAGATCAATTTGCCATAAATCATCAATACCATACGAAATTACTCTTATTCTTGAAAAATTTCTTCTTGCAGGCTTATATAATCCATTGATTATATTCTCTCGCATTCTGACAATTTTTTTATGTTGATTTATTAGAATTACTTATAGAACATATACTTTTCTGAATTAATCGTCAATTTTTTTTTTTTGTATTTTATGTTTTTATATTATTATTTTTGGTTACCTCCTTACACTTCAAACACCGAGTGTTTTACGAATAGTCCTCTTATGGTCTTAAAACCATCATTATGTTCAGATATTCTTTTTTATTTTAAAAGTTAAAGTATCACCTTTGCTAGCATTAAAAGACTCACTGTGATCTATTTTTGCAGCCCCCTTAATAATGACTAGATCATTTAATGAAATAAACTTAGTAATAACTTATTTATAAACAGTACAATCCATCAAAAATAAAGAAAATATTACTATCTAAGTAAAAAATATCACTATTTTTATTCTACATTACACATAAATAAAACACATGATATTAGTTTAAATTTTGTAATTTAACATATAATTCTTTATCAGAAACTTCTTTTCTTTTTTCAACTTTCAAACCAACAAGTTTACCACAATAAGTCGAAACAGTTTGGCTTAAATTTTGTAATTTATCAGCTATTTCTTTATCAACAGCATCTTTTTTTTTTTTTTTTTTTTTTTTTTTTTTTTTTTTTTTTTTTTCTTCAACTTTCGAGTTAAAAAGTGTATCACAGTAATTCAAAACTGATTGGTTTAGATTTTTCAATTTGTCAGTTATTTTTTTATGGAAATATTTTTTATCGACAGTATCTTTGCCATCCACAGGATCAGCCATATTATTAATTCAACGATTATGAATACAAAACATGGCCTGTTTGTATAAACAAAAACTTTACTTATTTAATCTCATAAAGCAGAAACAATAGTATTGTATTTTGATTCTACATATGATTTTAAATCAGAAATACTGGTATTGTATTTTTATTCTACATCTGTTTTTAAAGTATAATTAGAAACAATAGTTTTATATTTTGAATCTACTTCATTTTTTTGTCCCAACTCTGCATTATTTATTCGTTTTATGCAATCAGCAATAGTGTTACCGAATTGTAAATGTATATCTCCTTTTAAAGCATAATTAGAAACAATAGTTTTATAATTTAAATCGACGTCCTTTTTTAATGCATAATCTGCTATACATATATCAAATTATTTTTATTGACTGCATCTTTATTATCTACAGGTTCATTCATATTAACAAGTGCATGTCCTAGAACATAAATACAAGATTTTGTAAAATCAAAACAAGTGCTTAGTTTACATTGTAAAGTAGAAACACTCGAATTGCATTTTGAATCTACATATGTTTTTAAATCTTCACTAATATTGTCAATGTCTTCATTTAAAGATTTGAGTAAGAGTTTTCCAAATATATCTGTCATTTAATAACAAAAAACTATATAGTTAAACTTAAATTTTTTGAAAAAAGATGTACAATAATTAAACATATGTGTCCACAAATAACTGAATTAAGATTCTGAATTCGACCATCATCGTAATAAATATTTCTGTTTTTTAAATAATTAGGAATATTGCCTCCAAATGAGCCAAATTGTAAACATAGTTGTTTTCTTTAAAATAACAAACCCAGTGAGTTCCCATAATTTTTTTAATGTCAAAATTTACTACAGCACATTCATTTTTGTGCATACTTTAAGGTAATTCATCAATCATATAAACACATCTGAAATGCTTAATATTTAACAGTTTTACATATTTTTCGATATCAATATTAGATAATGGAGGTAAATTTTTTTTGTCTTTCCTCTTTTTGCAACTAATCCTTTCACAGTTTTGTTTTCCATTGCTAAATTATGAATTTTTTTGTTCTTCTAATTCTTTTTAGTTTTTTTTAGTTTGTTCAACAGAATTATAGATTGCACTATTTCCTCCAGCAAAACCACCAAGTGCACCTAAAGCAGCCAATATAGTTGGTATAATTCCTCCACGATGTAAACCACTGCCAGTTTTTCCTTTGGCCATCTTTTTAACTGTTGGCAAAGATAAAGTTAATTTGAAACTTTTGCCTTCTTTCAATTTTTTATTTTTTCTCTCAATTTGATCATTTGTAAAAAATTGCTCTATACCTAAATATTTTCATTCCTCAAAGGGGGTATCGAAAATTATATTTGTCATCTTCATTTATAAGTGAACAGATATATATATATATAATATATGTATATATATATATATATATATATAATATATATATATATATATATATATATATATGTGTGTGTATATATATATTCAATGAAACATTTTAATTCCCCAACCTAATTTTGTTTTTGTAAACATTGTTGGGGCAAAAGCAGCAGAAGCAATTTTCCCCAATTGAAGTATTTTTATCTAACATGATTTAATTTACCTCATTTGTAAAATTTTATCAGCTACGTGTCTAGATTCTAAATCGTTATGATCTCTATAAGCAATATCATGATATTTGCATGCTTCATCTAACTTATTTATTCCTGTATCACCTCTTTCTAGTCTTTCATTTAATTTTGTAAATAGCCCACAATAATTATAACCAGGCAAATGCATTTCTGGCAAATTTAAATTGTTTAATGGCCAGTTTATCATGCCTTTTCCGTGGTGTTCAGAGTTCCAAAATTAATGCGGAATTACATTTAAAACTCTTATTATGCAAGGAATTCCTTTTGGATTATTTATAACAATATCAGAAAATTTATTGTTTAACATATTCATTATACTTCCTTTTTCATTGTAATGATTGTTATTTCCAGCATTTTCTTCGCCATGAATAATTAACAATCTATTGATTAATTTTCTAACATCGTCCATCCAAATATGTTCCTTTGGCAAACTATTGTATTTTTTTATGCCATCACCAGATTTAGGAGTTCTTGGAGAAATCTTTTTTTTTTGGCGTGTTTGGTGCTGATCTTTATTGAGGTTTTATATAATTATCATAAATCGGTTTAATTATATTTGTGTACTTCCAACCTCCACTCGAAGATACCTTTTTATTAGGATTATATTGTTGGAATGCAGCATTGGTTGTTTTAATTGATATTTTGACAATAGGTTTTAAAAAATGTGTCTTTCGGGGGGGGGCTGTAACCCCCTCAGCTCCCTCACCCTCCTGGATACGCACCTGTCCCTAGCCCTACCACCGAGAATTAAACAACTTGCAACCTCTTCTAGCCAAGCTAGTGACGTCACGGATTGGCAGGGTTCACCCAGGTATTTTTAGGTGGGCCCACTTGATGCACCAAAAGCGTTTTTTCAAAATTTTTAAATTTTTGCTACTGTACAAAATATTAAGACATGTTGATTAAATTTTATTCACAATATATAGTTTGGCTCACAATACACGGGAAATAAGTGAGTCATCTGTACCGAGCAGCAAGCAGAAGGGGATTTCGCCTTCTGCGTTGCTAAAGGGGATTACTCTTCCTATATTGCTGAAGGGGATACCCCCAACTAAATGGCCAGACTGACTGAAGAGTAGTATAAACTAAGAAGTTTTCCTTTCCAGCTAAACAAATAAAGCTGATTGCCTAGGCAGTAGACATTCAGGGAATTCATCTCTCTAGTCTCTAGTCATGAGTTATCTGGTTAGATACACAGTTATGTGGCAGCTATCTACAAACTGTTTTCTGCTGAAGTGTCAAAAGAGTTGATACAGGCATTGAAAGTTTTGGTGTTGCTATACAATGGATAATTCAGTTTATTGCAAGGAATTATCATAGTGTGAATAAGAAGTGTAGTGGTGTTACCTTGGTTTACAGTTCATTAAGTAAACTAAAACTCATACCATGTTTGCAATCAACATATCAAGTGTGAATAGCAACATTTTGAAAAGTGTACTTAAATACATTTCACAATATCTGAGATTCCAGGAACACACAAAATGAAAAATGCTGAAAGTGCATGGGAGTGGATGTAAGTTGACAGATGAGTGGAAAGAAGAACCAAAAATTTATGGTGGTTCAAAATGTATATGTAAACATTGTGAGTTGAATTTAGGTTGCATGATATAAAGAATAAAGACTCGCCTTCAGAAATTTTCAACTAGAAAGGTATAGGAGAGTGAAAGTGAAGAAAATCTGGAACATCAACTGGTAGCAGCAGCACAGACTTCCTTTACCGAGTCGAGTAGATCATCTTCCACAAACGTTTGTGTACCAGTCTTTCCCAGTACAGTACCTAGTACTTCCTCATCCACTAACAAAGAGCAACATTTACTAAGTGATTATTTACTTTAGACAACTGAAGAGAGCAAAAAAAAAAATCCTTGAAAAGGTAGGGTCAGTGCTTTTGCTGCAGATGTACGTTTTAATGTTGCTGAAATTGATAACTTCAAGGAGATGTTCCAGATATTAATACCTGGATACAAAGCCCCATCGGCAAAAGATATCGATGGGAATCTTTTTGATGCTGCTACTCAACAAATATACATACATCTGGTAGAAAAAGTACAAAATTGCAGTTTCACTATAACATTGGATGGATGGTCACGCGTTAAGAATGACCCATTAAATTCGTCACGATCCATAAAGGGACAGAAATTTACTTTCCTAAAGTCTATGATGCAGGGTCACAGAAAAATGTCGGAGCAGTGTGCAGCAATTACACAGGCAGCAATGGATGAATGCCAAGATAAGTTGCACAGCAGCATCTTTGCAGTAGTTACTGATCATGAGAATAAAATCATCCAAATCTAATTACTTATGGCTGTTCAGCACACTATTTGAATTCAGTTAAGAAATATGTATATCCTAAAACTTTTATGGTTCATATTGTGGAAGTGCAAAAGTATTTTCGAAATGTTCATCAGGCACATAGGCGGCTTCTGGAGAAATATTGTGTGATGACACAGTTGCCGAATGAAACACGATGGAACTCTCACTCTGACTGTGCAAAATCATTTGTGATAAAATATCACTGGTACAGGGAAATCGCCCTTCAACATGCCCAAGACTTTCATCCAAATGTTGCAAAGATTTGAAACCACCTGGACATTTACCACGAAGCAGTGTATATTGAGAAACAGTTATGTGTATGTAGTTGCAAATGCACTAGAAAGTCTTCAGAAAGAAACCACATGCATTTCAGAGGCAGTTGAAATATGGTTCTACATACTATCTTCTGATGTTCTGGATCTTCATCATCGCCACTTCAAGAAAAAATTTCAACAGGCAATCAAACCACCACATATCCTCGCAAATCCTATGGATCCAAAATTCAGATGGCAACATTCAAGTGAAGAACAAGAACATTCCACATAAATTTGGTTAGCTAAACACAATCCTGAATTCCTGCTTGGCGTCATGGCCTTCAAGATATGTGATCCAGACTATTATCCTGCTTTTATGATGCATGCAAATGTTGTACAACAGTTTTCCTGGCTAAAAATGGTGGTAGATCATAGCAAAAGAAATTAAAGAAACCCTTATGTTTACCTTTGGGTTCTGTCACTTTTTCTCTCCTTATGTTCAGCACCAGCTTTTCCTGCTTCAATTGAGAGATACTTCTATACATTTGGACTGGTTTGGAACAAGTTACATAATCGTTTAGGAGTTGATCAAGCAACAAAACTAGTTTAAGTGTATCGTCATTTATGAGCAAATCTTCCACAGTTAGAAGTTTAGAGTGATTGAATTATTAATGCGTCTTATAATGAAAATACAATAACTTTGTTTTCCTTAAAAATTATATTTCTTTCACAAAAAATTAACACCATCAAATATTTAATAAACATTTTAATTTTCATTAAAGTTATTGAATCGAGGAATGATTGCATATGCAGTCTGACCAATCATAGTCGACAAACATTTAAGTGGCATTTTTTTCGCAAAATTGTTGACAAAAAAACACAATATAAACATTTTGAAAACCATAAAAGACAGGAAAAATATTTAATTTGGTAATTAAAACAGTATAATAGTACATTTACATTGTATAAAACACTGTATGGGTCCCTGTCATTTACAACTTTGAGTATGTAGATACCACTGCATTATCATGCTAATATTTCGATTAATAACATATGTATATTGCAACTAATTATTCTATTTTTATGCCTCTATGTTTGTTCCAACACCATGTTCAAACTACTTCATCGATTTTTATCAAAGTTCCACTGGAAAGATCTTAATCTTAAACAATGGGGTATGTATCAATCATTATACTACATCAAAAGGATATAAGCATATGCAGTGGAAACAAAATGCGTTGAACATAAAGTATGTTGATTAGATTTTCATTTTATACTAGCTGACCCCGGCGAACGTTGTTTCGCCTCTCACGTTCTAGTTTGCCTTCTCAATGTGTCCTCTCTATTATGTCTGGTACGTCGACCGATGTTTGACCGTGTATCGCTGTCATTTTTCTCTTTTAGAATAACAAACATTTCCTGCAAGTATGAGCAAAACCGGCCCATAAATATAGAAGTTATACTCCAGCACCACCTATCGGAATGAAACATAACTAAAAACCTTACTCGCCGCCTCAATAACATATGGTGTGAATATGGTCTCAATTGGTCCAGCGGTTTGTCAGTGATGATGCGGTTTACTCACCCACAATGGATCTAATACTTAGTTTCTGATAGTGCAAAAGTAAATCAAAAATGCAGTTTCATAAAGCATCGCATCGTCATTGCCATATGATCATGAGTAATAGATGACGCACATTGGTTTTCGCATATAGCTCATGTTACTAAACCATTGCTTAATTTTATATAAACTGGCATATTTGATTTTGCACTGGCATTTATACATTGTGTTCATTACCGTAGGCAGTAAGCACCACACAAAATTTTTCAGCGAAAAGTAAAAATATCTGGTGGGGATAAATTTACTTGCGTCGTTAGGCGTGTAATATTTCTTAACTGATGTTCGTAAGCGGACACCACTTTCACACGTAACATAGTTTTTGGCAAAATTGTTATTTCCTGAAGAACAGCGCGTGGTTTGGCGGTCTAGCCAGGTGGAACCCTTGTAAAGCATAAGCATTTTTTAATAATCGTAACTCATGTTAACAGTAGGCCTGTTCTTTATCCAGGGTTACTTAAACTTGAAACCAGTCGGATGATACGATACGATAAGGACGATTTTCGCAAGCATTTTACATGGAAGGTACGATTTTCGAATTAACGCATAGGGACCATTACAGGAAAATTGGAAAATTTACATAATTAAAAAGGGAGGTAGGCGAGGGGATTAATGCATCATTTAAATTCATACCTGAAAACTACAAGCTGTTAACCTGATAATTACCATAGTATTAATAACCTACGACCTTCCTAATGAGCTCTAAGAAAAGAAAGGCGCTATGCATTATAAAACAAAGAAACTTACGTGCAGATGCGAGGTCATCATACTGTGACGTTGATGGGATGGAACATGCTTTCTGTGCCACTATTTCAACAGTATTGCAGTCTTCGCCTGAAAGAAATATTAAACATGTGTTAATCTCATTCTTTAAAGAAGAAAAAAATTATCAAAGTATGTCATCGATAAAAACTAAGTTTGTCTAATGTCGAAAATTAAGATTTTGAGAAGACTTGAAGAGTTGTACTTGTCATTTAGAAGCCTTTTATACAAAAAATACATTTCAAATACCAAGTCTGCCGTGTGGTTGATCTCAACTCTCAAGTCTACCTACACTCTCACTTCAAGTTTCTAGTGTAGCGTGTAGGTTAAGCTTTAAACTTACCTTCATCATCAGTTATTCCTTCACTTTCGGCGAGCCGTATTTTCTCGTTGAAACCCGGAGAAAAATAAAAAGCTTTTAATCTATTGTTGACCAACCAATTCACTTTTTTTTTTTTGCGGCAGGATTAAACGTGTCGATTCATGTTCACGGTATTAATGCCATCTCTTATTTTACCACAATTTATGCATGTCACAACAGGCCTTCTCACCAACCAGACAAGGCCACATTCACAGCCAGGAATTCATATGTGAAGACTGATGGCTCGGCGGTACTATAGTTACCAAATGAGTTGTGGCACACGCACACCAGTCAGATCGTGTCGTCCGCGTTATCATTCTGTTCTGGAAATAATTGACATGAGATTGTAATAAGTAATGCAATCTGAGATTTAATTTTCAGATCTGGTAACATAGGATTCGGCCATGTTTTCATTGCCCGTTTGTTATATGGATCAGAGCTGTGAGGGCGCGTTGGTAAAAATATATTCCGATTTCAATAGAAAATATGTTATTAAAAGAGTTTGAAACTAGCTTGGCCTTAAATTATTCCGTATATTTCTAGAGGAAGTTAAAGTCAACACATATGTTTTAACGCTTTTAAACTTGGCTCTCCCTGGCTCCCTCTGACGGCCAGCAGGGAGGGCCAATGGCCCCCTCCCCTCCTCCGGGACCGGTTGCTGCGCCACTGAATGGCTGACTTGTGTTTTGGGTCATTATCTTAGTAGAACTTAATCGTGTTCTTAATGCCCAGTTTTTCAGCACTCTTGTGCAGGTTTGCTTTCAAGATGTTGAGATAGTCTTCCTTTTTCATTGTTTCATCGAAATGTACTGCTTCTCCAACACCTGCTGAAGATATACAGCCCCAGATAATAATACTACCTCCACCGTATTCCACAGTAGGTTGTAAGTTCACAGGTTTTAGCTCCTTATTTGGCTTGCGGCATACTGTTGCCCTGCCATGAGAACCGCGAACATTCATTTTCGTCTCATCGGTAACAATCACATCATTCCGCCAGCTTTCATCTTTGTCAGAGCGGTATTTTGAGAACTTAAGTCGTTTACTTCTAATCACCTCATTAATAAATAGCTTCTTTCTAGGGACCCTACCATTGTATCCTGCCCTTCTGATAACCCGTCGTATGATTTCTGGATGGAAGTTTTTTCCACGTTCATTGAGTACCTCCGTGGTAAGTTTGCAAGCACTGATTTTCAAATCTTTCTTTATTTCCCTGATTACTACGTTTTCCCTCTAGCTTAGTTTATTTGGCTGTCCTTTTTGAAGCAGCGTATCTAATCTGTGTTCCTTCTCAAACATTGTTATGCTGTCTCTGACAATGGACCTCGGCACATTCAAGTACTATGCAATTTCTCGTTGAGATTTCTTCTTTGCGTGAAAAAGAATGAGACATGGAGTCTCACGGCCTACAAATATCCGCCAGCACGCTGTCCCAATTTTACCGTCCACCCGATCTACGACTCTGCCTACAAACTGGCTGATTGCCGGGCCTGCTACGTGTTCTACAGCAAAAACTTTCATGAAATTCCTACACGTTAATACTTATTAGAATGGACTTATAATTACTTAATTGTAAACGTGGATTCTCTGCCTGGTGAAGGCAACGACGTGTGCTGGCGACGTGCGCGAACAAGACATGCTGTTTCGGTGGCAACGCGACCGCAGGAACCGAACGCTTATGCTCGGTTGCACCATCGTCGTTCGAAACTCGATCGCAGATCGACACAGAAAACTGTTGCACCAATTGAGTTCAGAGCTGGACTGGAGATCGACATGAAGTTATTTCGAACCGCCGAAATTGGCGGTTCGAATTCTCGATCCGAAATCAGCAGCCATCGTCGACAAATGTAGTTTGAAAATACGCCAACAGATAGAACTACGTTCGATTGTTTTCTTGGGAAATTAAAACAACATTATACTCACTCGAATAATATTCAGTAAAATTCGTACAACAATAACTCACTTTAAATCGATCAAACATCGCATCTAGTTCTATATATAGTGAAAAATACGCCTACTTCTATGACGTCATATATTACGGACCAACAGCAAAATTTGTCTCATACTTAATCTTCATCTCACACTTTGGAACCGAGATCGACGAATTGCAGATCCAGAATCATGAAATTTCGTTGGTGCAACACTTTTACATTGGAACCAAGATCAAACTGGATCCTGGTTCAGAACTAGGATCATTTGATCTCGGTTCAAGGAAGATGCTGGTGCAACCGAAAATTATATATGACTGAAATGGCCGGTGCGAATGTGCTGCTAGAGTGTGTTTATTGGCGTGTCCGCTTGGAGCGCTGGAAGTAGTGGACGCTTGGCTGTAGCGACCCGCGGGAGTTTAAAATTCATAAAGAGGGCGCTGCAGGCACCGGAAATGATTTTATGTCACCACAACTTTCTATATAATTTAATATTGATCTACTATTGTAATCAGTAAAGGTGGCGTTGTGTTCGCCAGAAATAAATTCTTATTTGAGGAGAGGCTGAGCCAATAGGAATTTAGGTGGGGTGGTTCTCCCCTGTAGGATTTTCTGGTATAAATAGATCTTCCAGCGGACTGGTCTGGCAGAGACACTTCGTCGCTGGACTTCGGGCGGACAGCATCGTCTTCTGTTTTCTTCTCAGCGGACCTTGCGGCCTTCGTCTGTAGCTCTCGCGACACTGGGAAACAACTGCCAACCCGTTGCTCTGGTCAACGGGTCATCTCGAGCCTAGCCTGTTAAGGTCAGCGGTGGTTGTTTCCTACAGCGGTTAGGAACACCTGACATATTAAAAAAAAAAAAAAAAAAATTACACTCACACACACTAACAATCGAACCTTCTGAATACACGATCCTGGCTGACTCGACCCCCGGGGCGGGGATGTGGGCTCGCTGGAGGCGGAAATCCTAGCACCAAATAACACACCACCCGGCGCAGTTATATCCACACTCGGAGAAGGGGAATAATACATTTTCACCGACCTCAAAACCAAACACATGAATCCCAGGCAGCCGTCATGGACACCACAGAACATCACGACTCAGCACAAAAAAATCTCATGCCTCACGATCTCACCGCTGAACAACAAAAGTCTTGGCTGCTGGCAAAACACAATCGCCGCAAGGCATTGTTAGACCAACAGTTTGAAAATGAAACCTGGATTTTGGAAACTAATCGCAGGAAAATATCCCGAGCCACCCGAGAACCGCAGCCCAGGTCAATCGCGGTACAAAACCGCTTCGAACCATTTGCCAACATGGCAAATACACAAACAGCTACACTGACTAACACTCAAAATAGCACATCTGTCCCGTCCACCTCTCACACTGAGCGCCCAACCGCAAAAACTAATACGAAACCCATGAAACTCATCGTGCCTGACACCTCCACATACAACCATCTTATCGCAAAAATACGCTCAATGAACATTACAGGTACACAAATTTCCCTTGTTCAAGCCGGCCTTCAGATCACGTGCACCCACGAACAGGCGTATCACTCGCTAAAAGACTTCCTCAAAATTTCCAACGTTCATTTTTACACTTTCAGTATCGCAGCAGAACACCCACAAAAAGTGATAGTCAGGCTCCCACGAACAACCCCTACTTCAGACACCAAAGAAGACCTTGAGGGGCGCCACTACACTGTAATCGATGTGTATCAATTCAAAAAAAACTATCTCAGACCCCAACAACCCTTCACACACCTGGGACGAACCACAAGATTTTTTCTGCATTACAGCTGCAAGAAACGACACCCTCACCCCCCTTCTCAACCTCACTTGCATAAACATGACGGCAGTACAACCCCGCCCGTACAAAAAGAGGATTGGGGACATCCCCCAGTGCCAAAATTGCTGGCTTTACCACCATACAAAAAACTTCTGTGCCCTCCGAACTGTCTGCCGTCACTGCGCCGGCCCCCAACCCCACACAGCCTGCGAGAACCTGAACAAAAACCCCAACTGCGTGAACTGCAAGGGGAAAGGAGTGCACGAAGCCAATTCAAGGCTCTGCCCAGAATACATCCGCCTGGTGCAACTTCGACAGGAGGCCGCAGCAAAACGCGAAACCCAACGCCCCACACTTCGTGCACCCCCTGTATTCACGCAGGAACACTTTCCGTCCCCAATCTCAACTAGGAACATTGTTAGGGAAAATGTTTCTTACTCACAGGCAATGCGGTCTCTAACACAGCCCCGCAACACACAACAGTCTTCCTCTCCGATCTCAATCCAAAAACCAACCAACCAGCAACCCATTCTACCCCTCCTCCCCACTCCACGCCAACCTTCCCCTCCATCCATGGCCCCTCCCGATATGGGAGATATCAGTTTCACACTCACCGACCTCCGAGACCTTATGCGCTTCCTCCGGGAAGCGAACTTCCTTCAATTCATGACTCACATGAAATCCTACATCCTCCTGGGCAACTCCACACCTGACCCACAGATGAAAACCCTCCTGCTCCTGCAGCCCTAGACCACCTACTCGGGGTTCGATTAGTCATGGATCAAACCCACACAGATAGACCCTGTGTCCCCTCCCTTCTCTACTGGAATGCCAACAGTATATTTTATCAAATTTACGAATTAGAAAGAGTTCTAGAAACTTACGGCGTAGAAATTGCACTAATTAACGAAACACATTTAAAACCTAGAAAAAGATTTAACATAAAAAATTACACGGCATATCGAACTGACAGAAAATCTAAAGGAGGTGGTACATTAATACTAGTTCATAACCGCATACAACACCATTTAAATAATGTCCCAGTCCTAGAAAATTTAGAATACACATCCATAAACATTCGCACACAAGCAGGTCACATCACTCTAGCGGCTATTTATAATTCCCCCAATAAACCGCTAATCCCAGCTGACTTAGATAAAATAACAACACAGCCATACCCATTTTTCTTAGCAGGAGATTTAAACGCGAAGCATACTTCCTGGAATAGTAGAGAAAATAATCAAAGAGGCAGAATACTTGCAAATCATTCTAATCAATATAATTATTTAGTTACAGGCCCTACAGAACCGACATACTTTCCTGCTTGTACAAAATACCAATCATATATTTTAGATATCGCACTTACCAATTTAGATAATGTAAATATTTCATTTGAAGTCCTCACAGAATTAGATTCCGACCACTTACCTATATTTTGTCAGCTGGAAGCAAACATACTTAAACACCCAAACGCCACTCTTCTAAAAACTCCGGTAACTAACTGGGAGGATTTTAAACTAGACATAGAAAATTTATTTGAAACGCACCAAATAAATATTCCATCTAAAGATCACATCGACTCGGCAACTGAATTAATTCAAAATACAATATTGAAAATAAATAAAAAACACACAAATTTCCTAAACCGTCGACAATTTTTAAAACACTCCTTTCCCGAAGCAGAAATTCTTTTAGCTGAAAAACGCCACGCCCGCCATATTTATCAAAAATCTAGAAACCAAGGAGAAAAAGAAAAATATTATAAATTAAAGAAAGAACTCCATAATAAACTCATCACATTAAAAATTAATAAATGGGAAACTTTCATGACCGACATAAACAATAATTACAATGATTTCTGGCGCGTTGCAAAATCCTTGCGAGGTCAAACTAAAAAATCAATCTCCCAGCCCATCAAAAACTCAGCAGGAACCCTCTTATACGTCCCAGAGGACAAATCAAATGCAATAGCTGATTGCTATCAGGGCCAGTTTTCACCTAATGCTGATCTAGGAGATCCAAATTTTCCGGAGATGTACAAACCAATATTACAGCTTTTTTCAACAGAACCATAACAGCAAAACCAGAAGCAATAACGCTTAAAGAATTACTTGTACTAATTAAAAAACTTAACGTCAAAAAAGCTCCAGGACACGACAAAATTACCTATAAAATTATTAAAAACCTCCCAGCTAATGCACTATTTGCAATACTCAACCTGTTTAATGCAATATTAAATTTCAATTATTTTCCTATAGCATGGCGAACAGCCAAAGTTATCACGATTCCCAAACCAGGCAAAAATCACTCTATCCCAGAAAATAGACGGCCTATTTCCCTACTCAACTCCCTTAGTAAAGTCTTCGAAAAACTGCTTCTAACTAGATTATTAGTACATGCAGAATTACAACAGATTATCCCCGCAACACAATTCGGGTTTAGAGCCCAACATTCCACCACTCATGCCCTCACTAAATTCACCACAGACTCCTTAACTGCAATGCAAAAACACGAAGTCTCAATAGACATTTTCCTAGACATTGCTAAGGCATTTGATAAGGTGTGGATACCTGGATTACTACAAAAATTAATTAATTTCAATTTTCCCGACTGCTACATACATTTACTCGCCTCATACTTTCAAAATAGAAAATTCTTTGTTAGTATTGATAATGCCAACTCTACTACTCGCGAAATTACAGCAGGTGTCCCACAAGGCTCAGCAATTTCCCCATTTCTGTATAATATTTTTACGTCAGACATTCCCATAACCCATGCCTCAGTACAAATGTACGCGGACGATACCATAATTTACACTCACGATAAAAAAAAAACTGCTATATGCTATCCTCCAAACCCAACTTCAAATAAACGATTTAGAACATTGGTTTGAAAGATGGAAAATTAAAACAAATCCTACTAAATCACAAGCATTATTGTTAACTCAACGCAGAATCCAGCCTTCACGCCAAATAACTGTAAATAATATTCCAATCCCCTTCACACAAACCTCGAAATACCTAGGTTTAACAATTGACTCTAAACTAATCTGGACCAATCACATTTCAACAGTAAAAAAGGCAGCACTGAGTAAACTACCGCAACTCTTTCCAATGTTAAAAAGCACCAATCTACCCTGACGATTAAAACTATTAATTTACACAGCAATAGTTAGATCAGCCCTTTTGTATGGTAACGAAGTCTGGGGGAACTTAAATAAATTCCTTCTAAACTCTCTTCAAGTCATACAAAATAAATATTTAAGAATCATAATAAACGCAGCGCCCTACACTACCAACGTATCGATACATGAACGTTTAAAAATTCCAACTATAAAAACACTATTACTAAACCGCAATATAAATTATTACAATAAACTACTCTCGCATTCAAACCCCGCCATTAAACGGCTAGGAGACTACGAACCCGATAAAAACAGAAGAATAAAACGCCCTAAAATGCTTCCCACATAATAACTAACATCTCCTAAACCCGTACACCCGGCCGAAATTCTCCGATCGGTCCGGGACAAAATCCAGTCAGTTTAACAAAACTACCTGGCGCTAGCATCGCGCACATCACTCCGCCTGCTGCTCTCATAGCGAACACACCTCTCTCTACTTCACTAGCTTTTCCTCAACGAGCTAACTGATTAAATACTTTATCCCTAATTAATTATGTCCCCCAAGTTTTTAACATGTTTAATTACAAAACACATGCTAATTAAATCGCAGTGCTGCCTTCTCTCCTCGGAAGACAGAAGCCCCGCCCTCGGCTGAGATACAGCCAATCAGAAAATTCCTTTAATATGAATCCCCGCCCACCGACAAATCCTTAAACCCATTATCCCACACAAATAAAACCTTATATATCAACATTTAATAACAACATACACACTCACACACACATACACAAAAAAAAAACTCGATTTATTAACGCCATAGCTAGAAGAAGACCCTGCTTCCTCTGCCTCTTCCTGACATCTTGCTTAACTTCACGCGAATATTTTATAAATTAACAAAACCAACTTTTTAATAGATTTTACCTAACTTTTAAAGACCTACATTTTAAATTTTCCAAATTCCGTGCCAGTAGGGAACGGAACTCCACCGCCTTTCCCCTTATTTTTGTAGGCAAAAATGAGGGGAAAAAAGATCGGAACAACCGTGGCCCAGGGGCTATACTGGGTCACAAAACCACACTCCTGACATGCGAGCGCCGCGCGTGCCAGGTTAAAGTGTCTATATTATGGGGGATCAGGGCGGGGTGGATTAGCTACCCCTAACCCTGGTCCAATCAAATGATTACCGCTTGGGAATACAAGGGCCTCGGTCTGTACTTCCCCCGCGCTGAGAGGCTTAGCCTCAATGATGATAAATCGGCGGTCTGGCAGAGAGAACTGGGTGTTGGGGGTGAATCCAGAGCTGCAACTTGTGATAATGAGCTAAGTACTGTTCTTCAGAATAGGGCCCTTAAGGCCGGGAATTCAGTAGAAATGGGTTTGGCAATCCAGAAATTTTTAGAGTATTCTCAGGTGATTGGAATTTCCTGGTTATGTCGAATTTTAGCTCAATATCACCATTTGTAGGAATTTGCAAAGAATAATATTTTTCTTGAAAATTCAAAAGAATCGCACTTTGTGAAATGTTAATGCGGGAAGTAATAAATTGTCTTGGTACCAATACCTCACGATAGCACCCGAGATCAAGTACAATAAATTCCATTATTATGGAATTGAAAGAATTCCCTGTTTTAAATAAGATAAAAAGGCTCTTTACAAACAAAATATTTGAAACTTTTATAAAGAAATATTTTAGTGGAAGAAATGTGTTCCAAGCCATTATAAATTGAAGGAAAGTTATTTATTGCGCTGTTGCTTGATTTTTAGCCTTTTTGAATTTCCAGATAGAGGAGATTTTATTAGGCTATGTTTGGGGGATAGTAATTTATTTAACCAGTCTAAAATGTCAAAACATCTAGAATTGTGAGGATGTTAACAGTCTATTGCCGAAGTATTTTTCAGACTGCAGAAAATAATAAAAGGCAATCATTTTGTAATTTGAAAATACAGTTATTTTTACTAACTCATGTGTGTTTGCCTGTGTAGTTAGTACTGTTTACCTTTTAAAGCCATCAGCAGTTAGGGATTTTGAATTTGAATGTTTACGACTTTAGTCATTGGTTTGCTTTAGGGATAAAGAGTCCTTGCTTCGTCCTGAGTTGAAGGGCTTAGCAAGGGCGTCCAGAATTACCAATAACCACTGTTCAATTGTTCTTTTCTTGCTCCTACGTCCCATTTGCCTGGCTAACGCAATCAACGGAGCTACACAATACATCCTCTCAGCACAGGTACGAACACAATGCACATCATGCCTCTGCCACGCGTTTATAGGCTGTTCACTTTAAAGTGAACACTTTTGAAAGCTCTCTCATTTCGAATAATAGCCAATAAATATATGTTATTGTTGCCTTAGACAATAAATTTTGTGTCCTGTGAAATATACACTTTCTGCATTATTATTATGGCGATATTTATTTTAAAAAGTGGCGGAAGGATAAAAAATGGCTGATAGAAAAAAGTAACCAGGGCTTCAAAAGTGCTCACTTTACCATGAACAGCCTACAATAAACTGGCCGAATAATTAAGTGGCGTACTTATGCAGCAAGCGAGGACAAAATATTATGTTTCACTAACTTGCACTATTCATTTCAGTTATTGGCTGCTATTGCAGTTAATTTAAAGCACACAAGAATGATAGTGCACTATGTTCTATGTTTATATTCATTTCTAATGTAACAGCCATGAAACTGCGAAAATCATCGTTGGTCGAATATTAATGTGAGCCAATGTACGTTTCTAGCCATTCTGCTAATGAAAGTCCACATGAAAACCACAGTCGGCCTTGGCAGTTTCGTATAAAATTACTATTCCACATTTGCGCAAGCACGCACACTTCTTAAAATTCACGTGTAACTTTCACGTTGCTATCAGCGACTTCGTCGACGCGCCGAGGCATGTTTCTGATTAATTACATCCCTGCTGCTCCGTGTCTGCGAAGATACACCCTGCGGCGTGTCGCCATTTCCCGGGAGTTCACGCAAGGGCGCGCTGGGGGTGTCAGTGACGTCATAGAGGCAGTCGCTCATGTCCGATGCCATATCGCCGCTGCCATCCTTGTGAGCTCGCTGTCTGCGAATGTGTTGGCTTTCCTGCCGGAGAAATATACAGCGGCGGTGCTGATGGCGAGCTGGCTGCCGAGTTCACAAGCTGAGGGACGCTTCACTTGTGATTGAGGATATACTACCTCGCAAATGCTGTTAAGTCCATGATCAGGCAGACGTTGGCTGCCAGAGTATGCTGAATTTACTCTGCCACGACGAGCTCGTCCCGACAGTCCGACTCGACTTTTCAGTCCGGCCATTTCCGCCACCAAAATTAGTTCAGTGTTTACAATACCCCGACAGCTTCCATCCGACAAGTGTTGCGTGGCTTTCGGAAAATCCTAGAATGGCAAGTAATGTGCTATGGAATGCAAAGAAATCACAAATCATTGTACACTATTTTGTTTTGATAAAATTTGTTAACAAAGAATTTTTGAATTTTGGAGAAGTTATTGTCCAGGAATATTTATGTACGTTAATTCAACATCTTTATGTTACAAGATAACCAGAATGTACACATAAAAAAAATATTTTCAGTGTAAAATTTACTACAGAAGTGAAATCCACACGAAATTTTGTGTTGTAAGGTTACATTTATATATTTTTTCTGTTACCAAGCGAATCCGACTGGTCCGACGCCCAAGAAGGTAGAAATAGAATCTACTTTTGTCGGGCTGTCGGGGCTGAGATTTTGTCGGGGTGACCATGTTGCTGATTGGCTGATGAAAAATTCTCGTCGGTGTCGGGGCTGTTTTGTCGGACTGTCGGGTTATTGTGAATCCAGCATAACGGGAAAATTACTGGGGTTCTCAATAGAGCAGACAATCTCCGACACTGCAGAAAGCTCCTCATTGCACCAGCTGTGAGCTGTCAAGTCAGGCAGGCGCGTGCCAACACGTCTCACCTGCCCAGCGAACCACGTCATTCCTGTCGGACTATATACATAGTCCGTTCTTGGTTACTTCTAACTTGTCCTGCTGAAGTTCTACTTTCGAGCTAGTCAAACGCCTTATGCAAACAAAGCTTAACAGAGTCTAGTAAATTACACTATATGGACAACGCACCGCATTCGTGCGCACTCAGTTTAATAATATTTTATGTGAGAACTACTTCTTACTACCTAAAGGCTGTTCACGATAAAGTAAGCCCTTTTGAAATCAACCTTTGAAAACAGTCACTGCCGCTTACTGCATAGGTTTTAACGGGCGCACTGAGTGACATGCGCCCAGTAAAGTTGGTAACGATGGATGGGAAGTAGTTCCGTATCTTAACGCCGAACTAAAAGGGTTGGGCAACCATTTCTGATAACTTAAATTATTTCTTTCGCTTTCTGTGTTTTATAATTCATCGAAGTGTAAGAATGAGGGGATTTGTTAAATATTTACTTTTCTTATAATTTCACAGTTTCGTTTGACCGACGCATGAATAAAGAGATGAGGCCCATGGCAATGTTAATCTTACATAAGGCATAGGAATACACAACGTGCATACAAGTAGATCTTAAGCAGGGCTTTCAAAAGGGCTTATTTTACCGTGAACTGCCTATGGGCATTATCAACACACCTATTTTCTCTTAGTTTTTATTCATATTAGTTATACATAAAATATTATAATTTACACATAAAATATAGATAGGAGTTCAATTTAACCAGCAGTAAGACACTTTTAGATTAACAGAAGTATTGAACGTTTGTGAGAGATGGCATATTTAGGAAACAACCAAACACGTCAAACATGGGGTGGTTTTTCAACGGATTGATACAAAAAGTGTCAAGATGCTATGAATAGACTATAGTCTCACTGTCTCGCACGACTCACTCGAGCTGCCGGAGATGCTCCCTCTTCCTCTTGCCGTAAGTGGGATGGGGGATAGGGGGCGACTGGCAGCAAAACTATTAAAACAGTTGCAATAGAATATTACTGTAGGAGTTAACTGCTATGGAATTATTTGTCTGAGCAATTCTAATTTAAGGGAATAATGGGACTTATTAATATGCTGTCAGTGGTTTACTGTGAACACAATCACGTCCTGGTCGTTATTTCTATTCTAAAGTGGTCTGTCTGGTATCTCTGTACGGTATCCGACTAGTTTGCAAGTACTCTCTACTATGTTACTAAATACTTATGTACATAAGCATACTTGGCATATTTTAGAGGTAGAAATTAACAGTCCTCAGAGAGACTCTTAAGGTTTCAACAAATAACTTAAAAAAAAAATTATTCTTCAATTTGGACTGTTGGGCGAAACATTTTATAAAAAGGTAATATTTTAGAACAAACGACAGTTCGAATACAAAAGTCCCGCCAGTCAAAAGTTAAAGATTTTATTTAGTAATTCTTTTAGTAGACCTGTGTATAGGTATTGCATATAAATGATGATTATTATATTTATATAATCTACGTTTGGTATCATCTCATCAATTTAGTTAAAGTGACATGTTACGAAAAACATTAGTATGAAAAATGTTTTCTTCTTAATAATTGTTAAATGTTAAAGTGATTGCAAAGTGCCTACATACAAAAAATGGGCCCTTTGGAACGTTTTACGTGTGAGCATTTTCTTTTAGATCCGCCACAGCGTATTATATAGTTTGTGGATATATTTGTTTGTCGGTGTATACGATACATGTGCAGGTTATTTACATAAACATATCTTTACATGCGTTATACGTATGTAACTAGTGGCATCGTCACAACGAGTTCTGAGGCAGTTTAGTCGAGCACTTTGGGCACCATGTTTGTGAAAGTACAGTCGACAAATCACGATTATGTGAACACTTTGAACTGCTGTAGACTTTTCTATACACGCGGAAGATAAAAATTCGTATTTTACTTATTGCCTACAGGAATTGAATACGGAGGGATGATGCTCGGCACTTCGGGCTGCCATGCTTTTACACTTCTATCCCACGATCATGTTATACCTCGGGCAGCTTGTACTGAGCAAGTTCGCCGTAATAGTACGGTGCACTTTTTCATCCTCAAATACCACGTTTTTAACAAACTCCCCGTCAACAAAGTGCATTTGCTACATCTCAAGAATATAAAGATAGCCGACAATATTTAGCGTTTTCAGGGCAAGAAAAAAAAACCTTTTTAAAAAGCATATAACATTATTTCGGGGAATATTTTAATAGTAAATATTTCTTACAAATCTTTGTGATAACTACAGGGAACAATGTTTTAAAGTAATAATATTGTCTAAAAACACTATTTCCAAACATTTTGCTTATGTCATAAAACTAACTTTCCGCCCGCGCGGAACCCATACGCACTGCAAGAAACACAAAATCTGTCAGAACTAACATTTCTTGTAATTTATTTTTGTCAATAAACATTAGTTGTAGATCTCTCTTCAGGTGCTGAATTGCTGATTCGAAAGATAATTCTGAAACAATTATAGACATATGTGTAGGGATAGTAGCTGTAATATACACAACACTGTTCTGAAGCAAAAAGTAATGCGTAATCTCGTTGGACTTAAGAGATATTTAGGATTCCGGGCAATTACATTTAATCCGTTTTCACCTCCACAAGGGGCAAATTTTTCCAACAAAACAAATTTTTAGCGAGTGCTTCGCCCTGGCGGGTAGCCGTCCTTAGAATCTCATGTTTGTAGGCCTAGCGGTTTGGGTTGGGTGTTTCAAAGCGAGCGCTTGTGTTACTAAGCGCGTGATTAACAAATTTTCAATTTGTTCATAGAGATAAGAAAAGTCTGTAACCATAGATAAAAAGACAGTGAGCTGATTTTGTTGTAGTGTACTTTACCTGTCCTTCAGGTACCTCGCCACAATTTGCTAAACAGCACAACTCTTACGGACTTAGCTGTGCAGACTCACTAGTTAGGTGATCAATTTTACCTAAATTTAATGATTTACTTCGTTGCCAATTAATTGGTGGGTGTACAAAACACAAATAATTAAATAATAACATATATTGTCGTTGTGGATGTTCTTGCCAGCTTCATGTGAGTGTTCGCTGGCCAGTTTATTACTCTTGCCACTACACACCTTATAGGTTATACTTATGTGTGTGCCGGTTACCATAGCAGATTAATTTTCTACGATTCCTGCATATAAAATGAGCTCTAAGATATTCAGTATGTAAAAAACTTTTATTACCTTTGACCACTGCTTACTGAATATTTAGTGTTTTTAGCTGTTAATTAGTAAATTAGTACTGTCAGTTTCATTAACTCCAGCCAGGACCAAATGCCTATGGCGCTCACGAACACTTCTGTGTGTATGCTAGTGTCAGTGTGATTCCCTTTATGGGATTCTTCACTCCAGTGGAAACCGCGGTTTGCAGATACAACAGTGAAACAAGTGTTAAAAATGAGTGTGTACAAGCAGAATAGCTGACTAGTAGTAGGGAAATGATGAGTTGGTGACAAGGGGATCGAGGATCGGAGCCGGAGCAGGGGGAGCCGCCATCTTGTTACGTCACCCAACCGCCAACTTGGATGTCATTGATCTTTCACCCCCGACCCATGTGACCTTTGACCTGGACCTTGACCATGACCCCGAGGACTTTTGACCTCTAAAAAAACTATAAGAAAACTTTAAAAAATTCCAAAAAATTAAAAAAAAATGCCGAAAAAATCTATTATTAAAAATTATTTTTAAATTATTAAAAAATTATTAAAAGGATCCACAGAAATGACCCATATTTTCCAGAAATGCTAACAGGGATCAGCGACCCAGGTGCCAGGGATCAGCGACCCAGGGTCATACCCAGGTGACCAGGAGACAGGGATCAATACCTATGACCTCTGAACATGATCTTTGGCCTTGAAATACAAGAATAAAAAAAATCACAAATAATTGAAAACTCGATTTAATAACTAAACTAAAAAATTTATAGATAAATTTAATCTAAAAATCGTTTTAAAAATTAAAAAAAATCGTTAAAGAATTTATTGTTATAAAATGTTAATTTAAAAAAATCTTAATTAAAAAGCCTTAAACTCCGGTAACCATTTCCCCCTTTTTTCCTCGGAATTTCCCTTTTCCCTAAAAAATCTCCCTTAAAAAATTTAATTAAAAACTTACATTTCCCAAGGTCCTCCCAGCACAACCAATTACACACCTCTGTTCGACTCCAGCAGACGACTGACTCCCTCGCACCCACTCCCCTCACCTATACTCATTCCGCAATCTTGATTTTTTCGTTTGTCATTTGTTTACATACTACTGGAGTCAGCCATATTTGTTTATGTGTTACTGGAGGCTGCCATATTAGTGTTTCGTTTGCTATTTGTTTATACAGAGGCCACCATCTTGGTAGGCGACCACCATATTGGTAGGTGACCATCATCTTGGTATACATCACCCATCCACCATCTTGGAAGACAATGCCCAATAGCTGTTGACCTTTGACCTGTAACCTAGAAAACCAAAATTGGAGAAAAATGCACAGAAGTCAGCAACCATTATACATTACAGACTACTACCACCATGTTGTATGCTAACTACATCGACCTTGACCCCATGACCTTGAATTACCTTGAAAACCAAAACTGCCAAACCAAAAGATGTCTGTTGAAAAAACATACTATTATTTTACAGCACACCTTATTTACACAAAAAATTGTTTATTCTTTCGCCAGGTTCTGGGTTCGAATCCCGGTTAAGACATGATTAACTGTAATCTAGTTTATATATTCCGGGTTCGAATTACGGTTAGGACATATATGATTGTAATCTAGTTTGCAGCTTCTGGGTTCGAATCCCAGCCAATACACGTTTGTAAGTTAGTAATCGTTAAACATATTACAAGTTACATAAAATCCTATCAAGGAATAATGAACGAAACACGAAATCAAATGATAATCGAAACGGAAATTCGTTTGTGTATGTAAAATGCATTACATTCAGACTTAAAAATCTCGTGTTGAAAAAGAAATTTCTTGGTGGATGAAATAATTAAATAATAATGCAATTCAAATTACATATAATCGCTTAAAACCGAATAAATACACATATTACACATTAAATTCCAAATTGTGCTCTGTAAAAGCTCAAAACGCGCTCGCTCGTGAAATAATCCTTTTAATTTCGTAAATTTGGATTAAATTTTATCTAAATTTTACCTAGAACCGGTTCAAATTACGATAATTCTTCGATTGAAATAGATTTGAGGTGGACAGTAACATATAAATAATATGACAAGGAGGTGTAGGTGGAGGTATAAATACAGCTCCATATGCTCTGGTCGCCATTTGTTGAGCTGCTATTAGGGGAGCCGCTCGCTCTGTGAACCGGTCTCGCCCTCACCTCCGCCCACCGGACCCGCTGTCGAGTGCTCGTGATGGTGACAGGACCGTGAATCGCTTGTGTTCGGGGAACCCGTCGCCCGCTCGCTGCTTGCCTGGGATTTGATGGCATCTCGCACTGTGTTGTGGGGTTAAGGAACCTGTGGATCCGACTTTCAACTCTGCTTGCACCCTGGCGCTCGTCTAGGATTCCGGGTCTCCGTCCCGACTCTCGGCTGCCTGAGCCGGATCCGATCCGGCCTTCTCCTACCTGAACTTTGTTCAGGTCTCATTCAACGACTACCACATTTGGTAATAGACTTTATGTAAGTAATTCTGATTAACATTTAGGGTGTTTCTAGTTATTTTTCATTAATTGATTAAAAATTTGTATCGCAAGTTATCTTAAGTTTAACTTTTTTTGCTAATAGTTAAAAACTTTTCAATTTTACCAGTATTTGCTTCAAATTTTTAGAATTTGAATTAGAAATCGTTCCACTTTTTACAATTTGAATTAAATTCATTAAACTTTATTCGCTAAGCATCAAACGTTTTACAATTTGAATGAAATTCATTACACTTCTATACGAATTCGTTAAAAACTTTTCACAATTTGAATGAAATTCATTAAACTTTCTTTCCTAAGTGTTAAACTTTTTACAATTTGAATGAAATTCATTGCACTTTTACACGAATTTGTTAAAAACTTTTAACAATTCGAATAAAATTCGTTAAACTTTCTTCAATAAGAATTAAACATTTTACAATTTGAATGAAATTCATTACACTTTTATATGAATTTGTTAAATACTGTTTGCAATTTGAATGAAATTCATTGAACTTTCTTTGCTAATCGTTAAACTTTTAACAATTTGAAGAATGAAATTCATTAAACTTTTTTACAATTTATTAAAATATTTAGAATTTACCATTTTTTTTTATTTTTATTTTTTTTTTTTCAATTTTGTCGGTTTTAAGTAAGTTTAAGACAATCTGGGCGGGTGGGTTGTTGAGTGCTTAGGTGTGAATTATGAAACGACTAAACAATCAGAAAACAAAGGCAAATACACCTCACGTATTTGCAGGGCACATAGCCCTAACTCCTGAGTCTTTTTTGAGTGTTGTTGTTTGGAGAAAGATGTAAGATTGATGAATAATTGGACCTGAGTATTTCTAACGAATGTGGAATGTATGGAAACTGGTTTGGGTGGGAAGTTTTTTTAACATTTGGAAGTTTTATGTATTTTTTAGACAATCTGGGTGGGTGGGTTGATGTGTGCTTGGGTGTGAATTATGGAACAACTAAAACAAACAGAGAACTAATCCGCTTATGCCTGACATAAGTGGAGGGCGCATAGCCCTAGCTCCTGTGTCTGTTCTGAGTGTTGTTGTTTGCAGAAGGATGACAGATTGATGAATAATTGGACCTGAGTATTTCTAACGAATGTGGAATGATTGAAAATGGGGTGGGTAGGGTATTTGTAATCAGATTTTAAGTAGTTTAAAGATTTTTCGTTTTTAAATTGGTTGGGTGACTGCGAGTGTGAATGTAGGGAAAGGTGTTGGAAGTGATTCGAGGTGGGTTCTTGATATTCTTTTGCGTGTTTTTAATGGAGTAGAGATAGATAGAGAGAGAGAGGGAGAGAGAGAGAGAGAGAGAGCGAGAGAGAGACTCGAAAAACCACCATTATCTTTATAATGGAGAAAAGGCATGACAATATGACGATTCGAGGCTCTTTCTATACTATCAAATACTCCCAAAAATATATTAAAATTATCTATAATATACCACCAAGTACTTAGAAAAAAATTATTGAGTAGGTGCATGACTGCGAGTATGAAAGTGGGGATAGGTGTTGGAAGTGATTCATGGCTTGGAAGATATTTTAGGGGGTTTTGATGTTTATGTATGTATGAGCGAGGTGTGTTTAGTGGGAATTTTTAAAAAAATGTAGTTAGTTTAAGTAGTTCTAAGATTTTCTGGGTGGGTTAATGTGTGTTTATGTGTGAATTATGGAACAGCTAAAAAATTCGGAGAACAAAGTCAAATACACTAGGCAAATTTGGAGGGTGCATAGCCCTTGCCCCTGAGCTCATTCTGAATGTTGTTGTATGGAGAAGGATGACATATTGATGAATGACTGGACATGAGTATCTCTAACGACTGTGGAATGATTGAAAACTGGGTTGGGTCGGAATTGTTTAAAAATTTAGTTTTTATGATATTTGCTTAGTTTGTGTGTTATTTGTCAAAGCAAACTAAAATAATTTAATTTTCAAAAAATTAGTTTAATTTTCTAAACATTATTTTAATTTTCTAAAAATTTAAGTAATTGTTAGTAGAGTGTCTTAAATAATTAATTACTATGTAAGAGTATTAAATGTTTAGTTGTAAGAGTGCAAAATAGTATTCACCTAGTTAAAACTTTCTAAATAAAAATCATAAATAAACGTGTTGTTGGAAAAAAATGTTGAAAGTTAATAAGTAATTTTACCTCAATTTATGAAATATTTTCTTTTTCAAGTGAAAAAAAAAGGCAATTAACATGTAAAGTTGTCTCTTAAACAAATTCTTTTCAAAAAACTTGCTTAGCTTGAATACAATGTTGTGTTGTGTCGTAAACGCAGTACGCTCGCCTAGGACGAAGTGTGTAGCTGGGTAAGACAGAGTGGGCAGGTAGAGTGTGTCACAGTATGGTGTATTGTATACTGGAGTATTGACTAGGGACTCAGACCGCTGCGGGCTGGAGTCGGCAGAGGGGTGGTGGAGGGGAATTGGTGGGCTTGCCTGTAGGCTGTAATGTGCAGGCGACTGCAGTGCATACGCGAAGGAGCTCTGCAGGGAGGGGGAGCCAGCAGGGAAAGGTGGACGTATCTGTACACTAGCGCCTTCTGTGGCACTTTTCTAAAACACGTTCCAGTCTCTCCATCTCGTTCCACCCCACATGACCAAAGCTCTCACCTGCTATCTGTTTCCCCTATTGTCTTGTTACCTGGCTTTACCCATGCCCTAGTATCATTTGCAAACAAACGCATGCCATGCTGTCGAAAACTATGTGAGAGTGTTGCTTTTTAAACACACACAACTTAGTCCCTCATAAAATGTATATTTTTATAAATCCAATTTTTAAACAACTTTATTTAAATAAATGAAAGTCATTTCATTTACAATAAAATGTTCCCCTCTGTTGGCGATGTAACTAACAGAAAATTAATTTCAGGTACATTGATACGTCGTAAGTGACTAATGGGTTTGTTTCTCTCTTTTCAGCACTACATATGTATATTATGACATTAAGTATGCTATTGTGGAAGACAAAACAATTGGTTAGACACCATTTGATTCGCTAATGAAAAGACCAGATTCAGACTTATTGTGTTTAAAACGAATATGTAATTGAAATGGTTCCTAGAATTGCCTATAACTGCCTATAAAAGGTATGCGATTCGCAGTTTCATTCTAGTCTTGGAATAGTACAGAAGCAAAGATATCTTTGCTGTGTCGCTTCTGTGTCAAACCTTTTACAATTTTGTGAAACTTCCAACGACATAAAAAAAAATAGCTGTGGATAGAAATCTTCAAGAATAGAGTTGCAGTGTGATTTATGCCAGAGACAATTTACACAGAACAATAATTTTGAAACATAAAATTTGCAGCACTGATCCTCCTTCTCCTCCTCCTTTTGCCTCTCCTCCGCACTTAGCTCTGCAGAGTTCACAGAGTCCACCTACTGCACATTACTTAACATTTCCTACTCCACCCACTGCATTTCCTCGGAAAAGTCTATATGTTAATTCAGGGATGAAAAGTAATTCGATTTCCATCTCTCCAGCTTCAGTGAAAAGTTTATCATCCAATCTCAGATACGAGATACTGGCAACAGCGTTCGCCGGCAGGCTAACTAATGTGCGGATAGTTAACGATAGGGTTAATACTGATGTGGATTTTTCACATTTTTTCTCGAGGTGTAGTGTTCCTCTGTCTGATACATTTAACTACAAAATCACCTTGATATATTAGAATTAGCATAACAGTAGAATGTAACTATGTTAAATCCATGACAGCAGAGGAAGACAATGTTAAGGCTTTATATTTTCAGAGAAAATCCCTTCCTGTCCTCCATTCATCCAATGTGGGCTTAATATATGATGAGACAATTAAGCCTTACTTAACTAACAGACTTGAGGAGTTTAGTGTGCACGGTTCAAGCTGGAGTTTGCAACTGATATCGTACATGGATATCCATGTCTCACAATACAGGATATTCACCATAGGTGGCATGTACACTAAGTAATACAAGTTAATTGATGATAAGAAGGCATGTAATATGGCACTGCTTCATTACTCGCCTTGCTTCACCCACATCGGCTCTCAAGATCTCAATTTAGAGAGCCACAAAAATCTCTTCACTCGCTTTGATGCACAGGTAATTTTTTGGTACAAGGTTTTAATACAATTGGAAATCTGTAAATTTCCTGTTTCACATAACCCAGATTATGTAAACCTGCTGAACTGCGAGCCTTGCCTCATGCCAGTACGAGGTGCACTTTGTGACTTCTTGTATAGTAGTGCTTCATTCAGCTGGAAGGCGTATCAACTTTACCCTGTGGGGCATTATAGAATATCTGTCTAAAATTCTTTTCCCACAACGCTACACTTAGTGTCATAATATCTTCACCCCTATCATCTACCAGCACCACACCTCCAATGATGTCCATCTCCCAGCACCACATGTAGCAGCATAGACTCCACAGCTGTCTGCAATATCTACAACAGCTTCCTACAATATCTACAGCTGTTTGCATAAACATCCCTCTCTCCATTCGAGAGAAAATTATTGGCTAACTGCACCGAACGTGTCTTCGATCCAACTCCCCTTTTCATTACTCAAGGAAGAAATTAACTATGTTCACAACATGGGATTACATATCATTTTTAATTTATGAATACAAAGTGCTACATGTGTATTGTAGGCTCTTGTTGGCATAGGCGTGTGTGAGTCTAGCACCCCAAAAGTGTGTCATTAAATGTACATTGGTAGGAAAAAGACAACTGACAGTTACTCAAGATTGTAATTTTTTTAAATCATTTTTTTTATTTTTGTAAATATAATTATTAGTATGAATGTGCGTGTGAACGTTTTGGTAAAATATGAAGTGCTGTACAATATAGTTATAAGAATTTCTTTAAATTTTTGTAAAAATTTTTAAAATACTTGTTTTAAACTTTGTATAAATATTGTAAATATATAATTTTTAGGTGATTTTTCGAAAAAATAAAATTGTTTACAAGAGTGATGTAGCTTGTTATTTAATAGTGTTAATTACTCACATCACTATTTAATATTTTGTGTATGAATGGAGATTGAGTGTGTCTGAAGATGAAGTATTTGTGGAAGAATGGAATTGTCATTTTTATTGGATAATATGTTTATAGTATTATACTTTGTATGACTGTGAAAGATGAAATGATAAGAGCATTTGTGAACGATGAAGTGATAGTTTCATTACAAAACTTTCATATAACATTTAAAACTTGTTTGTTTATTAATTTCTTTAAAAACATTAAACTCTGGATTTGAAAAAAACCAACGAATATGCAGCAACTTTCAAAATTGAAAGACTGGGGAAATATAGAAGTACTCGAGAAAATCGATATGAAAAGGAACGAGGAACTTGTAGAATTTCGAAAAAAAAAACATCCACACAGCTCAACTTGGAACACAATGGTGAGACAGGGTAAGCTTGCCAGGAAAGGGGAAACATCCCATTATCCGCTCAGGTATATGAGTTCCTGTCCATATGGCTACAGAATACTACTCCTACAGGATGTCCTTTACCCCTACAACATCGAGTGATGGCGTGCTACGACTTTTGCTTGTAATAAACTTTCTTAACAATAACTCTATAAAAATTAATAATTTTTACTTGAAAATTTCTTTGGCTTTTTCATTAGGGCTACAACACTCATTCGTTTTAATGAACATAGTTTGTATTTTTGATAGAAACCAAATAACTTTTTTTTAGAAAATCTAAGAATCTCTCTCTTTTGAAACATTTTATTTATCAATATTATTCCTTTTTCAGGAAAAGAAATACACTTTTTTTTAAGAGGAGAGGTTAATTAAACATACCAAAGAAATTAATTTTTTAAACATAAATTCATTGGCAAAATTAGGAAACTCAAGGATGTTACAAAACATAGCACATATTTGACAATTGTTTCAAAATATATACAAATACAGGTTGATCCAAAAATGTATGTACAACATTCTTTTAAACATACACAAGCTGGTACAGAATGTTACAAAACATAGCACCAGTAAGTAATGGGCGCTACACAAACATAGATACCAAAAATGTTAATACTGGTTACATTTTATAGGATGCTTGTCAGTTCCTTATTCCTCAAAAATCATTCCTCAAAATTGTTTCTCATTCATTATTCCTCAAAAAAACCTAACTTATTCCTCAAATAACACTCATTTGTAACATTTAAACAGTTTATCAACCAACTACAAATGACTTAATCCATTTGAGCAAGACATAATACTTCAAATTGAAATATATTGCTATCAAGTAATGTATACTTGAAATAATTATTTTTTTCAGCCAAATAGTAAGGTTAACTAAATTTATCACCATACTTTTATAATATATGCTGTTTTCATTCTTTTTGGATGTTTGTAGATAATACTTTATTCGATGTAACCTCATTCCCTAAGTGTTCTTATGATCAAAACCATCTCTTGTATTCCAGAATATTCCCAATGTTTTTTGAACCTCATCAAATATCTAAGTCAATCTACAAGCTTGTTTGAGTTTTCGTGAATTAGGTAATCAGTTACACAGTGTCCTCAGCCTTCTTCACATCACTTGTATAAGACAACTCATTGGTGCAATCATCTCTGCTGTCTTCACCAGATGTTTCATCATAAATATCGAGTTTATTTAGCTTAGAAAGAGGAGGTGTAATGTTACCAATACTAATATCCGCAGTTAGTTGTGGTACATTATGTCGAAGATCATTACATTCACATGTTAGTGTATATTTTATATGATCCGATTCTATTTCATTACTTGTATTCAAATTAATTCCTTCTCCTTCTGTGTTATTATGCAGTGGAGATGTTACATATTATTTCTCGGTATGAACATTATTTTTACAGATCTTGTTATGTCTATTCAATTTATTGAATCGTACGAACTGTCTAAAACAGTTTTTGCACTTAAGAATGTCCCGAGATGTGTTCTTAAAACATTCACTCTTATCATGCCTATGAACATTGTAGGAAAATATATATTTTTTTCCTCAGTAATTGCAGTGTAGTTGTTGGTGATGCATTCGCTTCCATTGACATTAAGATATGGTGTGACATTACTCGTCGAGGTTACAATGACAACTATCTTGTTTCTGTATAAATGTAGTGTTTAAACAGTAACAGGTTTAATTGATGACATTTGTGTGTTAATTAAGCATACTAATTCACTGTATGGTTAAATCTATGTATATTAACCAGAATACGTTGCCTAGTATCTGAAGTTGGATAATCAGTACATCGTTACTTGATATTCTGTGAAAAATTAATAAATAATAATTTAATTTTAGGATTGTAAAAGGGATAGATCGCTTTGGAAGTATTTTTGTAGCGCCTATTTAAAGACTTTGTTTACTGAAACATTTGTGTTGAGTAATCTATTTGGAGTTTGTTCTAATGGTGTTTGAAATGTATGTATGTAATACGAATTTGGTTTTTTCCAGTAAATGTTGTTTGATAATTCGTTATGTCGATTTCATATCCTATATGGAATAACGTTATTTGTTTTGGGTATCTCTTTATGCTGTATATAATTTGTTGGTAATCTGTCTTTATTATCCTAGAAGAGGGGGTATACGAATATAAAATGTCTACCATTTTCCTTTACAACTGCTTAAATTTGGACCTTTTAGACAAATATGGTAGGAAATTGACATAATCCAGCTCCAATAAAATTCATTTGAGGCTAGATTCGTGGTATTTCATTAATATAATGTAGAAAAGTATTATTTTAAGTAAGAATAAGCTTATATTTGTCCAAATATACACATTTTATGATAAACTGGGTGTCCTAAGGAATCTTGTATGGGAATTTTGTTAATGTTAAGAAATTCTACATCCAAAATACATTTTTTCTCTGTTATGCATAAATATTTGAATACGTACATTATTCATACATAAAACCTCTGACTTGTGTATCGCATAAATCTTAATAATTTGAATGCTATGTGTTTTGAAAAGATGTTCTTTGAAAAACAGAAAAAATTTTATTTAGTGAAAATATCTCTTGTTTTTTTCTGGTATGAAATTATACTTAGTTGTAGTTTTTGTGGGATTTTAAAATTTATTTAAAGTTTCTGGAAGATGGAGAAATATACTTGAAACTTACCATTTCTTCTAAGTTAACTGATTAAATTTAAAAAAATTTACTTAATACCAGCTTATATATAATTGAATTTTGTGTATTAAAGACATTTTGAATGTAATTCTTAGTGTTGAGGAAATAATTATATCAGTGTAATTTCCTGTTAAATTTTATTTTGCTGGAAGAAAATATTGAAATAAACTATTGTCTAGGGTTGAATAATACATCAAACCATTTACTGGCCAGGTCACTGCTCTGGGAAAGTTCAAATTTCCTGGCATAATGTGAAGGAGGTAGACAGGCAGATAAGCAGGAATCCCTCAAGCTGAACAAAGATGCGCTCTGGTCCAGGGATTGATCGGAGAGGGGGTCGGGGAAGGGGCTTTTAGTGCTGGACAGGGAACAGGTGTTTCCAACCATCCACCACCATCTTAGTTTGTCAACAACCCTCTCTGTGTGAAGTTGGATACCTGGTTATGCTCTTAGGGAATAGCTCTTCACCAGCCAGGGTGACGTCTGCTGTCATCCTGTCTCAAGACAGAGTGCTAGGCAATCTGTGGACTCGAGCAGTGGGCTTCAGGTCTCGTTAAACGTTTTCGTTGGATAATATCGTCGATATTATATATGCATTCTAATATATTCATTTTTCTTTTCATTGCCTGGAAAATTTTCACATGTTAAAATTTTTATGTAAATTAATATTGATTTCATGGTCTATCGTCGACTACATGTCTCGAGTGTTTCCTTCCAATCGTTCACAGATTTATTAATTTTTAAAAAATCCTACATTTCTATAAAGTGTTGCATAATTAAATCCTTCTTTGTGCTATCTGAGTCTCCCTACGATTTAACAGAAATTGTGTTACAAGTGAATTATTTCCATATTCTTCTTTTTACAACAGTGAAGTTTAATTTTCCCAGGGAAGTGAAAGTAGTGTTAAAAATGGCGTAAGTTTTTTTCAGTACTTGATTGTCCATGCTATTATTGTGAAGAATTGCCTGTGTGTTTCACTGCTTAAATTGGGTGTCGTTAATAGTAGCTTGGTAGGGGTACCTTTTGCCTTTGATTAAAATTTAATTATTTCATATCACATTGTTTTCATGCATGTGCTTTCATCTTTAAGTTATCAGAATTGCTGCAGGCAGTAAGTGAGTTTTCATTTTTATGTGGAAATAGATTTTGTAATTCATTTGAAAATCTATTTTGTAGGAAAATTTTTTTTCATCTTGTAAGTGTGCCGTAAACATAATTTCTACCCATTTGTCACACAGTTGTGTATTCACATCTCTTTTGGTTCAATTCCGACTTTTTCTCATTATTTTAACTCAGTTGCCTGCCACCGGCACTTGAAACAGATGTCTCTAACAGCTTATAAGTCGGTGCATGCCATACACTGCGGTCATTACTTCACCAACCTCAAAGCTGGACCTGGCGTGTTTTGGTAGAGGTGTATGTACGGTTTCATTTATTTAATCCTACATGTTTTAATCTGTTGTTAATGTGACATTTTATTCAAGTAGTGTAATTTATATATTGGTACGTGTTTTCATTTATTTTGTAGGAATATATTTCTTTCATCTAATATGTGTGTTGTAAACATAATTTTTATCCATTTGGGACAGCCACCTCTCTTTCCGAGTAGCTGTAACCTCAGTCACCTGCCAGATGCTGGCTGCACTCCACATCTCTAGTTGTTCTCCCGACACACGGCTCATAAGGCATTGCGTCACTAACCTTACAGTCGACCGGACGTGTTTTGGGAGAGCTGCTTGTACAATTTCATTTATTCCCACGTGTTTTCTAATCTGTTTTTATTGTGTCATTTAATTAAATTTGTGAAATTTATATATTTATAGCTTTAACTCGTTACTTGATTTCTTTATTTCTAAATAAAACCAGGATAGCTGGGGTCTGTTTGATATTTGTATTTGCGATTCGATGAGTCCTTCGTTTAAATTATATTACTAGCATACAGAAAATCGTATTCACATCTCTTTTCATTATGTATTTACTAATAATTTCATTAAATACGCCATAACCTCTGTCGCCTGCCAGACACCTGTTGAAGCTGACATATCTTTGCTTTCAGTCGCCTGTCAGACGAAATATTCTAAAAATTAATATATTACACAATACCTTAATATGCCCCTTCTCCAACACATCACACCACAGTACAACACCAGAGCTCCAAGCGTGAGGACGTACCATGCCTTAGCACACCTGTGCACCAAACTATACACAAAAAGAATCTCATCAAAGAAATTTGATCAAACAAGTTTGATGAAATGTCTTTGATCACGTCTTATCGGATTAAGCTTAGTGGATTAACGAACATTTTTTCATCGGATTAAGATCGGATTATGAATTAATTCAACCAATTTGACATCAAATCGATAATCCGATCAATCAAAGGCAGCAGCCCTTTGTTTCACAACCCCTCCGGCCCTACTACTCCTATTAGGAACAAGTTTCACAGTTTCGTCAAAAAACGTATATTTTATTCACGCTGCAACGCGCGCTAAGTATGCGACCGTGGCAACGATCAAGAAAGCCTCTCGAGTTCACCAGCGAGCTCATCCATTTCAAACGTAGGCTTACTTCTAGACTTGGTGGTAAGCGTGCAGAAGAAGTATGAAGAAGCGTTTTGTTCTGAATGTCTGCAACGGTTGAAGAGAGGAGGGGAGACGCGGAGTTAGTCACGTGGTGCTGTGGCTAGCGAGTCGCGGCATTTCCTTTATCGCCAACATGGCGGACGTTGCGGTTGGCCCGCCGTTTTTTTCCGGCCTACTCCCATCTCTCTCTAACCCCTGTCGTCGCTACATCGCACCTCAGTTCGCCGCCGTACTGCCAGTCTCGATATCGCAACACAGTTCGGCCGTCGCTGCTCGGCATTGAAGTCACCAGGAAACTCACTACTCGCTATGAAAAGAACTATCATTAAAAATTTGATGCAGCAAAAGAAAACCACTTACAGTCAATGTTAATGTCACGATTCTTCATTTCTACAGCTTTTGTGAGAATTAATTTTTTATACCCGTACGGGAGCCGATATTGTAAAATCCTCTTACAGTTTTGTTACAAATTGTTTTAACAATGCAGTCGAATTTTTCCATCATAAAAAAGTGTATACTTTTATCCAATTAATGAATTAACAAAAACGTATGGTAATAAATTGCTTTTTATGCAAAATATTGTTAACGGGAGTGCGCTCGAATGCGGTGTGTTGTTCCTATGGTGTGATTTTCTAGACTTAAGCTTTGTTTGCAGAAGCAGAGGAATATCCTGAAGGTAGAACTTTAGCAAGGCTTCAGAAAAGTTGGAAGTAACCGTAAATGGACTATATCATAAGTCTTCTCTGGAATATGTTTGGTAATTTTGTGTAGTGCATTCTCCATTATGTTTTTACGAATGCATGTAGCACAGACAGTGGTATAGACAGAAATAACTCACACGGGAGGATTTTCACCGACTGTAGTGAAGAGGAAAGGTTGTACTAGTATTAGCAGTCCAATACACGTGTTAACTAGGATAAATGACTGAATAAACATTACTTAACAACATAGTAAAATTAATCACAATTTACAACTGAATTCTTTTATCGCAATTAAATTCTTATTACAGGCTGTTCACGGTAAAGTGAGCACTTTTAAGGCCCTACTAAACTTTTCCCTTCAATTAATTTCTACCTTTGCGCCACTTTTTAATGTAAACATTGCAATATGACTAATAAACACATTGTATACATATACTCAAAAGTTATGTCTTGAAACTGCAGTAAAGTATATTTATTAGGTGTTAATGCATTTTGGGAGGGCCTTAAAAAGTGCTCACTTTAACGTGAACAGCGTATAATGACTTTAACACTAATTTATGACAAACCAACGGCCAAAACAGGGGAGGTTAAAACCACCATATCCCTGCCTCCCTGGTGTACTTTTTTTGGGTGACTTTTCATATTCGTTTGCACGAGCTGTAAGTCACTATTACAGATGCGCCTTGGCTGCAAATGAGCGATAAAAATTTTACACAAATACGATGTCACCAAGTTCCGTATGGAACTGCAAGTGTTTCACGACCAACGTCCAGTTCACAGTCGTAAAGGCGCCTGCAAACATTCAGCACCATAGGTGGAACCTCGCAACGGCAAACAAACACGCATGTTTTCTTGTTGGACGTCAGTCATGTTATAGGCGGTTTACGGCAAAGTGAGCACTTTAGAGTCACTAGTTATTTTATTACTATCAGCCATTTCTTATCCTTCCACCACTTTTAAAAATAAATATTGCCATGTAAGTAATAAACACAGTGTGTAAATTCCAACCGGAAGGTAACGTATAAGGCTATTATCAAATAAATTTATTGATTATTATTCCAAAGGAGAGTGCTTTAAAAATTGCTCACTTTATCGTGAATAGCCTGTACTAAACAACACAACAATCCCAAGATCAAAAAATCACGGAGTACATGCTGGTAGTGTTAGGAGTTGATACTACTGGTCTCTATAGACAGTTCACGGTAATGTGAGCACTTTTGAGGCTCTAGTCACTTTTTTCTTCCAGTCAGCTTTTATCCTTCAGCTACATTTCTAAATAAATATTGCCATTTAAATAATAAACACAGTGTGTATATTTCACCGCACCCGGAAGTTAACGTCTAGGTCTAAAATAAAACACATTACTGACTATTAGCCTATTCCAAGTGAGAGGGCCTTTAAAAGTGCCCATTTAGCTGCGAATAGCCTATACACAAAAACTACTACAGCTGTCGTAGTATTAATCCTGCCATAATTGTATAGTTGGTTTTGTCGCATATATTAGAGGCCGCAGTGGCACAGCGGCTATAGTGTTCGCCTCCCTCTTAGGCGAGCCGGGTTTCTATTCCCGGTGAAGTCGCTCCTCGGATTTCCGCACGGGGGAATCGTGCCGGATGATGCCCCGCTCGTCGGTGGGTGAGAAAACCTCATCAGCTCACCCTCATCAGCTCTCAAATCCCGATGTTAAAGAGCCTCTCAATCCGCCCTACTCCACTCGGAGCATGGGAAAAGAGAGGGAGGGTGGCACTGTCTCATAATTATAGGAAGTAGTAATAAATATATAAAATAAAATCAGTATTTTAAAGTAATCATATTTTTCATTTCAGTTTTAAAACATTTGCTTATCAGTTTTACAACATGTCTCCTGCAGACTCCCCCACCTTACCCCCCCCCCCCCACCTCACCCTACATATACACACACACATATTTGCCCGTGCACTAACTAGTCTGCAACCAATGGTTTTTAAGAAATTTTTGACAACTCGAACTTGAAGTGTGAGTGAAGAGATTTGGGCTCCTCTTAACAGCAAGAGCCGATGAGGGTAAGTGAAGTGAATATGGAGCGGCGCCGGAATGAGGGGGCGGGGGAAACGGGAGATCCCCGAGAAAACCCGCCGACCAACGGCATTGACCGGCACGATTCCCACTTGCGAAAATCCATTGACCCGGCCGGGGATTTGCAGGAGGCGAGAAGACTAACCGCTCAGCCACCGCGGTCCCCTCGAACTTGAAGGCTGTTACTTCTATTACAGCTAAAATTATGCCGAAGTTCCGGATACTTGTAACATACAACGCAGTAGATAAACTGAAATGTACTGTTCCAACAAAAGAGAAGCCGAGTTGACGTCCTCTCAAATTATTGATAGTACTGAACATACGAAACGAAGAAAACTGGATTGTAAAGCTAGTAAAGTAATGCAATGAGTGTAGTGTGTGGTTTCTGAAGGTGGCAGGTTGTGTAAAAGTGAAACTGTCGACGGCGGTAGTGGTAAGTTCAGTAGCCTCGCTCGGCTCGGAGGTGTGGGCTGTGTTGCGATCCGCAGCCGCTAGGTGTCTCCAGCGGCGAGGGAGAGGGGGCCAGGTACCAGCAGGCCTCGCAACTCGCCAGTCGGCGCCGTGACGTGGAGTGCACAAGATGGCCGCGGGGCCGCTGTGACGGGTGCGTGTCGCGCTACAACACCGCAGCCATGTATCGCATGAACCTATACGAAAGCACGTGTCTGCGCTGCTGCCAGACGGTGTACCAGGTGGACCGCGTGGGGCCACTCAAAGACTTTACCTTCTTCCACAGCGGCTGCTTCAAGTGCGCCGTGTGCGGCACCAAGCTGACGCTCAAGACGTACTACAACAACCAACACCGGCAGGAGGACAAGGATGTGTACTGCAGCAGCCACGTGCCCAAGATCGGGCCGGGCCACCTGGACGGCTCGGCCGTCGGCATCCGCTCGGCGCTCAACGTGCCGCGCTCCGCCAACGTCGTCAACGAGCAGATCCGCGGCGGCGGAGGCAAGGGCACCTTCGACGCCGAGGCGCTCAACATTCGGCCGCACCTCAACGGCCACTACACGCAAGCGCAGCAAGACGCCGCCTACCAGTACGGCCGCTTCGACGCCAGCGCACTGCACATCGCGCATGCGCTGCGCGCCACCGAGATACAGCGCGCCTACAACAAGGTGCGCGAGAAGCCCATCGACTACTACCTGGTGAGTAGCAGCAGACTTGACGTCGGCCGCCGTTATTGTGGTGGGTGACGTGTCGGAGCGGGTGTGAGTAATACTCGGCCTCCCCGCTGCCCCCCTCACAACACCTGATCAATAGCAGCGGGCGATGTAGGCACCGTTACGAGGTATTGTGCACTAGCGCGGGCGACCTTCCTGCGGGAGGGAGTCCGTGCCGCTTACATTCCTCCGAGGTCACAAGCCGCCAGTCCCGCCGCAGCGAGCGCCAGCTGGTTCTCACACCCGCGCCTGTCCCTTGCACGACACTTGCAATGACGACACGTCGTCCTGTATCACTTCAGTGTTTTGGAATGGTCTCTCCCAAATATCTTAAAGATCATAGCCACAGCTGAGAAACAAGTTCATTTGCATGCACGTCAGCACTGGAGTGAGGAAGGCCCGTCTCCTGCTTCCGTTTTAAACTAAACCGCGAGTTCTCGTCGTGCTGATCATCACAACGAGACACTATGTTCCTCTGTGTTCATCAACACTACCTGTGTGGAGTGAACAACAGTGGAAACTGGGCGTCATTTCACTCTGCCCGAAGTGTATAAGAACCGCATGGCACTGAAACTTTTACCTTTAATTTTAAGAAATTGTAATTTAAAACAACTTTGTAAACATAACACTTTTTTGTTTACAATTAGAATTTGAGTGTTGTAACAACGTTTGACATAACCAGTCGATAACTCTTCAGATAAATTAGATATAGCTGGACGACCAAAGAGTAAGGGAATATATATATATATATATATATATATATATATAAGATTTATATTCATGCACTACTCTTCATGGTTACACCTGAGTGACAAATATTTTTACATATTGATATTTTAATAGCGTGTGCGTCGAGGAATTTCACATGTTTACCTCCTTGTAAAGCTATTTACATACTAAGAACAAGGAAGAGACGTAATACGTTTAGTAACGCCGCCATGAAGGCGTATAGACGTATTTGGTTAAATATCGCCGGCCAGTGAATTAAAGGCGTATCATCCTTTCCCTCTTGGATTTATTTTTGTTTCACAATAGCTTACTTTTCAGATAAAATATTTGAAAATGTGGGTTATCAGAGCATTTGGAATATCTTAACAGATCTCTAATTCAGCGATGTTTTGCCCATGTTTTGTTGCATCCATAAACGTAATCAAGATTAACTCAATATTTATTCTTTTTCAGCCTCACATGACTAAATAAAGTACAGGCTAAAATTAATCCATTCTGGTGTTTAGGAGTACTGTAAAGTATTTTATTTAAACTGTTAAAATTTAATATTAAATCTTAACAGTAAGCTATATAGAGAGAAGTGTAGTAGTTTCCGCTAGAAATAATATTTCTTTTACTTAATCATTTGATAATAAGCGTGGCCTGAGTTAGGGTTATGGATGGTCCCATTCACAAAATCCATGTGCAGATACATTATTTGACATGTATGTCGAGAAGGTAGAGTTGAAATTTATTGGGGATAACTCCTTTAAAAATAAGAACTTATCTATTCCTGGAGGAATGAAAATAACACTCATGCAGTACCGGCGTAAGAAGGAAGTTTAGTGCCGCCCCTTTTTTTAAATGTCATACCTAATAGGTAGCTGTGTGCAGCGTATCTAGGCGGGGGGCGGGAGGTTTAGGGGGCTGCGCCCCCCTCCCCCCCACAGACACACATTTTAAATACCCTATTATAAAAATGTCAATAATTATATTTATATATTTGCTATTACCCACATGACTAATTTTTACACCCTATATTAAAATGGCAATCATTATATTTATTTGTTATTAACTACACATATGATTACATCTTACACATAAAAACTTAGTTTTCTGAATAAACCGGGCGGGGGGGGGAGGGGATTGTCAGCCCCTCCCCCGAAAAAAAATTCTGGAAACGCCCCTGGCTGTGTGCATATATTGACTACCTCATGGTTATACGAGTATGCATTTGGGGTAACTTTGTGCCTATTCAGGGTAACATTGTGGGCACGACACATTTTCTTTTCAAATAAGAGGCTCTACATTCACCACCCTAATTTTTAAAATCCTCATTAACAGTTTAGTTATATATAGCACAGCGAAGTGCGTAGAATCATTGGGCCTTCATTTAAAACCAGTAGACAGGTGGTTCAGACTTGCCCAAGCTGATACAAGGTTACTCCAAACCTGTATTATACTTCCGCTAGAATTCTTGTCTACTGGATGACAGGCCCCACTGAACATTACAATCTATTCATTTTTCCCCGTGTTCGATCAGCTCTACCAGTACCAGAATGTTTCCCACTCCAGAGATTTTTGACAGTATGACACAACTTGAAAAGGTATACACTTCTGTACTTGTTTCATGCATGCATAATATAGTGACACATTTTTATACCCGTGCTTTTCATTTTACATTTGTCTAACTGTAGCCATTACGAAATATTTCTTCGTTGCAAACTTACGAGTACCCTAGACTGTTCGACTAACACGCCGGGTGTATGTGTTCGAAAGGTTTGTTGTTGGGAGTGGGATGTTATTCAGATTGTCGTAAAGAGGCTCGTTCAGAATGTTGGCACGTAGGTGTTGCACTTACTGCGTAGGCATGGACGATTGGAAGTCCTCCGCAAGTCAGTGGCGGGTCCTGATAAGGGGTCTCGGAGGACATGGACCCCCCCCCCCGACCATTACATGACCTTAACATGTCCTGTGAATGGTTTTAAACTGGAATTGAATACTGTTAAAATTATAATGTGACAGTGGCCTCCCCCATGCCACCTGTACAATGGGTAGGTGACCCCCTCCCTGCCTCAAGCTCCTGAATTGACGATTGTGGACTGCATGAGGTGCACTGCGCTAGGCGACTCGTCACTGCAGTCTGCTGAGCCATCAGGCACGAGCTGCGTGCGACGCGAGTGTGACTCGGCAGTCAAGGTCACGGAGGACCCCGTCGCGGCCTGCAGCCTCGTCGAGAACCTGTTGCTCAGCGTGCCGAGCCGTGGACACCACAACCCGCTCTTGACTTTTCCCTTCGACTGCGCTGGGTACTGTTGGTAGCAAGGTGTCACTCCTAGGATCGTGTTCCGAAACGATACTCTGAGAGGAAATTATGTAGACTAAAGATGCGGTAGACCGATTACGTATCTTCTGCTGCGCCTGTCCCTAACATTGGCTCGAGAATTGCCAAAACAACTGTCAGATTCACGTGTTTCAACAACGATGTGACGTTTGTTTGGATATGATTATAACCTCATAACCCGCGCATTTACGAAATATAATTACATTAGCATATCTGGGTCATACATACATGTATTGCCAAGTAAAAAAAGCTCTAACCTTAGTTGAAGCCACGTGGTTTTGACAGTTGTGTTGGATGAAAAGTAGTTCGATGTTGGGTTTCGGAGAAGGTTACTGCGCAGATCACGGTACAGCGCTTCGCCCGCGACTCGGCACGGCATGGCGCGTTTATTTTGGCGCGACTCGGCACGGCGCAGTAGTGCGGGACGAGACCAACCGGGTTCTACTGTTAGTTTTGCCAGACAGCGCGGCGGTTTGCTGCATGTAATAAATAACCTGTCATTACCCGGATTTTACAATAAGTAAACCCGCTATGTAAACATTGCAGTAGGAGCAGACCCACTACAGAGCCTGGGATAATCCTGAATAAAATCGTAGGAAACTTTAAAAGGATTTATCAGCATGCTCCTGATGAGTTGGGAGGTGGGAAGAGGCCTTGCCCTCCTCTGTGATGAACTGAAGATAACATATATGGCGAACCAACAGTGAACAAGGAACTGATCGAATGGAGTAAAAAGACCAAGGCGAGATAACAGGAAAACGAATCAGTTTTTATGCAGACAATAGCAAAAGAAACGGAACATGGTTTTGACAAGATCCATGACTAAAGGACTGTCTACAAGGTGGTTGTGGGGGGGGGGGGTCGAAAAAGATGTTCGGAGGCTCCTCTCTCCACTGGATATCGATACAGAGTGATTGAATAGAAAGTAGAATATAAGTTAATTAGTCAAGTAGCTAGTGCCGCTACATAATGGCATAGATATGAAGTAAAATAGATTCCGGGAAGAGTGGGGAACTGGGTGGATGGCAGGTTAACCGCGCCACACCACTGCTCTGGACTACATGGATGCAGATGCAATAGAATAGAATCAGAGAGTTGGAGAACTGTATGGTTCAAGTAGCAAGCCAAAGGCCAAATATAGAAATGGGAAATCAACAGGGAAAGGTAACTTCCATATCTACCCCCACATTACCCAGAAAGGACACGGGGTCATTCAGTCGGCCCGTCAGTCATTCGTCTGTGTTTTCGTCCGTCAATTGGAAGCGACTCACAATCCGTCGTCCTTGGATCCGTCTGGCCAGAAAATGTTCAGTGTGATCACCCAACAACACGAACTTTCTCGCTCAGAGAGAAATAATTTTAATGGATGTCATAAATAAATTCTCTTTCACTAACATAATTTATCAGCATTCCCTCTGAATATCTACAAGTCATCTTCACTTCAATTTAAAGGTGCAACGTAAAAAGTAAAGAACTTCACTGCCTTGTGTATTTAAAAATAAAAATATTCAGACATGTAAACAATTGACTGTTTTCCAACAGCCATGTTCAAGGAATGATATTACAAGGCGGTGGACCATCCGTCGGTCCGTCAAAAGTTAAAGTTTGAGATATATTTGACGGAGTGGCGGATAGAAAAAAAAAGCTATCTTGCGATTGATTGAAGATCACGTGACCGCCGGAGCATATACTAAAGATGACGTAGATCGATTTTTCGTCTTCTGCTTGTGTACCCAACATTGACCTACCCCACACCAATACAACTGTCAAAGTTTGTGGTCAACACTGATGAACGTGTTTGTAGAGTGGGCTAGACTCCCACGTCCATGGTCATGAAGAGAGGGAGCGATACGGGCGACACTAACACGCACGCCTAGTGTCTCATCGCTCCTACGCGCAAGGCGTGCAAATTATATATATATATATACATATATATACAGTGGAGTTTTGTTACACGCGATGAAAGACCACAGCTTAAACTACGCCCGTATCTTTTGTACTTTTCTCTTTCCGCTTAAGGAAATTGCAGAGGCAAGCTTTAAAAATGCGATATTTGACCATTTTCACGATTTTGTTCTCCAAGAATACACTTAAAATGACAAACGTTTAAAAAAAAAATGGAGTAATAGATAATAGTTTTGGTCTTTTCCGACCAGAAATCGTATTTGCCGAACATTTATTTACCGAGATACGCGTATTCGCGTGAACAACTATTTCACAAAAAAATGCGGGGGTCCATCCCACTTTTAATTGTCAAAAGACAAGTCTTTTGAAGTAAATAAAACACTTTTAATAATCTGAATTTCATAGAAATGCATTGGAAACGGGCTATCTATCGTCTGTTCACGGTAAAGTGAGCACACTATTGACGCCCTACTTACTTTTCCTTTCAGACATTTTTTTTTTATCATTTAACCACGTCATTAAATAAATATGTCAATAAATAAATATTGCCAAGTAAGTAATAAACTCTGTGTGTATATTCCACCGCCGTCGGAAGTTAACGTTTAAGAGTGGGATGGACCCCCGCATTCTTTGTGTATCTCGGTAAATAAATGTTCTGCAAAAACGACTTTTCGTCAGAAAAGATAAACGACAATTATCTTTGCCCCTATTTTTTTTTACTTTGGTCTATTAAGTGTATTCTTGGAGAAAAAAACCGCAAATATTGTCAAATATAGCTTTTTTAAAGCTTGCCTATGCAGTTTCCTTAAGCGGCAAGAGAAAGTACAAATATAAGGATGTAGTTTGATCTGTGGCCTTTCATCGCTTGTAACAAAACTCCACTGTATATATATATATATATATATATATATATATATATATATATATATATATATATATATATATATATATATATATATATATAATTTGCACGCCTTGCGCGTAGGAGCGATGAGGCACTAGGCGTGCGTGTTAGTGTCGTCCGTATCGCTCCCTCGCTTCTTGACCGTGGACGCGGGGGTCCATCCCACTCTTGAGGCAAAAATAAAATATATTTATTGACGACTTTTCCAAACGAGTGGATTATCGAAAGTGCTCACTTTACCGCGATAGTCGTATTGACAGAACTGCAGCCCTATGTCGGGACACGGATATTGGTTTTTGCGCAGTTACAGTGTCCACTCTACGAAACAGAGTAGCTATAGTCTATTCGCGGTTTCTTCACACTTTTTAAATAAAACCTTTGAATAATCTTCTTGTATGACGTGTTTAGTTATTTCCTAAATATGCCATGTTTCACAAGCGTTTTATACTTCTCTTAACAAGAAAGTATCTTATTTTTTGTTAAATTGAAGATTTACTTGTATTTTATGTACAAATTTTAATAATTCATTTATAATAAATACGAAGGACAATGGTGAGAAAACATGTCTGTTGGTAGCATCTAGTAAGAACTAATTCTCATGCAAAATATAATTACTAGAGGCCTGCAAAATTCGCGTTATTATTTAAGGACAGACTGAACTGCAATTTACTGTGCTTTTGACCGTCTTCAGTCATTCCCCAAAAATATGTCTGGTACGCCTCGGAGTAATATTGAACCAACAATATTAGATCAGCGCTGGACTGGACAATTTCTTTTAAGAAGATCAAGCAGGTAAAGGCTGTTCACGATAAAGTGAGCACTTTTGAAATCAACTTTAGAAAAAAGCCACTGCTCCTACCTGCATGTATTTTAATGGGCGCACTGAGTGACATGCGCCCAGTAAAGTTGGTAACGATGGAAGAACAGTTGTTCCTTATCTTAACGTCGAATAAAAAATGTTATTTAACCATTTGTAATAACTTAAATTATTTCTTTCGATTTCTGTTTTTTTTTATTTATTTTTTTATTATGCATCTAAGTGTAAAAATTACCAGACTTGTAACATATTTACTTTTCTAACAATTCCACATTTTCTCCTGACCGACGCATGAACGAAGTGATGAGGCCCATGGCAACAATGCCAATTTTACATAGGGCGGAAGAATACACAACGTGCATACAAGTAGATCTTAAGCAGGACTTTTAAAAGTGCTCAGTTTACGGTGAACCGCGTATAGGTGACGTTGATCAAAGTGCAGCGGCTAATGACCTAAACCACGGACTGTGCGCGCATGTTTATAATGCAGTGGAGTCCCTCTTGTCCCGGAAAGATAACTCAAAATGTTGTGGGTCTCCAAGTGCGCACGAATCCGATGCGTCGTCCTTGGCGTAGTTTTCTAGACTGAGTTAAACCTATTTTGCACGAGGCGGGGGAATGTCCTGGAAGCAGAACTTCAGCAGGGCTTCAGGAAAGTGTGGAGTAGCCGTGGATGAGCCATATAGTCCTGCGCTAGTGCGTGCGAGCCAGCGCAAGAATCGCCTATGGTGTGGGGATCCACGTTACAGCCGCGCCGCGCCGCGACGACCTTGTGGCCGCACAAACAGCGTCGTTAACCAGCAGGTAATTGTCGTGACGGAACTGCGCCACGTACAAGGACACGCACTATGTCTCCTCACGCGTTTCCGTCAACGTTGAACTTGGTTTGTTATTTACTATATGATGTTCACGGTAAACTGGCCACTTTTGAGGCCCTAGATACTTTTTTATTTCACCTGTTTTTTTTAATCCTTTAACCAATATTTAAATAAATATTGCAATGCAAGTAATAAACACAGTGTGTACATTCCACAGCATTTGGAAGTTAACGTATACAGATTACAAAAAAATATATTTATTGACGATTATTTCGAATGATATGGCTTTAAAAAGTGCTCACTTTATCGTGTACAGCCTTTAATATTATGTCGTCAAAATGTATTTCGGTTGACTCACACAACTAAATTAGGCCTATTTAAATATGATAACTGAATTGAAGAAAATAGTGGAAATGGTTGAAAATATAATTTTGAAGGACTTCCTTCCTTCGCAGTTTCTTAAAGGCGTAGGAAAAAAGTGCAACGTTAGTGTTGATGACAGCTATAATTATTTCGCACTAGTAAAGTTTTTCCATCGAAAACAGCTTGCTTATGAACGCTCAGTGCCAAGCACACTTGTTTAGTTATTGTTTACTCTTATAAACACCGTTAGGGGCCGCAAATAATATTTTATATAATGAGACGATCTCGGCCTGTCTGTCCGTCTTTAATACATCCAAGTCCCTTGAAACTCAACAGAAGTTCTTCAAATTTTGCAGAGCGAATCCTCATGGTAGAATTCAGGTCGAGTTCGAATTTCAGCAAGATCAGATTACGCAATCATTACCTTTTACCCTAAAAACTCATTTGTTAATTACTTTTTCCCAATGAAAAGTTTTGTATTAATGCATATAGATTATTGCATAGAGATATAAAGGTAATTGAACATAATTTTTGTTTACTTTAAATGTTTGGCTTCAATGCTGATTAGCGGATAGAGACACTCCAAGTGGGGCCGCAGTGGCTCAGTGGATAGAGCGATTCCAAGTCGGGCCTTAGTGGCTCAGTGGTTAGAACTATATCAAGTGGGGCCACAGTGGTTTCAGTGTTGAGTTAATTTAACATCATATATTTATGCACTATGTTTTTTTTTTTTCAGTATTTCTATAGTAACCAAAAATCTTAACATGGTAACTGTTATAACCCCGTGACAATACGAAAAAAAAAGTCACGGGCTGGGTCCCCTAGTAGGTAATATTTATATACTTGCCTCAGTCAAAATGTTATCTTGATTCGAGCCAAATACGAACTTTTACGAACAAATATATAGAATTCTTCAATTTGCTGCCAGCTGAAAAGCGACTTCTTTGGAACAGCAGCGCTCCTTGCGGCAGAAAAATTCTCTGTGCCAAACTTTCCCTTTAGTAATCTCATTTTGTTTCCAGCCTGAGTAGAATAGAACTTATCCATACCAATTCTAACTTTACATGTGGCGGAAGAATACGCAATGTGCGTACAAGTAGCTCTTGAGCAGGGCTTTCAAAATTGCTCATTTTACTGTAAACAGCACGCAGCTGTCTTTCACTCCACTGAGTGAAATATTAAGCTCCTGTTGTATTTATTACGGAGAGCTGCGATTATGATAACTGTGAGACACTGTGACCACTACAGAATATTTTATTGGAACAGACGGATAAGTTTTTTTCTGGTGGTGACAAAATTTCGTTTTAACTACAAAACTGTTTTATTTTGAATACGAACTATTCGGTTACTCGTAGACGTAATAGTTAACAGGCAATTCTGTAGAAACTTAAAACATAATTTTATCGCCACACATTTGGCAGGGAGCAAATTGTTTGTTTATTTATAGGAGCATCCAGTAGGTTCAGATTTTGAACATGTGTTCACTGAATATAGGGTTTGTCACAAAGATTAACAATGGATAATAACAATTTTTACAAAATATCAAAAATTAAATTAATAGTTATAAGCACATAATTTCACTACGACTAGGTGTATACCACAATTTGAAAATTAAAACCAGTTACCTATATATAACTTAACTACTCACATATATAATTATTAAAAATTACATATTAATAAAAAATTTATGGAAAATGGGATATAGGAAAAAAATGGCTTCAAAGTATAAAAACATTATAGTCTCATCTAAAAACTTTGTAATTGATCTTCAATTTCCTTTATATTATGAAAACACTTGTGCTTAAAAATGTTGTGAATTTTTTTTTAACAAACTTGTTTATGTCCTTTTCAGATGTTACTTCTTTTGGTAGCATGTTAAATAATCCGCACCACAGGCTGGAGTTTTTATTCGGATTTTTTTAGCTGAAAATCGCTTAATTTTTTTCAAAACTGAATGTTATGAATGTGCTGAATACCATCACACAAACATGGCGAACAGTTTTTCTCGTATGAAAATGCAGTGAGATACGGAGTCTCGAAATGGCGTGTACTTCCACACGTGCTACAGGTCGCCATGACGTTCTAGAACGTAGTGATATGGGGATATGCGTAGGGATATCCATGTACAACCGTTTTTTTTTTAAATTAAAAGGTCCGCAACCGTTATTGTTGACTTGTCCTCGGGCCCCGCAAGAGTAGAAATCACAATAACCTCAATTGCATATATAAAAAAATAACTACGATCCAGATTTTTCTATCAATACCACACCTTATTTCATCGCATTAAATACATTTATTATAAAAAAATTGGGTGCATATCGGAATGAATTAATCTTTCTTTCGGAACATGGAATAGTGTAGGGTCTATACACGATGTATCTGAGCTCTGTACAGAAATGGAAGCCGCAACATACATTTGCGGGCTTAAATTAACAGAAAACCCTAGTAACAAAATGTTCCGAAAGGCAATATTGTACTACTAAAATGAAGGTGAATTTAGACGCAGCAATGCCAGAAATACGCAGCTATAATCTATTCACGGTTACTTCGCACTTTTCTATAGCCCTGCTAAACTTCTACTTCCAGAATATTCCTCCGCCTCGTGCAAACGCTTAAATAAATCTATAAAATTACACCAAAGGACAACGCACCGAATTCATGCGCACTCAGTTGTAATAATATTTCGTGTGAGAACTATTTATTTATAGGCGCTACCAACACACGTGTTTTCTCACTGCTTTTATAAATATTTAATATAAATGTAACATTATAATTTATATATGAAATATTGGGAACACTTCAATTTAACGGAAAGTAGGATACTTTTATGTTGACAGGTATAAAACGCTTGTGGTATATTGCTTATTTAAATGTAACTAAAGACGTGAATAGACTATACAAGTACATGCATGTACAACAGATTGCCTACCACTAGGCGACCACATCGCAGTGTTGCCAACTATGCACAGTCGCTGCAACAGTAGGTTACATTAGTGGGTACGATGCCCCCGATAAGCCTACCCGCATAAAAGTGGGAGCGTTGTGCATTTTCTCAAGGGCTGTTCACGGTAAAGTCAGCAAATTTGAAATCAACCTTTGAAAATGTTCACTGACACTACCTGCATATATTTTGGCGGGCGAACTTACCGGCATGCGCTTAGTTAAGTTGGTAATGACAGAGGGAAAGTAGCCCCAAGCTTAACGTTAAACTAAAAGTGTGAGGTAAACATTTGCGAAAACCGAAACGATTTATTTAGCGTATTGTTTTTTTTTTAATGCATACTAATGTAAGATTTTGCATATTTGCAAAATATTTACTTCTCAAGTATCTTCATAGTTTCGCTTGGCCGGCGTATAAATAAAGTATGTAACTCACGACAGTGTTGATTATATATGTGGTTGAAGAATACGCAATGTGCATGCAGTTAGAACTTTCGACGGATTTTCAAAAGTTCTCATTTTACCGTGAACAGTCTATAGTCTCAAGCACATCGGATTCTACGTAATTTTTACCCGCACTGTAAGAAAAATTTCTGGTCAACGTCATTATATTGGAAGTTTTAATCAGTATGTAGTATGTAAATAATACCACATATCAGCCTACATATTCAGGAATTTTCATCGTTGCTACTTACTGTATCAAAATTTGGAACTTCATTACTCTTTTGACACTTTCCTGAGCAAACGCACGAACGCTCCCATGAATGATGGGAACAACTTTACTATAGGCTGTTCACGGTAAAGTGAGCACTTTTTAAGGTCCTTCCAACAGGCTGTAACCTTTAATAAATATATTTCATTGCATCTTCAGACGTTAACTTTTGAGAAGAGTAAAATGTACACATTGTCTTTATTAGTCACATGACAGTGGTTGTATTAAAAAGTGGCCGAAAGTTGAAAATTGACTAAAAGGTAATTTTTTGCAAGGCCTTAATAAATGCTCACTTTACCGTGAACAGCCTATATAGGGTATTCGAGCATTTGAAAGCCTTGCTTGAGATCTACTTGTATGCACGTTATGTCTTCTTCCTCATTATGTAAGATTAGCATTGCCCTGGGCCTCATCGATTTATTCTTGTATCGGTCAAGTGAAACTGTGAAATTATTATAAAAGTAAACATTTTTTCAAATTTGCCAATTTTTACATTTCGATGAATTAAAAAAACTTAAAGCGAAAGAAAGAATTTGAACTATCTCAAATGGTTACCTAACACTTTTTATTCGACGTAGTTATATGGAACTATTTTCCCTCCATCGTTACCAACTCTAGTGGGCGCATGTTACTCAGTGCACCCGTTAAAATATACGCAGGCAAGGCCAGTGACTTTTTATAAGGTTGATTTCAAAAGTGCTCACTTTATCGATAACGGCCTTTATTCACACTTTCTTACGTATACACTGATGTAAGTTTACGAATGATTTCTTCGAATGCGCATTGTATTCCTGAAGTGAAGCAGTATGTCACAAAAATGTTTTGCGCTGATTGTGTGGTGGCATTGGTCCAGAGTTTTGTGGTCTAGGTTGATTCAGCCACTTGGACAGTGGTTATGCGTATTCAATAAGTGTTTTTTTCGTACGCAGGAACTGGAAAATAAAATGTTTGCCTTGGTTGGAAGTTTGATAGATATATGTTTGTAAGTTGTTTCTTCGAGTATCCTATGAGGTTTATTGTTTTGATATATAACGGCTTGTGGGGCATTTGGTGATTTAGTTTAAAAAATAGCAGGTAGGAGTAGCTTACACCGTCTCATCAAACTGTAACTTGTTCTCGATTTGACAATCTGAGAGAATTACTGAAATACGCAGTAGTCCGAAAAGAAGAAAAGGCAGTTTACACTGAAGTTAACACGGAGCTCGTAGCGTTAACTTTGCGCTATCGTTTTTTTTTTGTTTGCACAGTTGTGTATTCGTATTGAAAAATGTTTTAAGTGAAGTTAAAGTTTACATGGTTAGTAGTTGAACCATATTCAGAATAATGTAAAGGTAAAGGAGTATCATCAAATCAGATCCATGGAACGACGTTTGTTTTCGTGTTTCGTATTATATTTTTCCCCACCTGTTAACTTCAGTCTAGAATACATATTGTGTTATATTTTCCGCTGAGAACGTCATGCAGTTGCAGAGGTAAGTGAAGTTTTAATGCCGTTTGTTTGAATGGAAAATAAGCTAGCTATTTGAAGTACGTACTACAACATAAAACCTATTTGCTCAAATAACATCAGTTTAGGTAAGAGGTTATGTAATTATTCGTAGCTAAATATATGAAAATGTTTTAAATAATATAATTGCTCATTTAAACGTACATATATGTACCCAAGCCATTTGCATATCCCAAATACAGTATATTTAGTAGCGCTGCGTTATCATCATGATTTGTCAAATAATATCCCAGATACTTTTTTTGCAGACTTAAATTTAATGCAAAGTTAACATAACAAGCAGCTTTTTAATTTCAAATGTTGCCTTAACGCTTTTACTACACGTCGTACATTAATTAGAGACAGGTGTTTTTCGCGGAAATATTTATAATCAGGCTAGACTTCAATAGTCTGCGTCCACAATCACAACTTCCTTTGGTTATTGGCCAGGCGTCTACACGAGAAGACAGGTTCTTATTTTACTGGGCCAATCGTAATAAAGTACGCCGATAACGAACGTCCGTGATTCGCGGACAGACACTTGAGGCACGTGACATTTGAAATCATCCAACCACGAATGTGCATATGAACTAAAGTTATTTGGAGTACAGCCGGTCCTGAAATCTTGACACCTATCTGTACAATGATCCAGAGAAAGCAATGGAAGCTTGACAAGTGGCGACTCGGAGACGCTCTGTGTGTGTGAGCAGAGTGTCGGGCTGGAGGCGAGCACGACCGCCGACGTCGGGTATGACCTGGCTGGCAGCGGTCAGAGGTCACGGCTGCCCACGTCTGTTGGTGGCGCTCCAGCACTCGCGCCGAGCCGGCGTCGCCCTCTGCATGTACCTGCACGCTCCGTTAGCAAGTTTCTCGTTCCACTGCTCCCGTACCCGCCGCACGCTGAGGGCGCTGATCACCAGAAAATTTCATTATTTTATACGTGTACGAAATATCGTTCATTTTATGAGTCATTACTTATAAAAGTAAAGATGATGGTTTATCGCGGGAAATGTTGACTGCTTGCTAGGATTCAAGATAACGTAAATATTTCTGACAGTTCTCTTTTCTCATTGGCCGTCATGCATCTACGATGCTACTACCCCAATTTAATTGGGCCAATTAGGACTCTGATACTCTAAAGCAGAACGTTTGTGATTGGCTTGCAAACAACTTAGCCGAGTCAAAACTTTGGTCATCCAATTATAAAAGGATAAACCAGCTATAGTGTTATCGATGATATGTTGCCTCAAAAATTTTTCGCGATTTTCCATCACCTCTACTTATAAGAGACCTGCAAAATTCGCGTTGTTATTTGACGTCGGGATAAACTTCACTGTATTGTATATACTCGAGCCGCCGTCGTTTATCCATTGGCTGTAGCCTAGGCGTGAAGTCACGCCCTTTCTGACTGAAATGTCCGTGGTTGGGGCGCACAATTGTGAAGTGTTAACTTATTGGCGCAGAGTTACCCATGGCGTGTCAAATAAAGTATCGTCTAACGGCAAACATATTCAAAATGTACAAGTCCTTAAGTTTAAAGTGTCCCGAAATAATAACTCGAAATTTTCAGGTCTCGACTTATAAGTACTGTGCACACCTGTTTTTTTGTGAGAATCTGTCACCTGTCGCTTGTGCGTGGTGTCCCAGTCTGGGGTAGGTTGGATGGAGTACCTGGTCGGCACGACCTCACCTCCACGCCTTGTGGGCCCGCCTAGTGTTTGATGTGCACCCTCGGCTATGGGGCGTTCCTCGAACGGTCACCCATCCGAGTACTGATCCCTTCACACCCTGTTGAACCACGGCGATGTGAAGACCACCAGGTTACCAGGCTGGTATATGGCCGTCTGCTTTCTCGAAAATATTCACGCGGAGGCTAGATTCCGATATGCTATGCGCGCACGTGCAGCATTCATTTGGCTACTGGACGCTTGACTTTGTGTGAAGAGTGTCTACTACACGAGTGAGCCGATTAGAATTAAGATTTTCCAGTACTGACCGTCCATGACTGGCGGGCAGGCAGATACGATGCGTAACAATTCAAATGAAGCAATCACCAAAGTATTTAAAAAAAGTTGACTGAAAGGCATGCTTAGCAAAACTTAATTTATGCAATTTTTAAACATTGCGAAAACGTTCCATAGCGTGATTTGAAAGATTCTTGAAGTATCTCATGAAAATTCATTTCAGTGTGAATTATTTCATTTCGGTAGCTGAGATAGCTTTTATTATTTGTACGACCGATAAAAAATTAAATTTGGGATTTTGAAATGCCATTACGCCAAAAATATGTGCTCTAAAATTTTTTTAAAAGCGAGGAAATAGTACTTAGGCTACTAATAGTAATAATGTTTACAACTTGAACAGCATTTCGTACAAATATAATATAATAATTTATTTGTTACTCTTTAGAGTACACGAGCCTGAGATTGATTTTTTCTTCCGCGTTCCAGGCACATCGACACGGGCGGCAATGCCACACGCGCCCGGCGCCTCGTCGCTCTTGCGTGCAGGGCGTGCAGCGCTTCTGTCGTCACGCTTTCCCCTGCAGATTAGATTCGTAACAGCGGGACTTTGTTACACGCTATGCAAGCTCGTATATGCAACTGCGACTGTATGGTTTAACGTGTCTCGTGCAACCTAACTGCGCAGACAAGCTCTAAAAATATGATTGTTTAACCATTTTCACGATTTATTTTTCTCGTTTTAAATCGAAATTTAATTATAAAAAGAATACCGTACGGACCTTATGATTGGTTTTCATTTTCCTGTCTAAAAATTCGTATTTCCAGGATATATATTTGATGAGATACGCGCAAACAACTAATGCGTAGAAAATTTGTCCGGACTACTGACTACTGACTCCCTAAACGCTGTTCACGATAATGCAAGCACTTTTGAAATCAACCTTAGAAAAAAGTCACTGCTTCTACCTGCATACATTATAACGGGCGCACTGAGTGACATGCGCCCAGTAAAGTTGGTAACGATGGAGGGAAGGTAGTTCCATATCTCAAAGTCAAATAAAAAGTGTTGGGTAACCTTTTGTGATAAGTTTAATTATTTCGTTCGCTTTCTGTTTTTTAATGCAATGAAGTGTAAAAATGAGCACCTTTGTAAAATATTTACTTCTCTAATAATTTTACAGTTTCACTTGACCGATGTATGAATAAAGTGATTAGGGCCATGGTAATGTAAATTTTTACGTATGGTGTAAGAATACACGATGTGCTTACAGCTATATTATAAGCAGGGCTTTCAAAAGCGCTCAGTTTACCGTGCAAAGCCTATAATGATAACTGTGATTAGCACAAAATTGCGCACTTGTAAAAATTGTATGTGTAAATAGTAGGAATAAACAATTATATGTGTAAGTATAGCTGCACGTATTTCTATACTAGTGTGAAACACATTAGGAACTCAATTTTACTTATTTTATTAGAACCTCCATCCCTTACAAACGTGACATGCAGCAGGTATTGTGTAACACTGGCTTTACAGTGCACGACCGGAGAGGACGATCAACACAAGCTAAACAGTACAGCACGCATAGAATAGAACAGAACAATTAAAGTGGCGTGACGTTCCAACTGTTAGCTGTTGTCTGTGTCAGTTTTAGAGCGGAAAGGTTTCTCGCGCATTTCCCCCGACACTGCTCTCCTCTCGCGCGTGTTACTGGCATACAGACCAGCGAACACGCCTTCTCTACAAATTACTAAATTGGCCGTCAAAATTAGAATACCTATCGACTAAAATATGGCTCGACAAACGGAAATAACGTTTAACAGGACGAACTGTACCAAGTGGCTGAACACAACTTCACATTTTTCGCCTTGCACATTCCACAATTACACTCGTCGTGCGAAGCGATATTTCAATCTGCAGGCGACTGGAGAGCGATATTGCCATGATTTGTCTAACAGCTGATGTGAGGCCAGACGTGTTTCAGCAGTTGGTAACCAAACCACAACTCAAATCTATTCTCGGATCCCTGGCCAACCCAAAGTTATCTTATAGCCGCGACTGAATCTGTTATTCAGCATAAACCTAATGTTATTTTGGCATCAGTCGTTCAACATAAAGCTAGTGTCTGAGGGCGAATTTCAGTTATTCGACATAAAGATAGTGTCTCGGCGAATTCCATTTATTCAGCATAAAGCTAGTGTCTTAGGGAGAATCTCAGTTATTCAACATAAAACTAGTGTATCAGGGCGAATTTCAGTTATTCGGCATAAAGTTAGTGTCTCGGGGCGAATTTCAGCTGTTCAGCGTAAAGCTAGGGTTTCTGGACGAATCTCAGTTGTTCAGCGTAAATCTAGTGTCTCTGGGCGAATTTCAGTTATTCAGCACAAGGCCAGTGTCTCAGGGCGAATTTCAGTTATTCAGCATAAAGCTAGTATCTCATGGAGAATTTTAATTATTCAGCATAAAGCTATTGTCTCAGGGCGAATTTCAGTTATTCAGAAAAAAGTTAGTGTCTCAGGGCGAATTTCAGTTGTTCAGCATAAAGCTAGGGTTTCTGGGCGAATCTCAGTTGTTCAGGGTAAAGCTGGTATCTCAGGGTGAATTTGAGTTATTCATCATAAAGCTAGCGTCTCAGAGCGAATTTGAGTTATTCAGTATAAAGCTAGTGTCTCAGAGTGAATTTAAGTTATTCAGTATAAATCTAGAGTCTCAAGGTGAGTTTCAGTTGTTCACCGTAAAACTAGGATTTCTGGGTGAATCTCAGTTGTTCAGCGTAAAACTAGTGTCTCAGGGCGAATTTGAGTTATTCATCAGCATAAAGCTAGTGTCTCAGGACGAATTTGAGTTATTCAGCATAAAGTTAGTGTCTCGGGGCGAATTTCAGTTATTCAACATAAAGCTAGCGTCTTAGTGCGATTCTCAGTTGTTCAGTGTAAATCTAGTGTCCCTGGGCATCGCAGGAATCGAGCGTAAACAGCAAGACGTGACCAGCCTGTGGCATTGGCGCTGCAGAGAGAAGTGTGGTGTGCGCTAGGGTGCATACATATGCTGCTGAGTTCACGAGCGAGCCTCGTTAGGCGGAGAACTGGGGCACGCGGGTTGCGTGCTGAGAACAAATGGAAAACACGTGCGTGGGAAAGAGGACGGTCGTGCACTCCACTGCCTTGCCGACGACGATCTGCTACGTGGCAGCCAGCTCAAGAATCCTCCAAGACACGCACCTCCCTGCCGTGTCCAGCTGCCCTTAGCAGATTAAAAATGTTCACAACGCAGAAGTCTGTTCACAGTAAAGTGAGCACTATTGAAGCCCTAGTTACTTTTTCCTTTCAGCCATATTTTATAAATTCTATACAGTCTTTTAAAATAAATATTGCGATGAAATTAATAATCACCGGTGTGTATAATTCCATCGGACTCAAAATTTTATGTCCAAGATTAAGATCAAAAATATATATTGTATTTTATTTCAAATGAGAGGGCTTTCAAAAGTGCTCACTTTACCGTTAATAGCCTATAGAAATGTGCCTTTAAAAAATGTCACTGACACTGTCCCTGCATGTATATATTCTGAGTGATATTCGCCCTGTAAAGTTGGCAATGGTGGATGGAAAGCAGTTCCATACCTCAAGTCGAATAAAAAGTGTTAGGTAACCACTTGTGATAACTTAGAATTATTTCTTTCGCTTTCTGTTTTTTTCTTTAATGCAAGGAAGTGAAAAAATGAGCATATTTGTAAAGTATTTATTTTCTTAATTATTTTACAGTTTCACTTGACCGATGCATGAATTAAGTGATGAGGCATACGGTAATGTTAAGTTTACACAAGGGGGAGAAGTATATAACATGCATACAAGTATATCTTAAGCAGGGCTTTCAAAACTACTCACTTTACCGTGAACAGCCTATAACTACTTGGTTTGCGTTACCTTCCGCCATAGCTGCGTGTATACCAGCTGAGAAGGAAACAAACATATTTATAAAATACAAGATATTATAACTCTGGCAGAAACAGCCAAATCATCTTACGACCGGCAGTCAGTCAGCGGTTTGTGTGCAGTTGCAGTCTATTGTTATGCATTGAAAAATTAGAGTAGTTTTCTGTACATTGTCTTATTCTATGAATAGGTCTGATTATTGGAAAACCGTCTAAAATAAAAATTTAAACACATTTTACGTCTAGGTCCTTGCGATTTCATTTTAATGTCAGTCATCGACACATAAGGAATAAATTATTTTCACACTTCCTCTTATAATTAGTCGAATCTTGCATGTGTTTCTAGTAGGAAAGAAACTACAAAATTATTGCTTCTTACGGAAATGACTTATTGTGTGTTCGTTTCAAAGATAAAAAAAATTGGGTTGATGAATCTTAAATTGGTTAAGGGAAAGAATCTTGCAGCAAAAAAACTACGACAAAAAAAAGTGGCAACTCTTCAATTGGTAACGTGGAGGAAAAGCTTGTTGAAACCAAACATTCGACCAATCGACAGAGCAGTGGCAACTCTTCAATTGGTAACGTGGAGGAAAAGCTTGTTGAAACCAAACATTCGACCAATCGACAGAGCAGTGGCAACTCTTCAATTGGTAACGTGGAGGAAAAGCTTGTTGAAACCAAACATTCGACCAATCGACAGAGCAGTGGCAACTCTTCAATTGGTAACGTGGAGGAAAAGCTTGTTGAAACCAAACATTCAACCAATAGACAGAGCAGTGGCAACTCTTCAATTGGTAACGTGGAGGAAAAGCTTGTTGAAACCAAACATTCAACCAATCGACAGAGCAGTGGCAACTCTTCAATTGGTAACGTGGAGGAAAAGCTTGTTGAAACCAAACATTCAACCAATCGACAGAGCAGTGGCAACTCTTCAATTGGTAACGTGGAGGAAAAGCTTGTTGAAACCAAACATTCAACCAATCGACAGAGCAGTGTTGTTAAATGAGATTTTCTGCGTTTACACAAATCGACTTAATACAACTTAAATCCGGAAACATGACATAAATTAAATTTCAATTTGCCAACTGACGATGATTTGAACTGCAGAAGGAATAATGTGTGACTGATAAGACCCGCAGTTCAAACTGCGAAAGATTCTATGCCATAGCAATGCTACCAAAAATGTCCTACATTTTTGAATGTGTGTTCAAGTATTTATGTTTTTTTACTTTGGTTAATATACATTATTTCTGGGTTCTTTCTACGAACAAATATTATTTATATATAAATTTCACTCACTCACACATTCAGCATGTCACATCATGTCACGTTTTTATTCATCTATAGCCTCAGCTATACGATATTTTTCTGTAAGATTAGTGCAATTATTGTATGCCAGTTTTGTATAATACAAATAAGTGCAAACTGCACAAACCTAGTACACAAAATATTTCCTTTCAAACGCATTTCACGAGAAGATAACAAAGTAATCTGTAGGAACGTCACATTGCTATATATACACATGTAGGGCCTATGCATTGCCCTTGAGTTTAGCGTAAATAGCTGTTGACGTGTGTGCTTGTAGTTCTTTGTTTATGGTTTACTTACAACCTGCAGTGATCTCAAGAAAATAGATAAAGGCAAAGAACTTTGTTGAGAGTTAAAAGAGACAATCCTTAGAGGATTCTCCGTAAGAAAAGTAAGAAAATCGTGGTTGAGTTACGCAACACTACAATTTACTGTAAATAAATTCAAACATCAAGGGTTCGAGAGGAACACATCAAGAAAACGTAAACAGTAGTGTCTTAGCCCCAGGAAGATTGACTAGTTTCATGGTGAATGAAGTCCAGTTCGCGTACAAGCGTTCCTTACTCTTCAACTGCGTGCTGAATTGGAAATTGCTACCAGTAATATGTGTTGAGATAGTTCGCCCATTGTTCCGCAGGCACAGATATAATAGCAGGTTAACAAGGAAGTAGGAAGAACCATGCTGCAAGACAGCTATTCGCAACAGAATAACTTAAATAGTAAAGGAGTTAACGGAATAATGGGGTAGCGGTGGCGCAGCGGCTACTGCGCTCGCCTCCCACCACGGCGATCCGGGTTCGATACCCGAATTTTCGCACGTGGGAATCGTGCTTGCCAGCGGGATCGTCCAGTTTCCCGCCCCGTTCCCCCCGCTCTTGCATTCCAGCTCCGCTCCATCCTAGAGGTCTCATTTCATGTCACGTCCGAGGATGACGGGCACCTACGGGTCCCATCTGGAAAGCCCGTCACTCGGTGAGTGTTGCCTCGCCCTGGGTTCACTTCCCTACTCGATTTATTTTAAACGTAATGGTGACATCTGGTCAGATGAGACAAAAATCAACCATTTAACTAGGATGGTGTCCACTCCACAGGGTATAGGGAAACGCTAATACGGTCTATAAAGTTACTAATGCGCATCCCACAGTTAAAAGGGGGAGGTTCACTTAGGGTTTCGGAAAAGGGGGTGGGGAAGGGGTTATGCGAAAGGAGGAGAGGAATATTCTATTTATCGATGGCACAACAGACAAGTTGGTGTATAATGACATTCTTGGGCAGAATGTCAGCGAAGTGCAGAAAAGTGAGAAATGTCAACCTTCCTACACATTTTCCAACACGACAACGACCTGAAGCATATGGCTATTCGTAATGAAGAACGGTTAATTTGGAGGAACACCCCTAAACAATAGAAAACTCCTCACTCTCCCGACCTTAACACCATTGAACATCTATGAGTATTTCTGAAGTCTCTCGTACACAGAAAAAAAATTTCGTCAAAGGAGGACCTGACTTGAGTAGTGGCTGAAGTATCAGTCGCGAAAGGTGGGAGAGACATGTTAGTTCTATGCATCGCAGGTGCCAAGCAGTTACCAAAGCTGAAGGCTACTCCACAAGATATTATAACTTCTGTTTTGTAGGTTTCATTCATTAATTGTGTAAACTGTATGAATAACTATGTGACATAAACGTGTGGCTGCCGTAGTTTCCTTTTGTATTCTGTGTTAGGATTTTGTAAAGGCTGTTGACTTGTTAAAAAATACTTATTATAAATAATTAAATTAATTACCGATAATTAATCTTTGTTGAACGAAAGACGCAGAAAAGTGTCAGAAATACATACACACACATGAAATCGAAGTGTATAAATAATGAAGTGACATACTGTAGGCCTCGAGGTGCATGCGTGCGCGCGGGTCAGGCTGCGGGCGCGGGGACACTGCTGTAGAAGTGCTAGCAGTACATGACCGTGCGAACTCCACCGAGCGAGGTGGTGTAGTGGTGAACTTTCGGACTTGCATTTGGGAGGATCCGGGTTCGGGTCCCGGTCCGACAATCCCGACTTCGGTTTTCTGGGGTTTCGCTCCAGGACTCCAGGCGAACACTGGGATGTTTCCTTCCAGGACTCCAGGCGAACACTGGGATGTTTCCTTCCAGGACTCCAGGCGAACACTGGGATGTTTCCTTTCCACAGGTCGTGCTCGGTTCCTTCCTCGTCCCTGCTTCTTTCAGCAACTTGCTCCGGCTGATGACTTCGCTGTCGACGAGACGTTATACCCTACCTGCAGTTACTTCATCCAGGAACTATATATAGTGTATTTCATTATTGTTACTGATTTCTGAGCTTCGCTATGGTCGGGATAGGACGCAGGTGTTATTTTTAATGACTTATTTAAATAATAATTCCATAATTTTTTCACAATTCCAAGTAAATTTTGAATCCTGCAGTGTTAACTGTCTACTAATGACACTACAATTACAACGAACATTACAACAATCAAACAATTCAACACTACATTTACTCCTGCCCTGCATAAAGAATTAATATAGACACATTAACAATAATTACACAGCAAATATCTCGTAATGAGCATTGAATGAGAAAGATTGAGTTCTCGATGAACATAGCCCAACTCCACACAGTCCTGTCGGTGGATAGTAGTCAGAAGTGTTCCCCTGGCTGCACCCAGAGTGCACTGACAGGCCGTCGGTGCCACGCCGAGGATTTCCCCACAGTGGCCGTCGCCGCGGTCTTTCACGTCGTAGCAGGAACACCAGTCCGGAGTCCCGCTGCTGTCAGCCGCTTGGTCCGCAAATCCTTGGTCTGGTGTGAGGGCACGACGCGACTGAGCCGGAGGTTGCAACACTGATATTGGCAAGCCCACCAATCCTCTCCAGATTCGCCTGGGGTTGTGACCACGCTCGACGTTGTCGCGACTGCGTTGCGCGGAGCTACTGGGCGAGTGTAGTGGGCCGCCGCTCTCCTCTCCGATGTAGTGCAAGTCGGCGAAAGAAAAAAATGTTTCTTGCTTTGTTGCGAGACGATAGCTCGCTGATATTACTCCTTCACTTGTCCGATTATACTAGCGGTGGTGGTGCTAGCGCAAAAGGACGTGCAGAATCCAGTGACAGACCTTACGGCTCGTTACGGTAGATATAGGCTGTTCACGGTAAATGGAGCACTTTTGAGGCCCTTACTTTCTCCTTTCAGCCATATTTAATTATTTAACCACCTTTTAAAATAAATATTGCAGTGTAGGTAATAAATAGACTGTGTATTTTCTACAGCACTCGTAAGTTAATGTCTACGGCTAAAATAAAATATATTTAATGACTATTAGTCCAAATGAGAGGGCTTTCAAAAGTGTTCACTTTACCGTGAATAGCCTATAGGTAAGCAGGTCTTAACGTCTCGTCGATGGCGGGGTCGTTATAGACGGAGCTAGTTGCTCAGACAAGCAGGGACGGGAAATGAATCAACCACGATCTGCAGTGAAGAACAATATAAGCTGTTCACGGTAAAATTAGCACTTTTGAAAGCCCTGCTCAAGATCTATTTGTACGCATTTGTATTCTTCCGCTTTATGTAAAATTAACATTGACGTGGGCCTCATCACTTTATTCATGCTTCGGTCAAGTGAACATGTGGAATGATTAGAAAAGTAAATATGTTACAAATCTGCTCATTCTTATACTTAGATGCATTAAAAAAAAACCAAAGATAAAGAAATGATTTTAGTTTGCACACATATTTACCTAACACTATTTATTTGACGTTAACATATGGAACTATTTCCCATCCATCATTATTAATTTTACTGAGCGCATGCCACTCATTGCGCCCGTCAAAATATACGCAGGCAGGGCTAATGACTTTTTTCTAAGGTTGATTTCAAAGAGCTCACTTTATCGTGAACAGCTTTTACCAGTATTCGTCTGGAGTGATGGCCGGATCGGGCATCGAGCGCTCCTGAATTAGAGTTCGAGGGTTTCTACCACTGCGAATTCTCGATTTTTCCCTTCTAAAAAACCCAAATTATCTAGGGCCACCAACTTCAACTACGGCATCCCTGTTTGTGTTGGGACTCTGGGAAAGACTATTATATACGTCAGCTATTGCACCCAAGTTTATGAAGTTTAAATACATTGGACAGAAATAGTTTTATCAAGACACAGTAGTCTACACTTTACTTATGTGCATGTCTGATCGTCATACCCGAACAAGCTTTTATAAAAAGAAGGCGATCCTCGACCACCCAGCAGGTTTCAGTTTGCACCGGGTGGCCCTATGGGTTCGTGTCTTTTGCACCTGTCAGTTGAGGTTGGTGTAAGCTGTAAAGGGGTCGTGGTTCGAGCCTCCACGGGTACACTGACAAGCAAACTACAATAGAAGCTGCTCGTGCCGGTGCTTCAGATAGAGGGTGTTGACTGTGTGCAGGTCGCTGCCCTCAGTAAGTGAGACGCAGATAATGAACGAAGGAGACGTGGTAGAGCCGGTTGCAACAGGCAGTGTGACGGGACGGCAAGAGAGCGCGAAGTCCCAGAAAGTCAGTGAACATCATCAGCCGGGCTAAGTAGTGCGCTGTAACTGGTTCGCTGATTTGCGGTCAGTGTCCTTGATGCAAGGTCGGGGCGGGATTCTCTTGGTGAGAGCCGAGCCGGCCACACAGTGCGTCGGCGCGGACCAAGGTGGCCTGAGCTGAGGTTACTCTTCGCAGCTTGGGAAGCTCAATGCTTTAAAACATATTAATTTTCGGGCTTTCTTGCGCACTTTCCTTAAACGGAAGGAGAAAAGTACGAAGTTCCTTTAGATGACAGCTATATAATATATATATATATGCCCTCTCAACATACATTAACCTCTAATAAATGTACGTATTTTATTGCAACCTCAGGTGTTCACTTTTGATAGCGGTAAAATGTACACACTGTGTTTATTAATCACAAGCCAATGTTTATATCAAAAAGATATAAATTATCTGAAAGTAAAAATTTAGCAGGGCCTTAAAAAGTGCTCACGTTACCGTGAATAGCCTATAATATCGTATATGTAGATATATATGTATTAATATATATGTACATATATATGTATTAAAATATATGTAATAATATTTATGATCTAATATTAATTTCGCACTTAGATTCTTAATGTTTCACCATCCAAAAATGTTTACTTATGAACGCCCAATGCCCATCGCAGTTGTGTTTTTACTATTTGCTCTAGTAAACACCATTGGTGGGCGTGAATAATAGTCTATCTGACGCGACATGACACAGGAGGGAGTGAACGCTAAGGGCGACACTGGCACGCGCATAAAGTGCTGCATCGCCACTAAGCGCGAAGCACTAAACTAGCGCTCAAGCTTTTCGTCGAACCGTTTTTTCTTTGGGACTTTTAGCGGTGACCATATTATTTTACCGATGAGAAGTCTGTTGCAAAGTTCAATGCAGTATTGTATCAGTGTTTCACGTAGATCCAGCCAGCACATTTTTTACATACGGCAATCTGAAAAGGCTGTTTTTATCTATGTTGGAGGGCTTGGAATAGTGATTCTAACATGCGTAGTGTCATGAAAGCGACATTCCGTCATCGTCTGAAGTTTGTTTTCTTTTCGTAAATTAGCACATCGGATGCACGTGGAATATGCTCATAAAAAAAAAACCGATTTCCCAACACAGTGCAACATATTTTAAGCGTCTAGTAGGCGGCCCCCTTAATGCTTAAATCTTTGGCTGGCGCAAACACAAATCGAAATTCGAGAGTCAAACACTTCTTTAACACAGAAAAATATAGAATTTTTCAATCTTCCGCCATCTTATAAGCGACCTCTTTGGAAGGGCAGTGAACCTTGAGGTGGAGATTTTCCACATGCCAAACTCTGCCATAAGAAATCTCGTTGTGTCCCTAACGTGAGTACTGTAATTGTATTGTAAAGGGTTTTCTAACGTTCCCCGGTTTTATGCTTGAAGGCATAGCAGGGGATGGCTTTTTAAGCTAACGTAAATTAATACCCATGCTTTACCCACGATTCGAGCCCAGAGCCTCCCGTACCCCAGATCGGTGGCGCACCAATCGACTGTTCTACGGGAGGTCGGCCCTAACGAGAGTGGAATTAACGTGAGTAGAAGAGCTGTGGCCCGGAGCAAATCGTGCGGGCGGCAGCACGCTCGGCCGGCCGTTCCACGGCGAAGCGCCGGCCGGCGCGGCGTTGCGTCAGCGTGGGAATAGAAACTGCCTGCTGGCGGACGTCTGTCTGGTCTGCTGGCCGCGCCGCGCCGCGCAGCGAGAAACTGCCTTCCGCGGCCGCGTTGCGTTGCGACACTCCGCCTGTGAGCAGTCTGCCCAGGCCTGGCTGTCGTCACCTGCCGTCGACCTCCGCCCCACTACCGCAACAGGCTTTCTGCTCTTGAAGATTGGAAAATACTTAGAAGAATCATCGGACAAAGGAATAATTTTGCTTCGCACTACTGCAGTTTAAGGCTGTTCACGATAAAATGAGAATTTTAGAAATGAACCTTAGAAAAAAGACACTGCCCCGGCATGCATATATTTCAATGGGCGCACTGAGTGACATTCGCCCAGTAAAGTTGGTAACGATGGATATAAAGTAGTTTCATATCATAACGTCGAGTAAAAACTGTTAGGTAACCATTTGTGATAACTTAAAATTATTTCCTTAGCTTTGTGATTTTTTAATGCTTCGAAGAGTAAAAATGCGCAGATTTGTAAGGTATTTACTTTCTTAATAATTTCACTGTTTCACTTGACCGACGCATGAATGAAGGGACGAGGCCCATGACATTGTTAATCTTACATAAGGCGGAAGAATACACATCGTGCTTGCAAGCAGATCTTAAGCAGGGCTTTCATAAGTGTTCTTTTCACCGTGAATGCCTTAAACAACTGACTGCAGTCTTTCTTCATGTATGTCGTTCAGCAATATACATAGTCAAAACAATTAAGGGAAATATTTGGAAAGTACTCCACTTCTACACTTAGAAAGATGCATAGCGGGCCCATACCGGTAATTGATAAGAGTTGCTCGAAAGATTCTTGCAGTAAAGTATGTTCCAGATATTTCGCTTATCGATATCCCCCATTGTCAGAATATTTCAAACAACTCGTCGAAACAATCTCTCTGGCCATGTACAGAGACAGAGGCCACGCAGGCTACAGAGACACAGATGGAAACAAGGACCCGCCTTTCTGATCGAGTACGAAACTACCTATAAGCCGTTCACGGTAAAGTGAGCACTTTTCGAAGCTGTTTCATTTGATATAATATCCGATAAATAAATTTCATTGTGGCCTCGGACTTTTGGTTTTGGGTATGAGTAATGTATACACTGTGTTTGTTACTCACATGGTAGGGTTTACATTAACAAGTGGTGAAAGTATATAAATTGGTTAATAGAAAAAAGTAACTAGGCTTCAAAAGTGGTCACTTTACCGTGAACGGCCTATAGCGTCGTGTTACTTCCCCTTCACGCAAGGTAGTGCCGTCTGTTCAAGTTTATCTGCCAGTTCAATGGGTAATCATTAGGAGGCCCTGTCACCACTCTGATGTTTCTAAAACATAGTCGGTGACCACGTTGTTCGGAGACGATCACAATCACTAGGGTCTCTCGTCTGTGCAGTACCACGTGACGCAGAGCGAAAAGTTTCAGCAAATGTTCCTTGTTACGTTTCTTCTCCGGCATTGAAATCTCTGTACAGAGTCACTTATCACGCGGCTATGAATTGGTAATCTACTGGTTTCATAATTGTATCTGTCTCTGGGTATACCTCAATACTCTTCACATTAAGAGCACCGAAGTTTCCCAGAAAAAAAAATACTAGCTCTCCACAAACACTACGTAAAGTACAATTAAAAAAAACTTGGACATTTATGTGAAAACAGTTACCATCCGTGGCGCGTGCTGGTATGTGTCGCAGATAAGTAACGGTGGTTGATCTTGTGGTACGGAACCGACCCTAATGATAAAGAAGACCCGACGCCGTTTGCGTTCTTTGCATGGCCTAGCCGCCTGCCACGCACTTATACTGGAGACAAAATGGTGAACAACCTCCAAAACATTTCTAATGACGTAACTGCAGCATTGTTTTACCACCGACGTTATTATTTAAGTGATTAGCAATTGCTTACTTGTTCTGGAAGCTACATCTGACATTTTATATGTGCACATTTCATAATTTAATCATTCACGTATCACAGCCCGATTTTTCTGTTTTGAAATGTGAAGTTATGAAGGTAATAACGATGTTCTTCAGTAAACGTGAAATTTGTGACATTTCATGCAAGCAGTATGTATCAATTGATGACTCGGATTTCAATGTAAAATAATTATGACTTAAGTAGATATATGTTATTGTAGGCCTACATACATACTAATGGGCTCATGCCTGCGTGATGTTCTTATTCCCATCCTTCCCTTGGGTATATAAATTGAGTACGTAAATGCTTCGTGTTTTCATCGTGTAGGCGGTGAAGAAATTACATTTGTTCGTGAGGCAATATGGCAAACCTGAATGTTGAACGAACCCCTGGGAGGCTGTCAGTGTTGACGTCACTCCAGGCAACACTACACTAGCTGTACGACTTTCGAAAGCACTAAGGAAAAGTCATTTGATTTTATCATTCTATATATAGATGCCTTATATAAGTCCTTCGTGGATTATTTGCCGTGAAATCGTTGTTTGCGCGTGTTCGCGTAGCTCAGTAAATAAATGTTCTGGGAATACGACTTTTTCCCAGAAAAGGCAAAAAACAATTATCTAATGCCATATATTTTTACTTTTATCATATTAAGTGTATGTATGGAGAAAAAATATTGTGAAAGTGGTAAAAAAATCAAGGCTTGACTACGCAGAGTCCTTAAGCAGTAGGAGAAAAGTAAGATTATAGGGGCGTAGTTTAACCTGTGGGCTTTCATTGCGTGTAATGAAGTCTCACTGTTACAGATTTAATTCTCACAGTACAGTGTCACGACGGAAACATTGCACGCCCTGAGCGTAGGAGCGATAAGGCGCTAGGCGCACATGTTAGCATCGCCCGTATTGCTCCCTCACTTCTTGACTTTGAATGCGTATATGTATACTCCTCTGAAAACAGCTAGAAATAGCAGTTTTAGAAAGGAAAAGTAACGGTGTATGTTAGATAAGTGTTGGGAGAGGTAGAAATCTTGTTTACCTTGCTAAGCTACCTGCAGCGTCTGAGACATACTTGCTGTGGTCGCTGGCCTGTAACACATGTGAAATGTCGCACCTTCACTGGCTGGACTGTAAGTTAGCGGCCGTCACGCACCAGCGGCCGAGCTTATCGTCGAGGGGGGAGCATGACGCAACGCCAGGTACAGGTTGTTCGCTGTAAACTGAGCACTTTTCGAAGCCCTGCTTAGTATCTGTTTGTATGCATTCATACTGTATATCCTTTCGCCATATGTAAACTTTACATTGCCAGGGGCGGATTCAGAAGTGTTGTGTGTGTGTGTGTGTGTGTGGGGGGGGGGGGTCACATAACTTCAAAATGAATGTAATGTTATAATGTTTTTAATAAAAACAGAACACAAGATTAATATTTAACTGAACTGGCGAGTGTTTATAGTACTCTCCTACTTTTATTGCAATAATAAATAGTATGGCAAAAACTATCACCAACGATTGGCAGGTGAAAAGTTCCGTGTACAAAGATATCAACAAAGAAATAATCTTAAAATTATTACTAGAGACCTGGAAAATTCGCGTTGTTATTCGGCATCAGGCTGTATATACTCGAACTGGCGTCGTTTCTCCGCATTGGCTACTGCATAGATGTTAAGTCACTTCCTTTCTGACTGGACTGTATGTGATTAGACTACACAATTGAGGGACTGAGAACAAAAAAATCAGGTAAGTAGCATTTGTGTAAAGTGCGTTAAGTGAAGGTCTCTTATGATTACTTGTATTGTAGCTGAAAAATGCACATTATTTTAATCATAGTAGCTCAATATTGTCATAAGTTTCTTAGGTATATTTCTGCCTTTAAATGAAATAAATAAACAAAATTTAAATTTATACTTCAAAAAGTTTACACTTTCTACAAACAGAACAAACACTAAAAAAAAAAAGTATACTTCTGGTTTGGGTTTGTTATTCAAAGGAAGTTTAAAGAAAGTTTTCTTGTGTGCTTCCTAGCGAAGATGTCCAGAACTTCTTCAGGCTTCATTGTGTCTTGGTGGATATGCAGCAGAGCCAACCCATTTAGGCGATCTTCTATCATTGTGCTGCGTAGATAATTTTTCAGGCGACGCAAGGTCGAAAAGGAGCGCTCCGATGTGCTTGTTGTGACAGGTAGTTTACATAGAGTTGAAACAGAACTCTTGGTAGTGCAGAAGACTTTTTGTAGCCTTCTCCAGGAGACCTAGGAAACTTTTTTTAATGTTTCTGATATCCACGTTTGCTTCCAAATTTGTACCTATCCTTTCAGAGCTGAAAAACGTGGTAAATAATATTTATACGGTTCAGCACCTTGCAAAACTTCATCTTCGAAACTATCACGAAACTCTGGTGACAGCAGCTTCTGGATCTGTCCAACTATTTGCAGTTGTGATTTTGGAAATCTGATAGCTAGTTCACTGATCATTTAGTCCATAAAAGGAAGGTACACTGCAGTATGATTGTATTCGTCAACTGACTGCAAATTAAAGTTGGGTCTGTTTTTCTGCATAGTGGTTGTTCTTGACTTATTGATTTCAATCCCCATTCCCATTCCCATTACCAACTCTTCAGAATTTTTTAATAATAGTTTCAACGAGTCAATGCTTTTGTCAAATTCCTCGTTGAGATTTGCCATCGTTGCTTCCACAAAGCTGCTTTGCTTTAAGTATATCCATGTTTTCTGCCTGAAACTTGCGAGATAAGGGCAGAGTTAATCCCAATACGTCAGCCAGGAACACCACTCTGACAAGAAATTCTGATGATTGTATAAAGTGAAGGCATGAAAATGAATTACTTCCTCTTGCTTCATATGATTGACAAGTGTTTTCCAATATGGAAGGGATTAGGGGAGAGTATTCAGAAATGTTAACACAGTATCTTGCTTTTCAACCCGTCTCGTATAACACCTCTTTTTAAGGGCGTGTTTCCTTTTTTTTGAGCTGAGGCAGCCCATCTTGCATTTCTTCTTCTAGTTTATGTATTCTTCCAACTGACTCACGAAAGAAATTTGCAACAGATGAGATTACCCCAACAGCATTTCTAATGCTAGCCACAGTGCATGCTTTGCTAATTACTAAATTCTACTTATGACTTGCGCAGTGGCTGTAGAAAGCGAGTGGCTGTACTCTTGCTACACATACCTGGGCACCTTTAAATTTGCCACTCATGTTAGACCCCCACCATTAGCTTGTCCTCGGAAGTAAGATATATCAAGGTTCAGTTTTTCTAACTTTGGGAAAATTGCGCGAGCAATGTTTTTCTCAGTGGCATCAACAACATCGATGAACTTGAAGAATTTATCCAGGATCTCATACGTAGTAGTGTCGCAGTAGCGCATGCAGATAGCGAGTTGCTCCTGGACAGAAATGTCAGTAGTCTTATCGGCCATCATTGTGAAATATTTAGAATTATTTATGTTTGTAACGACTTTCTCAGTAATGACATCTCCACAGCTCTGAATTATTTCGTTTTGTGCTGTCTTGCTTATATACTGGCGTTTTTGTTAAAAGAAACAATGCGTGAGGCTAGACTCTCATCTTCACCATCTAGTCGGAATTTCAGGAAAACTTTTAACTTTCCTTCGCCAAACAATTTTTCTGTTTTTGTTTGTAAATCCCCGTCATCTCTGTGTCCCCTCATTGGTATATCTGTGCTCCACAGAAGATTACAGTTTATGTGATAGGGGTGAGTTTTATTCTGTTTTCTTCAATCAATTTATTTTGTGCATCTCACATGCTTACAGTTACATCAGTACATTTTCCCTCCATAACCATTAAAAAGTTATGACTTACAATCATGTTGCCTTTATGGTAGCCTATGCTGGCATGATGTCTTAGTGTTTCTACAGCTTCCTTGTAGATAGGCCTATTAATAGGTGTAACCACTAATTTACCATGTTTTACGTCATTTGTCCCTCCCTCACAGCGCCTGAAAAATATGCACATCTTACGCAATCCCCCACTCATCTTCTGGCTGTAGGTCAGCCATTCATACGCTTCGAACAATTTCCATTGAAAAGATCGATTTTGCTTACCTTACGTAACCATTGGAAATGTAAAGTCCGATGAAGGCACCCACGAATTTATAAGCCACTGGTATTTTTGCTCGTTGGTGAGCGAAGCAACAGTAGTCCGACTACTAAGAATATGTCCAAAATCTAAGTAAGATATTACTGATGATGCACTATTTATTTCTGGTACGAAATATGAAGTGGAACTAGAACTAGGATAAATGGACTCGAACTCGTTGGCATTCTTTTGCATTGAAGCGGGTACTGTTGGCATCTCGGTATCATTCATGTGGTCCATATGTTCATACAGCTCCTGGGCCTGCAAAAAGAGTAAGCAACTTAACTCTTATTATTTGTAATGCGTTGAATAAGTATTCAAAATAACATACAATGCCAGTTAATGAACTGTAATTTTCTGTTGACAAGCGAACGTATAAATAACGCATAATGTTTTTGATTTCGTTGGCATGATTGATTTGTATTAATTTTTCTCGCCAGATAATGGACTGAAGTGTTTTGCTAGACTAATGTTTACTATAATAATATAGTTTGTGTTGTGTGAATTTGGAAAGGAATCAGATGTTTCATATTTGTATTATATTATTATTACATAATTTTATAACATTGTTATCTACGTTTTAAAATAAATACAATATGTTCGTTAAAGGCTAAAACAATTTTAAAAGTAAACCGGAGAAAAATATTACATAACAAATAATTACCAAAACAGTAAGTGGATTTGTAAATGTGAATTGTATACGGTTGTGATCGTTTTTATCAATATAAACACCCTTGCACAGTTTGTCTACACGATTTATGAAATAATGAACATTATTATGTCATTATACATTAAATACATATTTCATGCATCCCACATCGGGAATTTACAAAAGAAACATATTTTATTTTCATAGGTTGCAAACCCGTTCGTATTCGTGTATTGTAGAATGGATGAAATTCGTTTGATCCGTCGGCTCGTTCCGCTTGCGTATTCCGTATAAGTGTTCGTGTCATGGTAGAACGGTCATTACAGAAATGATCATTGTTATTTTAAAAATGTGAAATGCGTTTCTTTAATTGTCAGACTTGTGAAGCCACTTCAAATTCACAGCAGTGTTTCAATTTACATTTGTTTTCTTTGAAAAGAATGATTCCAAATCCAGTCACCTTTTCTTGCTCATCATATGTCTCGCTCCACACACATGAACGATAATATACTAGTACGCAACCACTGTCGTCTGTCCACGCATTTGAGAAGAGTGAAGTGTAGGAGAAGCATATATTGGCAGACGGAAACGGGAAGATGAAGAGCGATTTACGCACTTTCCATAGTCAAGGTTGAGGAAGAAATGAAACATGCACGACCTTCAGTTTTGCTCCTAGTGAACTCTTTCGCAAACGAATATCTGTATTCACTTTAGTGGGCTCACAGCATGAGTTGTTTGTTTGTACAAGTCCTGCCTGGACGAGCTGTTCTTTGTTGCAGAATGAACTACTATGAAGTATTTCATTTATGTTCATTACTAAATGTTAAGAAGATATGTAATTTTAAATGGCGTAGTTTATAGTTTTAGGGTTGGTGAAGGGGGGGGGGAGGGGCACGTGCCCCTGTGCTCTCCCCCTAAATCCGCCACTGTACATCGCCATTGCCGGATCACTTTATTCATGCGGCGCGCTGTCAAGTGAAACACTGAAACTTACACATTTGCTAATTCTTACACTTATATGCAGTAAAAATAACACAAAGGAAAATAAATAATTCCCGTGCTCACAATTGTTTACCAAACACATATTATTCAACGTAAAGTCATGGAACTACTTCCCCTGTCGTTACCAACTTTACTGGGCGCATGCCAAACAGCGTGCTTGCTGTTAAAATATTCGCAGGTAGTGGCAGTGACATTTTTCGAATGCTGATTTTCAAAAGTGCTCGATTTACCGTGAACAGCCTATACCTGGCTCTTGGCTGTAAGCCGCAGAAACTTTCGACGGCGCTGCAGAGCGATGAGTGAGGGCGGCTGTGGTCGGCGCTACCGTCGGCCGGAGACGAGAGGTCGACGTCCTGGGGAGGCTGTGAGCGAGTGTAGCGACCCCTGGGACAGCTCGCAGGTGCTGAGGCAGCCCCGTCAGCACATAGACTACTCAGCAACCCCCCCCCCCCCCCACCACGCAGCTTGTACTCTCTTCAGCAGCAATACTGCCCCCGCCGCTGTGTGTGGGTCACCAGTAGGAGTGTAGTATCCGCCGTCGTGTACGGTCCGTATTTTTTTAACCTTGGCGTAGGGGTTGCGACGTAATTTTGTTTTTGTGCCGTCTAGGATGTTCGCGAGTTTTCATGGTTTCGTTTTTTTTTTGTTTAGCGTATTTTGCATTCTTGATTGATTGACTGACTGACTGATATGTTGTTAGTTTCAAATCGTTCCTTGTGTGCCGTGGGCGTATTTGCCGTTGGCCATCCAAATTCATAAAAAAAAAAAAAAAAAAAAAAATCATTGGAGTCACCCTTCGCATCGACAGTACCTCACGTGTATGCCACTCGGACACGTCTCCCCACACCCACCGCTGGAAATGACGGAGTAACTCTTGTTTAGCGGCACTTTAAAACTCAACGCCAGTAGCCCGTGGGGGTCGCATTGGTGTAGTGGTTAGACTACTCGCCTCCCACCTGGGCGAACCGGGATTTTTGCATGTGGGAATCGTGCCGGACGATGCCGCTGGTTTGTTGTTTTTTTTTTTCTCGGGGATCTCCCGTTTCCCCCCGCCGCTGCATTCCGGGATCTGCTCCATACTCACCTCACCTCCACCATCGGCTCTCAAGACCTCGCTGTTAAGTGCCGCCCAAATATCCACTCTCCACCAGTAGCCCGTTATGCATCTATAGACATGCGCTGTAGCCCGTTTCACCACCTCTCCGCCTGACTGGTGGCTTTTCCGTTATGTAGTAGTGTCTGTACGCTCCACTGCTTGGCCTCCTGTGCGCCGTCTGATCGAGAATTGTAACCAGTTCTCAGAGACCTCGCTGCTTCGCATTATAAATCCTGCCCTGCCACACTGAAGAAAAGGTTTTTGTTGAATCAAACAAGATTTGTTTGATGCAACCAAATTATTTGTTTGTATAGGGACAATTAAATACTTAGTAGCTGAAACTAAATTATTTTGTTGTTCTCATTTGGTTGCCCCAAACTGTAAGATTTAGCTGGTGCAACTAAAGATTTGTTTGGCTCCACGTACATTAGACAGTCTGGGTCGATAAAAAAAAAATGTTTACGAGTTCGACCGAGTTTCGTACCTAGGTCACTTACGTCCGAGCGATACGCTTTAGTAATCTCGGCTAACGTGACAACTGAAGACACCGGAAAGCTTTTAAATATATAATACTAAAAATATTAGACAACGTGTGCAAACAAATATTTCAAGTTTTACAGCTTTACGTGTCATTTTCTTGTTGTATTGTTTTATTATTGTTATATGTGTTTATACTGTTGTTGACACGATAGACTCCCTTACAAACGCCTTTACTATCCTAATTGTTACCAAAATACAAACAAACTCTCGAGCTGTGTTTTCGAACAAAGTCAGTCAAATGAGTGGCCAAACAAATATATACAGTTGATTCAACAAAATATCTAGTTGACAGTCTAATTTTTTTGGCCCAACACAGAGATTTTGTTTATCCAAACATATATTTTGCTAGACGAACAAAAGTATTTTGGTCACTTTTCAAATTTTGTTTGCTCAACAATATATTTTGTTAGGGCAACTAAATATATATATTTGGCCCTATACTAACAAATGTTTTGTTCGATTTTCTCTCAGTGCGTGCTAGATTCCACAGTCCTCTACACACTGGCACAGAGGCTGCTACCGCCCCTAAGCTCTCAAGACCTCGATGTTAAGCGCCACGCAAATTTCTTAACTCACTCACTCACTCACTCATGTTCTGTTCAACTCGGAAGTTGAACCTCCCCAGTCGTACAAGTTTATTACATGTTCAATGTTCTGCCAACATGTGTTATGAGCGGAGATCCTACAATAATTGTCGTACTAGTGCTTAGTTTATCACATGGTCTTGGCTGATTTATAAGACGGAATTATACTTCGTTTAGGCTATTCACGGTAAGTGGCCACTTTTGAAAGCCCCTTCATTTAGAATAGTAGTTAAAAAATATATTTAATTTAGCCTTAGACGTTAACGTTAGAGTGCTGTGGAATATACTACACACTCTGTTTATAATTTACATGGTAATATATATTTGGAAAGGTGGTTAAAGAGTAAAACATTGCCTGAAAGAAAAAAGTAACTATGGCCTCAAAAGTGCTCACTTTCCCTTAAACAGCCTATATCAGTTTTGAAAGGATTATTTGCTCTGTTTCACAGCTGCGGCTAAACATTCCCCATTCCGTATACAGGTAAATATGCTGCCGTCCAGAAATGTGTATCATGTTGAAATTGACGCTACCTACTACTCAAATGAGAAAATTGTTAACGAGCTCATTTAATGATAGGCTAGTATTCAAACACCAGAGCACTTGATTTAATTTTGTAGGCGGAGTGCAGTTAATCCAGCACGTTTTTGCAGAGACTGGGCCAATTAGAAATCCGCATCAGAAGAACGACTAATCACACGCAAGCCAGTCGAGCTTGTTGAGCCGGCTTCTCAGAAAGGCAGTTTGACCGTTTGAGACGTGTAGGTAAGTGAACTGACCAGTCTGTGGTGGCTGGAAGCCGTGCGCAGTTTGAAAGACCTCTTCTGGACCACACTCTTAAGCCTGATACAGAGGGGCATCTTTCTTGTATAAGAAGGCGTACACCTTTTGTGTCCAAAAGGTGAACCAGAAGGAGAACACCCTCTCGTACGCAAGTTCAGTGCACATCATGTACCCACAGTAGTAGTACTTGGATGTTGCCACACGCCAAGAAATTCGATCCTGGAGGCTGGTTTTGGGGCTGTAGGAGTAGTTTGTGCATTGGCAATAGTATCTGCTGTTAAAAACAAACTACGGAAACAATATCGGTGTAAATAAATGCGCGGGAACTACATAAACTTGTACAATGCAAATGTAAACAAACGACTTGCACAAGAAGTTGAACGAAAGACAGAACCGTCTCTAAACGCTAGCATGCAAGCCCTTGCATGCTTTCCACTTTCATACAAGTTAGCCAGTCACAAGATACAAGTTGACTTGAGCAAGAAGATTTACACTTTCTTGTACGAGAAAGATGCCCATCTGTATCAGGCTTTAGCAAAAACGTGGGCTTTCATGAAAGCTGACCCTTCCCCTGACTTATCTAGTTCAGCAAATGCAGTTTATCCTACGATCACGTGTTTATCGATATCCGGTACGTGGTAACACGCCATCAACGAAACCAACTGCGTCCAAGTGCGTGAGAGGGCCATGATGTAATTCACGTTACCATTTATAACAGCCGCCGAATCACAACGGACCACGATGCAACATTCCCTAGACCTATGTTTGATTTTATTTGGTCACGAAGCAACAATTTCCAGTGTTCTAAACTAATCGTGTCGCCAAAACAGTAACGATTAAGCGTTTTTTTTTTTTTTTTTACTGAAATGGGATTTTAACGGGATAAGTTTTTAACTCTATGTAATGTAGCCTTTGTTTTGTTTTCTTACCGGCGCCATCGTGGCTGCAATGTCATAAGTGGCGACGAGTGCTACGCTCGAATTTGTTTGCCCTTAAGATAAGGAGAAGCGTTGTGTATAATGTAAATACAAAAATAGATTATCTCTGTTCAATATGAACACAACTCGTTTAACAAAAACTCGTCTTGTACCAAACTGTTATTATACGTTAGCGGTAGTAATTGTTAACCTTAAATACCAATATCACGTAATTAATTAATTTCGTAATAGCTGCATGTAAGGTTGTTCCAAGTGTACGAAACCTTAAAAGTTATCCTTCATTCATGGTTACTTCCAACTTTTTGAAGCGCTGCTTAAGTTCTACTCCTAGGATATTTCTCCGCCTCATATAAACCAATTTTAGAAAATAACACTAGAGGGCCAATGCACCGCATTCGTGCACGTCGAGTGCAATAATATTTTGCATAAGTGCTATTTCTTTCTGGCATTACCAACACACCTATTTTGTCACTGTATGTATTCATACTAGTTATGAATGAAAACATAAGTTATAGATAAAATAAAAATAAAATTTCAATTTAGCCAAAAATAAGGTAGTAAATTTATTTTAACACAAGTTTAAAATGTACGTGATATAAGATATATATATAGTCAATTCACGCTTCCATCGGCTTTTTTTAATCAAACCTTTGAAAAATATCCCCATGTATGACATGTTTAGTTATTTCCTAAATATGCCCTGTAGTACAAGCGTTTTATACCTGTATTAATAAAAGTTACTTTTTTTCTGTTAAGTTGCATTGTTATTCATATTTTATCCATAAATTACAATGTTTCATTTATAAATAAATTGAATAAAAACAGTGTGAAAACATGTGTGTTGGTAGCGCCTAGTAAGAAATAGTTCTTATACAAAATGTTACAACAGAGTGCGCACGAATCCGGTGCGTTGTCCCTCGAGTGTAATCTTCCAGACTTAGTTAAGCTTAGTTTGCACGAGGCGGAGGAATATCCTGTAAGTAGAACTTTAGCAGGGCTTCAGAAAAGGCCGAAGATACCGTGAATCAACTATATATAGGTAACAACCAAACACGTCATACACGATGTGCTTTTTCAAAGGTTTTATTAAAAAAGTGTGAATAAACCGTGAATAGACTATATATTATTTATTGTGTATATCTGTTTTGAAACAGTGAGAAGTTTGTCACTTGGTTCTCTTTTGTATTAAAATATAAACTCTCGTTTGATGGAAACAGTCCCAGAAATAAGGAATTTCCAAAGCGTATAAGACTGTAAATAGGCATAAAACTGTGTTAATATTTGTGGTATACGTTTTACTGATGTACCCATCTGTTTTTTACAATGAAATTCTCACCTACATGTTATTTGTTAGAGTTAAGATTACTCTCATTAATACAATTCTGAAAGACCATTAGTATACTCTTTGCGTAATACAAACAGCAGCAGCGTATGATATTTACCGCAATATGTTTTTCGAAACTTAGCGAGCATTTTATAGAACTTTAATTTGCACATACCCTCGAAAATAGATAGCAAAATTGCTCATAAGAAGAACAGCGATTGCCATCTCGTAAAAAACATTGAAACAAATTCAAAGTATGAAATAAAATAAAACAAAACCACACAGTATAATGGTATGTTTCACGAAGGTGGCCAAAAATTGCTTCTAGCATTTTATTTAAACATTTTAGGAAATACCTGGGATTGTTCGTGTATAAACTGTAGTACTCGTATGCTTTCATTAAAGTACTAAATCAGTAATGTTTACAACTATTTTTTTTGTGTTTATTGTCGACTTTCAAGTAAAATAAATAATGACGATTAATGGTCGCCGACTCTGAATAATTAACATTGACCTCCGAAGTGTGTTTTACAGTGAAGATTTTGAGTAGAATTTGCTTTTTTACCATAGGGATCCGAGGGAATAAAAATAAGTAAGATTTTCAATAGCATGGTTCCTGCGACACTTACTGAGCGCGACAAAGTGGCGTCGCCGAGCTCTCTCGTCATTTCAACAACACCGTGCGTTTGCTTCTGCTGTGTAATAACAAATCGTGCTGAGGTGGTTGTAATTACTTTTAGTGATTGCACCAGAATGTGTGTTGGGAAGTTACACGCTCTCGTTTGTTTCGTTGGTTAATTAATGAAACTTCTTTTATTTAGTGTCCGCATCTTTATTGTTTCTTATTCCGGTAATGCGAACAGTTACAAAATAAAAAAATAAAAACAACCATTCATGTTATTTAGTACACAATTAATTTTCTTTAAATGAAAGGTTTCAGCTAACATGCACGGTGTCTCTTCAAACTTCCGGAAATTTTCATTTGGGTAAATATGATGCTATTACGTTGCCAAAATGAGAACGCAATTATATAAATATGAATAGCATACTGTGGGCTAATAGCTACTATTTTGAAACGTGTATTACAAACACACTGCAACCCATTACGCGCCAGGTAGACGGGCGCCTTAATCCCTACCTACTTGAGAAAATGTTTGACAGCGAGGTGTTCCTGTGTTTGTAAACAGCGTAAGTGGCTGAGGGATACTTTTTGTTGCCATAGAAACCGTTTTAAGAATACTACGAGCGCACATGGTAACTTTCACCTATAACTAGGCCTACTGCGGATAAAAATATAAATATAAACAACAAGATCTCACATTTGCTTATATTGTATTACACAGTTTTATGCCCTTTGCTTGTAGAATGAAAAAAAAAAAAAAAGTAAAGCAAAGCTTGCTTATTTTTTCCTTCAGAAAACCCTTTTACATAGCACGACATGGTGTTGGGAGAAAGTTCACCAGGAATAAATGGCCACATCAGAGCGTTCTTCATTTGTTAATGGTTGCTATTATTTATTGCCAATATGACGTAGTTTTTACGAAGTATAATAAGGCATACATTGTTGTAAAGGCAGCTCGTGAGGACAGGTGTCGCCCGCGAGACAGCCCAGTGGAACAAGTGTGTCGGCTCGCCATGTGGCAGATTGACGCGTGAGGGGACGTTCTAGTTCTTTCTGTTGCTTTTGCACGATATAGTAAGCGCTTTTGAAACGAACATTTGGGGGATAAAAAGTTATTGCATATAACTGCATATTGTATGCTACCTAACCACTGTCATGCAAGCTACTATTTACGTTGCCAGCGAATTAATAAAAATAGATATTAACACGTTACATACAGTATTACGACTGAAATTTTTTTTTAACGATTGTAGGTATCTTAAGTTAGTATTTTTTGTTTTAGAGTATGAATTTACGTGTTACATTCCCAACAATTACAAGGTTTTAGTTGACTGGCGCATGAATAAAGTGGTTAGGTCTATGACAGTGTTAATTTTACACATGGCGGAAGGATACATAATGAGAAGAAAAAGTAGATTCTATTTAGAGCTTTTAAAAGTGATCAATTGATGGTAAACCGTCTATGGTATTCGGCTATTTGAGCAGCCTTTACTAATCTCATTTTAGTTATACAGTATGCATATTTATAGATTATAATGTCATTGCATATCGTGTAATCAGTAAAAGGGTTAAGAATAAAAACATATGAAATTACGGGAAATGCTTCAGGAGATGTTAAAGGAAAGTAGTGAACTCCGTGTAAGGTCGTCGTGGATGGCAACGTAACCTCTAACTACAGTATTGAGCACATTAGTCAGGCGGCACAGAGACTCGAGAAGTCGGATGATGGCGGCAGAAGAGCGGACAGGTGTGGCGACTTAGGGGAGGGCGAGGATCAGCCGCTTGCAAGGTAGCTTCGTGGAGGGAGGGAGGGGGATGCTGCAAGGAGCAGGTTTCCGTAGCTGGCCGCGTCGCAGTTACACAACCGGCCGCCGTGGGCGCTGTGAGCGTAGGACAAGGCCGCCCCGCCCACCCCGCTACCTAATCACTCTTGCCAACTCCGCGATTCTCTCACCACACTTACCGATTTCACATCACGGTTCGGTGGTCGAATTTCGTATTTGCGACAAGTCGACAAGTATTTTGCCTTGCGTAAAATTATAGTTACAGGCATAATACTCTGAAGGAAAACTGAAGAAATGTATTTTCATTCTTTGATAATTGCGACTGTTAAGACACAAAACCATGTAGTTGCTAAAAGTTCGAAGCTGAGCCCTCTGTTGTGTCACATACATGTACAAAAGAAAACTGTTTACAAGAATGTTGAAATTGGTAAGACTTAGCGAACAAGTTTAGAAAACAAATTCTGCCTGATAGGTTCTTTAGATAACATCATTGTGAAAAACAGTAAAATAAAGGGCGAAATGTGGTGTGTGTTTACATTCATATTACAGGTGTCACGTTTTTATATTCGCGCATATGCCTACTAATGTGGCGATTTTTCTGGCTATTTTCATTCCGCCATTCGCAAACACAGTGTTATGAATGTTGGCAATTCTGTCACCCTCCTTCCACCGGCTGTTGTGACAGTAAACAGCAGTGGCGTTTTACACAGTCCGTACTTGGGACTTGTACTTTCTGCTAGATGAACGGCCAGCCATTTCTTCAGTCACATCGGCAGTACTGCCAACATTTAAACTTGCGTGTGCAGTTTGGTGGGTATGTCTCACTCATATGTAAAGAACTGCCAAATGCGTGTTCGGGGAGGGGAAATAACAGCCATGAAATAAAAAATATACTTATAGCTCCTGAGGATATACATACATTGTGATTCACTAGGAGTTATCGCCACTCACAGGGGATATTCCTTGCAACATTTGGAGAAATGTCATATAAATGTGGGCCCTATTCCCAATATTTACAGAGTAATTCGACAATCAGTATAACCATCCTACAGTGGAAAGGATTTTTATCTACCGTTTCAGCATCGATGTATGGTGTGGTGCAGTACACGATCAGCTGATCGGGCCATTCATTTACCCGGGACGCTGGACTGGGGTGTGTATGCCATTTTTGCAAGAAGAACTGCCGCTGTAGTTTGAGGATATCCCGTTAGCTGTGAGACGTCGTATGATCTCCCTGCATGATGGCGCACCTTCTTACTTTCCACCATGTTGTGGTTGAACACGTAATTGTGCATTTCCCTGAGAGATGTTTTTAGGACGAGACGGTTTTCACCCCTGGCCTCCTCAATCGCCAGATATATCACCACCATATTATTGCATATGGAGATGGATGAAGGATATTGTACAAACAAGTGAGTAACTACTTGTGTGTATCATGCATGCCGCTACAGTTCTTAAAGCGTGCGGCCAAGTGTATGGAAGTAGACGGAAACATTTGTGAACATCTTTTGTAAGCTTGTTAGATGCACTTGTGATGCTCAACTGTAAACAATACGTTCTGATAATACATCACTGTATTTACTTCTGGAAGGGTTATTATTTTAATCATCGTTATTCAAATGTTTCGAATAGCTCTGTAAATATTGGGAATAGACCACACAATTGATGTGACATAATTTGTTCGAAACGATGCAAGGGATAAGCCCTGTGAGTGGCGGTAACTCCTCGTGAAACGTTCTGTATTGTTTTTACTCACACGAAAGAAAAGTTTATGTTGCTACAATAAAACTTTTGCGAGCACTGAAAAACTACCACCCCCTTCACCGCTTATCACATAATTCGGTAAGCAAACTATCAGCGACAGTTAATGAATAAAATCACGTTGAAGTGGTAATGCGGTGGATAAGTTACTTAAAGTAGGAGAATTTTACCAATGGTAGAATTCATCCGCACGCTACTATCGTAGAACTCATTGTACCACACACCAAAATATTTATAGTATAAAATTCTTAAATATTTACAATTCAAAACCACCGTGCTAATTACTATACATTAAAAATAATATAACACATAACTTTTTATAAATGAAGGAAAGTATGTCTATTTTTCTTTTGTATCACTGGCGCCATCGCAGCATGGCAGCCAAACTGTAAAACTGTGCCTCGGTCATGTAATAACATTTTGTCGTGTCGAGTTACAGTCTTATCTTAGTGTTAAAGTTAGTTACCATTTTGCTCCTTCCATTTTCTTCGAGTTTTTTTCCTGGCTTTGTTTATTTGGCTAATGTTTGTGTAACGGTTTGTGACACGTTAGATGAACACGTTAGTTATATGCGGTATTTTATTTACTGTGGAGGGAATTAATAAAGCTGTACTGCAAAATATTGCTGGCAGTTAATTTTGGGACACAGGTTGTTTGAATAAGGGAGAATAAGTTCTTTGGGTGGTTATGATGTAGGTAAATGTGTTTTCCATTCGCAACACATGCTTAGCACTAGACGGTTGAAAGTTACAGCTGTTTCAGTATAAGACAAAAATTTTTTTGGTAGGGACGGTAAATATAAATGCTAAGTAACAATGACCTCAGATTGGCTGCGAAAGCTAGCATGACAGCGAGAAACTGGACCGTGGTATACCCTCTCGTGTCCTTCACGTGTTGCCAAACTCAAACCAGCCTAGCTCCTGAAAAATTCACAGTAAATTGTTAAAAATGCTGCTAGCGAAATCTCCCAAAGAACCGGCTTTCATTGCTGAAAAATCGCGTAGACAGTAAACGTTTCATATCACTTTTTTTTTTTCGCAAGAAAATGCCCTGAACTACGTTGTTACACGGTAATGTAAACGTAATAACTTAATTTATTCCTGGTCATAGAATAACTCTATCTGAAGAGCAACTCTTGATGTGATGTGTAGACTTTCATCTAGAAAGCAACGCATTTGAATTTTTTTTTTTTTCATCACACTTTACTGAAATTAATTGTTATAGTCCATTCACGGTTACTTTTAATATTCTGAAGTCCTGCTTTCAGGCTATCCCTCCGCCTCATACAAACAAAGCTTAACTAAGCCTAGAAAATTACACCAAATGGACAACGTACAGCATTCATACGCGCTCAGTTTAATTATATTTTGTGTGAGAACTATTTCTTGCTAGGCTTTACCAGCACAGCTAAAATCTCCCTGTTTTTTAATATTATTAATTTTAAAAATCAATACTATAGATTTGAGATAAAGTGCAAGTAAAATTTTTATGTTATAAAAAATAAGATACTTTTATATTCACACACTAATGACCCGCCCGGCCTTGCTCGGGTGCGATTTACAAGTATGGCGTTTTTTAGCTTTACAGCAAGTATATATAGGCTGTTCACGGTAAAATGAGCACTTTTGAAAGCCCTGCTTAAGATCTACTTGTACGCACGTTTTGTATTCGTCCGCCTTATCTAAAATTAATATTTAAATGGGCCTGGTCACTTTATTCATGCGTCGGTCAAGTGAAACTGTGAAATTATTAGAAAAGTAAATATGTTACAAATCTGCTCATTCTTATACTTAGACGCATTAAAAAAGCAGAGAAGCAAATAAATAATTTCAGTTTGCTCAAATGATTACCTAACACTATATATTTGACGTTGAGATATGGAACTATTTCCCATCCAACATTACCAACTTTACTGAGCGAATGTCGCTCAGTGCGCCCGTTAAAATCTATGCAGGCAGGGGCAATGACTTTTTCTAAGGTTGTTTTCTAAAGTGCTCACATTAACTTGAACAGCCTTTACACTAAATGCTTAAGGTAAATAACATAGGATTAATACTGTGTTGTTTAAAAGTCTTCGTAAGTGAACCCCTATTTTTAAAAAGACAAAAATTGTTACTGTGGGTCATTTTTAAAAGATAAACATATGCTGTTGCGGACATTTTTATAGACCTTTTTGAGAGCTACATTTTGTAGTACATTAATTTGGTGTATATCTTATGGTTTACTCAGCATAAGCCATGTAAGCGCCCGAAAAGCGGCTTTTTCCGACTTGATTAGAAAACGTCGACATTTCTCTGTTAGCCTTACATTAAATATTAATGTATTACACACCTGACCCTTCCTCACGGAATTCTCTAAATGACGGTGAAAACCGCATCAAAATCCATCAAGTAGTTTAGAAGCCTTAGCCTAATAACAGACACACGCGGCCGGGCGACTGTTTTAGACTATGTATAGATATAGAAGTATAAAACGCTTGTGATATATGACGCAATTAGGGAAACAACCAAACACGTCATACATGGAGTGATTTTTCAAAGGTTTGATTCAAAACGTGCGAGGATACTGCGAAAAGGTCACATAAGTTGTCTTGAATTAAGGAGAAGCAGCGAGGAGCCGAAATTTGAGAACGAACGTGACACCATTTGATATGTTACTCTTAAAAAGACCCCACCCAAAATAAGAGTTTTAGTTTTTTACATTTGAAAGTTGTAAGCATTGTTTGAAAACCAAGGTAAGCATGAAAAATACAGGCCACGTTATACCCACGTTTAGGTTGTGGGCATTTCCCTCGTAGATATTAATGAGACTGTTCCTACACTCTAGACATAATTGCTGAGTGTACCAAATTTTGAGGACAGATTTATGTGCTTTATCGTTAAGGAACAATGATTTGATAATATTAGTGGTTATATAATTGTGTCATTAAACACAAAAAGATTTGAGTTCAATAATTACACAGTAGGCAAATTACACATGTATTACTCGTTAGGTTTAACCGCTATCTCCCGAAACAGAAATGAAAGCTAATGGACGGGTTTTGTACAGTAGTGTTGGTGGTTAGATAGGAAAAGTAGTTATATGTCTTAACGTCTCGTTTTAAGTGTAAATTTTCAATTGGAAGACTTTGCAAATTGCATCTTCTTGTTTTATGCACGTTGAAGTAAGCATACTATTACATGTGCCAGGACGTTGCCCGTTTCGTGAGGTATGGAAGTTAAAAAAAATAAATTAACCAAATTAAATATTATAATAAACTAACAGTGCTACAAAAAGTCTATACATCAATTCAATCTTTTAAAATCCTCTGTGCGAACTGAATATCTGAAAAATGAATTGCGTTACTGCGCATTACTGAATATTCAAGGACATTAATCTATTTTATGGATAATTAGTCCCGCTAATATAAGTGATGCAGTCGAATATTGTAAATCAGTCCAGCTACACCAGTGTGTCAGTCTTACGTTATCGCCAACCTCTGCTCCGACGCCCGGGTCAACCACGAACGCCGCCGCACTCATCCGCGAGAACGGCGCCACTCTCAGAAACCTGCCAAAACACTCGGAATGCACCGCCGACCTCACGCTCGTAAAAACTCCCGTCGGTGGTGTGGAGGTTGTATTTATATCGGCGCTGATACATTCTGAATAATTACCACCGCACACATGCCCGAGACGACCCAGTTTAGTGTCGAGATGTCTCTTGACTGAAAGAGACAATTCCCGACCTTCTGGAAGGTGTTGGTCGACCCAGTTTAGTGTCGAGATGTCTCTCGACTGAAAGAGACAATTCTCGACCTTCTGGAAGGTGTTGGTCGACCCAGTTTAGTGTCGAGATGTCTCTTGACTGAAAGAGACAATTACCGACCTTCTGGAAGGTGTTGGTCGACCCAGTTTAGTGTCGAGATGTCTCTCGACTGAAAGAGACAATTACCGACCTTCTGGAAGGTGTTGGTCGTTGCCAGTTGCGAGATATCGGTCACAGACACGTCTTCTCACTTTTCCCCGCTCTGCGTCGTCCAGAGATGGACTCGGGCCTTGCATGAGACACGCAACCTGGTTAGGGTAGGACTGATGGCCGGGCCACCACAACAATGATGTTTCTTACACATCACAAAGCCTCTTCAGGTATGCATAGAAGTTATGCAGGAAGTCCGTGCTACTGTTTATATTGTTACAACTTCCTCGGCGCTGCCAAATTCCTGAAATAAAGGGAAGAAATAAATGTAATGTTTTAATTTATTTACAACACTGCAAAAATGCATTCACATGTGCCCGGCGTCTCAACATCGACACAACCTCCTTCCCAACCTATCACAATAAGGGAAAAAAGAAAGGAAGGAAGGGAAGACAAAACCCTCAACACCCAAAATTATTCAAAATCAGCAGCAGCAGAGTAGGTATGTTAAGCATTTGCTATTCTGTCCAGAATGGATGGGTGTTAACCTTCTACACATACAACCATCAGTTTCTATATACTTTACTATAATTCATCCCAAGAATAAGTACACATTCCATTTTACCAAATGTTCCACTGAATACATTCCAATTTTTCATTGATTTCCCTAAACAATCCAAAATTTGTAATGAAAACATTCCCATATCTTAAAATATTATGAAACCTTTTAAAATTCAGTTACTCTATACTAAACGATCAATTTGATAAATACAGGTTTAATACTTATCAATATGGCAACCATTTTCCTAAAACCATCACAATTTAAAAAAAACTCACATAAAACAACCTTCATAAAAACCAATACAAAAATACCTATATATTTCCTTAATTCCTTTGTCGAGTACTTCTCTTTCTATTTTTCAATAACCCTTATCACTTTTCAATTAACCCTTTTAACAAATAATCTGTTACAACCATGATTGTATACAAAATTACACTCAAAAACCATTTACAATAATATAGCATTGAACCAAAGTTTTCTCAGAAGCAAACATTGCCCTAACAAGATATCAATACCCACTCCGACCATACACACACCACACAACACAAAATTCGTCATCACTCCAACCAGACAAGTTTTCAACCTGAGGATATTCTTCCCACCACTACACTCGAAAGTGTCGGTATTGCTCAAAACTGAAAATACACTCCCACTCATATGCACAGAGCCCAGGGAAATTGTTCACACCTGTAACTCGGAAGTGTCGGTAGTGCTCTGGCATGACATTCAATCACATCAAAGTCATACATGCACATAGACTCGAGCCTGAGGATATTCTCCCCACCAATACACTCGAAAGTGTAGGTAGTGCTCTTGTCTATTTAACACACTCCATACCCACTCACACATTCACCAAACAGATTTCTTTTCCTCACTGTCCCTGTCCTTTACCTGTAATATAAAAAGGTCGCCCAGTCCCCTTATCACTAAAAAAATAAAGTAAAAAATCTTCTCGCAAATAACTAAGTCTTCACACACGACTTCCTACGAAAATGTTTTATTAAAGTATCAACTCGCACGGAAAATTCGGCTAAGTCCCGTAGATCATCGTACTTAACTCCTCACTTTCAGCAGACATTCGTGCAGCATCTCCTGGTCCGGCTCCGACCCTCGGTGATTCCCTTCTCGCTGGTACCCGGTCCTCGCCGGCGATGCCCTTCTCGATCCCGCGCCTGGCACCGGTATATATACCCACAAAAATCCCCACCTAGGCACGCCCTTTCTCCTGAGACTACTCGGTCGTCAACAGTAGTGGACGCTTTTCTGAATATCTTTCTTCATTTTATTTAAGAACCACTAATATATGCAAAGCCGATGAAGCGAGCTCCTTGTGTCTCCTTGAAACCACCCGCAATACGACTCCGTACTGCAGCACAGGGGCGACACAAGGGGTCGAACGTAAATAGGCACAGAACTCGCTGGGAAACAAAGATATCTTAACAACAAAATACACTTGCCATTATAGTGACGGAGACCACTACGTCACACATACCGGTATCTTTCGTGAGGTTATTCTTGGTAAAGTGGTGCCTTTTTAAGTCCCTCCCAACAGGTATTATGTGAATTGCCTGTATGTAGTTTGTTACCTTGCTTAATGTAGTGGCAATGAATGACATCGGATATGGTTACTCGTTATCTTATTGCAAAGATCAGTCTATACCCACCTTCGCTCTGTCGCCTGATGGATCAGACACCGCAGAACTCGCAGAGCTGTTCTCGCCGAGTCACCAAACGAACCCTCGCTCGTCCACAACACTTCGGAACTTCGACATCCTAGAGCGGCGGTGTCAGTGGCTTGCCTGTAGGCGCACTCGCCGGTAGTCCTGGACAAATAATTTCATACTTCCCACGCGGATTTTCTCACGTGGGAAACGTGGCGGACTTTGCCTTGGACCGGTGGGTTTTCTCGGAGTGCTCCAGCTTCTCTCGCCCTTGCATTCCGCCGCTCAAGACCTTGTTGTTAAGCGCCGACCGGAATATATCATTCAATTTGCATATTAAAAAATAGAACTTGATAATATGGTTTCCAAAGTCGACTCCGTGTTTACTTCATCGCGACCTTTGGGTTAATCTTCTAGCTGTCAATTGATCCACGGGAAACATGAACTCGGAGCTTGTGGCGCGGGAAGGAGGGCGGGGTGAGGGTTTTCACCGGCATTGGCGGTGTAGACATGTAGTATTGAGGACAAATTCTATGAGACAAATTACCTCACAGTATAACTGCAGCTGTATATTTTGTAGCACAAAGACTTACTAATAAATGTAACACTAATTGTTGACAGCCTTAGGTACCAGGGCGGTTGCAGCTCCGTAAACCGCCTCAGGCTATGCCCCTATGTTGAGCAGAAAAGTATATGTTAACATTTTTGTGTGTGTGGATCCCGTAAACTACTCCATTAAATTAAATACGGGCCTAAGTAATACACTAGTTCACTGCATTTAGTCAGTTGCAGGAAAAAAAAATAACAGTACCAAAGATTAAAGATATTATCCTGTATACCTTGTAACCAATATGTAAGTAAGTATATCAATAATTATTGCCGTTCAAAATTATTATTTGAAAGTATTTAGCACGTGCATAAAACACTGCTCTAGATACATTTTACGTTCGAACAATTTAATTTACTATAAAATTTAACTATAGTTTCCGCAAATTCACATATTGGATCATGCAGTTTCTGTTGCATCGGAAAATTACACGTTTTCTGAAACAAATTTGGCTGTACATATAAACATCGCAGTCTCGCGTAATGTCAAGAGCTGACATAACAAACATCATGGCTTCCACGTATGAGAACCATATTTAAAGATGAGGTAGATCGCATATTCGTCATCTGCGAATGCACCCAACATTGACCTACCCCAAAGGAACACAACTGTCAAAGTCACATGTTCAACAGTGATGAAAGTGTGCGTTTATATCTTAATTCTTAAATGGCAGGCACTATTATATGAATAAAATACTTTTACCAATTTTAATTGAATCAAACTGCATTACAAATTGGTTAGAGGAAGCATTTGTTTACAAATCAGTTTTATAACCCAAAATACAAACCATGCCGTTTTCGCTAGACGTGTTGGCAGAAAAGCAGTTCAGTGTTGGGACACGGAGATTGGTTGTGCGCAACCAGCGAGATCGGTGTACATCATTTTTAGTCCATGATCAGAACAGCTGGGGCGGAGGAGTCCATTAGCAAAACAAAAACAACTGCACTACTTTCTGAGAACTGTCAAAAACGGCCTTGGTAAATGAAGGAGAGTATAACTGGAGAACGTGCAGTGGCTGTGTACGGCGGTTGTGACGCGCGCAGATCGAAGTAACAGGCGACGTAGTTAGCGCTTCTCCGCCAAGTACGTGACGCGGGTGCCGTCGTCTGTTCTGCCGCCCACCAGCCGTCGCCAACCTCCACACGGCCTCCCAGTTGCCCCCACCCCCCTCCGCCTAGGGCAGGACCGCCGCTGCTTCCAGCACAGCATCCACAGGTGGTCCAGAACCAGCACCCGTCTGCAGCTTCGCTGTGCAGGATCGAGCGACGTACGACTACAGCTTTGACCATCCACACACTGCCAGTTGCTGTGCAGGGCTTGCTAACAGCTCCGCTGTAAAGCCTCGAGGAGTTAGCACAGGTGAAGTGAGCTCAAATGAACGCCGAAGAGCCATGGCTCGCCTAAATGGAGAGCGCCACCTCTTTTTCTGAGACTACTGCCTTAGCGGCTTGAGGCACGGAGCTCACATGACACTAGTGTGCTGTCCGCAGTCACATCGAGGCCAGACTGCGGCGAAGGCTACAAACGTGCCGCAAGGTCGCCACCTAACGTTCTGAACCACCTGTTGCCAAAATGTCCATGACAGTTTTAGATTCACACACTCAAAAAAGTTTCTCACCACCTTGGACGCTCATGAAGGATGTTCGCTGGAAAAGTAGAGGTATTACAAAGAGACATCAAAGTGACAGGCGAGTTATTCTGTACAGTGTGTATTTTCATCTTATTCTTTCTCCTGAACATTGAGCAACCTAGTAACTCAGTAATCCCGGTGGTCAAAAACGTATTTTGAGGTGCAGATTGTTACGCGCTGTAGCTCGCACCGGCCGCGAGCTCTCGTTTTGCGCGGTCTGGCTCTGGGGGGGGGGGGGGGGTGACTCACTTCGATCCTCCCCTCTCTCAGGCAGACCCGCTCGCTGCCTCCTCTACCCCTTCCCCTCCTGGGTCAGTCGGAGAGATTTATTGACAGTAATCACTTAGCTGGCGTCACAGACCCTCCCCCTCCCCCCTGTAGAGGGGAGAAGCCGACAAGTGTAGAGGATGCGCAAGCATATTCTGGGAATTAGGACCCTCGGCGCAACGCGGCATTTAGAAAAAATTCTTGGCAATGGCCTACGACCCTATGAATACTGCAGCTGTCCAACAGTCAGGAGTCTTTTGCGGAAGCCATCTGGGTGCGTGCGGTGGGCGAAGTCGAGTGTGGACGTCGACGCGACGGCGGGCTATGTGTTTGTGGAAAGAATGGACTAGAGGGCGTGATACCCGACGAGTGAAGGCTACTGTGCATGAGGGCGTTCGGAGAACTCTAGAACATCGAGGACTGGTGGGACCTGGACTAAACTGAGGTGGAACTGAATAACATGTGATACGGACTCTATTGTAAATATTGGAACTGTCAAATATGGACTTATTATTTGTAAAATAACTGAACAAAAATTCACAATTTGTACAAAACTTATTTTAATGATATTTCTTTGGTTGTTATCTCGGTTTGCATCCACGTTTATTCGTTGATGTGGTACAAATATTATTTAAATAATTTTTGGGTGTCTAGTTTTGTTTTGTATTTCAAAGACATTGATATTTCCATAAATTATTGGTACAAAGCATGTGTAACGGTGGACATCTGGGAATTGTCAGCGAAATCTGCACTTATCAGATCTAAGATCATATCTTTCAACCTTCATATTCGGCAGTTCGTAATAAAGCTCAAATCGATATTTAGCCATGCATTGGACTCTAATAGTGCAACACAAGCTACGAACTTCAGTGGTGCAGCCGACCGTTAGAAACTGTTCAACCGCCTTGGTTCAAACCTGAGCGTACACGAGTACTTGTCGTTGTGGATAGACGTGTTTCTCGTCCGTTCACTGGACTACTCTTTTCTTAACTTGGTATAAATTACGTACTTCCCGGGCAGCCGCGCAATTTGTAGGATATCAGGCATAAGGAATCAGGGTATTGTTGTCATGTCGGTTTTACTTAATGTCGTTTGGATGGCTTCATTACTTTTTCCACTTGAATTTTTGGTCAGGCGTTTGAATGGAGGGCAGATGTTGGTAGTTTCAACTCTTCCCCAAGATTGGCTTCCTCGCAAGAATAGAAGAAGCCCGACACTGCGCACACGTGACAGAGAACGGACGGCACAGAAACGCCGCTGCTGGGCTCTGTCAGCTGATGACGTCACTACGTGATGCAAGCAGGAGTCGTGAGTTCGAAACAGCACGACCTTGACGACATGACTATAGTCACTACCTCCGAGCGTGAAGCGGTTTACACAATGGGAAAATTAGGCAGTGAGAAGTAGACTGCAGAAACTGAATTTACACAATAATGACCCTATTACTTAAGTTCCACCAATAGAAAAGTATTTTACAGAGTATTATTTGAATGTCAAATATAAATAGATTTTTTATTTAATAGTATCTTCGCAGTCGACAATTATTGTTTTTAAAAGCAGGCTAGCATAAATAAACATTGGAAGTTCGTTATTTGAATTTAAAATATAAATGTGTTCATTAAAATGCATACTCCTAAATGTATACTCCTCTGTGAATGAATAAACTTAAAACTTGGGGAATTGATTTTTAGAGTTTCCGATTTTTTTCTACCGTGAAACTTAGCCAGTAAGAAGTATCTGCTTCATTGTGTATACTGCAATTTCAGCCAAAGTTATGGGAAAACTTACCAAGTTATACTGCTTAATGCACACGGTTTTTAATTTTTTAAACCCCTGGAATTGAGCTAACTGTAGCTCATCACAACATGGTCGCTAATTCGCATCTTTGGAGAGATGATGCTGTAGGTAGACAGTAGTAGCGTTGACTTCCAAACGAGGTATACTTGCGGGTACATAACTGGAGGAAGGAAGGAAGGAACGAAGAGAGACTTCCATATTTGCTCAAGTGCAGCAGCGCGTACTGTACGTAGTGTTCTTCGCTTCTTTTGGAGCAGACGGCTACGTTATTGCCTTCAGTTCGGAGGCTGTGTGCTTAGTCAATCCAATGCGCATTACAAGGGTTCGCTATTGATATTGATCATCCCATTTCCTCGGACACTAAAGGTAATTTCTGATAAACAATGTAAAATGCCTCAAGGTGAAAGGTCGCGGTGGAGCAGTGGTCATTACACTTGCCTCCCACCCAGGCGCGGTCACCCACGTTTTCGTATGTGAGAATCGCTGGTCGGTGGGTTTTCTCGGGGATTTCCCGTTTCCCCCACCCTTTCATTCTAACGCTGCTCCACGCTCACCTTGCTTCACCCTCTTCGGCTCTAAAGCCCTCGATGTTAAGAGCCGCCCGAACCTCCGGCCATAAGGAAACATTGTGACGGCGCACAGTGCAGCCAAACAGCATTATTCTTGGGGGGGGGGGGGGGGGGATAAAATAAAATAATGGACCTTACTAAAGTGGTGATAGGTTATATTCAAACGATCGATAAATTCCTGAACCAGACGTTTGTAAGTTCTTTGGAATGCATCTAACGTCACAGCACATGACAGAACTTGAGCGTACATGGGTCAGTGAGGGAGAAGCTCTCTATCTGGGAAGTCGTTAAATGCTTGATATGGTCGTGTGCGACTGTAACAACAAGGCGTGTCTTAACATGATGGCATTACTATCAGGTAATCACATTTTCGTGCATTCCATGTGGGTTTTGTGAATTCAGTAGTGTATTAATGGGACCATAAAGGCAATGCACCATAATGTGAAAAAGAAAAAAAGTTTCTTGAAGGTTTTAGTATATATCAGGGCATATCATGTTCTGCATCGTGAGATTTATAATTAATTCACACAATATACTTACCGTAACTGTAAACAAGCACTGCTCATGTCTGCTAATTTTGAAACAGTAGCGGTTTAAAAAGTTGACAGCTTCTAAAAATCGATTTGCCACGTACGCGCGATCTAAAGACCCAAAGCATTCTTATGTCTTTCTTTGCAGGATCTGGTTGCACCGATGATGTTTTAATAACTAGAAGATAACTTTATGGAATTATGAAGCAGTCTGGGCGTGTACAAATACAGGAGCAATTTACCTGTTTTGAAAGGCTTCGCCCGAATCAAGACAAAACGCACAGACGAATGTATTCCGGCTGTCAACAAGAGAATTTCATTTTTCGTATCTGATTTTAAGAACAGATGGCAGCAAGCTCGTTGGATACAAGAAAGATTTTTGGGGAAGAACAAATACTGGCTAGACTCATCAGTGGGGTTTCCAAACTACGGAAGGGTCGCTACTAGAAAATGTATTGGTCTACTTACGAAGAGTTTCGATGAATCATGTCATATGACAAAACTACTGAAAACAAAAAACTTGCGCGCCATAGATTCAATAGTGATGAGCTTTCATTTGCCGCTCAAATGAGCTTCCGTTCTTGTAGCAAATTGTAAATTCGTATATAACAGCAACATCACACACGTGAGCTTCGAATTATCCAAAGCGTACAAAAGATTCTGTAGTTCACCAGCAAAGCAGCTGACTAGAACAGAAGAACTTGCCATGTGTATTGATGCTCAGCTCACCAGACGTCAATACAATATTATTCGAGAGCGTGATAAACCGAGGTTTCTTGCTTATACAAATATTCAGAAAGCTATTTAAAAAAAAACCCTTCGAAAAAACACACAATGCTATCAGAAGCTGCGGCTGAAGTTCACCTGTTCACCTTCAGGCTCTACTTGACCGCACTGCCTCCCGTCTTCTGGAGTCCCAGGAGGATGTATTTCACAATTCAGTACAGAACAGTTTCAAACTAACACTAACTGCAAGTGGCGATTCGATGATTCTCCACAATCAGAATACAAGCAAACCTTATCAAGTGACTCCGGTAGTACAGACTCGAACGTCTTCCATTCTTCCGTTGTGCCTTTACGTCTAATTGATAACATTACCATACATAGATGTCACAATGCCGCGAAAGTTAAACCATTTAACTGCGTTCTTACCAACTTTACAGCGTGACCTTCAACGCACGTGTCTCCTCAGTACTTAAAATACATTCGTCATTAAGACGTGTAATTTAGGACAGTATTTAACACACTAGCAGTTTGTGCACTTAGGTCTATCATGGCGTAGAGAGTACAAATAATGCAGGAACAGCTGTTACTCCTGACCATATGGTGACGTGACTTGCAACACAAACTTGTCCCTGATTCGGAGCGGTTCGCTGTTACAGACTATTCAAGGTAAAGTGGGCGCTTTTAGCTGCCCTTTCATTTGGAAAAAAAAAAAAAAACAGTCAATAAATAAATTATTTTGCAGTCTTGTATGTTAACTTTCGAGATCGGTGAAAAATTTACATTGAGTTTATTACTTACGTGTCAATATTTATTTTAAAAAGTAGGGTAGGGATAAAAAATGGCTGATAGGACAGTAGTAGCTAGAGCCTCAAAATTGCCCACTTTACCGTGAACAGGCTACAGAAAACTTGGTTCGCCAAACAATTTATAGCCTTATTTCATTTTTGCTTTCAAATGCCATTTATTTGTTATATAAAGTGGTCCGTAAGTAGTATAATTTGGCATCTTCTGGCTGTATGTATCTTAACTGGGGCAGTGATTTGCTTGCGGAGATACCGGATGGAGTTGAATCAGAAGTGCTGAATGTTCCCAGACCTACAAGCATACTCGACTCCTTCCTCAACAACAACTGCTGCACTGGTTTTATAAGCGCAGGTTATGCCGAATCAAAATTTTGTCATTTTTATTCCATAATAGTTTTTCATCAAACAATGCACCTACATATAAAATATATACGATGTAAACACTTTGTTAACCATGCTTGTAACAATTTTATACCTATATTTTTCTTTAAAATACTTTACAGCGCATTAAAAAAATCACGATTCTCAAAGCGGATTAAAGGTCCCTAAAGAATATTTTCAGAGAAGGTATGTGAAACAGTATATTTTCTGACTTGTGTATCCTAAACTAATTTGAGCATGATGTCAGAACCTGCTAATTACTTACTCGACCGCCTTCAGATGCCATATTGGATTTTATAAACATTTATGTTCTAGTCAGCTTTAAAAAAAAAAGTAATAATGGAAAAGTATATGTGATCAATTTGAGCGCGACGACAAGTTACAGCAACCCTTTGCGGAGGTCATGTTACGAGGCTCCGGGACCGGGCCTTGAGTCTGATAGGCTATTGCGTGCTGCCAGAGATTCTCTATTGGCTAAGTTGCCGGCTGACGAGTAGGTTACCAGGCGTTGATTGGCGAACAGCGTCCCAGCATGTAGCTGGTGTTTGCGGCTGGAGTTCACGGAATAAGCGGCGGTTTAACCTCCATTTTCTTAAGTATAGGCTGTTCACGGCAAAGTGAGCACTTTTGAAAGCCCTCTCATTTGGAATAATAGTTAATAAATGTATTTTATTACAGTCTCAGATGTTAACTTCGAAGTGTGATGGAATATGCGCACTGTGTTTATTACGTGCATGGCAATATTTATCTAAGAAAGTGGTTAAAGGATAAAATATGGCTGGAACAATAATATGTTCAATAAATGTATATAAAACTACTCATGTAAATCAATTAATAGTAACTAGGGCTTCAAAAGTGCTCACTTTACCGTGAACAGCCTATACCGTGTGTTATAATCATGGCACAGACTTCATGGCACACAACAACTTGAAGGCATAGTTGCACAGCACTCAGCAGATGTTTGGGTCAGGTCCTTGAAACTTCAAACGTATTAGACCCGTACAAGCGTGAACAGGCCGTTATGCCCCAAGTCGTTCTTATAAGCATACTAAACAGCGCCCGAGGCCTCGACATTCCTTTAATATTCCTAATTAATTAATTTATATGTACATTCTTCAGACAATTATTCCTCAAACAGTCCTCACTCAGAAATTCCTTAATCATTTCTCAGACCAGTTATTCCCAAACATTCTTCACACATTCCTCAGTCTTAACGAACAGACCTCACAACTAATTTGAAATACTGAATCATAGCCTGCCTTTGTGCACTTGCGCCCTGAATATTAATTCATCTTCACAACCGAACACATATACCATTGCATTTAGGAGTTCCTTGGAAAAGCAATATTGACTACAAGAAGAAATAACACGGTTTATTTAAATACAAACCTATGTTTAAACTATACTGTACACTATAACTTTGAATTTTTCAGATTCTCACAGTCCGAGGAAACTTTCTAACGTGATAATATCATTCCACACAATGCCTTTATTAACGTTTTCCATTATTTAAGATATTTCTTTCTTGTGAAAATATGGTCGGAACTTTGCAAAACGATCAAAAGTTCTAGTGTTTCTACAAGTGCGTTAGTCTTAGAAAAATAACAGAACCGACGTTCTTATAGCATTGGTTGATTTAATAGGGTAGGTAGGGTAGGATAGGTAGGTAGTAGGGCTTACTCTCGTTGACAGCAAGATTATTGGAGACGCAACAAGCCGCTTAGAGAAGCAGAAATGGGGAAGGAATCGACCATGGCATGTAAAGGCTGTTCACGATAAAGTGAGCACTTTAAAAATGAACCTTAGAAAAAAGTCACTGTCCTGCATGCATATATTTTAACGGGCGCATTGAGTGAAATTCGCCCAGTGAAGTTGGTAACGATATCTAGAAAGTAGTTCCATATTTTAACGTCGAATAAAAAGTGTTGGGTAACCATTTATGATAACTTAAAATTATTTCTTTCGCTGTCTGTTCTTCTAAAGCACCGAAGAGAAAAAATGTGCAGATTTGTAAAGTATTTACTTTTTTAATAATTTCACAGTTTCACTTGACAGGCGCATGAACAAAGTAATGAGGCCCATGTGAATGTTAGTTTTACATGAAGTGGAGGAATACACAACGTGCATACAATTATATCATAAGCAGGCCTTTCAAAAGTACTCATTTGATCGTGAATAGCCTATAGTAAGGAACCATCCCAGCACTCGCCTGGAGTGATTTCGGGAAACCACGAAAAGCAGAAATCAGGATGGTCGGAACGGTATTCGAACCCAGGCCCTCCCGAATGCATGTCCTAAGTTTAACCATTGCAATCGCTCCCCTTCTTTCAAGAAGATAAAATATGTCTAGCGGTAGCAGCTAATCCCCTCACTTCGGGAACATTCGGCACTTCCGAGTCGACCCGAAGTACATGGCTTCTCAATGTCCCATGCAATGCTTTCAATCACATTGTTCTATGACGTTGCACGTGAAGTTCGCTAGTGATTGAAGTCGTACACAGTAGAGAAACAAAAGCCTATATCGGTAGTTCATAATGTAAGGGAGATGCCATTCGTTGCTGAGACTGTACTTTACATCCACAAACAGCTGCTGCCGATAACACTGTTTATTGGTCCCGAAGTGGTCACATTGTTTATTTGTCCCGAGGTGTGAGAGAAATATCCTGATAAGTAATGATCAGAAACATTTCTTCATTCCAACGCCCCAAATTACTGAGTTTACTTTGACTGAAAGCTTTAAAATACCGAAGACAGAAGGAGACAAATTGCACTACTGTTGTAGTTTATGTAATGGGAAAACTTACCTGCACCCTTAAGTAGGCCCTACATATTTTCTGCGAACGTGTTATACGCCGCAGGAAAGGGATCGACAGCTTGCCGACCAACGAGACATGGTTGTGGGTATGCCAACTTTTAGTGCAAATGATTCTGGGTTCGAGTCCTGAATAAGCAACGTGTGTGTATGTTTTCTTAGGAGTATATACGCTTGGATTTCATGCGAGCAACTTCGCTCCTCTCTCTCTCTCTCTCTCTCTCTCTCTCTCTCTCTCTCTCTCTCTCTCTCTCTCTCTTCGTCTCTCTCGCTTTTTCTCTCTTTCTTTCTCTCTTTTTCTCTCCATTTATCCCTCTCGTCCGCTATTTTCTTTCTCCTTTCTCTATCTCTTTCACCCTTTTCTCTTTTTCCGTTTTCTTTTTCTCTCTATTTTCCACTCTGTTTTTCTTTCTTTCCCTGTTCCTCTCTTTATCTCTCAGCTGTAACGACTGGCTGCGGGGGACGATAGTTTGCTCTAGAACTGCCATCCAAATATCATACGTCTGTCGTCCAAGTGATACCAGCTATTGTCTATTCGCAGTATCGTAACATTATTTAAAAATTAATCCTTTGAAAAATCACCCCATGGTTGTTTTCTAAATATGCCATGTATTACAAGCGTTTTATACTTCTTTTAGCATAATGGTATCATATTTTCGGCTTAATTAAAATTTTACGCTTCGTGTTTTATCAGTGAAATATAATATTTAATCTTTAACCAATATGAGTTAAAACAGAGAGAACATAGTTTTGTTGGAAATTCCTGGTGAGAAATAGTTCCCATGCAAAATTTTTGTAAACAGAGTGCGGACAAATGCGGTGTTATTTCCTGGTGGTGTTATTTTATAGACTTAGTTAAGGTTTGTTTGCACGAGACGTAGGATTAGCCTTAAATTATAAACTCAGCAGGGTTTCAGAAAAGTTGAAAATAACCATGAATGTACTATAACAGGGAATCAGAGCATGTATGCCTTTCAGTGCCTTTTCGCTTCGTTACAAGTCCGCTAAGTCCGCTCTAGAAGTTGAAGACATAGCTCGTCGTGCGCTGTATATCCCCATATTCTAGCCTCTTAACAACGCTGGCTTTTCAGAGCTGGTTAATACCAGAAGTCATTTGTTCATAACTACTCGGAAGGGCGTTTGATACTGCGCCGTAGAGAGAATGTGCGGAGGAATTATGGTTTAAATTTTCTTCTAGGACCTTTCTCGTGTTTAGTGAAATGTTCGGTAAACCTGATTTTACACGTAACGCCTCGGTTATTTTAATGTGTATACCGACTGATTGATTTCCAAAGCTGTCGTATTCTGTTGAAGTAAAAGTGTTACATGTCGCTAGTCATAGACGGCGAATAACTCAGAAGTGTAGCATAGTTATGTATAGGCTGTTTGCAGTTACTTGAGCACTTTGGAATCGGACTTTGAGAATAGTCGCTGTTACCAATTGCAAATATTTTAACAAATATACCTATATACATGCTGCCAGTAAAGTTGGAAACGAAATGGGAAAAGTAGTTGCATGTCTTAATATCGTTATGAAAGTTTAATTTTTATATTTGTAAACATTGAATCTATTTCATTTTACTTCTAATTGTCTTGTGCCAATTATAGTAATAATCAACACATTTCCATTCCTAAACCTGCTCGCCTCCCACCAAGGCGAACCGGGTTCAATCCCCGGCCGGGTCACCCCCGGATTTTTGCGTGTGGGAATCGTGTCGGGCGATGCCGCTGGTCGATGGGTTTTCTCGGGGATCTCCACTTTCCCCCGCCCTTTAATTTCGGCGCTACTGCATACTCATCTCAAGTCGCCCTCATCGGCTCTCAATGTGCTTAGAATGTGCTTATAACATGACGAGGCAAGGTTGGTCGTTACCTGTAGTCGCGCTCGGGTTGGTCACGTAGACTTGGCGTAATTAGTTGAAGAAAACTGACTAGCACATTTATGTGTTTACTATAGGCTATTCACGGTAAAATGAGCACTTTTGAAAGCCCAGCTTAAGATATACTTGTATGCACGTTGTGTATTATTCCGCCTTATGTAAGATTAACATTGTCGTGGGCCTCATCACTTTATTCATGCGTAGGTCAAGTGAAAATGGGAAATTATTTGAAAAGTAAATATCTAACAAACCTGATCAATCTTACACTTCTATGCATTAGAAAATAAACAGAAAGCAAAATAAATAATATAAGTTACCACAAATGGTTATCTATCACATTTTATTCGATGTTTAAGATATGTAACTACTTCCCATCCATTGTTACCAACTTTACTGTGTGTATGTCACTCAGTGCATCCGTTAAAATATATGCAAGTAGGAGCGGTGATTTTTTTCTAAGGTTGAATTCAAAAGTGCTCAATTTATCGTGAACAGCCTTTAATACGATTACAGTTCATAAGTTACTATCAGCATGTATAATTTCCATAAACAATTTCAAAGGGTTGAAAATATAATGTGACGTAATTTTGTTTTCGAAACGCTGAGCAGGGGAGGTGTGTATATAATTAACTTCAAGCAATTTTGTTTAAAAAGTAAATCGTTATATTAAAGATGCTTTGGTCATAAATTTTTTGTCTATTTCTCAGGTGCGCATTTCTCAGGAGCTGCATTTTGGAGGGTGTTTTGTTGACGAACAGGAATTAACCGATTGATACTGACAGTTATTACAGCGGTAGCCAGTCTCGAATGCTCACTTGTTGAGTCTTGGCGCTTGTATATGGCTATGTGGTTCTCCTTCGATTTCTGATTATTTTGTGGTGGCTTCCAGAGGACGAACAATAAACAGTCTCTCTCCACAAGTGCTTGTCGCTGAATGAATTTTCAGCCAGGATAGCAGAATCCACATGACAACTTCTAGCAACTGTTGTACGGCCATGTGAACCTTCAGCAGTCCATATCTTAAAACGCGCGTAGGCTGTAATTGTAAGCAGAAGGAAAATTTAGATTAATGATTTAGCATCTTATGGAAGGAAGGAAATGATTAAATTAGTTTGGACGGAAATTAGTTTGTTTTATACGTATGAAAGTAGAAATCGACATGACAGTATCATATTTATGTTTAAAACAATCTTTCGGCATCACTCAACCGAGCTATGGATTCTAGTAATCAAAGGAGACAATGCTTTTTCACGCAATTGTTACATAAAGAATAACGCCAAAGAGTAACCGAAAGTATAAAACACATTTTCAGTTTAGCCTGTTCGAAAACACCGTGCCTCCGTTTTACATAATGATTAAATATGAGTTTGACACGCCGTTTGTCTGTGTACTAATTGCAGTCACCCACTATTATCTCGGCTAAATGGGAAACTAATTTATCATAGAAAATAAACTAATTGCAAACCTCTGTGTACACAGGCTGTTGAAACATATCCTACTATAGGATTATCTCGCGAAAAATCACTGGTTGTAGTAATCGGTTTCATCAATGACAATGTTAACGTGTGCATGTTGCCATGCAAGTTACACCGTAGTGCAGAAGAAACTATACGTAGCTCTCAGAAGTGACGAATTGAACGTGAACTACGAATAATTAAGACATTTTTTGACGTGAATACGTCCTTAAATTGTCAACCATAGTGGGTGACAATGCAGAAAATCCGATGATAACAAAATCGGGGGATACAGTTTGGCATTTCATCTCCGAATCTATCGTCTACATTCAAAATTAACTTACGCCACTCAATTGCCAAAGGATCAAAGAATATGTTACGTTGAGTGAGGACTGCGAAGCATTGTTTCAATCGACAGCTCTGGTCAAGAGCAATCGATTGGGTGCATAAAAACATTTGTGTGGCGTGGTTATGGTTAAATTGTATGCGTTTAATGTAAAAAAATTAAGAAAACTTAATACAATTTCGGCCTGTACTCGTCAAAAAGCCAAGTCGAAATACAGAAATCGTATACGGTTAGAAAGAGCATCTCATAATCAATCCAGTGATACCCATAAAACCCCATATGATCGAGTGAAGCGGTGCCGGGAACGTAAAATAAACTTCAAGGCGCCAGAGCGCGTCAATGTAGACGTATCCACGCGAAACAAACGGCTGTGTCCCCAACACAGCCAAACCCAATTTTTTACGCTTTCCATCCATATGAGTTTCTGTCTTGTGTTGAGTGGAGTGGAGACGTTCCGGCGTCTCTTAACATCGAGGTTTTGAGAGCTGATGAGAGTGAAGCGAGGTAAGTATGAAGCTGCACCGGTATGCAAGGGCTTGGGAAACGGGAGATCTACGAGAAAACCCGCCGACCAGCAGCATCATCCAGCACGATTTTCACGTGCGAAAATCCGGGAGCGACCCCGCCGGGAATTTAATCCGGTTCGCCTAGGTGGGTTCTTGTTTTGAGACCGAGCAGTTGGTGCAGTGGTTTAACACTGGACGCGAGTTCGATTCCAGACCCGGCTATCCTGATTTCGGTGTTGGATGGGTTCTGCCACATGTCTCTAGGCGACTGCCGAGATGGTCCTTGGAGCAGGCCAAGTTCGGCCCTCCTTGACTTAGTTCCGTCTCCAGTGACCTCACTGCCTCGACCACGACCAGCAATCTCGTGCTAAGTCGTTCGCACCAGTGGGAGCAGGAAGTTGCAAGAATACGGCAGTAGACGCTTTTCGTATTGTACGTTTCTCGTTAAGGGTCCCGTGTACCTGCGCGTTCAACGTCAAGAAGCGAGGGAGCGATCCGGGCGTCATTAACACGCACGCCTAGCGTCTCATCGCTCCTACACGCAAGGCGTACAGTGTTTCTGCCCTAACGCTTTACTGTGTAAACTAGATCTGTAACAGCGGGTTTTATCACACGCGATTAAAGTACACAGATCAAACTACCTGCCTATAATTGTACTTTTCTCTTACCGCTTAAAGAAACGTCATAGACAAGCTTTAAAAATCCGATATTTGACCACTTATACGATTTATTTTCTCCATTAATACACTTAATATGGCAAAAGTAAAAATATGGCGATATACAAAATAGCTTTTTTTTAAATCCTTTCTAGCAAAACTTTGTCTTTCCAGAACATTTACTTACCGAGAAACGCGTTTAGGCGCAAACAACGATTTCACAGAAAACGTTTGAGTACATAGGACCCGTAGATCTTTGAGGAGCGGTCGTATAGTCATCCGGGAGGATAGTATATTGAGTGAAATGCAGCACACCATGTCGTGTGGTTAGCGTACCTGACAAGTTCGGGCGGACGTGCGTCCCACCCTGACCACTGCTCTGGAGATGGTTCTGCGCGAGTTGTTGTCCGCCTGCAGCCCGGCTCACTCACTAGCCAGTTAAAAATGGTTCACGTTAAAGTGAGCACTTTTGAGGCCCTAGTTACTTTTTTATTTTAGCCATTTTTTATCCTGTAACCGTCTTTTTAAATAAATAGTGTCGAGTAAGTAATAAACACAGTGCGTATATTCCATCGCACTCGGAAGTTAACTTTTAAGGCTAAAATAAAACAGATTTGTTGACTATTATTCCAAATGAGAGGGTTTTCAAAAGTGCTCACTTTACTGTGAATAGCCTATTTAAAGGAATAAGGGTGTTGCGATGCCATCAAAATGTAAATGCAGAGTACTGATATTAAAGGCGGTTCACAATAAAGTAAGCACTTTTGAAATCAACTTTTAAAAAATGTCACTGCTCCTACCTGCATACATTTTAACGGGCGTACTGAGTTTCATACACCCAGTAAAGTTGGTAATGATGGAGGGGATAGTAGTACCATATATTAACGTCGAATAATAAGTGTTAGGTAACCATTTGTGATAACTTAAATTATTTCTACAGCTTTCTGTTTTTTCTAATGCGTTGAAGCGAAAATTTAGCAGATTTTAAAATACCTATTTTTCTAATAATTTTACAGTTTCATTTGGCCGACGCATGAATAAAGCGTCGAAGCCAATGGCAATAGTAGTTTTACATAAGGCGGAAGAACACACACCGTGCATGCAGATAGATCTTAAGCAGGACTGAAGGGAACACTTGCAGTTCCAGTTTCACAGACACCGCCAGCACGAAATGGGAAAGGAACGTGCGAGGTGAAAACGAAGTGACGGTTATTTGCAGAGACGCGCGGTTTAGGAATTTCCCGAATTAAAATTGCAAGTCATTAACGTGAGTTGACCTTGCGTGAACTTACCGAACCTGTAATACAGCATCCACTCTCGCAAACTGTATAGTGTAAGTTAGCGAAAGTACGTCAGTGACACACGGCATATCGCATTCCTGTTTGATTTCACCTTCCTGGAGTAAAATAACAGTTAACACCATTTGAGACTAACTTCTTTATTACATCACCTTCATGAGTTAATGAGGTAGTGAACTGTAGGGGCAAAAGTTAGTCGGTTATACAGTACTCGTCAAGTATTTTGTCGTCGTACTGTAGTCGACATATGGGGATAGGCAGACGCGGGTTTGGACTTCAGCTGCTCATAGTTTCATATGGGTGCCAACCGTAATCTCTGTGAGATGCATTCTGTTGAGCTGCAGTGCTTAGCTGCCGGAAGAAAACCTAAGTATCTGCCCCCCAGTAACACGATTATTTCAACAATTACGTGGAGCTCAGAGTCCATACTTCAGTTAACTTTTCCTTTGAACAGTTTCGCAATGTCTCACGCTCTCTACACTCAAGTAAAGGCTGTTCACGATAAAGTGAGCACTTTTGAAATCAACCTTAGAAAAAAAATCAGTGCTCCTACCTGCATTATATTTTAACAGGCGCAATGAGTGAGATGCGCCCAGTAAAGTTGGTAACGATGGAGGGAAAATAGTTTCATATCTTAAAATCGAATGAAAAGTGTTAGGTAAAGATTTATGATAACTTAAATGATTTCTTTTGTGTCCTGTATATTTTTAATGCATCGAAGTGTAAAAATGAGCAGCTTTGTAAGATATTTATTTTTCTAATAATTTCACAGGTTCACTTGACCGACGCATGAATATAGTGATGAAGCCCATGGCAAGGTTAATTTTACATAAGGCGGACGAAAACACAATGTACATACAGTTAGATCTTAAGCAGGGCTTTAAAAAGTGCTCAGTTTACCGTGAACAGCCTTTATCAAGTCTTGCGTTGGCCAACTTCACCGACTGGGCGTAAAATGCAAGCTTTTACATGTCAGGCAGATGCCTTCACCATGACGAATCGGGTGTTGGTTAACTGTGGAAAAATGGGTAATTATTAGGCGGGACATTTACGATTTTAATGCTGACATACCACTACTTAAAAAAAAATTTTTTTTTTAATCCAAATTTTAAATGGCGGGAGAATACTCGGGCGCCAGTGACGCAGGATCTTCATCCTGCAGCGTCGCGTTGCACAAGGTGGTTCTGCTGTAGTTTATCGAACAGTCGTCTGTCAGTCAGCTGCACGTGATAGATTTGCTGCCCGTGGAACAGACGACGTCAGTCAGCTGCAGCATCCCCGTGTGAATGGCGATGTAGGCGTCTCCGAGGCGCATGCTCAGCTCTGGCTTGCACCTGGTTCCAGCTTTAGTTGGCAGCAGCCAGCATGCAGCAACTCTAATAGGGAAAACGAATCCTTGCCTTACTTCGGGTAAGGTAACTTGAGAAGATCAATGTTAAAAGTTTGGCAATCAGAAATTTTCGCCACTAGGTAAGCGCTAGTGTCGCATGTGTACACCAGAGTTTTCTCTGTTTTATACGTTAAAAAACAGGATAAATGCAATAAACATAATTAAAATATAAAATACCTTCGTAACTAAGTGAAATCTTTCTCTTTTATTATTCACGTAGATTAAAATTTTTATTTAAAAGTGGCCTCTTTGGAACACTGCGCACCAAGCGGTGGAAGTTTTCCTTATTCCGAACTCTGAAAACTCGTTTTGTTCCAAACCTGAATAGAACTGATCTTGCTTCGGGTAAGGTTTTCTCTTGTAGGTTAGGAACAAAACGTGATTTCTTATGAGAGTTTCGCATAGGAGAAAATTTCCGTCGCTAGGCGCGCAGTGTTCCAAAATGTACATTTCAATTAAGATTTTAAGCTACGCGTATAGTATAAAGGAAAGATTTAACTTAATTGCGAGGTTATTTTGTATTTGATTTGTGATTATTACGATTATCCTTATTTGTAACGACAACGTAGAGAATAGAGAAAATCTGGCACAATGCCGACACTAGCACTTACCTAGCGTCGAAAATTTATGTTTGCCAAACTTTTGACATTGATCTACCCAACCTGTATTAGAAGTACCTTACTTCGGGTGAAGTCGAGTTTCTACGGTCTTACAACATCGATATAAAAATAGTTGCATGTTTAACCAAAATATTTACTATCCACGCATCACGTGAACATAGAATAAGCCATCATGTAGTTTTTTCTCTTTAAATATTGTATAAACATGTGCTTGTTTACATATAGAGATTGGTATTTACATTTTGATGCTGATAGCACACTATTCCTTCATCTGTGTGGCCTTCTCAAAGTGTTATTCCACACCATGTTGATTTTCGTAAATATGTGCAGGAAACAGTTTATAAAGTTGTGTTTCATCTTGATGATTATGATTCTTGTTATCTCAAATGCATTTGTGGTATGAAATAACTGTGGATAAATGACTTTCACCAATATGTTCTCCAAAAAACGTAGACGAATATTTAAAAAAAGAAAGGTTGGCGACGTAAAGCGCTTCGCCTGCTAACACAACAAACTGAACCTTTGTAATTTACTCTACATTTTAACAATTAGCAGTATTGTAGAACCTACTCAGACCGATTTAGGCAAAGAAATGAAAAATATAAGGTTCTCTCGATATATAGTTGAATATTCCTCAAAGAACAAGCCACATGCATTATGCAATGTTTATATCTTCCTCATGGACATAATGGCGAAACTTAAAACTGATCACGAAAACGTCTTCAAGGAACCATGTTTTATATGCACAATAATGAATTTCTACATCAGGAGAAAAAAACAAAATCTTACTTTAGTGTAAAAAATATAGCATTGAGATTATGAGTATCCCTTTTTAAAGTGTCCCATATGAGTTTTTTAAGTATAGGCTGTTCGCGGTAAAGTGAACCCTTTTTAAGGCCCTCCCAACAGGCATTAACCACTAATAAATATATCTTATTGCAGCCCCAGGCATTACATTTTGAGGGTAGGGAAATGAATACACTGTGTATATTGGTCACATTGCAATGTATATATTTAAAAGCAGCAGGAAGTTGGAAATTATATGAAGGGAAAAATTTATAAGGGCATTAAAAAGTGCTCAATTTACCGTGAACAGCCTATAGAAAATCAATTTATAATATTGAAATGTTTTCCATCAGAAAAGTGTTAGGAAATGGGACAAAACCCATGTCACGGCAATACTGACTACGGGAGTTCACGTTGAGGAAGCGGAGAGAACGTATCTCGTGAAGTAACGGGGGGCGGGGGAACGAGGGGTGAGGCGGGGGCGGGCTGTGACGACACTAGCGGAGGCTGCAGTGGCGTGGTCCAGGCGGGCCACGCGCCATACAAGGCGCCGGCGTGGGCGTCTTCCCGCGGCTTCCTCCAGCCGCCACATCCACTGCGACCTGCCCCCCCCCCCCCTCGCCGACTCGCAAGTACAGTTAGTATAGTCCATTCTCGGTTACTTCAGCCTTTTCTGAAGCCCTGTTTAAGTTCTACTTTCAGGATATACCTCCGCCTCGTACAGACTAAGCTTAACCAAAACTGGAGAATTACACCAAAGGACAACGCATCGCATTCGTGCGCACTTAATGTAACAGTATTTTGTATAATGACTATTTCTTACGTGGCGTTACCAACATACCTATTTTCTTCCTGTTTCTATTCAAATTATTTATAAATGATGCATTATAATTTATAGATTAAATATGATTAACATTTCAATTCAACAGGAAACAAAGTAAATTGTATGAACACAAGTAAACAACGCTTGTAATACAGGGCGAATTTAGGAAATAACTAAACGCGTCATACATGGGGAGATTTTTCGAAGGTTTGGTTCAAAAGGCCGAAGAAACCGAGAATGGACTATAATCCATTCACGGTTACTTCCAACTTTTATGAAGCCTTGCTAAAGATCTACTTCCAACGATATTCCTCCGTAGCATGCAAACTTAGCTTAACCGAGTCTAGAAAACCACAGCAAAGGGACAGCGCACCGCATTCGTGCGCACTCAGTCTAATAATATTTTACTTAATAACGGTTTCTTTCTATTATACGCATTACCAACACCCCTTTTCTAAATGTTGTTCACGATAAATTGAGCACTTTCGAAATAAATCTTACAAAAGAGTCACTGCTCTTACCTGCATATAATTTAACGGGTGCCCTGAGTGACATGCGCCCAGTTAAGTTGGTAACAATGGGTGGGAAAGTAGTTCCGTATCTTAACGTCGAATGAAAAGTGTTAGGTAACGATTTCTGCTAACTTAGATTATTTCTTTCGTTTTTTTTAATTATTATTATTTTTAATGCATCGAAGTGTAAAAATGAGCAGATTCGTCAAATATTTACTTCTCTAATAATTTCACCGTTTCACTTGATCAACACGTGAATAAAGTGATGACGCCCATGACAATGTTAATCTCACACAAGGTAGAAGAATATACAATGTGCATACTAGTAGATCGTAAGCAGGGATTTCAAAAGTGCTCCTTTTATCGCGAATAGCCTATACCTGTCTTTTTTTTACATTAACTATGAACGATATAATTTGTAGATAAAATGTAAGTAAAATTTCACCGTAATCAAAAATAAGGTACTATTACGTAGACACAAGTATAAAACGCTTGTGATATATGATATATTTAGGAATCGAAAAGGACACCATACAAAGGATGACTTTTTAAAGGTATGATTTTAAAAATGTGAAGAAACCATGAACAGCCTATACACGTTACACGTATTATTTCCGTGGAATTCCTGAACTCTTCAAAACTCAAGCGCTGTATTTTGGTAACCTATAAATAGGGATAGGAATATTTCGCGAGTTCAATTACCTGTAGGCGAGACTCCTCAGTCCTCTGCATAATGGAGCCTCATATGTGTGTTCATTGGCTGTTGCCCCACACCTGGCAGTTATGGGATTCGCAAGGTGTTTCCTTGCAAGTCTGTTATTGGCTCAGATGCGTGCAGGGCGGGTCTAATAAACTGTGATCCAATTACGAAGGTGACTTCACTATATATGTGTTTGACGTCTATCTTGTCACGAAATTAATTCGCGAAATTCTCCTATCTCTACCTATAAATGATACGTGCATATAACCTTCCTCTCTTATTCCCTTTCCTTGATGATAAAGTCGTGAACGTTTTGAACAGGAATTTACAAGCTTAGCCTCTATATGTTGTAATTTTTTCCCCTAGTCCGAGGGCATTTCTTTTTCAACTGTGCACAGTGTTAATAGTGCACTTGTGGAGAAGGGAAAACATTTTTAACTGCACCTGTTTTGGATTATGCAAAACAATGCTGTATGTAGTACCAGTAATTGATTTTTTTAAAATTATTATGTTATTCTTTTATTTTTCATCAAATATTTTTATATTTATACATACTTATTTATATTTTTAATAATGAAATACCTAGATCGTTCTCTCATTTCAAGGTCTCTACCAAATTGTTTTTGTTTCTTTTTTCACATCTGATAATTTCTTTGAAAAAATTCAGAGCGCTGCATTTATTAGTATGCTATATTTGGGCATCGTTATAATTAGAGAACAAGTAAAATACTGATGTGTGCTGCTTTTCAAATTATTATTTTATGGAGGAAAACACATCTTTATATTTTTGGGGCACTTTGATTGAAAGGGTTTAATTATCAGCTATATAAAAAGAAGTTTCCGTATAGAATCATTTACTGATATGATACTAGTAAAGTAACGAAATAAAAGTCGATTCCAAAATACCAAGTATCGAAAAGAATGTATCCATACCAGTATCATATCGTTAGTATCGCAACATGCCTAGAGCATGCGTGGTATCTTGATTGTACCATCCAGTCTTTGTATGGGGTGTACTTTCTTTTTTTGCTAACCAAACATAGTAGGGATATGTTTAATAATTTCGTTAAAAGAAAACGAGTTTTTCAAACATGCTGCAGCGTGGGGCAAGCGGGAAGACATCCATGTAAGGCTATTCACGGTAAACTGAGCACTTTTGAAAGCATCTTAAATTAAGCGTTTTAAGTCTTTATCTTGTTTGGAAACTGACGTTTAAATTTAAATGCCACTCTTTTCCCTCCACATAGACGTCCGCCAATTTTCCACTGTAGATTTTTTTTTTTTTTTTTTTTTAACTTCCTAAACCACACATCAAGCTGCAGACATAGAAATGTTTAGAGTCTCTACTGTACAAAGTTCGGAATTTCCCTACACGTTTGGCTGTTTAATTTCTCAGAGTGTCCTCGAACGTGTAGCAGGCAGCGTGCTAGGAGTAGCCGATCAAATCCCCGTTTCTCCTTCCCGCGGCTTCTATCGTAAGTAAATATCAGAAGAGACGTGGGTGGTTTGGCGGTGTCTTTTTTGTGATGGGTTGTTCTGCGGCGAACTACACAGACGGCAGAGCTGCTGCGAGATCTCTGCTTTTTAAATATTACGAGCGAAACTACTTTTATATCCCCCCCCTCGCCTTAAGAAATTGAGCGATAGTATTTTGCTTGTTCGCGAGTTAAGAATTTTCAAGCATGGATAAATGTTGATGTTATCTTTCGGCGTTGGCGGCGCTACTGCGGTTTGAAGAAACAGTGGCTCGGCGTTGCGTGCGCAGCGCGACGTCTCTGGCTCGCACAGGAGGCTGCACTGCGAACTGTGAAGGCACCTGCTGGGGTCAGCACGTGGCTCTGGTAGGAGGTGGCTTGACGTTGCTGAGGCGGCCCATCCGGTTGTCAACGTCAACACTTATGGCCAGCCGACTGCACGGCGCATCTTGCCTGCTTGCCTTCCTTCCGCGTGTTTCCCATTACTTCGGCGCTCAACCTCGGTTCACCATCAATCTCGTGACGTAGGGAACATCTGCATAGGACGCGTACAAGAATACGATTTACTAAAAAATACGTGGTTTATAACAAATATACGATTTACTAAAAAAAGTGTGGTTCTTAACAAATATACGATTTACTATAAAAAAAAGCGTGGTTCATAATAAATAGACGTTTTATGAACAATGTGTGGTTCTTAATAAATATACGATTTGATAAAAAATTTACATAATTTATAATTTTTACATAATTTTTAAATAAGCGAAAAATAATCAAACGTGATTTTTATTTAGAAAAAATATTTAAATAAATGCAAATAATAGCTTCATTTCTTCCTTCTCCTATATTTGCAGATAATTACTTAAAATAGTTCTAAGTCATGACATTGTATTGTAAGTGTAATGTTAAACCCATTCAGACCCAGCGTACACAATTGTGTACATTGCGGACGTGTAGGAAATTTATGGCGTGTGTTCCACACTACAAAGCTCAGTGACCAATGATCTTACCTGTGGGTAAATGAATCGCAAACCGTCTTACTAGTCTATGTCGTAATTGGTTCGTATAATTGTAACCAAACGTATAGCCTACAACTTATTGGTGGTGACAACGAAGCAAGTGTAGTGACTACTTCAGTACAGCACGTTGCATCATAACATCTTTTGTTTGCAGTACATGAAATCGTACATTAAAGCGGGCCTGAAAGGGTTAAATTCGTGGCCAATCAAGTTGGCGTTTCTTTGATTTACAGACATCAGAATACGAATTCACAAAAACACTTTTCCCTTGACTGACGCAAGCGTAGTATGTAGATTTCACAATTGGCGGTAAAATACAAAATGAGGAGAGAGGTAGATGGCAAGCAGGACTTTCAAAGGTGCTCAGCTCACAGCATATATCAGCTGGGGCGGTAGTGCTCATGATACTTGCCTCCGCAACGGAGAAAATGCGTCACGTTCTCGCAAGAGTCGCCCTATTTGCGCACACGGAGAAGCCGTGGCGGACATTGCCGCTGCTGACGCCCGTGAGTTTCCCATTACCACTCCCGCTCTCCCGCCATGATAACACCACACATCCAGCGTTGATGATCTCAGCTGTAACGCTGCCAGAATCTATAATGCCGGGTTGCGCCATCGTGGTTCGAAACTCGATCCGAGATCGGATCTAAGATTGACACAGAAAACTGTTGCACCATTCGAGTTCAGAGCTGGACTGGAGATCGAGATGAAGTTCATTTCGAACCGCCAAAATTGGCGGTTCGAAATCTCGATCCGAGATCAGCAGCTATCGTCGACAAATGTAGTTTGAAAATACGCCAACAGATAGAACTACGTTCGATTGTTTTCTTGGGAAATTAAAACAACATTATAAGCACTTATATATTACTCAGTAAAATTCCTACAACAATAATTCATTTAAAGCAAATAAAACATCGGACATCTAGTTTTAGCTATAGTGAAAAATACGCCTACTTCCATGACTTCATATATTACGAACCAATAGCCAAATTTGTCTCATATTTAATCTTGTTCTCTCACTTTGGAACGAAGATCGACGAAATTGAGATCCAGAATCATGAAATTTCGTTGGTGCAACACTTTTACATTGGAACCAAAATCAAACCCTATTCTGGTTCGGAACTAGGATCATTCGAACTCGGATCGGGAAAAATGTTGGTGCAACCGGGCGTAAGCGTGGCGGGAGCTGCGGTGGCTGAGCGGTCAGACTGCTCGCCACCTACCTAGGGGAACCGGGCTCAATCCCGACCCGGCCACTCTCGGATATTCGCATGTGGGACTCGTGCCGGACGATTCCACTCGTCAGCGGGTTTTCTCTGGGATCTCCCGTTTTCCCCGCTCTTTCTTTCCGGTGTTGCTCCATACTCACCTCGCTTCACCCTCATCGGCTCTCAAGACCTCGCTGTTAAGAGTCGTCCAAATCTCTTCACTCTCCACTCACTCTAGCGAGGCGCTGTGAGAAGATGAGTGTCTGGCCATTGCCATGTTCGGGATGCGTAGAAATCTTGGCTAACTTTAATTTTTTGCTCTATTTACAATGCTACAAAAATCCACGACGGTGTGATTTAAAATCTATGCACGGTAAAATAAACATTTTTAAAGTCAACCTTTGAAAATAAAAGTTACTGCTCATAACTACTTGTATGCTGCAGTACAGATCGACATGCAGGCTCTCACTTGTTGGCAACGAATTGATGAAAATATATTTCTAACATTTTGCGTTGTTTAGCGAGCCTAATCTTAAACTTTATGGCTACTGAAATCAATGTTTGTTTTAAACACATTAGATTTGGCTTTTGCTTATTATAGGCTGTCACGGTAAACTAAGAACTTCTGAAAGCCCTGCTTAAGATCTACTTGTATGCACATTGTGTGTTCTTCCTCCAAATGTAAAATTAACTTTGCGATGTGCTTGATCACGTTATTCATGTGTCAGTCAAATAAAACGGTGATAATTATTAGAAAAATAAATATTTACAAATTTGCTCATTCTTTAACCTATATTCACTTAGAAAAAAATCAGTATACACAAACCATTTTTAATTCAACTTTAGGGCATGGAACTACTTTCCTTCCTTCGTTACCAACTTAACTGCGGGCGTATTCCAGTCAGTGTGCCTGGTAAAATATATAGAGGTAGGGGAAGTGACATTTTTACAATGTCGATTTCAAAACTGCTCACTTTACCGTGAACGGCCTTTAACACATTTTCTTCCCTAGAAGCTCCACATTCCCATTTGGATGACACATGAACAAAGTGAGACGGTCCACGGGAATGTTAATTTTACGTACCTATATCAGAAGGATACTAAGTAGATCTACTTACGCCCACTATCTAGCTGTGGGGATAACAAGCCATTTATCATTATCTTAACATTGGTAGTATCAACAAAAATGATACAGAGTGCACCAGCGGTATCAGCCTCTGGTCAACTTCTGTCACCTCCAGCTCCGATGACTGTGTGAATCACAAAAGCCGCAGCACTCGTCCAGGAGCACCACGATCAATCCCTACAGTCGCCTCGAGCAGACAAACCGCAGTCTTAACGCTGCCAGTAACCACTACAGCACGCCGGGTCGCCAGGAATACCTGCCCGCCAGATACCCACCGTCCAGAACTGTCTCGACAAATGTTATGGCGGAGTCACGGGATATATTACATCTCCCATGAAGAACGAAGTTCGCCATCGGGACGTTTCTCAATGGGTGAGGCAATCCATGTCCTCGAATGTGCTATACGCCGCGAGACGTGAGTTGTCAATCGTACCGCGGTTGCAGCTACGCCATGTGTCCCCTGCCCGCGCCTTGTCGTCATTGGCTGTCACGTCCTGGCAAATGCGAAGGCGAACGTTTTGTTTGGCGCGAAGGGCGAGGAAGGGATACAAACTGCCGGCTGGCAACGATAGCAAGAAGAAATACGCGCTGCACTGGTTCTTCGTCAAATATCAGTGTGCGTGCTTGTGAGGTCGGCAGTTATGCTCGATTCACCATCCATTTAGCGCACGTAACAAATGTCTGTACAGAGAGTGTACGCCTACGTGAAAAGTGCTGTACTTTTAAGGTACTTGCCGCTATAGTCCATTCACGATTTCTTCGGCCTTTTTGAATCAAACCTTAGAAAAATCTCCCCATGTATGACATGTTTAGTTATTTCCCAAATACATCATGTATCACAAGCATTTTATACTTGTGTTCATAAAAGTTACTTTTTTTTTTTCTGTTAAATTGAAATGTTATTCATATTTTATCTATAAATGATAACGCTTCATCTATAAATAATCTTAATAAAAATCAGGGAGAAAATAGGTATGTTGGTAGCGCCTAGTGAGAAATAGTCCTTATACAAAATGTTGTTACAGCTGAGTGTGTACGAGTGTGGTGCGTTGTCCGCCTGGTGTAATTATCCAGGATTAGTTAAGCTTAATTTGCACGAGGTGGAGTAGAACTTTAGCAGGGCTTCAGAAAAGGCTGACGTAACCGTGAATGGACTATATGTTCAAACACTCGTGCACGACCACAATTAACTTGGTTTTGGGGAAGTAGAGATTTATTAATAAATAGCAGGAAGCAGACGTAATTTTTTAATTCTGCGAAGCGGAAAAATAACTCGAGGTTTCTTTCTAACACACGCATAAATGTTTAAATTATAAACAAATAATTTCTCATCCTCAATGCCACTGAAGGCGTTACGCGCCACGACAGTGAGCAAAGTATTGCAGTTTGGTGCACAGGTGACCTGGAGGAGAGGACGCACAACAGGTGCGTGCAGGTTGTCGGTGGGCCAGGCCAGGCGCCCGGCTGTGGGGACGGTAGCAGGCGAACTGCGGAAACAGCTTCACGCTCCGGCGACAGCCACTTCCGGCGAGGGCAGCACGCTCCGCGGGCCCGCTGCCTCGTCTAATTGCCGCCCGGGGCGGGTGTCTTCACCAGCTCCTGCAACCACATATCCCTGCCGTGCAGCGGGCTAAAGGCGGTTCGCGATTAAGTGAGCGCTTTTGATATCAACCTTAGAAAATCACTGCCCCTGGTTGCGTATATTTTAACGGACGGCCTGAGACATGCACCCAGTAAAGTTGGTAACGATGGATGGGAAATAGTTATGTATCTTAACGTTGAATAAAACGTGTTAGGTAACCATTTGTGACTACTTAAAATTCTTTCTTTCGCTTTCTGTTTTTTTTTTTTTAATACACAGAAGTGTAAAAATTAGCAGATTTGTAAAGTATTTCCTTTCCTAATAATTTTACAGTTTCACTTGACCGACGCACGCATAAAGAGATGAGGACCATGGCAATGTTAATTTTACATAAGGTGGAGGAATACACAACGTGCATATAGGTAGATCATAATTAGGACTTTCAAAAGTGTTCGTTTTACCGTGAACAGCCTTATACATGCTCTTTCACTCGCCGTGCTCTCTCAGCAAAACATAACTATTGCTCATAATGTAACGGGGGACCCCGGTGGCTGAGCGGTTAGACTGCTCGCCTCCCACCAAGACGAACCAGGTTCGATACCCCCCCCCCCCACCTGGTCATTCCCGGATCTTCGCAAGGGGGAATCGTGCCGGACGATGCTGCTGGTTGGTAGATTTTCTCGGGGATCTCCCCTTTCCCCCGGACGTGCATTCCCGCGCTGCTCCATTCTCACCTCATTTCACCCTCATTGGCTGTCAAGATCCGGTTGTTAAGAGCCTCCAAATCTCTCAACTCGACTCATAATGCAATGAATTGACAGTTCTTCAGTATGGTCTGTTCGCGGTTTCTTCACATTAATTCGCCCCATGCATGACATGCTTAGTTGTTTTCTAAGTTTACTTACATTTTATCAGTAAATTACAATATTTAATAAATCGTTAATATGAATAAACAGGGAGAAAATAAGTGTGTTGGTAATACCTAAACTCTGTTCACGATAAAGTGAGCACTTTTGAAATGAAACTTAAAAAAAGTCACTGCCACTGTCTGTATATATAATAACGAATGCACGTGGTGAAATATGCCTAGTAAAGTTGGTAACGATGGATGGAAAATAGTTCTGTGTCTTAACGTCAAATTAAAATTTTTAGGTAACCATTTGCAACAACTTACATTATTTACTTCGCTTTGTACCTTTTTTTAATTTATAGAATTGTAAAAAAGAGCAACTTTGTGAGATATGTACTTCTTTAATAAAATCAAAGTTTCAGTTGATCGACACATGAATAAAGTGATGAGGCCCATGGCAGTGTTAATTTAACACAAGGTGGTAGAATACACAAGTGCATTCCAGTAGATCTTAAGCAGCATTTTCAAAAGTGCCCATTTTACCGTGAACAGCATTTTAATATTATTACACCGAGTGCACACAATTTTAGTGCGTTGTCACTTGGTGTTATTTTGGATTGGTAGACAAAGAATATTGCGAAACCGTTTAGAGAAAGGCGGTAGTAAGACGTGTGTTTGGATGAGTGGACGGTATCAGAGGAATGGAAGGACGATGTCAGGTGCCTGTGACAACACCGGGAGAAGGCAAGACAAATAGGGCCTTCATAAATGTTGAAGCAGCGAGAGAGATGTGCACGGCAGACGAGTGGCTGCTGTGTGTTGCATAGCGTCACGAGTGACGTCACACCGCTGTGCTTTCAGCTCCACTTCCTTCACTCCACCTCACCAACACAGGTTCATGTGCATGCCATACGTCAATTAATCCTAGACTAGTTTATTACATCACGCGTGTTTTTACACCTCATTGATGAACAAGGAAACAGTCATTTTACAACACATTATTAACCGGGATTTCAACCCGTAACCCCCAAGTCGTACTACGGCGTATAACGAACTGCACTACACTGCTGGTGGCAGTGTATTAGAGACTTTGAGAGCTAGGGATGTTGGGAAAAATATCGATATATCGAAATGACGATATTTTTTTTAAGTATAGATATATTTTTTTCCGATATTTTTTCAATACCGATATTGTGTTTCTAGTATCAAAAATGATATTCTTAAAAGTTAATAAAGTTAACAATTTTGTTATTTTATGTTATTTGCGTAAACACAAATTAATGTGTTTAAAAACGAAACATTAAAAAATGTATATAAATAACACATTTAATACTTAATTATAATCAAATGTACACTGTGTAGGTTTTGTAAAGTAACAAGTTTAGCAATGTAGTTCAGTTATTCTTAATAAATAATCACTTTTAAGTGAGCACATAATTTTTATATTGTAAACCGGTCTTAAGGAAGATTAGACCCCGCCATCTTGGATTTTTTTAATTTTGCTTACTAGCCACAAACGAGGATTTGGGGTGCATTTATCTCAATGACGTAGCATATAATATAACTATAAGCGTATTCTGGAATATATTTTGTTCGACTAAATTGATTATGTGGCTTGAAATCGAGTAAAATATTTTGACTAGGCCTGGTGATCTCCCTTAATAACCTACAGCTGCAATTATTTTACGCACACTTAGGTTAGTGCATAATTCGTATGATGTAATTAATTGTTTTTCAATACGCCATAGTTATTAAATCTAACCAAGCCCATATTTTTTACAGTCAACCAAATAGAGTATAAGAAATATCGAAAACATATATATCGAAATTCAATATTTTTTCAACGATAGAAATCGATACTTTCAAAAATACCCGATATAAAAATATCGATATTTCCCCCCGATATAATCATCCCCAGCTAATGCTGGCAGGTGGCGCACAGAAACGTGCTGCTGTGTTCAGTGAGATCTCCCCCAAGAAGGCGCTGAAACTTGGTGCGTGCGGCAGACAGTCTGCGCGCGCGGTCGTACAAAGGCCGTGTCTCAGTTTAAAGAATACTCTTTCGAGAGAGCACTCTTTCGCACAACCTGGCGAGGGCACTGCTTCGTGCTCTCTCACGCTCTCGCTCTGTGAAATTGAGACTGCCACTCTCTTGCTTCTCCCCTATATTTCACACAGGCAGGTTGTGCCAAAAGTCGGGAAATCATGTTAAGATAAAATCGTGATCGTAGCTATTGAAAATAATTTACATTTGTTTAAAATGATTCTCAGATAATTATAGCACTACCGGAATAATTATTAGTGCACAAAATACTATTGTTTTTATTTTATATATTACCACCATGTTGCAACAAAATGACATAAAATACGAGACTTTGTCAGCAGTCCTTATTTATATATATTTTTAATACGTGTTACGTAAGTTATTTCGTTGACTAAAAAAGTTGAAATTATTGACTTACAGTAAAAAATGCGACGTTGGTTTTGCCCAGAAAGCAACCAAGTATAACCTTATTCAAACACGGAAATAATGTAAACAATATTGGCGCGTGGGCATAGAGTGCGGGAGAACGCCAGCGAATATTATTCTACTTCGTGATCTTTGTGCTCTCGCTCTTTCGCGCTCTCTCGGACGAGTTGAGACGACCAGGAGAGCGTTCTCTTTGACGTCATAATGACGTGGTCGCGAGAGAAAGAGCACGAGAAAGCGCTATCTCGGCCAATTGAGACACGGCCTAAACTCACTGCGAACCTCGTCATCCGACCTGTTCGCGAAGTGACTGATGTTGGCCAGAACTGGCCTGGCTTGTTCCTGGCTGACGCCCCACCAAGGGCGAGCTAGTTTGTCGCTGACGTCACGTCGTGTGTTGACAACCACATCACCGGTACCCCTCCCCACCGCCCCCTTTCACGTTCACATGTCTTTCGTTCCTCGCTCGGGCTGCACATGAGTCCTTACACGAGCTCTTCTTGGTTGGAATATGTAAGAAAAAAACTGTCATCCCCTTGGTATAGGCTGTTCACGGTAAAATGAGCACTTTTGAAAGCCCTGCTTAGGATCCACTTGTAAACACGTTGTGTATTCTTCCGCCTTATGTAAAATGAACATTGCCACTGGCCTCATCACTTTATTCGTGCGTCGGTCAAATGAGACTGAAAATATTCAGAAAGTAAATACTTTACAAATATGCTCATTTGTACACTTCCTTGCATAAAAAAAAAAAAAACAGAAAGCGAAAGAAATATTTTTAAGTTTTCACGAATGTTTACTTAACACAGTTTACCTACAGTAAAATACATGCAAGCAAGGGCAGTGACTTTTTTCTAAGGTTGATTCAAAAGTGCTCACTTTATCGTGAACAGTCAGCTTTCAATAGCCTTCCTAACACTGACAAGAAAAAATTACAAAGCTTGGAACATCCACTTGCTGACACGCTAATCTTACATTGCTTGTGATACTATTGTGAGTTGAACGTAGTTTCCACTATCGAACAGTCTGGCATGGCGTATGAAGGTAGTCGCCCACATCTCCTGCTGAGCAACCGTAAGCCCTATTGGTCCGTGTAAGTCATGCCGTGATCCCGTCGATGCGTCATAACTGGAGCGCTTGGAACATCCACTTGCTGACACGCTAATCTTACATTGCTTGTGATACTATTGTGAGTTGAACGTAGTTTCCACTATCGAACAGTCTGGCATGGCGTGTGAAGGTAGTCGCCCACATCTCCTGTTGAACAACCGTAAGCCCTATTGGTCCGTGTAAGTCATGCCGTGATCCCGTCGATGCGTCATAACTGGAGCCCCGATTATATCACGTATTGATGTGGCAGAATGTTATGCTTGGAAATCTTCTATACACTCGAGGCACTATCGTTTGCTTATTGGTTGCTGCGATCAAGTGAGGCCTTTGTACAGCGATATTCTACACTCACTCACACTACGGCTTCCTGGTTACTACTGGTTCACAGTTAAACGGAGCATGTCTAAATTACTACAGCCCAATCACAGTAGTAGAAAAGTACAAGTGTTTGAAGTCTACCTCGGTACTGAACGAATGCGCGATATACTCGGGGCTCTAGTCATTACATCGGGCTCCAGGCTCGCCGGAAGAGCCTGGGAGTATATGCGCAGCGATGCGCTCATGTGGAGGGTCGGAACAGTACATGTTCCGCGTGGCGCGCACGGTGCAGGAAACGGCACTCGTGCACGAGTGTGCACTAGCAGCACTCGCCAGCTGCCGTGATGACGCAGGGAGGTAACACATTGCGACACCGGATTTTTCGCAGGAAGACTTCGGGAGTAATTGTATTTCGAATCACTTTAGTTCGAATGCAATTTCTTGGCTGGGTGATTTCAACTGTTGAATGACTTATGCCCGGTTGCACCAACATCTTCCCCGATCCGATATCGAATCATCCTAGTTCCGAACCAGGATCCAGTTAGATCTTGGTTCCAATGTAAAAGTGTTGCACCAACGAAATTTCATGATTCTGGATCTCCGTTTCGTCGCTCTTGGTTCCAAAATGAGAGATCGAAATTAAGTATGAGAGAAATTTTGCTATTGGCTCGTAATACAGTATATGACGTAATGGAAGTAGGCGTATTTTTCACTATCGATAGCACTAGATGTGCAATGTTTGATCTGTTTTAAGTGAATATTGTTGTACGAATTTTACTGAATAATATTCAAGTGCATATAATGTTGTTTTAACTTCCTAACAAAACAACTGAACGCAGTTCTATCGGTTGGTGTATTTTCAAACTACATTTGTCGACGATGGCTGCTGATCTCGGATCGATATTTCGAACCCCCAATTTCGGCGGTTCGAAATGAACTTCATCTCGATCTCTAGTCCAGCTCTGAACTCGAATGGTGCAACAGTTTTCGGTGTCGATCTTAGAGCCGGTCTCGGATCGAGTTTCAAACCACGATGGTGCAACCGGGCATTAGGAAAGCCCACATGTCAGAGCCGGCTGTCCTACCCGGACAGACCTCTCGCCCCAAGCTAGCCAGAAGAACGGATGAAGCGAGACGAGATGTGGGTGGAGACGCAGCAGAATGAAGACAGGGAGGAAACGGGAGAGCCCCGGAATAATCCACATCACGACAGAGTGCGCCACACCGCCCGCACGAGAATCCCACGGTTCGAAAATTTCCCGCCCCCTTGGGCCTGGGATCTAACCAGCGACCACCTCAAGTGGGACGATAGTGACTAACCAATTGAGCCAACTGTGTCTCTTAAACGTCTTGGGAGTCTCCCCTGTTTCACACTGGGCTACAGGTTAACCCGAAAAGCACAGAGCGCTAATAACCATAATAAAATTTTAAGTCTGTCAAATGTGCATATGTAAATGTAAAGCTTTTCATCTATCAGATGAGTGGAAAAATAGTAGGTACAATTTGTGCTGTAAAGACGGGCGGGGTGTCAATTTTATTACGTTTTTAATGTGTAAGGTAGCACATATGTGTGGTTATGAGCAGTGATTTATTTTTCAGACGTTGATTTCAAAAGCGCTTACTTTACCGCAAACAGCATATAACTGCATATAGCACACGGACACACACACTCGCGTGCTCCCAGTAAAGTTGGCAACTCTGTACGATATCATTTCGACGTCTTAACGTCCGGTTTCACCACTTTTCGTTCTCGCGTCATCATTTCGGATTCGTAGTAATTACTGACAATGTACGACTGCAGAAAATTTGCATTTTAAGAGTTGTTTAATATTTCTGGGCGTAATTTTATAATTGTGTGTTATCTGCTTGTAGTAAAGTGTCAGGAGCATATTTATATTTTATCAATAACTTTCTGCCTTTTTGAAAGCAGGAACACAATGAAAATTAGACTCAAAAGTATTAAACGGCTAGCAAATTGTAAATTTTATATAATCAAATAATTCCAGTAATACCTCTGAAACTGAAACTGTGACATGAAAACGAGGCATTTCTGCAAAAGAGGATCATTGTGGTATTACCAGTTTTTTTGGACATAAAATTTAATGTTATCAGTATTCATTACAGAAATTTCTACTGTGACAAGGCATTGTATGTCATTCGATGATCGAGTAATTGTATTATCAATAGATTACCTTCACTTGCTTACCATGTGAAATGAATGGGTATTAATGAGAGATTAGCTTCTGAGAATGACTACAGAAGGGAAGTTAAACTATAATTGCCTCGAAAACATAATCAATAATATTCTATGCCCTAGCAGTCATTTAATATAAATTAATTTCGAAGACAATAAATATCAATAAATGTACACGTCGAAATTCAAACCACGGCATTTATGAGCTAATGTTATGAACAAGAAATCCTAGTAGTAAAACTTTAAAACATTCGTCTAGAATTTTTAACGGCCCTGCCTACTAATTCGGCAGCCGCATACTTAAATGGGACATCATTGTTAAACGAAATTCCTCCTCATTGCGTCAATTTTAAAAATGAATATTTTAAACAAAAAGTATTCTACGTGAAATTTCTTAAGTAATGTTATGTTATGACATATTGCCGATAATTTTGTTTTATATATATATAATATTTTATTTAAATTTAATCAAGCGAAAAAATTAATAAATTAATTTTTTAACCTAATTATATGTAGCAATATTATGTAATAAAGTGGCGTAAAAATGATTTTATGTTTGAAATAGTAATTTTTTATAAAATTGATGCAACGAGAAGGAATTTCGTTTAACATATATTCCCCATTTGACGTTAATAAAGCGCCGTACCTATGTGCACAACAAGTTGCATATGACGACGGCGAACGGAACTGGTGTGCCATGCAAAGAGCGCCTCCACACACGCCACCATAAACTCGAGGTACACGGGAGCTGCTAGTGGTTGGTTGCTTGTTAGTACATGTGTGCCAGGCTACATGAACAATGTGAGATCAGCATAAAGCCTGCCCGCATGCAAGTAGGTATGAAGGTCTCTATACTTTCTGAGCGCGCTCGCATTTGTTTTGTTTTTTTTTACTTCTGCAACTTAAGTTCTAAGACAGACTTCACTCAACAGCTTCTACAGTAACCAATAATGTATTGAGCGTAATTATTTTGTTTTGCTATTTTGAACTTTTTTGTGTAACGCGATATGTTTATTGAAATTTTCACATAGCGCTTTTATAATGTAAACATACCACTTTCACGGTATCATGTTTACGATTTACTTAATATTGTTTAATGACCTTACCTCTTTCTCTCAAAACAAAATTAATTAATTTGACAACTGTCGTCACTTCGAGCGCACTACCACCACCCTCTCATTTGTTTGCTGGGGTCACGGTGGCTGAGCGGTTAGACTGCTCGACTCCCACCAAGGCGATCCGGGTTCAATCCCCGGCCGGTTCACTTAGGATTTTCGCAAGTGGGATTCGTGCCGGATGATGCCGCTGACCTCCCGTCCCCGCCCTTCTCTTGCGGGCGCTGCTCCATACTCAAGTCACTTCACCCTCGCCAGCTCTCAACACCTCGATGTTAAGAGCCACCCAGAACTCTTCACTCACTCTTATTGGCTAAACTTTCTACCTTGTAGGAATTCTTTCACAGAAAATTCAACACGATCAATTACTGAAACCTCTATATGCAAACGACCACTAGTCGGCCTAATCCATCAATACGAGTGGTCATATACCTTGCATAGGATCTTCCAGGAAAATTCCATTATGACACACGGGTTTAACTAAAGTGTGATTTTTATGTTTGTAGATATAAATCTAGCTTTAACGTGAATATAGTCGCACAATGAGCATGAGTGACATAATATTGTTAGCAAATATCAGTCACGTTTGATGTATGCATGAATGACGTGCCGTGACTACGGCAGTATTAATTTTACGTAAGGTGGAAGGAGAGGTAGTCGACATTAAAGTAGGTCCTAGGCGTGACTTTCAAAAGTTCCCAGTTAACGGCGAAAACAAATTATCGTCTCGCTAAGAATTATCTCGGAGATGCCTCCGTGCTCGCACGAGGCCTTGTGGTTTGCGAATTCAAGTAGATGTGACGAGACAAGCATGCCTTTTGTTGACGATAGTGATGGTGATAATGGCGTCAGACACAGTAACTGGCATTGCGATTACTTCACGTTACACGTAACACGTAACACGCAGCATATTGCACTAACACGTGTACGTAAAGCGTGGTCTTTTCAGGTGCTATATCATGATGCTCTACGTAAGCACGCTATCTTCGTGCAAGTTAGTTAATAGAAATGTCGGAGGGAAAATGTTGCTTTTCAAATTTAAAGTTTCTCAAATTAATGTTGTATAGGCGTATTCGTGATATAATTTTGATGTGGCCACGAATAAATTGCGGATGCGGAAGTTTAGCCTCCGTGATTCATTAAAACTCTTCAGACAACTACGATGTGGTCATAACCTGAGAAATGCAGAATTGTTTTCCGTGTATACGCCAATAATAGTGATTTAGTAATGCAATTAAGACACGTTCATCATTGTTAACCCTGTGACTTTGACAGTTGTTGCTTTGGGGGTAGGTCAGTGTTTGGTACATGCGCAGAAGACACATAATCGGTCTACCTCTATGGTATAAGCTATTGTTTCACCTCTGTTCTCGACAAACAGCTACCGAAGTGCTGACAAAAAAAATGGGTTTGGCTGTGTTGGGGATACGGCCGTTTGTTTTGCGTGAATACGTCTACATTGATGCACTCAGACGCCTTGATATATTTTTACGTTCCCGGCACCGCTTCACTCGATCATATGGGGTTTTTATGGGTATCACTTGATTGCTTTTGAGATGCTCTTTTCAACCGTATACGACTTCTGTATTTCAACTTGGCTTTTTGAAGAGTATAGGCCGAAATTGTGTTAGGTTTTTCTTAATTTTTTTACATTAAACACATACAATTTCACCGTAACTATGCCACTTAAATGTTTTTATACACGCAATCGATTGATCTTAAACGAGCGTCGTAGCTTCTCCTAGCCAAAAGTTATAGTACGCGGAAGTTATGAGAAGTGGCGAAACGAGCTCAAAATTGCAATGCCTCCCCCCCCCTTTTTTTTTTTAACCCCGTCCACCCTCCCCACTGCCCACGCGCGATGCTTCGCAGTCCTCACTCAACGTAACATATTCTTAGATCCTTTGGCAATCGAGTGGTGAAATTGAATTTTGAATATAGATAATAGATTCGGAGCTGCAATACCGAACTATCGTATTTTCTGGATTGCCTCCTACTATGGTCGCAAATTTAAAGACGCATTCACGTCGAAATGAAATGTACGTAAATGTCAAAACCCGCTTGGCGTCAAATAAACCGCGAGATGTTGCGGGACGAGGAGAGCAAGGGCCCTGCACTAAGCTGCAGGTGGATGAGGCTTGGCTGTAACGGTTGTCTGACGAGCGGCAGTACGGTGTGAATGGAGGAGCGTAGCGTGACGTCACGCCACAATGGTGTCAGACGGCACCCGCTCGTGACGCGGTCTGGGCGGAGTGACTGTGTCTGTCTGTAGCTTGCCTCCCACATCACGAACTGACGACACTACAGGTGCACTCAGCAAGTCCAGCGACATTCACAGCGCATCCTTCTTGCAGTCTCCCGCCGGGCTGTCTTGTCGGCAGTGAAGGGTTGCGCCGTACTGACTAGGAGGGGATGAGTCAAGTGTGCGAAGAGATTTGGGCGCCTCTTAACAGCGAGGTCTTCAAAGCCGATGAGGGCGATTGAGGTATGGAGCAGCGACGGAATGAAGGGGCGGAAGAAACGTGAGCACCCCGAGAAAATCCGCCGACCAGCGGAATCGTCAGGCACGATTCGATTCCCACATGCGAAATTCCGGGAGTGACCCGACCGGGGGTTGAACCCGGATCGCCGTGGTGGGAGGTGAGCAGGTTAACAGCTCGACCACCGCGGCCCCGCCTAGGAGGGGTTTTCACCTTTAGCTTGGGTAAAAATTTATTTTCGCCTGAAATGATATCTCTTGGCACTAGTCGTTTTGGAGCATAGTCTGTTCACAGTTTCATCACACTTTATGAATCAAACCTTTGAAAAATCATCGCCTGTATAAAGTGTTTCGTTGTTTCCTAAATATGCCAAGTATCGCACTCATGTCGACGAAAAAGTGTTTTATTGCTAGAGAAATTGATCTATTGTTTCTGTTTTGTAGCTAAATTATTATATTTCCTTCATAATTAAAAATTATAAATTCCTTAAGAAAATACCTAGGTGACTTTTTATGCAAAGTATTATTACACTGAGAGCGCACGAATGCGTTGCGTTGTCCCTTTGATGTAATCTTATAGACGATTAATCTTCGTATGCATGAGGCGGAGGTATGGAAGTAGATCTTTAGCAGGGCTTTAGAATAGTTGGAAGTAACAGTGAGTGAACAATGAAAGTAGTTATTTCTGAAGTTTTTTTTTTTTTAAAGATTGAATCGTTTTGCCTTGCTTAACTTGCCAGACCATCGATTTGCCTAACTGTCGTTTTGTGTAGAAGTCACTTTGCCTGGAAACAATTTCGTCTAAAGTCGCGTTGTTTACGTTTCAGGCGGAACGACGTGTGCTGTGATAAGACAGCACCACGTCGAGACGAGGTAAGCGGAAGTGTGGTATTTGCCAGTAGAAAGAGAAAAGTGCTGTAGATGGACCGGAGACACGCCCCGCCGAAGGACGAGGAGGCAGTGTGCACACAAACGGCCGACCGGAGCCGTGTTATATGTGACGTACAAACACGGAGGGGAGTACACTCTACACATCCTCTCCAGTCTCTTCAACTTCTCACGTCGCAGTCGTTTTGCCAACGACAAACATAACATAACTTAAGAACAACCTCAAATATTTTGTCTTATTTATTACGGTTAGGTGTTCTGAAAAATAATCTCATTTGTAATATGCAGTTAATTATACAACGGCAATTTCGTGGCTTCGCGGGATCGTTGTACAGTTGTTCTGTCCTATTGCACATCCTGCTCTGTGCCGCTCCTACCGTTATGTTTACCATATATGACGTGGATCTTCTCCAAACCAATGCAAATGTCAGAGTTACATGGTTAACACTGATTAACGTAGATATGCCGATCTTTACCTGATTAATCGATCTATATCGACGAACAGAATATCGATGCGTATAGAAAATCGGACGAAAATAATTGATTTACAAAAAAATCGATTTTCGATTGTTTTCGGGCCATCCGGGATGTGCTATGGCATTGGGAACAAACGTGCAAAGCCAGAAATGCTATTAATAAAAACTAATAAAAATATAAACGACTAAAATATAAAATTCTATAAAACTAGAACAATCCGTAAATACAACAGTCCAAAACTGAGACATTTATAAGGTCAAATGACACATAACGGTACCATAGTATTTAAAAACGAATCCATAAGAAGCATATCGATTCTGAAAAAAACTGCAGCTTTAATATCGATCCAAAAATCTTTTTTGAAGCCGATTTAATCAATTTTCAAAAAATCTATTTTTAATCTGCATCCTTAGATTAACGTGTTTGTTAATATCTTAATTTTCAAAAGGCAATCCCTTTTATATGAATAGTTTTAATGCAATCATATTAGATCCAAATTCATGAAAGTATTTTATACGATCAAAATACTGCCACACGCCGACTGCCACACCGGGCGCGGGAAATGTGTTACTTTGCTATTTGCGAACCCCGGGAAGGGGGGGGGGGTGACTCACCTCGATCCTCCCTTCTTCCCAGGCAGATTCGCTCGCTGTTCCGTCGCCGGGCGGCCGACAATGATTGGCAGCTGACCTGGCTGGCGTCACAGCTCCTCCTCCCCCCTCCCTGCCGGAGGAGCCGCCGACTTGGGAGGATGAGCAAAGCTATACTGGTAACTATGTTCCTCGTCGCAACACGGCATCTGAGGAAATTTCTCGGCTATGGCCGGCGACACTGTGAATACCACCGCAGCTGGAGGGTCGGCAGTATTTTGTGGAAGCCATATGGCTGACGTGTGGTCATCAAGTTAAGTCTGGTGTAGAAACGAAGAGGATGGATGACGGCGGAGATTACGAGACGACGGCGGACGAGGTGTTTGTGGTGTGAACGGACGAGAGGGCGTGATACCCGACGAGTAGGAGGTACTGTGCATGAGGACGCTAGTGAGAACTCTAAAACATTGCGGGATGGTGGAACCTGGACTGAACTAAGGAGGGACTGTATGGAAAATGTATTATGGACATTATTGTAGATAATGGGACTGTTAATATAATTCAATCTATTTTGATACTCTTATTAAGACTAATTTTAGTTATTAATTTCTTTAAGGTGTTAGTAAAGTGTATATATTGAATTTACTAACTGTAAATATCAGGTGATAGCCAGTTTATTGTGAAATATTAAGCCGAGAGAATTTTATTTGCATTTAATGTTAATAAATTAGGAAATTGTAATTAACACTTTTATTTAATTAAGACCTCCATCCCATAAATTGCAAAATACATTTATTTGTTTTAATTTAACCAGATTGCATTAAAAAATGGCTAGAGGAAATATAAAAACAACCGTAACTACTTGTTTACATGTAAACAGTGTTCTAGCTTCAAACCCTACCCACGAAGTTGAGTGGATACTGCGCAATTTGAGCGCTCACTTTTCCCTCTACAGTGTTTACCAAGATCGTATATTTATAAATTAATTTGTTTTAAGGACGTGAAAATTAGAAATGAGTTTGAGAAAACGAGGCACTGCCAAACTTCAACACTTAATTATGTCTTATAATTCAAATCCGTAACGGGGTTGTCAGTTTTTAACTAGAAGAACTGTAGGAAAAAATAATGGCGTCAGATATTAATTCCCCGACTCTCGACTCCAAGGAAAGCCGGCTAGAAGAAAATGACTCTGGAAGTGCGCGATAAACCTGTAAACATATCGCACAGTTTCTCCGAAACCGCTCATTCGACGCTTTGATACTTTGGAGATAGGGGCAGAGTTTCATCCTTGCCATCACTGACAGGGTTACTTTAAAGAAATAACACACAACATTCTAAGAAAAAAAAAAACTAAACGTTGGAGCGAATTTCCGTAAAAGATGCAGCGTACCACGTAAGATGCATAATTTTGTTTGAAAAGAGTTAGGGGGATGAAAGTGTATAAAATGTACAGGAACGAAATAAATTTTGCTCGAAGATTGCGGAATTGTGTGACTGGCGTTCTTTTCACGTAATGGGCTAATGCAACGTGTTAAAGGGGACTATGTAGCTGAGCGTTCAAGGTCAAGAAGCGAGGGAGCGATACGGGCGACAGTCACACGCACGCCTAGCGCCTCATCGCTCCTACGCGCAAGGCGTGAAATGTTTCCGTCGTAACGCTGTACCGTCCAAATTAGATCTGTAACGTAGAGGTTTTATTACACACGATGACAGACCACAGATTGAACTACGCCTGTGTAGTTATATTTTTCTCTTGCCATTTAAGGAAGCTGCATAAACAAGTTTTAGAAATGCGTTATTTAACAATTTTCACAATTTTTCCTCTCTATGAATACACTTATATAATGCAAAAGTAAAAAAAAAAAAAAAATTGGGCTATAGATAATTGTTTTTCATATTTTCTGACATAAAGTCATATTTCCAGAACTTTTATTTACCGAGATAAGCGTTTACGTGCAAACGACGATTTCACAGAAAACGTTTCAGTACAAGGGACACACACACACACACACACATATATATATATATACACACACACACTTACACACTCTCTTTCTTGTATATATACACACACATATATATAGACACACACACATCCATCCAACACTACACGGAAGAAATATAAAGGCACGAATCACCTTCATGTTTTTTACATTACTAGTTTCACGACATAGAGTACACTATCGTAATCAGTTGACTTTGGTTCGATTCTCTGCAGACACATGAAATTAAAAAATTGCAACGTTTGTTCGTAAGCATAAGTTTTGATAGCTACAACATTTTGAATGGTTGAATGTAATAAAGTGACTTGTAATAAAGTGACTCTTTTATTTATCCGGTGGGCTAATTCCTAACGCATAACTGTGACGAAATACACACACATAGGAAACATTCCCCAGGCTAAAACACTACCTTCGGTAGCTTGTCTTCTTACAACAATGGTTGCAAAATGTCTGTTCTCAAAATGCATCCGTTAAATGGAGAAGAAAAAATGTCTAGTTGCAGAAGGCAGCGCATTTCCATCCAGAAGTTGTCCAGTCCTGGCAAATGAAGCAGTTTGAGCCAGTAGACGGTCGTCGTGGGCGTAGTGATCAACAGCTTGCTTCTCAGCCCTATATGTGTTAGTTGATCTGTCATTTAAGACACATGTCTTGTAGCCTCCTGGTTCATTTTTATAGTGGGTTTCTGAGCTGTAGCATGTCGGTGGACCCTCGCAAGCCTTAAGGGGCTACAGTAGTATAGTGGTTAGGACACACGCCTCGCACCAAGGATCCAAAACTACTTCAACAGAGTTGCTAAGAGCGTCTCCGTGCTTCTGGAGCAGGAGAGTAATCATCCCAACTGGTGATGTTGTGCTTGGCTGGTCCAGATTTAATGTTTATAATTGTCATTGCTTATAAGAGCATAGACTTCCCATGAAGTATCATTCATTCCTCAACTGTTTTCTTACCTCATTTTTTTGTAGTTTTTCAAATGTCATAATTGTTTTCTCGCCACTTAAGATCGAGTGACATTGCCAGCTCTTACTACAAAGGGGCCACGGTGGTGTAGTGGTCAGAATACTCACCACCCATTAGCATGAATCGTTTTCGATTCCCAGCAGGGTCACCTTTATTTTCACGTGTGAAAAACTTTGCGGACATTACTGTTGGCCCGCGGGTTTTCTCGGAGCGATCCCGTTTCCTCTGCCCTTACATTCGGCTCCTGCTCCATATCCACCTCACTTACCTTCACCGACATTCAAGCGTCCCTGTTCAGCCCGACTAAAATCTCTTTACTCGCTTGCCTTCGCAGCTGTTAGCCTCTCGTATCAACGATACGCGATGTTCCGCAGTTCCCGCAGACTAAAGATGAGGTAGACCGATCTCGCTGGCTGCGTACAACCAGTCTTCGTGTCTCAACATTGAACTGCTTTTCTGCCAACACGACTGGCGAAAATGGCGTGGATTGGATTTCAGGTTAGAACACTGATTATGCAAACAAGTGCTTTGAAAGGTTTTTACACTTCCTGTAACCAGTTTGTAAGGCATTTTGATTAAATTAAAATTGACAAGAGTATTTTATTAATAGAATAGCGCTTGTTCAAAAATCAAGATATAAACAAACACATTCATCACTGTTAATCATGTGACTTTGACTATTGTGTTCCTTCGGGGTATGTCAGGATACATACGTAGAAGACGAATAACCGCGCGGTCTACCTCATCTTTAGTCTGGCAGTTCCCATGCCAGTTATTCACAGCGACGCCATTTTTCGAGTGATAGTACACTCTTTATCACAGCAGCTAGTGATCACTTTACAAACTTCGTTTTTCAGAACTGCTGAAAATTTGGCCTGAAGGACGCTAACCACCCTCTTGTCAACGTCTGACGAACTGCGCGTTTGACCCATGACAACAATGGCTGATATGTTTGCAGACTCTCTCTATGTCTTCCCGTTTGCGACTCTTGGCGAGTAGTATCCATGATAACTTGATAAAAATACCAGACGATATAGAAAATAACATTAATATTTTCTTTAGCGTAAATATGAGAGTATAAACTTAAAATACCGGTTCCTATAAATTTGAAAAAGTTATGTTAACACAAAGTATGGTTTCAACTAAACTGTTTATAAGTTTATAAGTCAGAAGAGTGGTATATTGGTTTCTTTGAAATCCAACACCTGATTCACCAGTGAGCTGTGTAGCCTAATAAATTGATTTTGTGTAGTTTTATGATTCGTACGAAAAAATTGTATACATTTGTAATATGAGTAATTCGTTTAGTTCGTTTTAAAAGTCATTTTTCTCCAAGGTCATAGACATTATTTCATAACACGGTGAAATAATATTTGATATGCTAAAAAATGTAGAAAACAAGTTTAGCCTCTTGGGCGCCCTTAACGTCAGCTGGTCTCGACTAAAACTGCACCACGACGACCTACAGGACGACGAAGACAGGGGCGTCTTTAGCTCGATGATGTTGCTGATAACGACGATGAAGAAGGTGATGAACTCTGGTAGGAGTTGGTTTTGTTACAAAGACTGATGACCCCGATCCATGTTGACTCCGCCCACTGGCCTCACCTGGGAATGTTGAACGGCGTGAAGTAGCATCTGCTGTCCCCGCCTGCCTGCCTACCTGCCTGCCGCTAGTTAGCATAACCAGTTTCACACTGCAAGACGCTATGGCGAGAAACTGTGCATGCGTCGCTAAATATAGTTAACACCCGTGTAATACCGCACACACACAACTTGCACAAGCCTATATCTCGTTTTTACACCCGGTCGTCTTGAGTTCCGCGGGCACCGAGTGGCATTCCTTACACGCTGTTTAGCGGCTACCATGGCAGCCCCCCCCCCCTTGCCCTTAATAACTTTATAGTAGGGATAGGAAAATTTCGCGAGTTCAATGACCTGTAGGCTTCAATCCTCTGCATAATGGAGCCTCATATGTGTGTTCATTGGCTGTTGCCCCACACCTGGCAGTTATGGGATTCGCAAGGTGTATCCTTGCAAGTCTGTTATTGACTCAGATGCGTGCAGGGCGGGTCTAATAAACTGTGATCCAATTACGAAGGTGACTTCACTGTATATGTATTTGACGTCTATCTTGTCCCGAGATTAATTCGCGATATTTTCCTATCTCTACTTATGAGCCACGCCTCACGGCACTATCTTCGATGGCAGTGCGGCGCTTTACGCTACTAAAATAATCAGCAGTGCGTATTAAACTTGAAAAGCTGCAGGTTTATAAATATTAACTGTACACGAAAAGGATGTTACTGATTACGGTCACTCAACAGAAACGTATCTCAAAGTGTTCTACTTGAAATCTAAATGAAAGTAACTATTTATTTAGTAGCATTTTTCTTCATTTATTTTGCAGTTATAAATGGAAGCAAATCTTTAAGCAGTTTGTTCGAAATAAAAATAGAAACGTGCGTTTATTTCGATAAATGCTTTCTTGTGTCTGACTTGATCGTAAGACTTGGGAAATGGTATTTATAGTTTCTTTGGCATACACTTAGGCTTAGCGTCTCGTCTACAGCTAGGTCATTAGAGCCTGTGTAGGTTGCGGGGGGGGGGGGGGATTGGGGAAGGATTCGGCCATGGCCTTTTTAGGGACACACAAAGCATTCGCTTGGAGTGATTTCGGAAAGCCATGGTATGCCGGAATCGGGATGGCGGGGCAGGAATCCTCCCGAATGCGAGTCCAGTGAGTTACCACTGCGCCACCTCGCTCGGTTCGAGCCAAAGCGTCTGAAAATCGTTTACGTTCTACTGCTCAAGTCTTATGACTTCAGTTTCTAGCTGCAAGGCCCTCTAACGTGGCATCATCGTAACACTCAGCGACTGGAGGGCTACCGCGGGCCACGCCGCTTCTGGGTTGCAGGTTAGTTACCCAGATCATGGCAGTGTCGTTCACACGTGGCTGTAGTACGCAAAACTTTATCGTCAAATTGCGCACCTCAGCTCACGTTTTGTGAGAAGACAAACTCTTGCTTGCTTACGAATTGTTACTAGTAGGCACATTTACTATCTCCAACTGTCTCCCCACCGCATGTTCGCAGTATTGGTTCACGAGCTGCCAGCACAACCATCAAGATCACGTGATCGGTATGACGTGGATGTGTGTGTGTACATTAATTTTGAAGCACACCGCTGTTTTTGTAAAAATAATTATTATTCTGCAAAAATGTGACATCCCCGTTGTGTCAAAATCCGGCCATGGAAAGTGCACTAAATCTCATATTTACGTAAAGTGTGCAAGCCACTTCATAAGTATTGAACGTCGGGAACGAGGGACGGGTGTTTTTTCGTGAAAATATTTATGACCAAGCTAGACTACAATATCCTACGTCCACAACCACAACTTCCTTTGGTTATTGGCCGCGTGTCTACGTGACAAGACATGGTCCTATTTGACGGGGCCATGATTCACTGACGGACATTTGAGGCACGTGACATTTAAAATAAACCAACCACGAAAGTGCATTCGAACAAAAGTGAATTAGAGTACAACTGGTCTTGAAATATTTTCGCGAAAAACACCCGTCCCTAATATTATATTCTACGGCAGTGTTTCCAACCGATTTCAATCCATGGATTCCCATGGCCAAATAAATCTTTCCTGCCGTTCCCCTACGAAATACCTGATTGAAAAAACAAAATTGGGTTTGGCTGTGTTGGGGATACGGCCGTTTCTCTTGCGTGAATACGTCTACGTGGACGCGCTCGAACGCCTTGATGTCTTGTTACGTTCCCGGCACCGCTTCACTCGATCATATGGGGATTTATGGGTATCACTGGATTGCTTTTAAGATACTCTTTCTGACCGTATACGATTTCTGTATTTCTCCTTGGCTTTTTGACGAGTATAGGCCGACATTGTGTTAAGTTTTCTTAATTGTCTACATTGAACTAATACAATTTCACCATAACCCCACCACACAAATTTTTTTTATACACGCAATCGATTGATCTTGACGAGAGCTGTCGATTGAAACTCAAACGAGCGTCTTAACTTCTCCTAGTCAAAAGTCACACTATGCGGAAGTTATGAGACTCGGCGAAACGTACTCAAAATTCCCCCCCCCCCCCCCCCTCAGTCTCTGCTGCTCCCGATGCTTCGCAGTTCTCACTTAACGTAACATCTTCTTTGATCGTTTGGCAATCCAGTGGCGTATTTGAAATTAGAATGTAGACCATATAATCGGAACTGCAATGCCAAACTGTACCCCCCCATTTTGTTATCATCGGTTTTTCTGGATTGCCTCCCACTATGGTCGCAAATTTAAAGACGTATTCACGTCAAAAACATCATCTTTTGGTCTGTAACTTATCATTCTTTTAAAATAAGAGCTCTGGAATAAATATTGTTATTCTTAAAGTATATTAAACGTAATAGAATAAACTGTGAAATCACTAGACCAAAGTACCAGAAGAATAACACAACGTACATTTGGAACACACATATACAAAAAGTGCACACATCCCCGGCACCCCAGGATTGGCGCTCCAGGTAGTGTTACAAGCGCCCTCTCTTTTACACGGATATGTCCTCTTTTTGCTGCCTCGTAAATCCACCCGGCCGGATTTTTTATATTAGACGTCAAATTTCCTCTTTTTAAATAAATAGCAGCCAAATTGTTTATATATTTTTTGTTTTTATTTGGTGTTACCATATATCTAGTAAAGGTGCCAACCAGCTTTCCGCTAAAGGAAACATTTTTTCTCGGGCATTTATTTTACGTGGGGCGTGTAGACAAGAAGAGAAATACCAGGGTTAAGAAAGAGTGTCTTTTATACAGTTATGCCAAACAGTAAATACTTTTTTAGTGAAGAGTTAAAGAAATATTTTGGGAACAGCTTTAAGTAATTTATATATATATATATATATATATATATATATATATATATATATATATATATATATATGACACACACATGCTAGAATTTTTATATGTTCTATTTCTTCGTGTCATTAACTTGCAGGTGTCCTCTTTTTATGCCCGTTTTGCATATGTCCTCTTTTTGAATGCCACCGATCTGGTCACCCTAGCTCCAGGACACCGAGGCACACTGTTATATGTCCTCTTTTTGAATGCCACCGATCTGGTCACCCTAGCTCCAGGGCACCGAGGCACACTGTTATATGTCCTCTTTTTGAATGCCACCGATCTGGTCACCCTAGCTCCAGGGCACCGAGGCACACTGTTATATGTCCTCTTTTTGAATGCCACCGATCTGGTCACCCTAGCTCCAGGGCACCTAGGCACACTGTTATATGTCCTCTTTTTGAATGCCACCGATCTGGTCACCCTAGCTCCAGGGCACCTAGGCACACTGTTATATGTCCTCTTTTTGAATGCCACCGATCTGGTCACCCTAGCTCCAGGGCACCTAGGCACACTGTTATATGTCCTCTTTTTGAATGCCACCGATCTGGTCACCCTAGCTCCAGGGCACCGAGGCACACTGTTATATGTCCTCTTTTTGAATGCCACCGATCTGGTCACCCTAGCTCCAGGGCACCGAGGCACACTGTTATACCGTGAGCCCCTGGCGAGTGTGTTGGACATCCTTCACTCGCCCCAGCTGACTCCACCGAGTGCTGCTGCTTACTGCTTTGCTGATGTGTCTGGATGAGCACAGTGTTCCTGGAAGCTGCGCCAGCTCTCCGGGGATAGGAAAGATACGTGTGCGAGGAACACGCCGAATAACACGTGTCAAATCCGCGTAGTCAGGGAGCAATGACATTCTGAACGTTTGTACTAAAGTAAAAAATAACTACGAAAATATAAATATGTATGACAGCATGTTACTCGCAGTTTAACTATAACGTTCGAAACGTACGCATTTCGCAACGTGTGTGAGCGCGTGCCAGTGAGCGCGCGCGAAGATACCATGCTGTAGGAGTCGATCGCAGGCGCGTATTATCCATGAATGCAATGCATGCGGTGCATGCTTTAATAAATTTCAAATACGAACATATTTCTTAACCATTTACTTCTCATTTTTCTTTTAATTAAAAATAAATTCTCGTTTCCTCGTTACACATGCACGCCTCAGGCTAACAGTTACTCAAGAATTGACGGCAAGGCGCTGGCGGGAGGCGCGCGCAGTGCGTGTTTCGGTAATCGATCGTAATGTTTCCCTGAGACGCCGAGGCGTAGCGCTGTGGTATTCTCAGCATTCGTTCAGCTAGTGTGACGTCACAGCAAGCTTGCGCGAAATGTGGCAAATGAGTGCACAAAGTGACATAGCATTCAGCGTGCTAGCGAGCGAGTTTATATCTTCATATTCAATTTTTAGTGATTGTTTGCGTGTCCTACTGTTACATTTGAATTAGCATTCTAAACAGTAGTTTCGCAAGACGAATGGTGACTGTTAAAGTGACACTGTAATCCGTCTCTGTTAATGGTAAATGTTCCAATGGAAATAATTCTTGAAAACATAAAACTTAACAGTAAATTTTTTTTTTATGAACATTTAGAAGTAATTTTAAATTACTTTTAAATTATGTTTTTAGACAGACAAATATTAACACTTTTAACAGATTTTAAATTATTCTTGTTAATAAGAATAAATGTAACTTAGCCTTACCCCTAATTAAGTGATTTACTACGAGCGAATTGAGTTGTTTTGTGAATCTTGGGTGTTTTTAAATAATTTTAAACATTTCAACTTTAAATTAAAAATTAATTGATTTGACCAGTGAATCTCACTATTTGACACCTGAATTTATGTTTTTACTTTCTCTCATTTGGAACATTAAAATGGTTTTCTTTAAAAATTGGCTACAATATTTTTTTTTTCCCCTTCAAATTAATGCCTACACTAACACTACTTGTTACCCTAGGGATTGTTTTTTTTTCTCTTCATTTTACACGCTGAAGTATCTTGTCTATGATTTTTATTAATTTAAAGTGTCTCTTATGGTTTTATTTAGGGTTTGATTATGTTCAGTGATATTATCGACGCATTTGAGAATGGTGATTTATATATATTTGTATTACTTCAGTACTTCAATTTTCTTCAGGATTGGTAGTGTACAGATCTATTACACTTTACTTGCACCAACGTAAGGGTATTATCTATATTTGGGAAGCTTTTGAGCTCAAAGCAATCCAGATGAAGATAAGAGTAAGAGGAAAATGGTACTAAAGAACTTAAACACATTTCGAGCAACCTTTTATTTTTACTTTGTTATTTATTAATATTTAATTCCTCTGTGCAAAGCGAAGTGCCAAAGTAAGTTTAGTGTTGCATGCCTTGCCAAAATTTTCATTCATCACCAAAGTACCTAAGATTTTCTGTATTAATCCAAAGCGCACATACATCGCGGGTTTAATGTTGGTGGTGACGGTGTTGTAAGGTGATGAAGCATCGTCAGACATGCTACGAGCATGATTCGAACATGCCAGGCATTTCCGCGCCACAGTGTAACAACATGTATCACCTGGCATGTGCAGCGCGCTCTAAAAGGATCTGAGAAGCGATGAACAGGAGACAGTCGCTAAGTGCGCTGACGAACGAGAACACGGTAGGAGCCCGTGCGCTTGGGGGGGGGGGGGGGGGGGAGGGGCAAATGGGTTGGGACTAACGGCACTCAGCAAATTATTTTGGTGTAAATTTTATAAATCAGTACAAACTCTACTTGATGTAACACACACAAAGGTGAATTCGTAGTACACAAATACTTTAAACATACAAGAAAAGGCCACGCCATAAGCAGCATTCCGAGTCCTTGAAAGCTCGACATACAGTCATTGTAGATTTCGATCTTCACTCCAATAGCGCGGTCTTTGCACTGCCTTTGTTCGGCGAAATACGAAGCCATATCTGACGCCACAGTTGGTATAGTTTGTTCGCGGTTTCTTCACACTGTATGAATCAAACCTTAAAAAAATCACCCCATACTATATATATATATATATATATATATATATATATATATACGTGTGTGTGTGTGCATAAAAGTATCGTAATTTTTGGATAAATCGAACTTTTACTTTTATTTTATTTATAAATTATAATATTTTATTTACAATTAATATTAATTAAAATGGGGATAGAATAGGTGTTGATAGTTTCTAGTAAGAAATAGTTTTTTATGCAAAATAGTATTACACTAATTGCGCATTGTTCCTTTGGTATAATTTTCTAGACTCGGTTAAGCTTTGTTTGCATGAGGTGTAGGAATAGCCTGAACTTGAGCAGGGCTTCATAAAAGTTGGAAGCAACCGTGAATGGACTTTGTTGTCAAATAGTGGGCCCTGGAAAACAAGCAAGTTCGGGGCGATCTGTCTTGAGGCGATCCTCCTCGCCCATGCGCTTGGAGATTGAAGAGGCTAACCTAAAACAATCCGTGTTCGGAGTGAAAAAGAATTGAAAGTTGAAACAGCTGGCAGCGCATCTTCCCGGAGTACCCGCGGGCACATGACGTCACTTTGCTCCCACGAACACACACCAGGAGATAGGTCGTGCCTAACTAATATTTTTCGTTATTTTTGGAACACAGGAAATCCGCAAAATCAACCAAACTACATTTACGCCTCGAAAGTCATGGCTGCATACTGGAAGCTCCTATTTATAATATGCAAGTTTGTTTATATTATCAAGAAACAGACATTCCTGAAGGTAGATGAGGTTTTTTTTTGCGTGTGTGGTAAGATTAATGTAATTTTCTCATATTTTCTCAAAAAAATGAGTAGTTACTCGTTTCATCACAATGACTTCGTCACGATGACGTCATCAGCAATTATATCTGCGACACGTTTCCCGAGAGAAACAAACGTGTTCAGCTAATCTAAAGTAACTTACGAGAACAGTGACTTTATACTCTGTTTAAAACTTAATCGGACTTCGTTAATCCCAATTATAGGCAAACGTAATCTAAGTTTGTGATGAAACCTGCCCTGAAACACTTCAGAGTAATTTACAGTAAAATTATTTTGTGGTCAATGATTTCCCATTATACTGGTAGAATGACAGGTTAAAAGTTTGTGCGCTATGTACATAATCACAAAACCGTACATTTATGTTTCATCCATGCACTTGAATTTTTCACAGCATTTATTTCCGAAAATAGTGCCTAACGCAATGTCAATAGCGCAAGAAAATTTGTAGTTCGTTCGCTATCACGCCAAGATACTTGCCAATGCGAAGAAGTTTGTGTGTGTGTGTGTGAGAAGGAGAGGGGGATGTTAGGTTACCTAGCGTGTTATTATTAAGAGGAATGAGTACTCGCTATTTTGGATTAACCAATTTTCTTGCCAAAAGTTCTACTTTGAAAAATTAACATTTTTCGCATGGTAGAGTGTAAATGACGGTTTCTGAAGCTTCTTTGAAATATTAAAACTTCGTTGCCTTTGTTAATTTTTGACTAATGACTGCCAGGGAGAAATAAACAATTTCTTGCAGGCGAAAACAGGAATGATATTAGTAACAGTGCACAATTAAAACTGAATTTATAAAATGTACAAACCAATTCCCTATGCCCGGTCAATCAGTAAAACACAATGAAAACCCGTAATGCACATAACGCAAAAATTCCGTAAATTCAATATAGCGGATACTGGGTTGTTTAATGTAATTGTACTTCATTGTTCTGTTTAAATTTTAATTCATGATTTTTTTGTGATTAGTGTTACTGTTTTACAATTATTGTATCTTTATATTGTTTGTTGTGACTATTTTAATTTTTGTATTGTGTTATGTTTATTATATTTCCTTCATTGTTTTGTGAAGATCCTTTCTATAGGTTTTTAAATATTTTTTGCATAGCTTGTTGACCAATTCCTATACTACTAGTGCCATATTGCACTAATTTTGCAGTCGTTTGGAACAATAAATAAATGGATGAAAGAATTTAAGTAAATGAAGAGCACCAGGGCTCGTTGACGGCAGTCCACCAGACTTAAAATGATGTGCAGTCTTGGAAAATGAAATCTTAGAAAGCAAGTTAAACAGGGGCTCCTCACTTTTATCCATAGTAAAGCACTTACATGATTGCATGTCGCATCGCATTTCACACAAATAATTAAAATACTGTAGTTTCAAAGGGAAATACTGTTTTGCGGCAATATGCCATTCATGCAGCTGCAGAGGACTCCTGCGCTGGCCTACTGCGAGAAAAGGTTTTATTTAAGAACATTCTATCTAACAACATATGACCTGTGCGTTGTGGCTCCCGAGTTCCGTGACATAAGTAGGAAAGAAGTCTAGATCATAACACCAAAACAGGCACCGAGAGAAACGCTATTTCGGAGAAAGTGGAAAAACAACTAATTAGTATTCAGCGTTCTTCTTCCTGGTTTCGGCTCCTTTTATGACAACTCGTTCCATCAAACATATGGATTCTAACAGTTCTGTAACAGACAGTTATAACACTTTACGCATGTTTAATTAAATTGGCTTCTTTCATCGTAAAATGTGTATTTTGCTACACAAGTTCTTACATGGTAAATAAAAGGCGCGGTTGTTTTTTTCTTGTATCGAATGGAAATGGTCAGTAAATAGAACTAGATTGTTCTGGACCAGGGTCCGGCTCTGGCAGCTCGCCATCTTGTTTCCGGCCGCCATATTGCCCGCCATTTTGTTTATAGTCGCCATCTTGTCCGCAATTTTGTTTATGGCTCCATCTAAGCTGCCATATTGTTTCCGGCTACCATATTGTCCGCCATATGATCAACCATCTTGTTTCCAGCCACCTTCTTGGTTTTCCTTTTCCTTAGTCATCTTTTAGCATGATCAATCATTCCATGTCAGCCATCATGACATGCTCTGTCATTCCTTTCCATCTTAGTCACACACTGATTATTCATTGTGTCGCTTGTGCTTTACTCCCTTCGAACCACCATATTGAATTTAGTCTACTGCGGGCAACCATCTTCGTTGGACTTGTAAAAAATTTTCCCACTGGTCATATCAACACTAACAAATCAGCCGATTATAACAGTGAGTTGAGAGATTTGGGCGGCTCTTAACAGCGTGGTCTTGGGAGCCGATGAGGGTAACTGAGGTGAATATGGAGCGGCACCGGAATGAAAGGACGGGGGAAACGGGAGATCCCCGAGAAAACCGGCCGACCAATGGCATCGTCCGGCACGATTCCCACTTGCGGAAATCCGGTGTCCCGGCCGGGGACTGAGCCCGGTTTGCCTTGGTAGGAGGCGAGCAGGCTAATTACTCAGTTACCTCGCCCTCCTCCCCAGTTATAACATCTATGCATACAGTTAACCACACTGCCCAAAACAAAATAGGTACCATTCCTCCAGCATACTGAACAATATCATCCACTATCTCAACAAAATAAAAGTTAATTATATCATCAATCCATACCAATAACTGCATCGAAAAAATACTAGGTGTCATACCTCCAGCATATCAATTAATTATATCGATAACCCCAGTGTTGCTGAGTACAACACAGAGCATACCTCTCACCATAACACTAGCTTACCAACAGGCCATCTGAATATTTCTACCAATCACAGCGTTTACCATACAAGACAATCATACCAACCATATCAACATAAAGCCAAGCGTATATACTCATACTGAAAAAACAGTAGCATCCAAGCCAAATAAATCATCTGCTCTAACCCAAACATACCTAAGATTGTTACATGTGGGAATCGTGCTGGTCGATGCCGCTGATTGGTCGGTTTTCTAGGCGATCTCACGTTTCCCCCGCTCTTGCATTCCGGCATTGCTTCAAACTCACCTCACTTAGCCCACATCGGCTCTCGAGTCTCCACTCTCCCACTTTACAGTAAATGCATTTTTGTGTTGGGTATATCGGCAATTATAGGTTTTGTTTACTGACACATACGACTTTCTTTATAACCAACCTTTACAATGTGGGTGTGCCAGCACTTTTTGGGGCGACTGTTTAAGTTTGCCGACTGAATTAGCAGACAGCTCATGAATTTACGTAATGTACACGTGTACATTGTTGGTGAGATGGTGAGATATGAGACAAGTGGAGAAAAACATAAGACAAAACTGTTTTAGGTGTACGTCACATGTAGTGATACCCACTATACAACCAGGAGCAGATCTACACTCTCGTTTTTTTTTGGGGAGGGGGGGGGACTTCTCCATTGTGGTGATGTATGTCAGACTGTCAGGTCGCAGCATGGAAAAGGGCGCTGTCTCATCATAATTTTAGGAAAATATGTTAAATTAATCAAATAAAATCAGCATTTCATGCTATTATTATTATATTGTTTTATTTAAGTTTTAAGACATCCACAGGATAATTTCATATCAATGCGAGGGGTTGAGGGGTGTGACATGTCTCACCAATTTCCTGGATCCGACTCTGTATACAGCTTCATTATCTGGAGACTACTAAAACGTTCATTCCCTCCACATGCCAATCTTAAAGTCGATCTACTTACATCTTACTTCAGTAAACTGAACCCAAGTCTCTATTTTGACACTACTAACACGAAATTCGAATTATGTAGCTTGATAACCAACCTCTGGTTTTCATCGTCACAGAAAATTCCAGACTTTGTAGTGAACTCAAGACTAACTTCAAGACTGCGTGTTTCGTGTGTGTTTTATGGTGATCTTACGCTCTTTATAAACGCACCGGCTGCTTGCCAATAAACTTAAACCCGGCTTCTAAAACCTGTTTTTAAAATGTAGCGTTTAGGCCACTCGTCGTCCTTACACTACCTCTACGGCAGTCCGTGAAACGAGATGATATGAGACCTCAGGAATTCCAAAGGTCAGTTGGCGTGTACGAGGCGGCCACCTTTAATCCAGCCAGGCGGCAGGCATGCCAACATGTGAAGCAGACTGCCGTAAGTCACAGTCAACCCGTCTTGGTGTGGCAGATAAATCTACAAGCCCGAGACCTACATTTGAAGGTACTACATTCCTCCTCGGGACCGTTTAAGTAGGTCCTTGCACACAAAGAATGCGTATTTTAATGAGGTCCCACAAACAATTTACCAGGTCGTGACCATGAACCTCGGGAATTCCAGCAACCACCTCCACACGTGACATTATATCAATTTTTGCCAAACTTGAAAAGCTTTGTGCCTGTTTCGCCAACAAAGAATATACTTGCTTCTAAGCGAGATTAACACAACTCGACTAGTTTTAAACTTAATTTTAAAGTCATGTTGTGTTTCACCACTGTACCTACCTTGGTTGAATTACCTTACACTTTGAATATAACTGCGTACGCTATCTTAGGCGATCGATATATTAATTTAATCGATATTGGATCCTTTTGGTTGTTACAACATATAGTAAGGAACGTTAGGGCTGTTGTGTTATTAACGTTTTGTTTGGTAGGAAGAAATTGTGCACTTGGTACCAACGATTTTTTTTTCGACTAGCCCTTATTATTGCAAATTTATTTTATATCAACCTAACATACCAAAGACATCATAGTTGTTAGGTTACATTTATCTGAACAATCAAGCATTTGTGAGAGAGCATTGCTCAGAATCGTATCGTACAATTAAGAGTTCAACAATTTAATATGCCTACAAATTCATGTCATTTTGTTATTTCCGAACAATTTCCCATAAGAAATCTATAAACAAATTAAGCATTTTTTATATGTAACGAAACCTGCATAAAACATTTAACGAACATCGGCACTTTTATATCCAGGCTAGAGGCTAGCCCGTGACCTTTTTTTTTGTATTGTCATGGGGCTAGAACAGTTACCATGTTAAAAATTTTGGTTATCATACAAAGACTGAAAAAAAAAATCATATATATGTAGGTAATAATGAAATGATGTGAAATTAACTCAACATTGAAGCGACTGCGGTCCCATTTTATATTTCTCTATCCACTTAGCCACTGCGGCCCCACTTAACATAGTTCTATCTACTGAGCCACTAAGGCCCCACTTGGAATCTCTCTATCCAATGAGATAATAAGGGCCCATTTTATATATATCCACTTCGTCACTGTGGCCCCACTTGACATAGTTCTATCCAGTAAGCCACTGCGGTCCCACTCACTTGGAATCGCTCTATCCACTGAGCCACTGCGGCCCTACTTGGACCACTGTGGCCCCACTTGACATAGCTCTATCCACAAAGCCACTGCTGCCCCACTTAACATAGTTCTATCCACTAAGCCACTGCGGCCCCACTTGGAATCGCTCTATCCACTGAGCCACTGCGGACCCACTTGGAATCTCTCTATCCACTGGGTTTCTAAGGCCCCATATATATATATATATATATTCACTTGGCCACTGCGGCCCCACTTGATATAGTTATATCCACTAAACCACTGCGGCCCTACTTAACATAGTTCTATCCACTGAGCCACTGCGGCCCCACTTAGAATCGCTCTATCCACTAAGCCACTGCGGCCCCACTTGGTATCGATCTATCCACTGAGCTACTGTGGCCCCACTTGATTAACTTAACATTAAAGCGAGACATTTAAAGTAATCAAATATTTTATTTCATTACTTTCGTATCTCAATGCAATATTCTCTATGCATTAATATAAAACTTTTCATAAGGAAAAAGTAACTAAAAAATGAGTTTTTTAGGTAAAATTTAATGATTGAGTAATCTGATCTTGCTGAAATTCGAACTTGGCCTGTATTTTACCCTGAGTATTCGCTCTGCAAAATCTGAAGAACTTCTGTTGAGTTTCAAGGGACTTAGGGGTATTAAAGACGGACAGACTGACTGACTGAGATCGTCTACTTATTATATAGGACATAGCGCAATTAATATTTGATCTAGCTTAACTCGAAAAAATCGGGTTAAAGTGCATGGCCGAACACACAATGTATTCTCGGAAAATTTAAAGTTTCTCGGCTCCAAAGTTATTGCTTGGTTACGTGTCAAAATTCGCTTTTTTCCATTTTTTTTGTCACAAATCAAATTACTCTACTTATTTGCAAGAAGTAACAAAAGAGTTGAAAAAATGCCCCAATTAATTTTTAAGACGTGCTTAGGGAATGCTATTCAACTAAACCAAGATACAATCTTAAATAAAAAATAGTAAAAATGTATTTACACATAATAATGAGCACATTTTTTTAAATATAAAGACTTTTCTCGGTGTTGGATGTCATATGGTACCTCATGGCGTAATTTTAAAGACATTATATCGTTTCTGCAAGTGAGTTCTTATTTTTCCAGCGGCGGAAAAAAAAAGTTTTTATTTTGACATGTGGTCATTAAAAAAACCTTGGGATCATATTTCTTTTTAATTTTCTATGGATGTAATTTAATTTACTGTCTGCATGTGTAACGATATTTGTCACCAAAATACTAGACGTGTCTGGAAAGTAAATACCGTATTGGAATAAAAAATGAAAACATACCTTTAACAGATGCTCTTATTTTTACAAGGAAAAGCATACCTTAAAGCTCACAGCCAAACTTCGCAATCGGCCTTTGTGTGTCACCAGCAGCATGCGGTCGAGCATTGTCATGAAGCAACACAACTCCATTAATGAGCCCACCCCACCTTTTCTTTTTAATTACACGGCGTAGTTTTCAGAGGATATCACAATATCTCGCAGCACTTACAGATGCGCTTCTCGGTACTAACTCGACAAACATAACCCCTTTACTACCCCACAACATGGTACACATGATTTTTCGTGAAAAGATAATGGTCTTAACCTTCCGTCTTTTTTTTTTTTTTTGAGACTGTGCGCCGCTATTCCATGAACTGCTGTTTGGATTCTGTGCTAATGTAGAAACCCAAGTATCGTCACCAGTTATTATTTGGCTCAAAAAGTTGTCACCTTCATTTTCGTGTTTGGCGAGGAAAGCCGGAGCACTGTAATGTCGCTTATAGGCTATTCACGGTAAAATGAGCACTTTTGAAAGCCCTTTCATTTGGAATAATAATCAATAAATTTATTTTATTTTAGCCTTAGACGTAAACTTCTGAGTGCGGTGAAATATACGCACTGTGTTTATTCCTTACATAGCAATATTTATTTTAAAAAGTGGTTAAAGGATAATAAATGGCTAAAAGGAAAAAGTAACTAGGGGCTGAAAAGTGCTCACTTTATCGTGAACAGCCTATAGTTTTGTGAATGTTCGTCAGCATCTTCGGGACCCGGCGAGAGCAGAGTTTACGATAGCCTAGGCGTTCCGTTATGATTTCATGCAGAACAGATCCTGAAATTTCAGGAATCTCATTCGATGACACAAAAATCGTGAATGGATTTTCACGAATTTTTCCATTCACTTTTACTTCCAAACCCTTATTCTCGATGGTAGAGCGGCTGGCACATTTGTGCGTCCTTCACTAAAGTGCCGTGCCCACTTTCTCACCATTCCATTACTCATAGCACTTTCACCATAAATTTCGCAAATTTACCAATGAATGTAAGCGGGTTGTACATTCCCCGCGTTCAAAAATCGGATAACTTCCCGAATTTCACAATCTGCTGGATACCAGATAGACTTGGCCATTTAAGATGAAGAGAACGAACTGTTAACATTTGTCGCTGTGGTCGGCGTGTACGGAATGCCAGTGAACGGGAGAGAGTGGCGCCCACGAGCAGAAGCTGCGATCGAAGTGCTGCGGTGGCCGTATACGTAGAAGGTGTTTACTTTCTGGACACGCCTCGTGCAACGAGTTGTCCACTGTCCAGTGACAATCTACAGCTGGCAACCCGGGACTGCTTCGCCCCCGTGCTCTTCCGCTCTCCATTCCATTCACGCCTCGTTATCGCTGGCGGGGTCTCACGTCACATCTACCTGGCGCAGGAGTTGACTTGGGAGCCGCTACGTAGATTTTCTGGTCATCACCTCTCTCGACGCGACTCAAGGTGCGAAGAACCTTCTGGGCCAGGGTATGTTGAACCCACTCAGACCCAGTGTTCATGCGTAGGAATATGCTGTTAACGGTAAAATGAGAATTTTTGAAAGCCCTGCTTAAGATATGCCTGTATACACTTGTGTATTCCTCCGCCTTACGTAAAATTAACATTGGCATGGGTCTCATCACTTTATTCATGCGTCAGTCAAATGAAACTGTGAAATTATTAAGAAAGTAAATACTTTACAAATCTGTAAATTTTTACACTTCGATGAATTAAAAAAAAACATAAAGTGAAATAAATAATTTTATGTTGTCACAAATGGTTACCTAACACTTTTTATTCTAAGTTAAGATATGGAACTACTTACCATCCATCGTTACCAACTTTACTGGGTGAATGTCACTCAGTGCGTCCGTTAAAATATATGCATGCAGGGACAGTGACATCTTTCTAAGGTTCATTTCTAAAGTGCTCACTTTATCGTGAACAGCCTTTAATATTTGGTCTGTGCAGCACACCACCAAGCTCAATGACCAAATATCTCACCTGTGGGTAATTGATGCGCAGACCATATTACTGCTGTGGTTCACAATAGGTTCATATAACTGTAGCCGAACATTTAGTCTTCAGCTCATTCGCTGGGCAACGAAACAAATGTTGTGTCGACTTGAGTACAGTACGCAACATGGAATTATTTGTTCTCAACTTCTGAAACCATAAATCAAAGTGGGCCTGGAAGGGTTAACTATAAAAACCGCCGGATTCCTCGCTGTCGACAGTCTTGAATGTGCATTAGTGGGGAGTGCCTGAGAGACGGACATTCGGGAGTCGTAAATATAGGCAGTCGAAATTCTGACCGTGTATTTATAACAGAGTGGAGATTAATGACTCTAGATAGTATAAAGACAGTGACAAGGACAGCCGTTATAACTGATATTAGCGTGGAAATTGAATGCACTGATTAAAATGGTAAGTGTTAATAGTACGGATGGGCAGTTGTATTTTGTAAATAATAGATGTAGCACTGTGTGCTTTATACCACTTTAAATGAATTGGGAAACCAGTTTTAGTTATTTTATATTATTAAAACCTCTACGCCTCACGAACCATCCCATGCAATTTGTTGCAGCATTGCCTACTCGTGAAGCATCGTGGAGTAACAGGTTGTATGTCAGCTGGCACTGCGAATCTTCCCACTTACAATTCCGCGTAGATACAGATCTGATACAGTTTTTGGCAATGATTAACAGTTAATTTAGATTCAAGTCGCTCCAAATGAGCTAAAAGGCACGCAAGTTAACAGTTAATAAGCACAAGTTCAATGTGGGATATTGCTCTCGCACGGGATGTTGCGTGAAGGATTGGACCGTGGTGTCAAGATTCGGGCTCTACCTCTGTGTATAGGCTATTCACGATTAAGTGAGCACTTTTTAGGGCCCTGTTAAAATTTTCTTTTGAGTCAATTTTTATCTTTCCACCTCTTTTTAATATAAAAATGCAATGTGACTTATACATGCAGTTTATATGTTTCACCACTCTCAAAAGTTAACGTCTGAGCCTGCAATAAAACATATTTATTAGTGGTTAATGCATGTTGGGATGGCCTTAAAAAAAGTGCTTGCTTTACCGTGAATGGCCTTCAAGGCACATTTCATGCACGTTGTATTTTTTCTGGCGCATTGCAATCACGAAGATTTTGGTATGCTTTGAAGCGCCACTGAATCGAGAAAAAAAAAGAACTACTATTAAAACAAAGTACAATTTGTACATATAATAATTATTGTAGACTGAAACATGTTGCCAACTATTCCAGCCTAAATTCCTTCGGCTCTAAATGTGATTAGCAGCAGAAACAGACGAAGGCTGCAGCAAGGTGTAGTATGAACTGTATCGAGGCAGCCGTGCTTGTGCAGTATGCATAGTACTGTATGGTCATGTTCCGTTGCCTGGTAGAAAACTCGTGCCATGTTATTCAGTTATTAAATAGATTCTTAAGTGCACAAGGAAACGGAATAACAACGTGCGCTTATTTCGCCATTGGATGAAGATAACACGTAACGTAGCTCAACCATACTAAACACCGTACAAACCCATCTTCTAGGCACACGCTTACACTAATTAGTGGCACCGTTGCAGGTTTCTTAACCTAACTTGCGGCACGGTCCCGCCAGCGGTTCGCGTCAACGTGGCGCCAGCGCACTGACCATGTGCATTTGATGCGCGATATTGGCTGGAAGTAGAATGGCGTATGATTTGCGCATTACAGAGGTGTAGTCTATCCATAGTTACTTCAAAATTTTCTGAATACCTGCCAAAGTTCTATTTCCACGATATTTCTCCGCCTCGAGCAAACAAAGCTTAACCGATATAGGAAATTACACCACAACATTCATGCGCGCCCGTTAAAATAATATTTCGCATTAGAACTATTTACTACTGGGCACTACCAACACATGCATTTTTGCTGGTTTTTAATCATATTAATTATACATGCAATATTATAATTTATAAATAAAATATACGGAAAAGTTTAATTTCAGTGAAAATTAGACACATTCGTGTTAACAGAAGGATAAAACGTTTATAATACATGACAATTTAGAAAACAACCAAACACAGCATATATGGGGTGATTTTTCAACGGTTTGGTTCGAAATGTGTGAAGAAACCGCGAATAGACTATAAGTGAAAACGATGTGTGTGTTGCGTGGACACGAGTTGAGGCGGGCGGCGCTAGGAGGCAGCAGTAGTCTAGCTAGGCCTATGCAGTCCGCTGGACGGCATCCAGGCCAGACGGCAAGCACACTGGAATGCTGCTCGTCGTCCATTAGGCCGGAATGCGGAGAGAGCCTGCACCAGGTAGTTGTACACATACGACTATTTTTGTGTGTTGTACGACGTTAGACTGGACATAGCGTCCTTCCTACACCTGTTTGTACGACTAGGTTCTGTTTTCAAAATTCTCCAGTTATTATTAATAAAGATACAAATTTAGAATTTTTAGATAAGAATTTATTCTAAATATATTTGCAGAGAACCTCAACAACAAATAACAATTTTAACATTATAATGAAATCTACTTCTGCGGCGTGGATGATATATTCCACGCGGATGATATATTCATACATATATCATCTGCGTGGAGACCATTAGTTGTACTCCAACAGTTTGAAAATCAGCGCTGTAATGCTGTCTATCTTTTCTACGCAAATGATTTTTGTGTACCATTCAAAAAGTTATTGCCTTGAGCCATTTTGACATGTCTCTTTTCAAATAGGGGCAAAATGTAAATTAAACTTAGTTATAGTTAGAATCATTGTATAGTTGGCATTAAAATGTATTTGCTCGTACTTTTTAGTAGAATATCATGTTTCTGATAGGAATATTGTTGTGTTTATAGTGTTAATTTTATGATTGGCTATTAGGGTAGAATATAACAGGGACGAAGCGGGTGTTAATTGCGTCACGGGGTGCCAGGCAAATTTCCTTCGTAAATAGGTGTATTTTGCGAGAAGGTACGAAAGGGTAAGTCTTTGAAGCCCACAAGGGGGTACACCCCTGCCCACTCCCTAAACTCTGATCCGTCCACGACAAGGTACCCTGCTGAGAATTGAAATATTAATGTAATCATAATGCTGTTTGGCAATTTTGCATATTGTACAAATGTGAACCTGTAGAGGTTTAATTAAGATCAAATAAATGGGACTGCCAGAACCGAGGGGGAGGGGGGTGCCCGCTATTGTCTGGCGAATGAGGAGCCTATTGGTCAGTTGATTTCCCGTGCGTTGAGACGCCGAGGCGTGAGTGAGGCTTCGCGTCGGGGATGTTGGCCACAGGTCCACGAGTATTTCTCCTATTATTATGCCATTACATACACAATTTCAGGTAGTCCCACCCTTCAGGTTAGGCTAAACACTGTCATTACAATCAAGTAGGGAAGCCTCTCCGGAGCGCATATATTACCCAGGAGGGGGTATATTTAGGGATACATACAACACTCACGTAGACATGGGACAGGGGTTCCACATTACACAAACAAGAGCAGACACACCAAATAATAATCACACAACTAAAAATCACATAATCAAAAGATCATAAAGTAACAAAAAAAAAATTCTCGCAGTTGTTTACTTCTGTGTTTTCTCTAGATTCTCTTGAGGATCAGTTCTGTAGGTTTAGACGTGTGAAACTTGGTATAGTCCATGCACGGTAAAGTGAGCACTTTTGAAGGCCCTTTTCTTTGGAATAATAGTCAATAAATATTTTTTATTTTAGCCTTAGACGATAATTTCCGAGTACAGTGGAATCTACTCACTGTGTTTATTACTTACATGGTAATATTTGTTTAGAAAAGTGGTTGCAGGATAAAAAATGGCTGAAATAAATATGTAACTAGCACCTCAAAAGTGCTCACTTTACTGTGAATGACCTATAAACTAAGGAGGGGACCACACCCCACATAGATAACTATAACCGGGATTCAGGAAATTAGTCTTATTGGCCCATAGGCAGGAGGTTCACGAGTAAGTGTGGAGCGCCGGGAGGATTCCGTGTTCTGAATAACCGTTCTTATAGAGGCTGTCGGTTACGGAGCGCCGGAGAACGCAGCACGCCCAGATCAGGCTGCGAAGGTTCTTGTGATAATGCTGTTCGAAACGGACCGCGGGAGCGGGGCGCCATGCAAAGCTACGTGATCAAACGAGATATTTCGAACATACGCCGTTGCTGTCGTCTCAGAAAATCAAGTCTGAGACATAAAATTAACACGAAAAACGAGCCAAAAGTAGCTATAGTCAAAATATATAAATAAAACGTATAATGAATCCCAAAAGAAATTTTGTCAGATAAATAATGAAATGAAAAAAAAAAGCATAGAACAATTTATTAAACGGGTAAAAAAAACCTCTAGAGTAGCAATGTAGTAGGTTCAAAATATTTCACTTAATCATTCACCTCCACTGCAAGAATCTTCCAAACAACTCATCAGGGCATATCTCTGAGTGCCGCAGTTTAAAGACAGTGTTTCAGTGATTATAAATATATCGATGCAACTCCGGACAGATAAACAACGGACCAACTCGCGAGTTTCCGGGCAGACGTAAAAATCAATATTAGTGTACTGTTCACGTTAATTCCCCCAGGATCGCCTATGAGAGAACCAAGTACATTTTGCCAGGTAACAGATAAGGTGATATGATAGATGCGTAGGTTCGTTGACTGAGACCCCTGCAAACACAGTGTGACTCCAAACCTACGAACGGAGGCAGTCGCAGATTGGCGTCCCCGACTTTGGGGCCCAAGCGTATCCTGCGTGTGTACGTGAAGTACATAGGTGCGCGAGGAGCCGAGACAACGGCCCAGTGATGGAGAGCAGTGCGCGGAAGGACGAGTAGCTAGCGGCGGCGTGCGACGAGGCGATATCGAGCGCCTACGAGCTCGTCAACGGCGGCGGGGGTCGCAGGAAGACGCCAGCCACCTGGTGAGCAGCAGGAGATGACGCAAGGCGGGGGGGGGGGGGGGGAGCGGGTCGGGGCAGCGGCTGAGTAGGAAGACCGCAGCTCAGCTCCACCACAAAGAGGCCAGTGTGGTGAGTGACAATTTATATCGCGTTGCAGCAGTCTGCCACGGAACCAACGAGGATAATGCAGAGGTGAAACCAGAGCGACGCAGCGTAGTATGGTCTCCTCGCGATTTCTTCACACTTTTTGAACCAAACCTTTGAAAAATCACCCCATGGTTGACGTGTTTGGTTCTTTCCTAAATATCTCATATATCATAATCGTTTTACACAGGTTGTCTACAAATGATTGGAGCAGTTTCGTGATGTTCCTGTAAGTGTGTCATTAAACGTATCGATGTGTAACTTTTCAGCTATGTACAGAAAGTCATCAAGTTTTCTTGATACATTACAAGTGTCCGATATATTCCCCCTTTGCGATCCTGCACACATCAACCCTTTAATCAAATGCTTCCCATACTCGGTGGAGCATGTTCCTGTCAATGCAATCAATATAAGTGATTATACGAGCCCGCATGTCTGCTAGATCAACCGGTAAAGGAGACACAGACACCGCATATTTCACGCAGCCCTCACAAAAACGTCGCATGGGGTTAGGTCAAGGGACCGCGGGGGCCATGACACCAGTTGTTATCATTCCCGCTATGGCCAGTCCGTCGGTTTGGCAATCTGTTATTCAGGAATTTAGTGGTGTACCCGATTTCAAGAGCCTATGGAAGAGCATGATGACTTTTGTGATAACCTTGTGTTCAGCGATGCAGCGAAATTTTGTCTTAGTGGCACAGTGAACATACACAATGTCCGAATCTGGGGTACAGAAAACCCTCGTGGCGTCATTGAGTGTAACCGTGACTCTCCGAAACTCAATGTATTTTGTGCCATCTCGAAATGTAAAGTTTACGGCCCCTTCTGCGAAAAACCCATTACAGGGTACATTTATCTGGACATGTAAGAACTTTGACTCATGCCTCAGCTCGAGACAGACGGTGCAAACGTTATCTACCAATTGTACTGTGCTCCGCCCCAGTTCCATCGCGATGTCGGCGAATTCCTTCCCCAATAACAGATTGCCAAAACGATAGATCGGCCGTAGTGGGAATGAGGATCGGCAACTGCTGTCATGGCCCTCGCGCTCCCCTGACCTAACCGTGCGACTTTTTTGTGTGGGGCTATGTGAAGAATGCAGTGTTTGTGCTGCGCTTCTGCCATTACAATTAAAATATGTCAACAAAGCGCGTGTTTCTATAATATCCAAAAAGGAAAACTACACGATTCTTCACTGGCTATTTACGCAGCGTGCCGGTATAGTCCATCTACGATATGTTCACACTTTTCTGAAGCCCTGGGAAAGTTCTATTTTCAGATAACGCTTACGTATCCTTCTGTTGCATATTTAGGGGAAAAAAATATTGTTCTTGCTTCCCAGGAAAAAAACACGAGGGGACGATAGAGCTTGCACGTTGTAATTTTCACTGGTCAGGTGATAAAAAATAAACATATTTGATAAGAAACAATGAAATACTTTCCCATAATTGAAACCTGGAAATGTAAATATTTCGACAAGAAACGTTTGCTCTGAAAATAGCATAGGAAAAATGTGTTTAGTAATATTTTATATGTTGGCTATTTCTAATTGGCCATTGCCCACGCAGAACTTTTTTCACTGCTTGTAATTCTTATATATTACTAAAACAGTAATGCAATTGATGGAAAATATATAAGTACTTATCAAGACTCTAACACTTAAACGTAAATAACAGTATTAAATATTTCACGTATATGGTTATAAAAATAGTTAGGCAAACTTGTTGCACCAGGGTGATTTGCAAAGGTTCATTTCAAAAAGTGAATTAAATATACGGTGATGGACTTAAGTAAATAACGGTTTTTATATGCAAACATTTACAATGTCGAATTTATAAGATCGTCAAACTTCGACTCATTTTTAGAGTTGCTGGGGCCATACCACTGCTGTGTTCGTGCACGCACACACTGCGTGGCCGGTCACAGGTCATCCACACGTGCCCGCACGCGTCACAGCTTGCGTCACAAGGTCGCGTCGCCCACACTGGCTGGGCGGTGACGCCAGCGCGCGCCCTGGCGTGTCGTGTGCGAGTTGGCAGCACGCCTTCCTTACAAGTGCATACGCCAGTCGCTCTCTCTCGCGTCTCGTCCAAGTCTGGCTGTATCACGTTCCTATCACGTGCCTTTAAAGGAAGGATGTTTGGGCGTCTCTTAACATCGGCGTCGGGTAAGAGCCGACGAGGGTGAAGCGAAGTGAGTATGAAACAGCGCCGGAATGCAAGACCGGGGGAAACTGGAGATCCCGGAGAAGACCCGCCGACCAGTGGCATCACCCGGTACGATTCCCACGTGCGAAAATCCGGGAGCTATCCCATCGGGATTCGAACCTGCTTCGCCTTGTTGAGAAGCGAGCATTCTAGCCGCTGCGTCACCGCGACCCCGCTAATACAAGGACGTGATCACATGAAATGCACGAAAAATATCCACGCTGATGTTATTTTATAAATATTAGTGATACTTCAAAAATAGACAGTTACCCCACAATACTTAGGGATTCTCTGCATATATATATATATATATATATATATATATATATATATAATGTTTCGCATCAACCACGTAAAACCTGCATTTACAAACAAATTCAACTCACAAACTGTTTCATCAGTGAATACTTTTCAGCAACTGTTTAACATCGCGTGCCGTAGATCTGATTTAAGAGAAATTCAGTTTCTAGGGCATGCGTATCGCAATGTTTCCTTATAGCCCAGACGTAAATTGCTTCTTACAACACTACGACAGTGCGACAGAAGTGACTAGCCAATCAAAGGTGAGTCAGCAGACGACGCAGATGCGACAGTGTGCGACAGAACTCGTTCTAACTCACCTGAGACGGTCGTACGCGACAAGGAAGAAGAATAGAAATGGGGTATATTTGTAAAGAAAAACGTAGACGTTTGTAGTTGTAGTGATAATTATGTGTGTTTCTCTCTGCATACGGCCCTTTGTATTTTAATGCGGTTTTCTAAGTACTCGATCGTTACGGGGCTTTACTTTCTCAGTAATTTCCGGGTTTACACCCCCTCCACCTTTTTACCTAATTTATTTTTTTCGTAAACTCGTCTTATCCTTCCGTGTATTCATACACGCTATATGACGCGCGTATACACCTATAAAATTTTAACTTTCAAATGTACTTTTAAATTAGTTTATTATAATGCATATTTCATTTACATGTAGGACTATTTATTACTTAGAGAGTTCAATGCACAGCCAGATCAGGTCCATGGAGTTAATTGAACAAAAAACACAAAATTTCAAATTAATTATGCATAACGTATTCCAAGGAACCGTGTATAATTTCGTGTCTACATATTAAGTTACATTTGGTAAACCAATTTAAGTACTGGTCATAGACTAGTTTTTGTCTTTATTATTTTCATTATTAGTTTAACCAGTTGTAAATAAATTAGACTGTATCTACTAGTGCTTTGAAGCCTGCATTTGTACGTTATACATAAGATAAACACTGTTCCGTTTATTAGTGCGCAGCGAGAGATATTCAGAGATAAATTTTTAACCAAGTGTTAATGTATCAAGATCTCATCCTGTGATAATTGGCTATGGAAAATGGCGATTCGGTGAACAGCGTGTGTACATAGCACAATGGTCCGTAGTTGAAAAAGTCATTCGAATACAAGGAACAGAATGTTTCATGTATACAAACGGGCGAGCTATTATATTATCTAGCGTTTTCCATCCTCGCTTCATTGTAATGCAGTTTAATGAAAAGTGCAAAATATTGTTTAAAATATAGCTATAATAACAAAACAATAATAAAAAAAATAAAAAACAAATTTACCCAGAAAATTATTTTAGGTATACACTGAACGCTTCAAGAACAATTTTTTCTATTGTAACATCATGCACATTTCTGCCGTCACAACCAAAGTAAGATGCTACAAGCAAAACGCTGACATCGTAATAATTTATAAAAAGGAAAGGTATCATAAGATACCGTCATAATATTGCTGGTCCATTCTGCCATTTGTACATACGCTTGAATTGGCGGCAGTAAAACATACTGCTTGTGCACAAATACACTCACGAATAAACGTTTTACAAGAAAGCATTCATACTCTCATGTGACGCACAAAACAATCTCCGCGTTGTGTAGAATATGAAGGTCAGCGCGTGCGTGTGTGACAAACGCAACCACCAGTTTCAGAACTTACCAACTGTGACAGCAGTATTCGACACATTAGCTGCCGAGTTGGTCCGAATAGGTAGTTTTATAACGAGAACCGAGAAGGCATCTATGTAGATCGGAAAAGCCAACGTCTGAAACATTACAGCAATTATAACCTGACTATCGGTAGCTCCGTTCGAGGAATTGGGAATGAACGAACCTACCCCTACAAGTGTCAAAAAGAGTGTTATAGGCCGTTCACGGTAAAGTGAGCACTTTTTGATGCTATTTCATCATACATAATAACAAATAAATATATTTAATTGTGGCCTTGGACTTTTGGTTTTGGGTATGGTGAATGTATACGCTGTGTTTATTACTCACATGGCAGGGTTTACATTAACAAGTGGTGGAAGGATATAAAATAGGTTGAAAGAAAAAAGTAACTAGGGCTTCAAAAGTTCTCACTTTACCGTGAACGGCCTATAACAAATTTCAAGGAAAATATATCCGCGTTCAACAGGGAAGTTTTAGCATACAGTACTTCAGAACTATTTGTAATCTTCTGCGAACGTGTTAGCTTCAAAACGAATGCGCTGAAAGCTTGCCGCGCCGGATTATTTACACCACTGGCAGGTTCTGTAGTTTCGGAACAGGAAGTTGTCCATAAAAGCATTGGCGATAAAGATTTGTCTGCATAACACCACAAAAACTAACACCACAAAAACACGAAACCAGCTTCATGGTGACAACCGCTGCCTTAAAAGAAACGCGTAGGCTTTGCGGACACACGCCGCCGACTGGCATTAACGGAACTTTCCGAAGACCTGTTCTCCCCAGAGATGCCTCGCCACGCGGCGGAGTCGAGAGGTTCCATTTCTTACACGTCGAACAGTTTCCATATTCGTGATGTACGTCCCAGGTTTTACGTAGTCTGGCCGCCGCAAATATCCGCACCAGTTCCCGGTATTGCAGCGATATACATACACTATGTCGCGGACTGACAAACTTCGCCAGCGTGTTCAGCTGAACTTTTATGAAAAAACATGTCTATATTATTCAGAAAGAGACACTGGAAACATCGCAAAAAATTATTGAGCCATAATTTCGATAAAACTGGCTCTTTTTAGCCTTTAATTATTGGCTGATTAAGTTTTTGACTTGAATAGGTTCTTTGCAGGCCAGTCACCAACGTTCTATTTAGAGTATCAGAATTCTTATTGGCCAATGAAATGGAATAGTAGTTTCACACATGCGTGACAGCCAATAGTGGAAGAGAACTGCCGGACATGTGTACAGTACCGAATCGTCGGAAACAGCCATCTTTCCGTGCTATATACCATCGTCTTTGATTATAAGGCGACGAGTATAATATACCCTATTATTTCGCGTTATAATCTTCTGACAGACCAGACGTCATAAAAGAAATTTTAGATGTGTGTGTATAATTGGACCTCCACTCAACTCTGCAACAATAGTAAACACATAGCACTCGCTTTAGATTATAGAACACACTGTATGTAATGCCGAACTGAATCTTCTGGAATACCGGCCCTATTATTTCATTCCGTTTGGTAGAGTCGAACAGGAGACTGTGGCAGCGGCCAACGAGAAAACTAAATATGTCTGTGTAAGTTTATGGCTGTGAAGTTTAGCCATTTAATAACGCTAAGTGATAGGGTCTCTGGTAATGAGATTTCCTAACGGAGTTCCAACCAGGTTACTGAAGCACATGATGCGAGAAAAAAAAAATGACAGTAATAGTTCTTCCTATACTATGTAAATCGGTTAAACACATGCAGTTGATAATGTACCCTTTCTGTGTAAATGAGGCCTGTGGTATCAATGATACAGAACCAGTGAGCAAATATCTCGTCGCACGTAACACAACATACACAACAACACACAGCCGCCCACGTAGCGCATAGAGCCAAACTGGGCAGCATTAGGCTACAATGCAGCAGCCGACACCACAGTCGAAAATACAATGTCTTTTAACTTATTAATTCCGCTCCTGTTTAAATGTGGAAAACGCACAGTAATTAGGGATAACTTACGCAAATTCAGGATAACTTTGTACCATGAATTTTTATTTCGAATTAAGGTTCTACAGCTACGATCTTGATGCTGAACTTCCGAGGTATAGGATGTTTACGATAAACTCATCACTTTAGGAAGCCCTGATTAAGATCTACTTGTACGCATATTGTGTATTTTTCCGCCATAGAATACGTACAATTATAACTGTCATGGGCCTAATCGCTTTATTTATGCTTCTATCAAGTGGAACTGAGAAATTATTAGACAAGTAAATATTTTACAAAATTGATTATTCTCACACTTACTGATTTAAAAAAAGGCAGAAGCAAAATAAATTAACACGGTATTCGCAACACTTAATTCAAGGTTAAGCCAAGGGACTACTTTCCCTCAGCAGTTACCAACTTTACTGTGCGCTTCCGAGTAGGTGCGCCAGTTAAAATACATCCAGGTAGAGGCAGTGACATTTTAAAAGGATTATTTCAAAAGCGCCCAGTTAACCATTAACCACCTATAACAATTGTATTTATAAAGAGCACAATCAGGTGCAGAGATTAAAAATGTTATAAGGCACGTGGTTCAAAGTTGCCCATGCTGTTTGCGAAGTTACCCCAAATTGCTGTACGTGCCTTACGTCGCAGAAAGTCATGCATATTAAAATACAAATGGTTATAATTCAACCAAGTGTCTTCCGCTGGGATTTCGATGAATCGTTCGCCCTTCGATCGATGCAGTGGACTGTCACCGTGCAGCCTTGGGCCTCTGGTTTTATTGGTCGACAGCTTCGACGGCAGTTACACGGATCACTGGACACTCGTGAAAGGCCTCTCCTGCGCGTGTCCTTGCACATCCTGTGACAGCCAACATGGCTACGGAAGTGGTGATGAGGGCCCCGCACCCATCACGTGACACCTTCACATTATTACAGTTATACTCGTGTATCTGTAGCGTCAATGTGCACTCTTGCTGTATTTGGGAGAAAATGACGCCTACTCCAGCTGCCACACACTTATGAGCATTACAGTTTAAATAAGACAAATATGGCACAGGCTATTCATGGTGAAGTGAGCACTTTAAGGCCCTAGTTACTTTTTCCTTGCAGCCATTTTTTATCCTTTAACCACCATTTCAAATACATTTTGTCTTGTAAGTAATGAACACAGCGCATATATTCTACCGCACTCTGAAGTTAACCTCTAAAGCTAAAATAAAATATATTTATCGAATGTTATTCGAAATGAGAGGGCTTTCAAAAATTCTCACTTTACCGTGAATAGCGTATATTAGCCTAAGAAAGACGAAAGGCAGATTAGGTTAAAGACTCGCCCGCGTACGAATTTATAGTAATGCCGCAATTTTAAGTAAAAATCGTAGAAATTTAATTTTAGACATAACACTATCATTACGTAGATTTTAAAAATATTTATAAAGCCGTGGCATACCGAATTTTTTTTCTTGTGTCACAGTTCCCTTTCCTTTATTCCAAAAGGAATTTATTTATAAAGTATGCTCGCATAAAATAAAATGATGTGAGCTTAACATAAAAAAAAAAAAAAAAATATCTTAGGTCCAATGAAAACCAGCAGTTTCAATCAACGAACCGGAACTTAATTACTGATCCCTGAGTTCCCGACTCTATCCACAACCAGCATCACCAATCACCCCTCTCACCCTAGAGTGTATAGGGCTGTAGATTTAAATTTAAGTGTTTATAACGATGTTTCCAACGTAATTCTTTCCCCCTCAGTCACTTTAAGTTAAGCCATTATTTACACACTAAGCACTCCACCAAACCACCCTACTACCCCCTCTTCCAAAACCAGTCACCAGTGTAGTCGCCCCTTCGCGGAGGTGCTAAAGGCTGTTCACGATAAAGTGAGCACTTTGAGATCGACCTTAGAAAAAAGTCACTGCCCTTACCTGCATATATTTTAACGGGTGCCCTGAGTGACATGCGCATAGTAAAGTTGGTAACGATGGACGGGAAGTAGTTCCGTGTATTAACGTCGAATAAAAAGTGTTAGGGAACCATTTCCGATAATTTAAATTATTTCTTTCTCTTTCTATTTTTCTAATGCATCGAAGTGTAAAAAATGAGCAGATTTGTGAAATATTTACTTTTCTAATAACTTCAGTTTCACTTGACCGACGCATGAATAAAGTGATGAGGCCCATGACAATGTTAATTTTACGTAAGGCGGAATATTACACAACGTGCATGCAAGTGGATCTTAAGCAGGGCTTTCAAAAGTGTTCAGTTTACCGTGATAAGCCTAAAACGACAGCAAGTGGCGTGCAATGGAGCGCTGCGTCCGAGTGTACGTCACACGCAGCTCATTAAAAGTACCACACACGCTTACGAGCGCTCGCGCACACACAAACACACTACCAAGGTTGTCACTAAAGTACTATTTAAGTTGCATCTGAAAGAAGATAGCATATATTTTGTAACACTAAAGAATAGTTTGCTAGAATTAATTTATTTCGTGGTTTAAAATAATTTATTAAATCAAAATTTAAGCGTGTTTCTAACCTGAATGCTTCAACAAACACAATTTAAAAATAAATAAATGTTATAATAATTACTATGATAATGTGAAATAAAAATTAGCTCTCCTGGAGGTCCCAAAAAGCAAGCGGGCACATTGTAAAACTTGATGTGCCTATTAGAATTCTTTCGAAATTTTTGCCAGGATTATTTTCGCAACGTTACAATAAATAGGAGCAAATTTTATAAAATGTTACCGTCTAACGCCTAAAACTGATGGTGAATTTTAACAAGTAAGTGCTGTAGACTTCAAGTTGATTATAAACATGAAGCTATATACATGATTTTTTCTAGGTTTCACAAGGCCGTATATAAAAAGCCTCCACCCCAAACAACTCGATCGCATTTTTTTACTTTCGCAATTTCAAATTTCATCACGAATAACCAGTGCTGTGTTATGAATGGGCATAAGTGATATTATTGCACAGTAAAATGTCTTTAAACAAGGTCTTAATGTAATACAGAAATTAATTCTTGAAAATGGTTTGGGGCAAAAATACATACCTATGTGCCGACTGTAAAAATTTTTTTAAACTGTTAACCCCGTCCCCTGGGTTTCTTAAAACAGTATGGTTTACAGCTACAATATTTTAATTGTGGTCTTATAAGAATTTGGGTCAACTAGTTTCAAAATAATTAATTGTAAAAAGACACAAAAAATTTTACAGTGAGGTCTGGGAACATCTTCTAACTGCGAGGTGAGGTATAGCAAATAAAAAAGAACTCTGCGAAAGGTTTTCTACTGGCCGGGCTGTCGCCTGACGAGTAGGTTAGCAGGCGCCTTGGTGGGAGGCCCCCAGCGAGGTTGAAGCAGTTCTAATTTTACAGTGAGGTCTGGGAACATCTTCTAACTGCGAGGTGAGGTATAGCAAATAAAAAAGAACTCTGCGAAAGGTTTTCTACTGGCCGGGCTGTCGCCTGACGAGTAGGTTAGCAGGCGCCTTGGTGGGAGGCCCCCAGCGAGGTTGAAGCAGTTCTAATTTTACAGTGAGGTCTGGGAACATCTTCTAACTGCGAGGTGAGGTATAGCAAATAAAAAAGAACTCTGCGAAAGGTTTTCTACTGGCCGGGCTGTCGCCTGACGAGTAGGTTAGCAGGCGCCTTGGTGGGAGGCCCCCAGCGAGGTTGAAGCAGTTCTAATTTTACAGTGAGGTCTGGGAACATCTTCTAACTGCGAGGTGAGGTATAGCAAATAAAAAAGAACTCTGCGAAAGGTTTTCTACTGGCCGGGCTGTCGCCTGACGAGTAGGTTAGCAGGCGCCTTGGTGGGAGGCCCCCAGCGAGGTTGAAGCAGTTCTAATTTTACAGTGAGGTCTGGGAACATCTTCTAACTGCGAGGTGAGGTATAGCAAATAAAAAAGAACTCTGCGAAAGGTTTTCTACTGGCCGGGCTGTCGCCTGACGAGTAGGTTAGCAGGCGCCTTGGTGGGAGGCCCCCAGCGAGGTTGAAGCAGTTCTAATTTTACAGTGAGGTCTGGGAACATCTTCTAACTGCGAGGTGAGGTATAGCAAATAAAAAAGAACTCTGCGAAAGGTTTTCTACTGGCCGGGCTGTCGCCTGACGAGTAGGTTAGCAGGCGCCTTGATGGGAGGCCCCCAGCGAGGTTGAAGCAGTTCTAATTTTACAGTGAGGTCTGGGAACATCTTCTAACTGCGAGGTGAGGTATAGCAAATAAAAAAGAACTCTGCGAAAGGTTTTCTACTGGCCGGGCTGTCGCCTGACGAGTAGGTTAGCAGGCGCCTTGGTGGGAGGCCCCCAGCGAGGTTGAAGCAGTTCTAATTTTACAGTGAGGTCTGGGAACATCTTCTAACTGCGAGGTGAGGTATAGCAAATAAAAAAGAACTCTGCGAAAGGTTTTCTACTGGCCGGGCTGTCGCCTGACGAGTAGGTTAGCAGGCGCCTTGGTGGGAGGCCCCCAGCGAGGTTGAAGCAGTTCTAATTTTACAGTGAGGTCTGGGAACATCTTCTAACTGCGAGGTGAGGTATAGCAAATAAAAAAGAACTCTGCGAAAGGTTTTCTACTGGCCGGGCTGTCGCCTGACGAGTAGGTTAGCAGGCGCCTTGATGGGAGGCCCCAGCGAGGTTGAAGCAGTTCTAATTTTACAGTGAGGTCTGGGAACATCTTCTAACTGCGAGGTGAGGTATAGCAAATAAAAAAGAACTCTGCGAAAGGTTTTCTACTGGCCGGGCTGTCGCCTGACGAGTAGGTTAGCAGGCGCCTTGGTGGGAGGCCCCCAGCGAGGTTGAAGCAGTTCTAATTTTAACGTCGCATCACAAGTGTTACGTTTAAATTTGTGGACATTATATTAATTTCTGTTTTTCTTCTTTTTTTTGTGCATAAAGGAATTAAAACTGGCATTTTTTTTACGTTCCTATCAAATTCTAATTTTTTGTTTGATTGATGCGTGACTAAGGTAAGAATATCCATGACATTGTTAGTGTTTCATTCAAACGGCGAAAGATTACAGAATTGATAGAAAAATAGATCCTTGGTAGAAAAATATTGTGTTTAATGACTGAAAAGTGTTGGTAAATATTATCTAGAAACATTTGTAGAATTATGGAAACTCTTGGTTTCAGTTATGATCTTTCCATTGATTCTAAAGAAATTTACTGCGATTTCACTTACTTTACGTAGATATTCTAATTTTTTTTTTCTCGTGCTAGTAGTTTTGAACTGGAATTACGAAAAACACGTTTAATGTGTACGAACAAAAATTTAAGACGACACTTTTTTGATCGACGATGGTGTTCCAAAACGTTGCTGGCTAGTGATGCCTTCTCTCGGTGGCGTGTAGAGCTGTGGTTTATTGGTGCCGGGGGGGGGGGGTGTATAAGGTCTAGCTCCATCCTCCTCGCCCCTGGGGTTTTCTAATTGAAAAGATTATTTCTGCAATTCTTGGAAAACAATAATTTTTTTTTATCCCTCCGATTGCCGCACAGCTTAATCTGTTGTGTTTCTGCTTGTAACATCGCACATTATTCCTCCATTTCCCAACATAATCACTCCACATTAACTGCAGCTGCCATTTTGGTTTTAAAACCTGTATTTAATATAGGATGTTGTGGGGTGATTCAGCGACCCAGCGAAGTTTAGCTACCTGGTCCTGGTTCAGTTTTGTCACTAACGTTATCAGTTATTAACTCCGTGCTTTTTTATCATATAATTTATAGGTAGAGACCCGAAAAATTTCGAGACTTCAGTGACCTGCAGGCTAGACTCTACAGTCTTATGTACAAATATCCCGATATGAACAGCATATTGGTTGTCTGCTGTCACAGTGGAAGGCGACAATTGGACATCTTTCTCCAGGAGGTGTCAAAACAGTGTGGACCAATGGCTTAAGTTATATAAACGCACGTGTTTTTATTCTAGCTTGTCCCAAAATGAATCCGCGAATTCTTCAGGTCTCTATTTATAGGATAACCCTAATCGTGATGTTTAGTGCCACCTTTCTTTAATTATAACTCTTAAGCGTCAATGCCAAGCGCGAGTGCGGTTTACAGTGTATTGTTTACAATAAATAATACATTTCACATGTGTATTAATTTTATTATTCATTGCATTTTTGTGGTCAATCAGATGTGTGTGTGTGTGTTTGTGTGTGCCCAGTTCATATCAAGTTAAGAAGTGATTGAATTAAAATGTGTGATACATGGGATGAACGGTTGAAAATTACGTGAACTGTATATATGCGATTAAAAAATAAATAATGCCTACCAGGCAAATGGCCGCCACTCCCCACTACAGCTGTCTTTTATTCTTCTTTCCCAACAATTTAATCAATCAAACTGCTGAGAAATCATTCTCCACACTCACAAGGTTGAAGACTTGTATAAAGAACAGCATGAGTGAAACAAGTCTCAATGGAGTTGCGACACTGAACATTCACTATGTAGTTAAAATAGATCCGAACCAAATAATAGACCATTTAATTGCAAATAAAGTTAGGAGGCTGGGCTTTTTTTATACGTATGTAGGTATGAATACTATGTTACGTGTAATGGCATGAGAACAGTTAAGAAATGTGAAGAGTGAAGAGATTCACACGGCTTTTAACATCGAGGTCTTGAGAGCCGACGTGGGTGAAGTGAGGTGAGTGTAGAGCAGCACTGGGATGAAGGGCGGAGGAAACGGAAGAACCTTGAGAAAACCCGCCGGTACGATTCTCACATGTGAAAATCCGGTGTTAACCGGCCGGATATTGAACCCGTGTCACTTTGGTGGGAGGCGAGCAGTCTAACTGCTCAGCCACCGCTGCCCCTTAATGAATGTGTTTAACCAGATCATAGGTCTATAAAATGACGCGATAAACCTTTATATACAAATTTCCTAATTTGTATGGATGGTACTTTACATGTTACAGTGTGATGTAGTGTATTTCTTAGCCAAACACATGCTTGTATCACATAATTATACAACAATTGTTTAAAGGAAAAAGTTAAATACAATTTAAAGTATATAACTACGAGGTTTGTCCAAGACTCCAACCCTTCTCAAAATATTTCATAAAAAGACATGTTTTGAAAGTATGTAGTTTTATTGACAGACGGGTAGAGAAGTGCAAAATTCATGTCATTATTTGAAGACAGACTAGTGTGCAGCGGCTAACGAAACCACGGACTCTGCTCACATAAGGCAGTGTAGTCTATCCTCTCAGCGATAGATAACGCGAATTTTGCATCTCTCTACAAATGGGTAATTCAGGTTTGGCTCTTCCTCCGGCCCCCCCCCCCCTTTTTTTTTTTTTTTTTTTTTTTTTTCACTTTGGTTAATTTCTGGGTGCCCACTGGGTATACGTAGCTGATTCGCCTATTGTATTCCGGAGTTACTTTGCCTCTCCCGTACTCAATTATTCACGACATCTTCGCATTTTATTAATAAAACTTTCCAAAAATCACCCCATATACTCAGTGGCGTGTGCTGAAGTGTCTCAAAGCAAGCTGGTGCTTGCGCAGTGCTGTACACACTCGGTGTACACAGCAGGAACCAGCAACCAGAGTAGAGCAGGGGGGAAACTGAATGTATTGCGGCCACTCCTGCGCTACTACGTTTAAGTGGGCGATGTGAAAACTAGCAAACGATTAGGTATAACACAGAACAAAACACAGCTTACGTAGAGACGGTTCACTACACGCCGATGCCCATGCATGACAGATTTGACTGTCTTCTAAATACATTGTCATAAGCTGGTAATACTTTCGTCAACATTAAGTATCTTGTTTATTGGTTAAGTGAATCCTTCACTTTTATTTTGTCTGTAAATTATATTTCGTATTTTATAATCAGCACCGCAAAAATGTATTAAAAACAATAGTTATTATTAAAAATATTATCGAACTGAGTTTCTTGTATTATATTTGAAGTAAACTTTTCTCACTACTGCCATATTCAGGTTTATGGGTACGCAGTGCTGGAAACACATTTCACTTATGTTAAGTTCAAAAATATTTAGTCGCGATTGTCTGTCCAACGCACTTTTTTTTTCCTTGGAGTTTTCTTCCCAGCTTGTTTACGTCACGTGGCCGAAGGATACGTAGCGAGTAGCGTAAACAGGGTTTCATAAAAGCTGGAAGTAACTAGGAATAGACAAACCAGAATTTTTTTAGTTGTCCGCGTACGCATTTCCCAGCAATGCTTGGCTTTTCATTTTACTGAGTAGCCGATAAGCGAGCTATCGTTCCTTATAAAGCTATTCGTTTCGTTAGGATGTTGAGATTTCCCGCTAATGTTTTCCACTCTATCTTCCTGTAAGTTTTCCGACAGTATCCACGAAGTAATTTTCAACTTAGAACTGTATGTGTGATGGTGGCCATTCTAGTGGCTCTGGATGCCACATGCCTAATTACGCGTAGTGTCGGTGTTGTCTGCGTGGGAAATTACTGCAGCTGAGGAGCTCCCCCTTGACGTCGACTGGTACCAGGGCAGCCATCTTTACATACCTGCTGGTTACACAGAGGTCGCCGAAGGCCGTGCTCGCACCACGGTCATCCGCTTTCCACTCGCGACAAAGAAAGGGGCGAAGTGGTTCGTCAGTGTTACGACAAACGACGGTTAGGTCAAACGACGCAACCCCAGTATGTGTCGTCGTCTTTCCCCCCGCACTTGCTGCTCCAACGCAGATCTTACTAGCTGTCAATCCCCCGCACTTGCTGCTCCAACACAGATCTTACTAGCTGTCAATCCCCCGCACTTGCTGCTCCAACGCAGATCTTACTCGCTGTCAATCCCCCGCACTTGCTGCTCCAACGCAGATCTTACTCGCTGTCAATCCCCCGCACTTGCTGCTCCAACGCAGATCTTACTCGCTGTCAATCCCCCGCACTTGCTGCTCCAACGCAGATCTTACTCGCTGTCAACCTGGAAGGACGTCAGACACCTAGAGAACACACACTTCACGCAGTCGGCGCGGCGCAGCGGTGCGATACGCCCCCCCCCCTTTTTTTTTCTATAATAACTTTTCACCACATGAACATCACAGTAAATCTGGTACAAGCATTATCGCTCAACACTCTGCCAAGCACACAGTACATACGCCTCACACCCCATGGGCTACTGTCATGTCACACTGCAAGAACACTCGCTTCACTAAACTGGGACTCCCATGAAGCCATCAAGATTGCACACCCAAATATTTCACCCCACTACCAAGGATGTGGTACCTCCCACTTGAGTCCTTACAAATTAAAATAGGAAGGCCCCCCCCCCCCCGTACTACTCCGTGCCCTTTTTTCCCTTTTTCCAATTTCTCTATTTTAGACTTTAAAATTAATTTTCAATATAAACATACTTTCTTATCCAGTACAATTCCATTTTCTGCTTGATTAATCGCACGCGGTTCTGAAAATTATTTTCTACTTACAGGTTTTAACGGCGTCAATGTTGGTTTCCTCTATCTTCTTAGCTAACTTTAGCCTGTGAGCATAGGAGGCAACCACGGCCCTAATCGCGATCATGATTGCCCAGTCTCACAAAAGTAATGACTTACGCGTCCTGTAGTTGGTACATTTCCTGCTTGCTTTGGTGTAGTGGGCTAACCCCTGAAACATTGAGTCCCACCCCTATCTTCGTCATCATACTACTAAGATACACTTAAGAAAACTTATAATCGCGCTGTATTCGCTGGACATGTGCCATGCACTGTAGTAATCAGTAGAGCGTGGTAACTGTTGCCCGGTAACCTGTGCGTATGTCACTCAGTGCGCCCGTTAGAATATATGCAGGCAGGATCAATGACTGTTTTCTAAGGTTGATTTCAAAAGTGCTCACTTTATTGTGAACAGCCTTTACCTTTACATACTGCTATCCCATGACTTTTAGAATGTCAGTGTATTTTAACGGGCACACTTGAGTTGCATAAGCTCTGTAAAGTTGGTAAAAATGTAGGGAAAGTAGTGCCATGTCTTAACGTTGAATTAAAAAATGTTGGGTGAACACTTTTGAATAATCAAATTATTTATTTCGTTTCCAGTTTTTTAAAATGCATATATGTATAAGAATTAGGAAATTGAGAACATATTTACTTTCATAATAATGTTATAGTTTCACTTAACCGATATATGAATTAAGGGAGCAGGCCTACAGCAGTTTTAATTTTACATATTGTGGAAGAATGCACCATATACATGCAAGTAGATATTACGTTCGATATCCACCTCGCTTATGCCCGGTGGCGCCATCGTGGTTCGAAACTCGATCAGAGATCGGATTTAAGATCGACACAGAAAATTGTTGTACCATTCGAGTTCACAGCTGGACTGGAGATCGAGTGAATTTTATTTCGAACCACCGAAATTGGCGGTTCGAAATCTCGTTCCGAGATCAGCAATCATCGTCGACAAATGTAGTTTGAAAATACGCCAACAGATAGAACTAAGTTCGATAGTTTTCTTGGGAAATTAAAACAACATTATACTCACTCGAATAATATTCAGTAAAATTCGTACAACAATAATTCACTTTAAAATGATCAAACATCACACATCTAGTTCCATCTATAGTGAAAAATACGCCTACTTCCATGACGTCATATATTACGAACCAATAGAAAAATTTGTCTCATACTTGATCTCGATCTCTCACTTTGGAACCAAGATCAACGAATTGGAGATCCAGAATCATGAAATTTCGTTGTTGCAACACTTTTACATTGGAACCAAGATCAAACTGGATCCTGGTTTGGAATTAGGATGATTTGATCTTGGCTCGGGGAAGATGTTGGTGCAATCCTGCCTTAACCCTCATCGGCTCTTAATACCCCGTTAAGAGCTACCCAAACCACTGCACTCCCGCTACTGTGCACAAGGTGGCACCAAGGTTACTGTATACTGTATGTATAAACTCCTCGGGCGGCACTCGGTACGCATCTCTCCCAGTTTCTGGACCACAGCCAGCTCATTTCAGGTATAAAATTATAAACTTTGTGACTCAAATCATAAATTCAGTTATACTTATAAATACAAATTTTTTGCACACAAATTTTTTGCACACTTTATTACAATTTTTAAAATTTAAAAACCAGAATAATTATCGCAATGACCTTGCTCGATAAAAAAAAAAGATTTTTTTTCTTTTGCAAAATACGCTCTCTGAAATATTAAGTGTGAAAACTCGCTTAAATTTTGACTAGAGAAATCCTTCTTTTATATGTATATAGTATACGTAGTACAACCTCCTTGCTCCAATCTAACTATGTACATCAGCCACTGCAGCTCGAGGTTTCTGTAACTTGCATGAAATCTCACTGATACAATAACTGAACATGGGCGCAAATAATCACACGTCCCACTCAGCTTCACTAGGGCGCGGCACGGCGGTGACGTGCTTTCATTCTGCGCACGGCTGCAGCCGTTGTAGACGCCAACTGTATCATTCACTCTCCAGGCGGTGTCCCGTGATATACAGTCATATTATGTCTTCTCATTACTTTCTAACTCACTCGGCTTTGTAAACTGGATTGAATTGGGCAGCTTAGCGTATTGTTTCTTCATTTAACACCAATTAAATTTTCTTTGTATTTAATTCAAATATAACTAAATTCAAACTTATGTATAATAAGTATTAAAATAAAATAATACATACATTTAATTAATTATAAGCGATTGTTAAGAATATGTACTGGACCTTACGCACGTCTCTATGTTTAAATATTTATAAATAAATAATATTTGTTGGAAAATCCTAACTTAATCAGATTTGCCGTTTTTTCAGAGTGACTTATGCATCTGAATTTCGTGGATTTGATTTTGTGTTAACTGACGCCTCTGCGCGGTGTTTGTATAGACGCACGTGTGTGTAAATTGACGCTTGTGTGTTCGCCGAGTGTATGGATATGCCTACAGTGGTAGTTACGTAGTCTTCATGAGAAACGTGTCGAGTTGATCGAGGACAAGGAAGTATTTGGTGAATTGTACGTGTTTGGTGAGTTGTTTTAACTTGTATGTAAGAAGAAAGTTTTTGTGCTGACAACATTTCAAAATGCGGCACACTTCCAAAATAAGTTAAGTTCTGTTCAGGTGAGTCGCCGACGGTTGAGCGCATTGCACGTAGAGGCGATGGTGCAGATGGCGAGTGAAACGTCGGCCTTAGAGCTTTGAGGCCTCGAACTCGGAAAATGGCTGCAGGCAGGCGGAAACCCTTACATTTTAATATTAGAGATACCCTCTTTAGTTTTTTTTTATAACCAAGCTGTGAAAGTACGGATCCACATGTGTGCAATTTTACCTCATTATTGCTGATTCATTTGGCAATATGCCTTCCAAATACTTTACAGTCTCTACAGTAACTTCGGAACTGAGGCGGACAGTGCGCGCTTTGCAGCTTCACCCCAAAAGTTATGGTTTGTGATGTCATTAGGACTTTGATGCCAGCTATACAAGCCTAGGTTATTAATAAATGAAAGACAAGTGGAAGAGTGCGTGATAATTTTAATACTTAATATTTTGGAATTAAAATAATTATGATTTTTTAACTCTATGTATCTCAAATTCTACCGACAAATTTCGATTGTTGGTTAATCACAAAAAAATAAGATGAAAACATGTATACAACGTAAGGTCTAAAGTGAATACTAAGGATGTTTCACATCTTTGAAGTTGGACCTGGAACACTTGTTTATTGCAAATATTGGAGATAATGGTTAACTGAACAAAGATCTCCAAACACTACAACATTTGTCGCAGTCATAAAATTATTTCATGTAAATAATTACTATTACTACCCCTATGTCTAACTTACATCCATGTCGCGGTAGGATAATTGGGATTTGAAGGATGGATTATTAATCCTCTTAACAAAAATGCCACCTTGTGTAAACACCCTAAACTTCACCGTTTTCGAGTAATTCGTGCAGGTGGGGCACGCACAATACCCAATAACACACTTTTGCGGCTGTTAAAGGGAGGGGAAGATTATAGAGAGAGGTACATTACAGTGGTACTGTAATAAACGTTTTCTTCTACTACAACTTCAAAAACGTGCACCTCCCTTAGAATTAATTTTATATCATATGTCGTATGTATGTTTTAAACTTCTTTTTTCGCGATTAACCCACACCCGAAGTTTGTCAGTCGTTTTTAGATACATCCTGTATATCTAGTGTTAAATGAAAACCAAATGTATTTAGTAATGCCTTCACAATAAACCAAAGGGGAAGATAAAAATCCTAATATGAACTTAGAGAATTAGCAAGAGACGTCGGGAAAAGTGAGACGCTAGCTGCAGAGACTGGTATGAGAGGGTGTCGCCGTATGTGAAAGAGACAGGGGTGGGGCAGGGGGAGTGGCTAGTATCCTGTCTGGAGCGAGTCCAGGCGTCGAGGTCGTCACGCAATACAGGTCAGGTCCTCTAGACGGCCGCCATCACGTCCTCACGTCCTGCTGTCGTGCTCTTCAGCGACAACACAGTCCCAATAACTTCCCGCCTCTAACTCCTCTTACACACTCGGCCTACCCGGCCCTGCTACAACTGACTCCTCCCAGGCTGTGTCCAGAGGACATTGCACACTAGCACAGGGGCCACGGTAGCTCAGCGGTTAGACTACTCACCTCCCACCAAGGGATGTCAACCCCCCTTGCCAGGTCACTCCCGGATTTTCGTATGTGGGGATCGTGCCGGACGGGATCTCTCGTTCCCCTACACACTCATTCCGGCGCTGCTCCATCCTCACCTCATTTCACCTTCATCGGCTCTCAAGACCTTGCTTTGAAGAGCCGCCCAAATCTCTCAACTCAGTTGCACACTGAATGGTTCACGTGGCCGTGTGACGTCTTGTTACATTATCCCATACACGTTTTGTACCATGGCTGAGGCTAACTTTTAGGCCGGGTTTGTAAAATGCGAGAAACGCAAAGACGCAACAGTTGAACGTACGTATTTCAAAGCTACAATCTATCAACTACGCAGGACGCAAGAACGCAACGCAACAGTTGGTCAACTTTCAACTTCTTGCGTTTTTGCTTGCCTTTTGTGCTTTCCAAATTAGCCGTGATCGATTGCAAAATCGTTTTACCCTCGTGCAGAACGCTGTGATTTTCTATTATTGCTATAGAATTTTCTTGTACAATGAATTTATGCTTACATTTATGCGTTGAATCATAAATAAATATTGTAATTACGTATTAAAATATTTTAGTAGCCCCATCTTGCTGAGAAAATTTAATGGTTAAAATTTAAAGTCAAGATGAATTCGGCATGTCGACAAAATGCAATTTTAGACACGTCACAAACTTCGAGTAGTGTTTCTTACATCAAGGCAACGTCACAGGTAGTGGCATCTGTCTGGAAGTGGCATAACGAGACTGTGTATTTACTATAATACCCTCGGTAGATCGCGCACGGGTAGTGTTATATACCCTAATTTTCTTTATTGTTCTTGTATAATATCGTTGTCTTCACTCAAAAATTATATATATTTCTGCCAGCAGTATATTCAATGCTTAGGTACGAAAACTGCTAAATAGCACCATTTTGCAACTTGAAATCAAAATTTTCCCGGGGGAGGACCCCGGAATCCCCGCTTTATTTGAGAGATCGGTCTTCCTCCCCCTCCCCTCCAAACATGGCAAGGTCAAAGGGAGAGAGCCTCCTCTAGAATGTGAGGGCAGTTACGCCCATGTTTACACGACGAAAAGTGTGTTTCGTACGAAACCTTTCATGCAAATTCTATAATGAAAGTATCAAGAAAACTGCGTATGCAACGTTGTCCCTCACATTGTAGCCAGAGATAACTTGTAACAAAGGTCCTGCTTACAAGAGTGTAATTGATGGCTCTTGTTAATAATGACTGATTTTTATTTTAGAGCTTTTACACGTGTGGTTTTGCATTAAGTTTGTGGATAGTAATTAATGAGAAAGTGTTTCTTTCATCTCTGGCAGCACGAAACTCGACTATAGTTTTCTACAAAAATACGAATCATTCTTGACCCTATTTGGTTCACTGAGGTTCTCTGCATAGCCAAAATTTACGATTTAAACCTACAGTATGTGTTTGGCTTTTATAAACTATTTCAGACGCTCAAGGATCAACAGTAAGTATCACTTGTTACGTGAGACCTGCGTAAAAAAAATAGGACGAGTTTCATCTACTGATCTTGTGCGTAATTATGTCTCACATTATTTCCTCAAAAACATTCCAGTAATATTATGCGCCGCACTCACATCTACAGTCACATGCGTAAATTGAAATTATAGGCTGTTCACGATAAAGTGAGCACTTTTGAAATTAACCTTAGAAAAAAGTCACTGTCCCTTACCTTCATATATTTTAACGGGTACACTGAGTGACATGCGGCCAGTTAAGTTGGTAATGATGGAGGGGAAAGTAGTTCCATATTTTAACGTCGAATAAAAAAGTGTTAGGTAATCATTTCTGATATCTTAAATTAATTCTTTCGCTTTCCGTTTATTTTCTAATGCAGCGATATGCTAAAATGATCAGATTTGTTACATACTTACTTTATAAATAATTTCACAGTTTCACTTGACCGACGTATGAATAAAGTGATGAGACCTACAACAATGTTAATCTTACATAAGGCGGAAGAATAAACAACGTGCATACAAGTAGATGCTAAGCAGGGCTTTCAAAAGTGCTCATTTAACCGTGAATAGCCTATAGCTCGCATTTGTTAAAGTATTTCAAGGAGCCGGGAAATTTTCGGCAGTAAATTTCAGGACAAGTTAAATCTCAAGCCTGCGTACACTTCAGTTTCTTTCTCAGTAAGACGAGAGAGTAGTAATCACGAGCTTGACAACCCTGAGTCAGTCGTACAGTGACATGCACAAGGACAGAGCCCCGTGCCACTGGACTGGGGTGAAATAGGCTAGGACAACAGACAGTGAACCGGGTGCTGGGGCTCTATGCTTTCCCAGCTCTATCAAGATAAAAATATTACTTCTACCACAGTTACTGTATGTACTACGTATGTTTCCTCTTCATCCTCGCCCCCAACATTGAACTGCTCCATTGCTAACACGATTACAATAAACGACGTTGTTAGAATTTGAGGTTAGAACACTGTCCATGTAAACAAGTGCTTTGAGATGTCACTTCTTCTAATTAATTAATGCAACTAGATTAAAGTCAAACTGATAAAAGTATTTTATTCGTTTAAAAATGATCGTCTTTAGAAAATCAAGATCCATAGAAACACGTTCATTACTGTTGACCATGTGACTTTGAGAGTTGTGTTGTTTCGGGGTAGGTCAATGTCGGATACATGCGCAGAAGACAAATAATCGGCGTACCTCATCTTTAGCGTATGGTTGAAATACCTCGTCGCTAGTACTGCAGTGGGCAAGATCTTCGGCCAGTTTGGGCAAGGCAATGGGAGCAGTCGGAGGCAGGACTAGGAGTTATGCCTGGTTCACATGTACGCCGATTACGCAGAACAGACAAAGCGGAAGACTATAACAGCCAATCAGAAGCCGTCCTTGGTGTCCGCGCAAGTCGCGCAGAAAAGTTGAGCTCACGCCGATATTTTCTGCTCGCAGAAAGAGCAGACATCGCCAATATTACCATGAACTCAGCTGGTTCACATATTTAATGCTACTAATTGCTTGAATAATCGACGTTTATTGATGTAAATGTGTAGGGTAGTGCAATGTACTTATTTATAATTAAATACGTGAATATAAACGTTAATTTTATCCAACATTTGTATTAAATAAACATAGTTTAAAAATGAACCGATAGATAGCACTAAAGTGGAAAATATTTTTGGATGCAAAAATAAAATTATAATCTCTAGAAAATAATTTAGTAAATAAATTTAGTAAATAAATCTATAATGGAATTAATAAAATAGAGAAGAAAGACGGTAACATCTAGTTTGTTATCTAAAATTTGTTTTAGAATGTTGGCGGCAAAAATCACGAATTATTACAACAGCAAAATGGCTATAGGTTATCCACGGTAAAGTGAGCACTTTTTAAGGCCCTCCCAACAGGCATTAACCACTGATAAATATATCTTAGGGCAGCCTCAGGCATTAACATTTGAGAATGGTGTAATGTATACACTGTGTTTTTTGGTCACATTGCAATGTTTGTATTAAAAAGCAGCAGGAAGATAGAAATTGGGTGAAAGGAAAATTTTGGAAGGGCCTTAAAAAGTGCCCGGTTTTCCGTGAACAGCCTATACTCTGCCTGCTCTGACTGTTTGGCATGATCGGCGCAAATGTGAACCAGGCTCTAGTCGCAGGTGCAGAGAGGCTGGTTTGGGAGGCGCTGCCAGCAAATAGCGGCACGACCGTCGGTAGTTTCACGGCGTGAAGACGCGCCCAGCCTGGCCTCGCCTGCGTCACGCCACCTTGCGGGGTGTCACCCCCACCCCCCCCCCCCCCCCCCGGTACCTCAACCCCTCTCGACCACTCGCTCGATATAAGTTTCTGCATCAAACACCGTGTTTACTTCGATGTACACGGCGTGTTGTGATGAATGTGTGTATACGATGTAGCGGCTGTGTAGCATTCACGGCGGTCACAGAGGAAGCTTGGCCACCCAGATCGCCAGACCTCGACTCTTATCGGTTATTGAGTATGGGACTGGATGGCAGTGCTTGTGGTTCTTCACAGTCATAGACACACGAGAGAAATTGCTCGATCGTATTCGGTACGCTGCTGCTGTGATTATCTAGGCCGAGAACCGCAAACTGCAGCGAACTGGGGTGCGATTCTCTATCACTCTCCCGCTTATCGGTTGCCGATTCACGCCGTGAAGACAATCAGCGCGGTGGAAGTTCCACGACACTGTGTGTTGTGATCGCCTGTCCATCAATATATCAACTCTGCTACGCCCAGCTAGCGTTGCTCATTAACTATAATTGGTCTCCCGAAAAGCGGGAAAGAGATAAAGATTCGCGTCCCCACACGCGCCGTATATGTAGATACTGTTATTTATTTAAAATATCGACATTGTAATTTTGTATATAAGCTAGAGGGTTTAGGGGTCGTAGCTATAGATGGTAGAGCTTAACTGTAATTGAGGGGTTTCATTCATGATGTTAGACACAGACAGTACAATACAGTAAGAGTAGAGTTACTGTAACGGGGAGCTACTTTAAATGAACATTACGTTATTATAATAATTTAAGTTATGACTATCTCCCCCCTCCATATCTCTTTATATATAAGTCGGGCAGTCCCCACCTGAATATTTATGCCAGAGGCTGTTTCTAGTTGTACGGATGACGTCGGATGGCGGAACACCCCATGGCTGCGATCTTCTCTGTAGTCTGGCCGGTCGTGGAAAGATGCGGGGCCGCGCCTCGCGTCGACCTATATCGGTGCGTTGTTTAACGTTTTGACGTAGCTGGCCTCTTTCCCTGGTTGGTGGAGGGGGTTATCCTTGTCACACTGCTTTGAAGCAACCCCTGGCCTATTGGTTTTACTTTGAAGGTGTGAGGCCGGTTTCAGAGTTGGATGTACTGTTAAGGTCCATTCATAACAATACGACCTCACGCGTGTTGCTACAGAGGGCCGTAGTTACCTCTGTACGGGCTGTAGTATAATATATGTACTGTATGTCACTGATCCAGTCCGTTGTCAGTATCCGTTTAGAATAAGACTCGTGTTCACAAGCCACCTTGTATTTAGATAGAACATACGATTCAGCTATAATTGGTGCAATGTACAGATAGCACAATCAAAATGTGACCTGCAGGTTTGAACACAGTCTTGGCGATAGCATAGGTTTACGTTTGCGTCTCTCCCCAATCCCCGCTTAGCCGGAAGGTTTAAAAAAAGCCTGCCGCTAATCAGCATGCTTAGTTCTCATCAGGAATTTGAGTGCTATGTTCCGCACGAACAGAGTTCAGTTTAGAGATTTGAAATCCGATGAGGGTGAAATGAGGTGATAATGGAGCAGTGCCGGAATGGAAGGGCGGGGGAAAGAATGGAGATCCCGCAGAAAATCCGCCGACCAGCGGCATCGTCTGGCACGATTCCCACGTGCGAAATTCAGGGAGTATGACACGGCCGGAGATTGAAGCCCGTTCGCGCGGTGGGAGGCGAGCAGTTTAACCGCTCAGCCACCGCGGCCCCCGCACGAACAGAGAACACTTGTATCATTTTAAGTGCGAGGGCGTTTCTAAAGCATACTTCAACCGTTCTACGACGAAGACAATGGCGATGATTTTTCTTTAAGAATAAACCAAGTGAAATAGTTTATATATGAAACTACATTCTAAATTCGAATCAGTGGAAAACCACTTATTCGTAGTGAAATTCAACTACCCCAATCAGTGAAAATGGCTCCACTTAGAATTAGTGAAAAACCACTGAATGTTTCAGTGAAAAAATTTCACTGATTGTGACGAAACAATTTCACTTATTGAATAAGTGGCGGTCAACTGCCATTACCTTACCGTGTGAGCTACCAAGTCAAGTTGATAAAAACGAGGAAAATATATATACGAAAGCGGTAGTATTAAATAGTATGCCCTTATTTTTCGGTTTTGGTTTGATTGTTAACGTTGATTGTTAAAACGAATAGTACATATGAATGCACTATCTTCACCACATTATATGCAGTTTAAACCTTCAAACAGAACGCTGTGATAAGTGAATGCAAACTGTCATTTCTTCACTGATTTATCAGTTAAATTCACTGAAGTGACTGTTAAAACAGCCAGGTACTGTTAACTGATTAAAATAGTAAAATTCCCACAGAGTATCGAGAATTCACTAAAAAAATTTATTACAAATGAAAATAATTGTTTTTTATTTTGTATAATACCACGCATATATTGCGGAGCAACAAAAGTTTATTTTATTTGTAATGACGTCTGCGCACTTAACCACAGAATAAAATTTCAGGGGGGGGGGGGGGGAACTGGCATTATACACGAACCTGGCAATCTCCTCGCTCGGAGCATGTTGGTGTGTCCAAGCAAGGCGACTGCTCACGGGAGAGGCACGTTTGCTTAGAATGGCGCTCTTCCGGTTTTTACCTGGGATAAGACCAGGAGCACACGGCAATCTCCACGGGCCGGGCACGACATGGTGCAAGGTTAAAACAGGTCCCGCCAGGCGCCCGTGGAAGGGGGCCGGGCGTTTTCCGGTGTCGTGTGTTCCCGGCCTAACAGAACACAGCGCTTAATGAGGTGATATGAATAGAGCGTGACCCGCATTCCACAGCACATACGATATTTCTATGACTTAGCAGAACAAAGTTATTATAAAATGCCAACTTAGTAATAGACTTATTTTTTTAGCTAGCCTTGCACGGCACCATTAATATGAAAATATTTAGAAAATGACTTGGAACCTTTACTACCAGTGTCATTTCGTTGAAGGCAGTCTTAGAGTAGGCAACTCTCTCCGTCCCCTAACACTTTGGTCGTGCAGTAAATCGTAGGTCCCCGTGATAGAAACCGGGAGTGCGGTACAAAACAGAAAAGGTGAAAAAAATTGTTGAGGAACATTGAGGGATGGTTTCTTATTCCGTAATGAGAAAGATACGCCTTATTGTACACGCAGCGAATCGTTGCTGACAAGTGTTCTGTGGATGCAGACTGCCTGAAGTTACCAAACTAGCTTTTCAAATTAAGCGTGCCCATGTACTGCGGACGGCAAACGAGGACCGCGTGTGACACAATGAGGAATCAAGTTAAGAGAGTCGAGTAAATGTATTCGTCAATGTCGGTTGGCAGATGATTACTGGCCTTTCCCAATTCACCACACTGTGTGCGCATTCAGTACATCCTGAAAATTAAAAGTGCAGGCATCATGTGACTGCTTAACAGAAGTACACGTTCCTCGGCCATTTTTGCCCTCGAACTGCTACACTGACCTTGGAGACATTGCGATGAAAATTACACTTATTGCTGACTTTTCCAGTGCGATGGACAGTTGGAGTATGGAAAAGGAGGGCCATATGTGCGAGGGCAGGCTGTGTATGAATGTAATACGTGGCAGTGCGCACTTGTTCCTGGTTGCACCAACATTTCCCCGATCCGAGACCGAATGATACTAGTACCGAACCAGGATCCAGTTTGATCTTGGTTACAATGTAAAAGTGTTGCACCAACGAAATTTCATGAATCTGGAGCTGCGATTCGTCGATCTTGGTTCCAAAGTGAGAGATCGATATTAAGTATGAGACTAATTTTGCTATTGGTTCGTTATATACGTCATTGAAGTAGGCGTATTTTTCACTATAGATAGAACGAGATGTGAGATGTTTTTATCTTTTTTACGTGAATTATTGTTGTACGAATTTTACTGAATATTATTCAAGTGCGTGTAATGTTGTTTTAATTTCCCAAGAAAACACTCGAACGTAGTTCTATCTGTTGGCGTATTTTCGAACTACATTTGTCGACGATGGCTGCTGATCTCGGATCGAGATTTCGAACCTCCAATTTCGGCGGTTCGAAATGAACTTCATCTCGATCTCCAGTCCAGTTCTGAACTCGAACGGTGCAACAGTTTTCTGTGTCGATCTTAAATCCTATCTCGGGGTCGAGTTTCGAACCACGATGGTGCAACCGGGCATTAGTGCAATGCCAATACAGGAACTGGAGTGTGCCGTAGGGAAGTACACAGATAAGCTGGCGACGAGACCTTCTCTGTGTAGCGTGTTGCGTCAGCTACGCAGGATTTGGGGCTCCTACATCAAAAGGCATACCGAGTGTCGGGTTACATGTAATGGTCGCCGGTCATGCCTCGTCGCCAGGCTGCAGTAAACCGAATGCACCTTGCGCGCCCTACTGCTTAAACAATGTGTTACGAGAGCTAATTGCAGTTGGCGTGACTAATTGTATAATCAAGGTATCATGGAGGCGTATTTTTCCCGAGTGAAAATGAGCTAATTACTGCAAGATTCGCTCCGCTGGTTTTCTTCTCGTAATTATGCTTCATTACATGAAAAGATAAGTGTAACTAAACAAAATGTTCTTTTTCGTTATTGTGCTACACTTATCGTGACTTAACAGTGGCATCGACCTGATTTCAAGAGCATGAAATGCGCAAACAAGACGGAGCCAGTCTCGCAGCCAAGTCACTGCCACAACACTGCACACAGAGATCGCAGGGCAACTGCATGCAGCTGAGACGAAGTCAGGAAGGGCAATAGGTAATGGGCGAGTGAAGAGATTTGGGCGGCTCTTAACAGCGAGGTCTCGAGAGCCGATGAGGGTAACAATTGAATATGGAGCGGAGCCGGAATGATGGAGCGGGGGAAACGGGAGATCTCCAGAAAACCCGCCGACCAACGGCATCGTCCGGTACGATTCCCACTTGCGAAAATCCGGTGACCCGGCCGAGGATCGAACCCGGTTCACCGTGGTGGGAGGCGAGCGTGCTAATCGCTCAGCCACGTGGCCCCGGCAATCGGTTAATGTGGAGCAGACTGGACCGAGGACGGCTAGGCCAATAACATTTGTACTAATTTTGAAAGTGCGATTAGTACTTGTTCTCTCTTTGACTGTTTGCTTGGCTACATAGTAAGAGGCTCAGGACTAGTAGTATCTCGTTTCTTTTCGGGTATAATCTTTTTGCTGTGAGACTCTAGGTTAAGTGGCAAAAAGAAGCATACAAGGATAGAGCTACAACTCATCGATATAACAGGAGTACCTATAGGCCTACACATTTATGCTGTGTACGTACACAAAAGCACATGCATACAAACCACAGACACTACAAACGCATAATATTAAAATACGAAATTGTGAAGTGTATACAACTTCAAAAAGTAAACTAAGTAAAATAATATTAATTCGATAAGTATGTGGGGGGAAAAATACAAATTGATACGAGAGCAATCCAACAGTTGATCTCACGTGGCAACCATCTTGTCAGCAGTAATACTGCCTTACGTTTTCTGAGAAAAATTATAGATTGAGTAATTCATTCTTAGTTATTCAAACCACCAGGGGTGGCGGAAAGTGTTTGTCATTAGAGGGTCAAAGGTCAAAATAAAAAAAATATACATTTTGCGTAGTTTACATGTGTTTCAAATGAAAATTAACACTAGCAAATATCACTATATCACAGAAAACTCATACGTGTTTAATATTAAGTCTTACACAAAACTTACTTAATGCATACATCATTTTTTTTTTTTTTTTTAATTTTACGTGACAACTTCTGTAGATTGAAAACAATCATCTTATCATATAAATTCTAGAAATGCTGCACCGTTTAACCAGAAGCATGTAAAAATTAAAGAAATCATTTTTTTAAATTGACGTCATATTTATTTTTGCCTATTATGCTGAAAAAATTCATAGTTTTAGTGAATTAAACACAGGTTACAAGTAGATGTGGTCAGAAACTAGTTTTCTTTATTTTTTTGAAGAATTAAATTTATTAGCAATATCCAAGTTGGACTGGTTATTTTTGCCACCTCTCGATTTACAACCAACAAAGACATGTGATCAAGACGTCCTTGAGCATCGTCGAACGAAGCCATGTTATCAGACAAGGAAGAAAACGTAATATAAATGAACGGAGAGTCAAACACTGGTGGATGGTGCAGGGTTGTCAGCTGCTGCGGACTGCAGATTTATTATTCCTGCTGAGGATCTGACCCTTACAGCAGATTTTTAGGGAGCAAATGACCCCTCTGACCCACTGGTTCCGCCGCCCTTGCAAACCACAAATAAATTTGAGAGATTAACAGTCTTAGTCATGAAGATGAAATAGTTATTTGTGAGCAGTTCCAGGCAAATATCCACGGAAATACACGTGGCACGAACTAACGAGAGGCACATATACAAAGAAGGCTGTGCTACCACCATTAGAATGAAAATATTGTTATAGGCTGTTCACGGCCAAATGAGCACTTTTGAAAGCCCTACTTAAGACCTATTTGTATACATGTTGTGTGTTTTTCCGCATTATATAAAATTAACATTGCCATGGACCTCATAACTTTATTCATGCGTCGGTCAAGTGAAACTGTGAAATTATTAGAAAATATAATATTGTACAAATCTGCTCATTTTTACACTTCGATGCATTAATTTGGTTACCTAACACTTTTTGTTCGACGTTAATATTTGGAACTACTTTCCCCTCCATCATTACCAACTTTACTGGGCACATGTCACTCATTGCGCCCGTTAAAATATATGCAGGTAGAGGCAGTGACTTTTTTCTAAGGTTGATTTCAAAAGTGCTCACTTTATCGTGAACAGCCTTTACGTGTGAACTCATGTGCCGACCATGGCGAGCGTGCGGCCGTCAGCATGTTTGACCGCCGCGCAGTTATGTCGCCCGGCGAGCGTGGTGATTGACAGCTACCGGGACTGGCGTCACCATACCTCCATCTTTCTTCTGGGGTCTCAGGCGGTGGGATATTGAACTAACTTTTAAGTAATCTCCTTCCCCGGCGCAACCCGACATTTCTAGAAGCTTCTGGGCTAGGGCCAGTGACATTACAGATACCCTCGCAGCTAAAGTATTGGCAGTTTTCGTGGTAGCCATCTGGCTGAAGTCTGGTAATGGAGAAAAAGTCTGGTGCAGAGAGGGACATTAGCGGTGAGGGCAAACGCGGACGAAGGGTGTGGGACGAAGGCAGGCGAATGCTTGTGCGGTGTGGATGGGCGAGAAGGCGTGGTACACAACGAGTAGAGGGTTGCTGTGCATGGGTAGTGCGCTCGGAGCGCCCTAAAAATTCGTGGACTGGTGGAATCAGGACTGAATTATGTTGGGGCTGTATGTACGTGTGACACAGACTTTATCGTAAATATTGGAACAGTTAAATATGGAAATATACTTTACAAATTAATTCAATACGTATTGATATACTTTTTACTGGGACTGATTTTAGTTATTTAATTGCATTAATTTCTGCGAGGAGATTACATGATTATGAAAATATTAGTTATTAATAACAGGTGACAGCAATTTGTTGTGAGATATTAAGCCGAGCGTATTTTGTTTGTGGTGTATGTAAATAAATTAGTAAATTACTATTAACTATTTTTATTTAATTAAGGCCCCCATCCATTAAATATCATTACTATAGTTCATTCCCCACTTGAAGAAACTTTCTTGGAGCCCTGCTAAATATCTACTTGCAGGCCCGTTTCGTATCCTTCCGCCAAATGTAAACAAACATTGCCATGTGACTGCCATGTAGCATGTATCAAAATCAATGTTTACATTCCATTGTGTGTGTACATGTGCTCGTATACTTTCGCTACACCTATACATAAACATTGAACTGTGACTTCTACTTTCACACCTGTTGAATGTGTTGTTTACTGTTTAAAGCTTCTAAAAGAATTCTGTCATATTCCAAAAACCATTTCGTACTAACATTATTTAGGTCAGATTATGACGTTTTAAAAATGCCTGGATTGACGATAGTTCTTATAGTTATTTAACATTGACATCTTTGTTTTCCACGACATAGCACATTACATGGAATGCACGTTAATATTTTGGCACGGCTGTGTTTAACACTGTTACAACTGCGAGGTAAAGAACTGTAGTATTTATCCTTTTGTTATTGATATGTGTTGGGTTATTTCTTTAAAAGGACTGCCTCAGTTGGAATAAATATTAAAACGAAGGAACAACCAGTCAAACGAAAAAGGCACATTAAATTCAAGCACGCATCTCGTGTTGCTTATTTTCTGTCATACAAACTTAAAAAGTTAGTGGTGAACATGCACACAAATAAGCCTAAGGTAACTTTTATTCCGTTCATATTTCTATGTATTACTACGTACTGTTTATTAGGTTTATTGAAATTTATCGGGCTAGGTTTAGTATTTTGTTAGAACTGTGGACAATCACGTTACCCGACTGTGTTTCAAACACCTAAGGAAAAGGTACAACATTGTGATAAATAAACACACGGGGATGTAAATAATTAACTTCGTCATAAAAACAGTTCACAGATAAAACGTATAAATAGTGCACATCAAATATTTGAAATCACGCGCACACACAGGGCCAGCATAACGATCACCACGCAACCACGCCACACCCTTTCACCCGAAACACACGTAACAGTATATTTATTATTGCCGTGGAAACACAGATTTATCACAACATCGTAACTTGCCTAGAGAGGTTTAAAAAACACAACGTCGTCTGCAAACGTGATGCGGTAATTTGTAGTATTTTTCGGAGTAAGTATAATTTACGCTTCGTTTGGCAAAAAGCAACACGCCATGTCATGGCTCGCCACGTCTGCCAACTTCAGATGGTAGGCCTAACTGTCCCGCCATCATATCTAACTATATTAAAATAAGTATTCAAACATTAAACTCTCTTTTCAGTTGTAAATTACAAATCCAAAAATCATTATTTTGCTGTAATAAGTATGAAATATGCTACAATTGAAAACATATATAATCTATCTACTTACTAGCGAAGCTAAACTTCCCGAGTGTGAGAGAGACAAAGAAAGAAAGAGAGAGACAAACCTCGCCCAGCCGACAGTTCCTTCCTCGCTCTATAAAACTAACACCGTGTCACTGGCCTAAGTACGATATTTTGCGTTGTTATTTTTAAATGCAACAATGAAATATGTTGCCATCGGGGCTACCTAAATTTTTAAATATTTCAATTGGCGCTGTTTAATTTACAAATAGCCTACTAAAAAACTACATTTAAACAATATTTTAACTTCGAACTATTTCTTGCCGACCGTTGCCAACACGTCGCCGCTCTCGCTGTTGTTAATTCATATTTAATTCGAAATAAATATTACAAGTTATAGAAGATATTAAGGCAAAGTTTCATTTATTCAATAATACAGTACTCTAAAGTTAACCACAGTGTTATATATTTGTGGAATACAGGTTATTGTAAAAACAGGTTGACATGTTACGCCAAGAGCGACTTTTCAAAGGTTGATTTCCGTAAGTCTCTTCCAGTCGAGAATGGACTATAGGCCCACTGAGTTTGAGAAATTGTAACAATATGTAACCAAGTGCGCCTGAAGATTCACGGGGAAACCCTCTGACCAGTGGCATCGTCCCGCACGATTCCCACAAGCGAAAATACGGGCGCGATCCCGGTTCGTCTGTGTTGAGGTGGGGCCCGAGGCGTCTCGAATGTGAGGATTAGTAGGGTGGGTAGGGAGGGAGCACGGCGGGCAGGTATAACATATTTATGATTGAAGGTAGCACAGAGGAGCGTGCCGCCGCTCTCCCTTCATGAGGCAGTCGTGGCATGCGGCTGGCAGTGCTGCCAACAGTGTCAGTTGCGCCCGGCCGCCTGCCCTACTGCTGCACGCGCTCAAGGTCACCCCACCCTGCGGCATCACGTCACCTCCCTTGCTTTCACCGCACGCTCCCACCTCGAACTAGGGATGCTCATATCATGCGTGTGTGTGTATATATATATATAATATTATTTATATTGATATTTTATGGCACATTCAAGTGAACTCTGTGGCGTAAAGAGCAAATATATTCAGTTTTTTTTTCTCCCTACGCAAGTTTCTTGTCATGTTGTATCACAGGCACAGTCACTTCACATTTCTGCGTTAAAAAAAGTCACCTCAGTGTCTAAGATTACTTTTGTACATGTATGGAATTTTACAATTTTTTTGTCGTGACATTAAATAGCGTGGAAAAGTTTGAAGGTGTGGGAAATAACTTTCATAAAACTGTATAAAAAGTACAGGGATTTTAAATGTGTATATATATATGTATATATATATATATATATATATATATATATATATATATATATATATATATATATATATATATATATATATATATATATATATGGAACAAATAATAAAACTCAATAAAATTAAGGTGGCCGTCTGGGTAGGTCGTCGAACGGAGTGCAGAGCTCCAGCAAAACACGTTTTATTTAAAAACCATCCAACGTGTCTCAGTTATATCGGCTTACGAATAGCATTTAAGAAACGTTAGGCGTCTGTATAGATTTTTTTTCAGTTCCTCCATTTCTCTCTAAAGTATGTTTTTATGATAGTGAATATGACTCAAACGAATGTTTTCACGGACATTGTTAGGTATGGACATTCCGGTACAAAACGTTAAAAAGGAATAGGGACGTGCGTCAAACTTTCATTTGTATTATTACGTCATGCAATGACAGGTACGATGTTATCGACGGCAAGACTGCACGCCAGTTCAGTGCTTTGCGCGTAGAGGCGATGAGAGAGTCGATGCGCATGTCTCGGTCGTCCCTAGCGCTCCCATGCTTTTAGGCTACTCAGACGGGCGAAATTTCTTCAACCAGGCGGCCACTTTTTAAAGTATTAGGCTTAAGCTCAAAGCAGTTGCTCATATCATCAGAATGCCATACAAATATATTTTCTTAGTAATTTTATATGATGTTCGCCCGAATTTCAATTTAAACTGTTAAGATACAATTTAAAATCGAAATAGCTAAAAGTTAAACCATTATCGCAGGGAAACAAAGAGCTGGATGTCGAAGAAATTGCCAAAATGCCACCCACGCCTGTGGCTTCAAGAAACACTTTAGATAAAACTTAATTTGTGTCAAAATAACTTTTGGAAATTTGTACGAATATATATTTAAAGTAGAAAAAAATTAAAGCAAAAAAAAAATATGTATGTAATTTTTTAAATTATTAGATTTTTAAAAATAATTTATCATTGGTAACATTACGGGGCAATAAAATATCCCCAAAAAAAATGGCTTTTGGAAGTTAAATATTTGTTCGCTATCGATAACGTCTGTACAAAATTTAATCAGCGTATACAAGTAGCTAGAAACGAAACCTGGAAAACGCATTTTAATCAACATTCCGACTGTCTGCTAGACGCTATTACTCGCTATTACTTTGCCTCTTGTATAATGCGTGCCACAATCTCCGCGCCAGAATAACTGTTAAGCCGATATCACACGATACCTTTCATTGAAGGGGACGGTTGGAGGGGGGAGGGGGATCGACTATAATTCTTTTTTTTTTTTATTGGGAACCAATGTACGTTGTGGAAAAAAGAAATGAGGCGGAAGTTGTCGCGGCTTGAAGTGTAGAAGTCTCCGGGCTGACAGATTATCGTAAACTCCGCTACGCCCGGCTAGCGATGCTTGGGTATTTGTGCTGCAGATACGTGAGAGCGCATGCGAATCAGTCAGTTATCAACATGAAGCTTGAAGCCTGCCACCTCCTGATGAGACTCTGTGCCGCTCATATGACGTGTGGCCCCGTGCTTATGCCCTGATGTTTCTAAAGACAGCGCTGTAGTTGTGGGTCGTTATTTCCCAGCCAGGGGCAATCATTCAGCGTCTACTGTAGCAGTTCATGTATGTATTAGTAATAAAAATGTATTGAACCCTCTTTACTTTACTGTACCCGCTATTTGCAACTATATAGTAACCGCTGTAGGTTGTTGTAGCAAACTTTGGCTGTATCATTTAATCCCCAGCCCACACCTACAGCAGTTTTCACGCCCCGAGTCAAAAGTCCAGCTCATATTCGAGCAGGGCTGCAGACAAACGGAGGGTTGAGCCCGTAATGACAACATGTTGGCTCAAACCCCTCCAAAACCTACTAGCAGTCGTCTGAGAGAACCTCGGCCGGGACCCACGACGGTCAGTCCGCGATTCCTCCCGACCACTGCTGCCGCGATGCCCTCGGGCCTGTCGGTATGCCTCTCGTCCACCATGCCCATCGCGTTGCTGCAGGGGCAGCGGTAATTCTAGTCTTGAACCACAAACGGCCCGAAAACAGGTAAAATGTGTATTTCAAGAGATAGGAAATGTTAACCGCTGCTCTGTTACGGCCTGTGAAGAGCGCCGCAGAAGTGCCAGCATTGGTTCTCAAATACCTCGATGTAACGAGCCGCCCAAATCTCTTCACTCAGGAAGTGTTTGTGAGCGAACTTGGAGACTTGAACGCGCGGGAACTTACTGAGTTTCATCTGAGGCCGACGTGCTTATTGCTGCCATTGCCCTCACTAGGTCAACACCACGCTCTGCATATTACGTAACTTCAGTTAGACTCATTATTCTTTCAAGTCTTCCATCGCGTGTCTATCAGTGCACTTCCGCCCCTCCGATCTCCCCGCTCACCACGGGCTGCTTTCAAACGCGGGCTTCTTCCCAAGTGACAGCATCTCTACTATAGCACACCGTGCGTAGGTCACTTGAACTGTGCCTCACTTCGTTTTCTACGTGCAAAAAAATTTAGTTTTGAAAATTGAACAGGCACTATACTTTTTTCTGTTTCGAGCTATTCCAGCCTGTATATCTCAGGGCGAGTGGAAAAAAAAAAAAGGGGGGGGGGGGGTGCGAGCATATTATGATTTACGATCTGAAATTATTCCTGAGGGTGAAAAACATGCCATGTAATGTGTGGCAGTGTTTGGATAACTTGATGTGTCAACTGAATGAACATTTGCAACTGCTGCGTTGTCTGGTGCAATAAAATTACTACATGCAAATATGGGGTTTTTCAATAATTTTTTATAGAGTTCTGCGACGCGAAAGGGTAGCTGTTTCTTTCGGCGACGGATTGTTAAACAGCATGTCAAAAGTAACCAGTGAGGTCGTCTAAATGCCACCGTTTTGAAGGAATTCACGGGTGAAGTCACTGGATACGGCGGTACGAGTTGCACTCGAGACACTACTAGTGGACGCGCAGATGCACCTGCCAGTCCAGGCCACACGACGCTGACCACTTCCTTCCTTCACTTGCCGCTCGTCGTGAGATGTTCCTTCCTTTCAGAAACTTCGATTCGTTACTTTCCCTCCTCACTGATCGTCGTGGTGGTTTACACAGTTTCGAGCCCGAGGTGGTAACGTCTTCCTTCCGCCCTCACAAAGTAAGTTCCACACACAGACTTCAACTAACACTGTCAATGGCCGTATTCACCTCTACTTGTATGACAAAAACGCTGCGACAACATAGTGAACGATCTTATTCTCTGACCTGCCCACCTTTGTTCTGGGCGTAGACTTCCGGGAGTAAATATGAAACACACATTACTTTCGATCAGTAGTAGTTACGCCATAACTTCTACTAATCGAATGTAAGCATTTTGTTTACACAAATTAATTTTTTATTGTTATTGCTGTAATCAGGAAGGTTTGTTTTGCTTCTGACATTAACTTATTTGTTTCGAGATAAGATGTTATACAATCAGACAATAAACAGCCGTAGTTTGGTCGGCAAACCAAAAACATGTTGTCTATGTTTTATATCCCCCTTCATATGTCATGTTAAAAAATAAAACAGTTTGTTTAATCCACGGCAATAATTTTGAAAGTAGTTGTAAAAAATAAAACACAACAAAATTAAATTAACATCTTCATTATGCCCTATCTCTATACAGGTTGTTCCACTACTCAACCAACATACTTCGGCAGCGAGTTATACAGATCATTGCAACAAAAAATTTATATACACAAGTAGGCTATGCAGCCCCATTCCAGAGTTACAGGGCCGTAAATGCAACAGAAACACACGTTGGAATTACTGAATGTCTTTAATGTAACTGACTACATTCATGTTGAATTTCTCACATCAACTGTTCAAAATGTGCACCGTCTGACCGTAAAAAGGCTGCGATACGTTGTAGCCTACCATGGCGTGTTGCCACTGCATGCCTGCAAGATCATTTCTGAGCTGATTAGTGGCGTCAGTTATCACCTGTAGCAACTAGTCTCGTGTGTCTGATAGCCATTGTAAACCCTACTCTTCAGGCAGCCCCAGAAGAAAAAGTCCAACGGGGAGAGGTCTGGAGAACGCGTCGGCCATGACTGGCCCACCTCTTCCAATCCACCTGCGCGGATACTCAGCTGCTGCACCACGCACATTTCCGTCACAGTATCCGTAAACAAACACCATGTCTGCTTACTCTGCACATTCCTGGCATTGTTGCAAAACCTCTCGCCTCGACACACTAATAAAGACTGGCCACGCCAGACACACTGGCAGTGTCTGCTTACGGTCAGATTGCGCACATTTTGAACAGCTTGTATTTAAGGTATTCAGTAAGTCCAATTTTTATTTTTATTGCGTTTAAGGTCCTGTAATTATGAAATGGGGCTGCATAGCCAACTTGTGTATATTAAATTTTTTGTTGCCAATGATCTGTATAACACACTTCCGAAGTATGTCGGTTGAGTCGCGGAACATTCTGGATAAAACTGTCTGGGTTCACGTATTTATTTCAGATAATGCATTAGTGGTATAAGCGGGTATAGGTGGTGTAAGAATCTGCCTCGGGCACCTCAAACTGCAGCCAAATGTTCAAGTAATACATTGCCGGCAATGTATTACTTTGTTTTTGTACAATGTATTCGGCCTATTTCCAGTTCTCGTCTAGTGAGCGCCGTGTATCTGAACGCGAAGTGTCAGGTTGTAAGTTGTTCCTTGTGCTGTTTGCACTTCGCTTCTGGGCCTGTTTCAATATATCGACTTCAGCTTGATCTGTTGCGTAAACATATTTGCCCATGCAACGAGGCTCTCGCTAAGTGGTGGTGTACGACACGCTGTCGCTCCGGGCTGACCAACAGTGGGTCGAGATGACGGGAGATGCCGATCAAGTAGGGGTGCGAGGAAGGAGGAGACGAACCGGAGAACCTCGAGAGACCACACACGCATGGCTACATCCGCCACATGGCAGTGCCGACCGGAAAAACATGTTATCGCACTGTGGTCCCAGTAACACGATGTAACAAAAATCACGCCAATACGCCAAAAGAGAATGGAAAAAGAAGTGCTATTCGAATAATGGAAGTGGCAGTAGCCATGGTATGTGGCATTAGCGGGGGGTTGATATGAGAACACCAGTTTTGATAGAAACTTTCCGAGCTGGGATGGAATGATTAGAGAACGGACTTCCCTTGAGAAAGGGTGATTTATGAGGTTGGTAACGGGAAAACCGTTCTGGTCAGTACGTCGGCACGTGGGCGTGAATAAGTTGTAGCTGCATGTGCGCTCTGGGAACTATTTACCTCTGTGATACATAGACAGGAGTATCGTAATAAGCACGGAGTTACGTACAGAATGTGTGACAGATTACCCATTCCTCTGTCAGTAATGTCAGTTCCTCTTCTTAAATACCTCGCAAGTTACGCCCAGAAATAACATTTACGGCATTTATTTTATTTCGGACGATCCCCTTCCTGGCGCACAAACTACTGCCACTATGAACTGTTCTTCGGACGAAACTTCATTACAACTGGCCCTGGCATCGTGTGAGAAAGTGTCTGCTGGACGTCACAAGAGGGTTTCCCACGGACCGAGCCGCATCATGCCGAGACGTGCTGTCAGGAGACAGTGGGTTTCCTGCTTTATTCACAGGCGTAAAGGCTGTTCACGATCAAGTGAGCACTTTTGAACTCAACCCTAGAAAATGTCACTATCCCTGCCTGCACATATTTTAACGGGCGCACTGGTTGACATGCGTCCGGTTAAGTTGGTAACGAGGGATAGAAAGTAGTTCCATACTTTCACGTCGAATAAAAGATGCCAGGTAACCATCTGTGATCATTTTAATTATATATCTCGCTTTCTGTTTTTTTTATTCAACGCGCCAGTGTGTAAAAATTAGCAGATTTATATGTTTACTTTCATAATAATTTGACACTTTTACTTGACCGACGCATGAATTAAGTGATGAGACCCATAGCAATGTTAATTTTACCTAGGGTGGAAGCATACACAACATGCATACAAGTAGATCTTAAGCAGGGGTTTCAGAAGTGCTCATTTTACCGCGAACAGCCTATAACTAGGCAGTGACTTATGATGGGGGGAGGGGTGAATCGGAATAACCTTAAACTCCGAATGAAGCATTTTAAGCCATTTTCTGATGTAATGATTATCGCCCATTGAGGTAAAAATTCTGAAAAAAAGATTATGCAATTTTTCCTCTGCGGTAGTGACTACCGAGTGTGCTGACTATGCCCACAGACTTTGGCCTATGGGGGATGACTGATCACCCCGCGTACGCCACTGGCCTACGGAGCGCCGAAGCCTGGCGCTGGGAGAGCTCGCTAGCAGCGAGGCTACGCCAGTCGGCAGTGGGCCAGCCGCGGTGTCACGAACCAGGTGTGCCGGCCGAGCGCGTGCCTGAGGAAGTGCGTGTAACCAGGTCAGCAGCGGTGCGTGCTGCGTCTGGCGGGGAAAGTGTCCTACCTGCAGTACCGCGAACGCTAAAGGCCCTTACAAAATTGAAAACTTTTTAACATTTGACTTTATGTTTGCTTTCCGACATGTTGTCTAGTATGGAGCTTGACGCAATGGAGCTGTCAAAGGCAAAGTCAAGCACTCTTGACTTAAAGATACCGAAAAATCAAAATTTAAAGTCAAAGTCAAGCAGCCATTCTGCCGAGAATCTAATAGAGATTATGTGGAAAATGCATTATTTTATTCTGGGGTGATTTTAATCTCGGTATATTAAACAAAGCACGTCTTAAATTAAATAAATGGCAAACAAATATAATGTGAAGGGGAAATATATAAATAGACACATTTCAATAAAGTAAACAAATTATTATTTTTCGTTTTTAAATAAACCTTTAATTTAAATTTTAAGGTACATAAAATGCATTCCTGGATAATATCACAATTATTTACATAACAAGATACACATTTTTACGAAGCTCGCAGAACCGATGTTCAATTGTCTGAACTCTGATTTTACAACTGCAGTGTGTATTGGTGGTTTCGTCAGAGGAAAGGAAACGTAAAGTCAAATGCTAAAGTTTTCTATTGTGTAAGAAGCTTAAGTTGCTTCTTGAAACTATTTTCTTTACTTCTACTCTAGCGTTTCATTTCTCGCGAGCGATTCTGCACACACAAGTTTCTTTCGCACTCTAAAATTTTGCTTCTGCGCAAGCCACTTCTTCAAGGAAATAACTTCACGAGGTTTTGCCTCGACGGTAGCCGTAGGTTGGCTGCCCTTTTCTAACAAAATATCTCGTTTCGCAACGAAAACGAGAGAATTAGTGCTGCTTTAGTTTGCACCCTTGTATGTTTATCTCTCGGCGATATTTTTTTCTGGAAATATATTTTGTGTTTTGAAAACGATGCAGTATATTGAAGTGTGAAATTTTAGCAAACGTGTGCAGTAAAACAGATTAGACAATCTCGAATTGCACAAAAATTTTAAGCAGTAATTTACGACATCCTTATAATTGCCACAGACATTCATTATTACATACGTTTTATTTTAGCATTGATTTATGACACTGATATGTTTAACTGTAGAAACTGTCTTTGGGGTAACAGTAATATATATATATATATATATATATATATATATATATATATATATATATATATATATATATATATATATACACACACACACACACACACACACACACAGTTTTAGGTTACTATTATTTAGGCCTACAATATAATTATTTATCCCATTATACAGTTCCAGTTTTAATTATAGCACATTTGTGGCACGTGTTTCGCTTTCTGCTGGAAAATTCATTTAAGCAATCATTAGTCTTAAATTAGTTTTAAATAGTTACATTATTTACTAACGGATTTTCAAACCACAGACGCAATGTTTATTCGAAACGCATTCGATTCACACAAATGGTATAAGCTAATTTTGGCATAATATCACGATACTAGTGAACATGCTAAAAATGTATTGAATAGCTTGCAGTCCTTGAACTTGTTCATAATTATTTTGCATATGTGCCATTTAAGTTCATGCGAATAAAATTACGTGATTTTTTTTGGGTGTGCAGGTTTTTCTTCCTTATTTGGTTTAATTCCATGCCACGTTCAAAACAATTGGTAGGCCTACTGTTGCCTAGATGGGGTAGGAACTTTGATTTAGAGGTTATGTAAATTTATTTTCAATTTTTTTGCTACATAAGTAATTATAAAAGTAGCGCTACCCGTTTTTTGTGAAGCAGTAAGAGAAAAATACACTTTTGGGAACTAAATATTTAACTTAAAATACTGTAACCCTACATTTTATCCGATTCCACGTTTTTACTTAAAAACATTTTAGCATTGGATTTTATGATGGGTTTTAGGCTTCAAAATGTCGAGACCATATTCTCGGATACACTAATATGGAAAAAAAACTATATAATGTTTTGTACGTAATATGTTGTCTTAATACGAAACATGATTAAAACTAGCAGTGTTACCACGCCTCAATAAACTGCTGCCTTTGTTGTCTTTGAGTCAACGTTTGGCACTCATCATATCCCTTTCCCCGATTACATGAAATAGTATTCGAAAACTTTTCTGGGGAATTGTAAATGGGTTGCTATCCATTGCGGCTAAATATGCATCTGCAGTTTTTTTGAAAAGGTTTTCCACATTTCGTCCACTGCTAACTATAGGTTATGTTTGCCACCTGTACATTTCAAGATTACATAAAATAAATACGGACATACATATTTGTGAGTGATGTTATAAGCTGCAGAATTAATCTACTGTCATTTATAAACCACAGAGAATATTTATAAACACAGCGCGACAAGAAACGCAAACGATTCGTCGACTTCGCGCGGTCTCGGAGGATCGCGCAGGCGCACATTTGCTCCGGTGCTTGTTTCACTTTTGCGTCGACGCACGGAAGCGCTAACGCAACTTCGGTGGTACAGAATCACCTCCAAAGCAAGCATGGTTTGCGTACTAAGCAAACTAGCGTTGGTGGTGCAGAATAAGTCTGCAGCTTGCCGAGTGCCCGGCCTGGCCTCACACTAAGCTGCTCCTCTCTATCCCCAGCTACAGCCACGTCTCGGTGTCTTCCTCAAACTTACACCCGCCATATTGTATGTTTTTTTATTTCTTCCTGATTCAAATTTATGATGATTGATTGAAAAATGCGACAATAGAAGCTTAGCTAATTGCCACACCCATCACTACGGGCATACATGAACTAATAACGCATATTTACGCAACAACTAACTTAATACAACATTTTATATATTTCTTCATTTTCTCCTTTTAGTGACAAGGCAACATCTACCAATAATCGGGCACAAAAATCTGCACATAAATATGAACTGTAATGCTTCAACAATGAAACATTTTCAGTAATGACCCTGACTCTTCTGTTATGACAATAAAACGAGAAATTTCTGTATATGGAATAATACAGACTTTTAAGAGGAACCTTCCCCGCCACATTGTATTCTTGGTTTTTATAGCTTGTTTATGTTTTCAAAAAAATCCCGAAATTACCCTTATACCTAATAAGTTATTGACCTTACACTGCAGTACACACGACAAGGAACCCCGAACTCATCTTTACGTTACGATATAATCGATATTGTGGCATAAAGTCGAGTTCGTAGTCCAGTCATCACTTTTATACTGTTGTATAAGGTCAATAGTTAGTTGGGTATATTTTGTTTTCTTCTGTTTTATTGCATCCGTAAGATCTTTTTTAAATACATAGCTGTACAAAAATATAGGGCAAGTCAAATTACAGTATACAAAGTTTATACTTTCGGTATTTTTTTTGCAGACATAATAAAATAAAATAGAAATATCAATTTCTAACTAATGTCTCCATCATAGAAGTGGGTGCGTTCAAATCCCACTCTAGCACGTTTGAAGCGCCCTGGAGGAATGTCGGCGAATGAGATATCGCCAACAATACGACGGCCGAATAACGTGTAAATAAATCAAAATAGAACATTTTCGGTCTGTGGCGAAAGCCGGCATAGAGGAGACTTGGAAATCAGCCGTGACGATGCCAGAAATGCGAATTCTGGAGGGGATGGGATGAAAGGCAGATGACATTATACTTTGTAGTGCGTTGTTGCTCTCAGTAAAAATTAATATAGACGTAATCTTTTTTAAAATTGTATTTATTATTTTTTAATACAATGTGAGACATTTCTTCAAACATTATGCTGTTCATCGTGATGGTAAGTAGTACAGAAAATATTATATCCAGAACGCTGGCACAGTGATCGGTATGTGGTGTCGTCGTATGACATTGGACTCCGATCGATGTATCGATTACCGTAGGAATTCAGGTCGGACTTTCTCACTGTGTATTCTTTGATGTTTTGAATCTTAATGTTTTGCTGGGATTTCTGCATACAACTTTTAGCGCGATGTAATTAAATGTTGCTAATCCAGTTATTGCGTTTGTAATTTCGTGTTGCGTGACTCCACAAGTATGATAATACAGGCAATGCTATTGTTTTGCAGGTCACGAAACTGTGTTTATAATGCACTTAAAACTGGCGGGTGCAACTTTTCGTGAAATGTGAGATCGCTAGACAAGTTCTGAAGAATGCTCAAAAGATGTGAAGTTTGAAATTTCCTTTCTTCATAAACTTATGCTTGTAACGGAAATGTAATAATCTTAAACAGAGTTGTCCGCTAGACCTCTTCCGAATATAGGCTGTTAATAGTAAGTGAGAATTATTTAATGCCCTTCTCAATTTTACTTTCCAACCAATTTGTGTTTCCTCCCCCCCCCCCCAATTTTTGGTATAAAATTGTCATGTAACTAATAAATAGTGTATAGATTTAACCACTTTCAAAAGTTAACATCTGAGGCTACAGTAAAATACGTTTATTTACTATTATTCCCTTTGTGAGTGCCTTAAAAAGTGCTCACTTTCTCGTGAACGGCCTATATCAGCAGAGAGGTGAATGTGGTTGCCCTACACGGGGGATCAGTGCTCGGAGGTGCGGTGGCACCCGTCGCCTAGACCCGGGTAGAGCGAAGAGCCACTGTAGCGAGTGCGGCGAGGCGAAGCTCTGACCTTCACGCCGGCTGACGGTGACCTGAGACTGGGTTCCGTCCTGCCCCGTCAAGGTCATCGCGCCCTTCATCTCTCACTGATGGTTGACTTTATTCCCACTACCTCCGTTCCTGGTTAAGGTGGGTTTACTATTGACTTAACAGAATAAGTGTGCCGTGTGCTTAATATGTGAATCGATTGTTCAACGGTATTAGTTTATGACTGTCGTGTGCGTTCTATGCGTGACTTAAGAGATGGTTATATTTTATATCTTAAGTGCAAGTCAAGATGAAGTAGCCAATCAGAGCACAGCGGCAGTTGTTCTGGCGGGAAACTGTATTTACAACTTGTATTTAGGTTATGTCCAATTGTGAAATCGTATGAAAGTAATTATTTTAATCGAGAGACAAAATCCTCTTCATCTAAAGAATAGTTCATGGTCATGTTTTCTTTCGTGGAATGGGTTATTGAATTCATTTTAATGGGCCTTTTCAGATTTATCGATGCAAGTGCCTAATGTTGGCATCGGTTCCCCCTTCTATAAGTTCTCACGAGTTAAAAAAAAAAAAAAACGGACACAAGCAGTAACCACAAATAATTAACTATATGTAAATTGTCCATTTTTCCAGGTTATTTCGGTTTCTTTCTCCTATTATTTTGATTGGCTAGACTTAACAGTTGCTAATTCAATCATAAACTGCAAATCTTATTATAGTCATTTTCCGTGTGCTTATCGAGTCATTAAGTACAATTCTTAATTCTTTAGTCTTTAATTGCTAACCCACCTTTACTGCTTCTGCTGGGGTTATACTTCCGAGCTCCTTACTACAAGATTCGATTTGGGATTAAGTGTATATTAAAATTTTGTGTGCTAGTGACATACTCTTGTGTCTACTGGACAAATAGTGTATGTAGAGACTTACTCCCTTGCGTGCTTGACAAATCCTACATTCGAATTTCCCGCGCTGCTGACACTTGTGAATTCACAGTTGGCAGACCTTAGTACACGCAGCTTACCAATAGTTAGCAACCCTGGGCTTCCGGCAGGTAGCCAGTTGTTTGTGGATCATCGTGGTGGCGACTTGTGCTATCGAGCGGACTCTCTGACATTCGGCGTGTCAATGTCGCATTCTCACTTAATGTTTCGTTTATAGTCCACGGCATTTCGCTAAACAACCTTACGTATCGTCCTTTTGTAAAAAAATCTTAACCAAGCGTGGAAGAAAACCGCAAGGACAAACACACACACAAATCAACAATAAATATTTTTAACGCAGTGAAAAATGTTTTCAACACTGTATACCTGAAAACATAAAATAACCATAACAATAGTTTACGCTACAACAAAATATAAAGTTTAATTTGATGATAGAGGATGTATATAAATTTGACTGAAAAACTTCGGCTGCAAATTAATCCCGAATAAATAAATAAATAAAACACTTATACGACTTATGATCTACAGTTAATAATAAGGGTGACACACATCTTTGAAGTTGGACGGATCTGAAACACTAGTTTATTGCAAATATCGGAGAAAATATATATCAGTTGGAACAGTGAGCGTCTGAATATTGGGTAACTGAACAAAAGTCTGCAAACACCATAACATCTGTCGCTGTCATCATATTTATCACTGTTCCTATAACCTTATTCCGAACTAACCACCGTGACGTAGTAGCATATTTGGTATTCCAATGATGGATTATTAATCCGCATGTCACAATTAACGGAAAATGTCGTCTTGTGTAAATACCCTAAGCCTCGCCGTTTTCGAGTAATTACTGATTTAATTTCAAAATAATAATTACCAACGCCTGGCAAGTGGGCAACATGCAAAACATCCAATAACACACTGTTGTGGCCATCAAAGGGAGGGAATATTCCTGGGGGGGGGGGGGGGAGACACACACACACAACAGTGGCACTATATTAAATTAGTGTATACAACGTTTGTGAGATACGATTTATATGGTATAGTGCGCACTTTTGAAAGCCCTGCTTAAGACCTACTTGTATGCACATTGTGTATGCTTCCGCCTTATGTAAGATTGACATTGTGATGGTCCTCATCACTTTATTCATGCGTCGGTCAAGTGAAACTGCGAACTTATTGGAAAAGTAAATATTTTACAAATCTGCTCACTTTTACACCAAGATGCATTTGAAAATATATAAAAAAAAAACGAAAGAAATAATTTAAATGAACAGAAATGATTACCTAACACTTTTTATTCGGCGTTAAGATACGGAACTACTTACCATGCATCGTTACCAACTTTACTTGGCGCATGTCACTCAGTGCGCCCGTTAAAATATATGCAGGTAGAGGCAGTAACTTCTTTTTATGGTTGATTTCAAAAGTGCTCACTTTATCGTGAACAGCCTTTAGATAGGCGGGGTTTTAACGTTTTGTCATGGTCATTAGAGACGGAGAAAATTACTTAGAGAAGCAGGCGATGGACTCGGCCATGGACTGTAGTAAGCAACTACATCCCAGCGCTCACCTGGCGTGATTTCGGTAAACCACGAAAAATTAAAGTGAGGACGGCCAGACCGGGATTCGAACCCATGTCCTTCTAAAAGCGAGTCCAATTGTTTAACCTGCGCAATCTCATTTGAGAAGATTAATTTGGGAAACAACCAAACATTTTTCACGGAATGATTTTTTAGAAGCTTGATTCTGAAAGCGAGAAGATACTGTGAATCGATTATATTTAGTGATTCTCGTTCGGTCTCGACAGTTCACTTTTTTCTCCGCCTTGTTCGATTCCAACCATTTTTACAGCTATCGTTTCGTAATGACCACTGAACTGCCGAAAAAACTAAACACAGTCGAAGCAGCGCACTAGATGGACGACGCTTGATCATGGCGTTTGCTACAAGTCGGCCTTGAGGATGATTACAAGGACGTAAATTAGTGGTAAACATTATAATCGAAATTTGCAGCTTTCTGAAGATTAATTATATAAACAAAAAAGGATCAAGCCCACACCACGATTTTTTTCTCCAGATTTCTGATTTAAAATGTTGCCAGTGTGTCGTATTCCTTCAGCACAATATCCTGCAAATTTCTGCATCAGAAATAGCTTATTCGAATTGCATCACCCTGTCATAATATTTACTCACAAAATACCTAAAACTGTGACGTAGGCTTGTCATTGTTTGGTTTTTCTGCATTGGCTAACAAAAAATGCGAAAACTTCGATTATTGTGTTTATTGTCGATTTTTGTTACGGACCCTCGTAAAGACGTGCGTTTGTACAAATCCTTATCCATGCAACAAGTACAAAGTTGAAGAGAAATTCTATACAATTAAACGTCATTTCGGCCTTGTGTAGAAGTAATTTATAAAAAGAACTTACTTACCATGTGCGTCATATGGTTGGAGTTTTTCAGTTAAAAGCTTTTCCACCTGAACTTACAACATGCAATAAATCCACTCAACCAATAATATATATTGCTGAATCGGTGCAACTGCTGGTATGGTTTTTGTAAGTGCCACTATGCCACGTATTTTTTTGTGCCTAATATCTGTCTTCTTAAAAGGTCATCCTTATTGTCGTGTTTGTTTGAGATAATTTTTTTAGGTTAATTTACTGTGGAAAAGCCTTCCACTAATTCCAGTGTCCGCAATTGAACAATAACGTTTCTACAACGGCATCATTAGTTTTACTACGATTACGACCTGTGACCTTGCATGACAACTACCTATTCGCCGGGGCCTGGGGCAGACAGGCGAGTAGCTGTTCGCTAAAACGTCCCGCCACTCTGAAAACGATACGACTGGGAGAGTCTATGAGGAAAAAGTGTCAAGTATCGGATTTGCGTTTTTATTTCAAAGTTAAGGTAGAGCTTAATGTGTAAGACTTCAGTTCTTGAAGAAACAGGGGCGTGCGAAACAGCACTGAAAAAAATCTTTTGCAATTAAGAAACGTAGCGTTGTGGAGTGAAATATGTTGTAAAGTGTAAAGTTTTATTTTTTCGTCAAACTGCATGGCAGGCAATGGGAGGTCCTGTTCGTAATGGCCTCCGAACTGCGTGGCAGCTGCGTGGTCACGACTTGAGTGATGTCTGGTGGCCAGCGAGCACGCCCACAGAGCACCTTCCATGTCGGGCAAGCCTGGGGCTGTAGAAGCCGGCGGGTGCCAAAGAAGAACGAGGCCACATTCAGAGGATGGCTGTTGCGGAACCCTGGAATGTCTGCGTGTCGTCGACCTCAGCGGCTAGTGAAAGTTCACGACAACCCTGCCCCTTCCTCCATCCTTCAATGTCCGTCTTCCTACACCGCCTCGCACTGAGCTTACACTCGTGCATGCCGATGAGCGGGTTTACAGACTGCGTCGTCGTCGACTGATCAACAAACTACACTGCTTCAGGAGTTAATTGCCTGTCGCGGTCTTCAACCATGGGATTTACCGATGAATCTCAGCAGTACGTAGGCTAATTCTTATTACATTCTTTATTGCAGACGGATTCCATTTGTAATACAAGAGGATGGCCATAGAATTCACCCAATACCTCTTCTGTCACCTTTCATTCACTTGTCCAACAAATCATCGAATCTTTCCCAGTGGTTTTCTCTCATGCCATTTAGGAAGTTCTGATATGCGAACTTCCCGTGTTACCGAACCATAAGCTACCACCCGTATATTAATTCTTAAGCTAGGTAAAATGTTTGTATACGAGGACTACAGTTATTTTGTAACAATGCAGTTTTCGGTATTATCTGTCGTAAACATATTTAATTGTAACTTAATTTTAAATGTATGCATTGTGTTATCAGTTACACGTTTACTGTTTACAGCTGCTGCTTAGAATGGCTGAGAGAAGCGTGTTAGAAAAGTGGTCAAATTTTGACTTTCTGGACTGTTGGTAACAAAATGGCCGCTTGAACTTACGCATAATTGATTAATTCTTTATTTATTTACGTATTTTTGGAGCCCTTTTCACAGGTAAAAATACGTGTGTATATATACAGTATACACGGTAACATGACATGGCAGTTATAAATGTCCTATTACACTACTGCATGTGGGTACACTTCAAGTACGACATGTTATGGATCCTTTCGTTCTGCATGTTCAAGTTGTAGGTTCACAGTTCACACTGTTCTTCACAGTTGTTCGTTTTGGGGGAAATACCCTTGTTTGAACTGCACAAACTGAGCCAACTAAACAAATATCGGAGAGAGTCGTTGGTAAGACTGCTTGTTGTAGGTCATTGCAGCGCTATTACCGCTGTACGAATTTCCTCAGCCTGTGATCTTTTTACCGTATCACTCTCACAGCGTGGCGGTCTATGGTTTGCGTTGTCGTGTTCGCCAATGTCACTTGCCAACACTCATTCCGCGTACTCACAGGACGATACTCCCTCGACACATTTCCTTGGAGAAGAAACGTACGTAGTAAGGTTCCTCATTCGCAGTCATCAGTGCACTATTATCTTACTGGCCATGCGCACAGGCCTAGTACGAATATTGGGAGCATACCTGACAACTACAAGGAAGGCCAGTAACTGTTGAAAAGCTGACATTTTGAAACTATGTATTTATATTAAAGTCGGGAGTGTGTGTGTTCTGAGCTTCTGCCCCCGTGTCTGTATGCATCCTTGAGTAATAAAATACATGGTATATGAAGTAAATCACTAAGGTCGTGGTTACACGAGTGCTGTTAAACACATTCAGCTAAATACACTTTGGATGGTGTTCGGTGGTGGCGAGAGGTTGTGCTGCAGGAGCGCGTGGATTAGTGATACGGAAGATTTAGGCCCGTCCTTCGGACGGCAGAATCGGCTAGGAAAGAGTGATGTGGCCCAGTGGTCACGTAATGGTATTTGGTTCTTTACATTGAATTGGGTATGGTGCGGAGATGGCGGATGGGCAGTCCCACAAAACGAAAATTGTCTGATCCTGATTTAGAAGCGCGACATAGAGTTCGCGCTCAGCAGCGGGGAGGGGAGACAGTGATTTATCAGGTATGGTACATCAATGAGATAAACAAGAGGTGGTAACGGGCCGTCTGTTCCCAACTCATAACCCAGGACCATATGTGGTATTTGTAGAATCGACAGAAGGTAACATTGGCAATTTACACCTTATGTCACTAGGACGGAAATTACATCCTAATGAGGTCCTATGCATCCAGAGTGCTGGGCCAAATAGGTTAAAGATAATTTTTGCTACGGGACAGGCAGCGAACAGTTTTATTGTGTCAGAACGCCCGACTACATTGAAACTTAAAACCTATATATCTAAGAGTTTACTATGCCGTCAGGGCATCATTTATGGAGTACCATTAGACTAAACAATCAAGGACATCCAGGAAGGGATTTAATGCCGCAATTTCCAGGTGATAGAGATAATACGTATGACGAAGTTGATACGAAAGGGTGACAACGCGGAGCGGGTTCCCATTAAGTTGTTGACGTTAACATTTGCGGGACAAGTCCTACCATCCAAAGTAATTATTTTTAAGGAAATATTCAAGGTGTCTCCAAAAGTGCAAACAGTTGTACAGTGCTACAATTGCTACCGATTTGGTCACACCACTAAATTGTTTAGATCAAAATATCCCAGATGCCCTTATTGTGCTCAAACACACGATAAAGCTATGTGCCCAAATCAACAGACGCCGCATTGCCCTAACTGTTCTGGACTACATGTCGCAACGGATCGGGCAAAGTGCCTACAATGGGAGGTCGAATGAGAGATGAAGCGGGTAATGGCACACTATTTCTCTGCATACCAAATGGCCAAAAAATTTGTTGCGGATCGCTTCACCCAGCAACAAGCTGAGCAATCATTTATTGCCCAAACCCAGTTGGAGCTAAGTAGGGTAGAGAGAACTTTCCACCCATTTCGGGAACCAATCCAGAAATTGGACATCCGAACCCGGTCCCATTACAGGACCATTCATATGCAACAACGGTGTTATCTCCTCCCCCCCTTATATTTCAACGCCCTGGCCTAGTGAGACCGGATGGCTATACGGTTTGCTACAATGCTTTACCCCCCATAATATCCATCACTCCAGTTCAACCTATGAATTTAAAAAAATATATATGCAACCTACAAACCGGACATGGTATCCACCAAGAGGGCCCCCCAACGTCAGGCACAACGACTGATGAACCACATTCTGTACCAGAGCAACAAACATCAACTCAGTATGTTCGTGGAAAATTGGAAGTCTTAGTTGATACAATCGCAAAGATCACTGAAGTCGTGAAAATGGATGAGACATATGTCTTTGATCGTGATTGTCTGGTAGCTTGCTTTGTACAAGTGTTAACTTAGGGGAATATTACTTTTCGATGGTTAATTAATATTTCTTCTTATGTCATTCCCCCCTTTTGAAATACTACAATGTAACGCTAGATCCCTCCTACAAAATATATTTCTCCTCCAACGACACTTAGACGAACATGACGTTGATAGTACGTTGATTTGTGAGACGCGTTTGAGGTCTCCATTACCAATTTCCCGTTACAGCGCATTCTTCCTTCCGAACTGGCAGGGTCACGGCAATATACGTCCAGGAAAAATATTGTGCGGAGTAAAGGGAGGTGCATTATCCGAATGGATTTGACAATGCGGAATCCGTGGCAGTAGTCCTGACGCTTAATGGAATTAGTTTTACTATGGTCTCCTTATACTTTCCCCCTGGTTTTCGATGTACTGCAGGACACTGGAATACTCTTTTTTTATTCCCCCGCAGTTTCAACATCCCGTGATAGCTGGGAGTAACCTGAATATGCACCATATCACATGGGGGGAATATGTATAATGATGCGGCTTGTAAAGTCTTCATTGATTTCATATCAGATTCTACTTTAGTGATTTTAAATAGTAATAATTCTACGTGGACCATCAGCAATAGATCTCACTATGGTGTCAGCAGAGCTCCTTGGTATAATGGATTGGAGAGTGCATGAGGATAATTGGGGGAGCGATCACTTTCCAGTCATTACATCCAGTCGGTTAGGGCAGGTGGTCCATTGGCCCTTATATTATGATTATCTCAAATTGCATACAAAGTCGGCGGATTGGCGGTTTTTTTTGTCTCATTCGTTAATAAACATATCGATGAGCTTTCTAAGGTGACAGAGAATACTGTACTGATAGAATATGAGGCCTTTTCTATTCTCAGCGGCGCGGGCGCCTATGCCAGTTACACATTCCACTTCAAAAGAGCGACGTTACAGGGCCCCGTTATCCTACGCAATTTTTACGTTACAACAATCCGAACAGTGTTACATTATGGATACCAAGTGATTCAGTATCTATCACAAAGGCTCGTGAACAAGCTGGAACGTATACAAAATATGTGTTTGCGTGCAATCTTGGGGGTCTTCCCATCTACGCCGATTATGATGATGTATTCTGAAGCACGGCTACTCCCCATCTCCCTTCGTCGTATATTGACCTATCGCTACTGATTGCGTACCCGTCACCACCTTTTGACTAATTTATCTAGGGCTGTTGATACACTTGGATTAGCAGTACCCCTACCTTTACGAGAGAACACAGTTCCGAATCCACACTGCTATACCCATATAGTGTATAGTCTTCCGTATGAGACAGTGTTTTATTATCCGCATTCTTTTCTCCCCCCGTGGATAATAAGACTAAATTGACTAAATTTTCCTTTCTTGCAAGTTCAGAGACACACGTGGATTATGTTCGAATGTACACTGATGCCTCCAAATCTTCTAAGGGGGTAGGTGCAGCGGTGTATGTCCCACAATATGCCAGTACTCTTTTATTTCGGCTACCCCTGTCCACAACTATTTATCATGCAGAAGCATATGCGGTCTATAAGGCGCTCCGTTACGTTCAGGAACGCAACATACAAAGCTTACTACAGCGTACTAGTGTCACTGGCATCCCATCACTGGCCTTGGGATCCAGTGATATGTGCTATCCGTGATTTGTTTCTCCAGTTGGTTCAGCTCGCGGTGAAAATTCAATTCGCTTGGGTTCCATCTCAAGTGGGCATTGTGGCAAACGAATGTGGATCGATTAGTCAAATTGGCCTTCGAGTAGGGGGTCCCAGTGCCGATGGTTTCTTATTCTCCCTTATTTGCGCTAATCTCACGATTGATTACGGAGGATTGGAACCTACTCTGGCATCGGTATTTGGAGACGAAGAGTGGATTGTATTCCTCTCTCTATCCCGAGGGTACGTTTCGTGACCCTGGTGGGTGCACAGTCTCCCGACGGGAGGCTGTGATTTCTCTACGAGTACGTAGTGGACATAATGCCTCTCCGGCGCATTTACACAGATTAAATATCGTTCCCAGTTCGGCTTGTGTATGTGGGTCTCCAGTAGGCGACATAGCGCATTATGTGTTAGAATGCCCTAAAGAGGGCTCTCGGGAAGAGTTATATTCTGCTTTACGTACTTTGGGAGTACCCTTTACTTTGCCCTATCCTCCAGTATTATATCATAATCCTCTACTAATTAGTCAACTACTTTCTCGTTTTCTCCTACACCATCGCATTGACGTCTAGGTATCAGGGGATGCCGGTTTTTCCCCGGGTTCCGTGGTGGCCGGACCTACCTGCTCTTGTTCCTATGATTAAGGGCCTTTGCTACCTGGTTCATCGGCCTCTACCAATAGTTCCCTATTCCTTCTATGTTGTTTGATAGTCCTTCGTGGACGTGAAGATCGGGTTTACTGGCCGGGGGTGTCTGAAGACTGTAGGCCACATCACTAAAAAAAAGCTAAATACATTCCGTAGCCATGTCCGAACAAGTTTAAACACAGAACATGTTTTCGTGTATCGTGGTTATAAACCCAAAGCAGAATGACATAAATGGAAATTCTAACCTCAACAAACATGGAACTTAAAATGTATGATATGTAGGGCCCTAATCATAATAGCCTTTTTTTAATTCTTATGAAACCTACACTTTTACTGTAATGGCATAATGGGTGGGTATTAGTACATTCAACCTTAAACTTAAGTTAATTTAACAAATGCAGGAATTCCAGCCAAATTCAGCAATATTTATTACACTGCGTGTTTACTTCGAAGCAGTCAATATGAACGCAGCAGAGAAGAGAAGTTGTTCGAAACTACGTATGAAAACTGCTCACTTTGATCGAGAAACAATTGCGATCGGAACTCGTTCGAATGTAATGTAACCTCTTCAATAGCTGAACTTGTTTTACTGAAGTAGTTCTGCATCCCGTGTAATCGCGACCTAACTGTAGCCAGTTTGGAGTAAACTAAGCCCTTTTGAAATAAACTTTTGAAAATTAGCTTCGTATAAGTATTTGAAGAGAGAACCTGTGAAGTTGGCAGCGATGTATCGAAAGTAGTTCAATACCTCAACGTCACGTTAAAAGTGTGACGTTTAAATATATAGACATCAGTGTGTAGGTATTTGATTTAGTGAGTGTTTGTATTTACATATTATTAACATATATTTACGTTCTAACGATGTCAGGTTTCCTTGGGGTCAATACAAGAACGAAGTTGTCCAGTACATGGCAGTGGAAGCGAAACGGTACAAAATGGGCATGGCAGTAGACTGACAAGCAGGGTGCAGTGCGTACAGTAGAAATTGAATACAGCTTAGTAACATGCCAGTCTGTAACAGGAAGCCTCACCACGAGAGGATGTAGAACACTTCTGCACATCTCCCAACCACTTATTGTACACGAGGTTTCAGATCCACCAAGACAAAAATAATGATGTTTGTAATTTGAAGTGTAGGAATTCCTTAAGGCAGGTGCAAAGCGAAGCGAAATTAATTAATTACGCTGAGAGGCCAAGGCCTAAAATAGTGGAACAAAACGTAGCATAAAATAATGCTTGGAAGATCTGCCACAGAAACAGCATCCCAAGTCATGTGCACACAGGGAGTTAATGGTGCGAGGTAATGAGAGCTTCTAGAATCGAGTGAGGCGAGGGTTAATATAACTGTCTTAAGCTTATTTACAACTGGTCAACGTATATAAAAATTTGGCACATAATTCAGTAGCCAACTCTGCCAACGAATGTGTCACAAGTATTATATAGGTGTAGTGGGTGGTAGGATTACTGGCAATGGAAAATAACACAATTATATTTTTACAGCGCGCGTTGTAGTGCATTGGACATGAGGTAATTTCGGGTTAATAGTTCATTCCCAATAATTACGTGCATTATGTGAAATTTGATTCCAGCCTGGGATTTACACCTGAAATAAGAAGGATTGAACAAAAAAAAATTAAAGTCTGTTGCACTATGTTGCTTGCATATTATATGGCACAATTGTATGTACACCTTTCAGTGTTTAATTAATTTTTCTTGTCAGTGACGCAAATTAATCTTAAGTTAAACACTGTTGAGCTGTAAATTGAATCCACATATTTCCCGAAGAGCACTGTGGTGTGAATGGTCAGATAAATAATAGAGGCCGACATCGAAGTATACTGTAACGCACAGTCCCTAGAGGCTATTCATGGTAAAGTGAGCACTTTTGAGGCCCTAGTTACTTTTTATTTCAGCCATTTTTTAATCCATTAACCCACTTTTTAAACAAATATTGTCATGTAAGTAATAAGCATAGTGTGTAGATTCCACCGCACTTAGAAGTTAACGTCTAAGGCTAAAATAAAATATACGTATTGCCTGTTATTCCAAATGAGAGGGCTTTCAAAAGTGCTCACTTTACCTTGAATAGCGTATAGAAACGTAACACTTCATGGCTGCTAATTAGGACCTTAAATTGCGCGTAGTAACGAAAATAATAAGTGTACAGGAATTTGGTAATATGCTAAGTTATTTTTCAAGTAATTTTGGCCTGGAGAATAGAGAAAATTTTTATACTTGTAGTGGAGTGGAATATTTATTCATAACTTGTGCCATGTATAGTTTAACTTTACTGTCAGAGTGTATTCCGTTAGTGGCGAGACCAGATGACTGCGGAAGAACTTCTTGTAATGCTCGAGTACAGCTAGGCTCGCCCACGCACAGTGCCCCCCCCCCCCCCCGCATCATCTGCTGCTTTCACGTGGAGCGGATGCGTCACTCGCCCGCATAATAACTGCGGGGTGCGGCTTCGACTGCGTCGTGTGGAAACCTGCGTTTGGCCCCACGCACGTGCGAGTGCGGGCCCGCCACCAAGTTCCGACATACCGGGCGCTGTTCCGAACAGCACGCGCAACTTCGTCATGTGTGAAGCCTGCGTTAGAACAAACAGTTGAAAATCTCCCGCGGGTTCGCACCTAACTGCGGGCGCGGACCGGGCCACACCCACTCCGTATGAACGGAGCTTAGGTATGGGAAGTTCACGGTAAAATGAGCACTTTTGAAAGCCCTGCTTAAGATCTACTTGTATACACGTTGTGTATTCCTCCGCCTTATGTAAAATTAACATTGACATGCGCATCATCGCTTTATTCATCCGTCTGTCGAATGAAGCTGTAAAATGATTAAGACAGTAAATACTTTACAAATCTGCTCATTTTTACGGAACAGAAAGCGAAATAAATATTTTTAAACTATCTCAAATGGTTACCTAACATTTTTTATTCGACGTTAAGATATGGACCTAATTTCCATCCATCGTTACCAACTTTACTGGGCGAATGTCACTCAGTGCACCCATTAACATATATGCAGATAGGGGCAGTGACTTTTTTCTAAGGTTCATTTCTAAAGTGTTTACTTTATCATGAATAGCATTTGCCCGGGAGCCCAGACTGTAGTGTGGGATGGTCCATCACCGGCTCCTCACATTGTCCGGTAGCGGGGCTATGTAACTCGTTCTCTAAAACAATGAGTTTATTACAACTCTGGTAACAAAGTTCGTAGGATGTATCGATTGCTGCGTACCGAAGATGCGATTCTGTAGCACCAACGGCACACGTTTGCCACTAAGGCGAACCGAGTTCGATTACCGTTCAAGGATTATTCGCACATGGGAATCGTGCTGATTGATGCCGCTGGTCGGGTGTTCTGTTGGTGATCTCCGATTTCCCCCGCCCTTGCGTTCAGGCGCGGCTGCTCCATACTTACTTCGCTTCACCCTCATCGGCTCAAACCTCTCTACTCCACTCGTTTCAGCTAAACAACTTATAACACAGTTAACCGGCCCATTGTTTACGGGACGTGAACAAGAGAGCAGCTAAAGCGGATACAGCTGAAAATACTGTCTTACAGACAATGTTACATTAACGAGCACGCATGCTTCTGTTAATCCATGTTCACAATGCCTGTATTGATCAACGAATGTCGTATGAATGTTCCGCATATAGAATTCAATAAAAACTTTTTGTTCAATGCATTGTACGTTTGTGATGTTTTGAAACATTTTTCAACTGTTCCATCAAGTTGTCATGGTGGCGTAATTAGTTGAGGTGTGGAGACTAAACTTCGTGATATGGGGCTCCTGCACATATTCTATAAAGTTATAGAAAATAATATCGTAGTAATAAAACATGCATCATATTGAAATATCGTATTTTGTTAAACGTGTAATAATGAATTAATTTAATATAGTTTTCGGCAAAATTGACATTATTGTTGGACAATACGGATATTTAATTGCAACTATTATAGTTATCCCAGAAATATGTGTTAAAAAACAACTATTTGGAAAGCATTTAGCGTATTTTTTTTCCAAATAACTATATTAAAATTTGCACATACTTAAGATATATTTGTAAACCCGGCTGATCTATATGCCTAAGTTTAGTACCGTATTATAATTTTATTTACAGTTTAAACATTTCGTACTTAAAATATTACAAGTATTAAAAAAATCAATTTAATTAAAAACTTTTAGAAACGATTTTTGGGGTGGTTGTGGTCAAATGTCCGAACCAAAATACAGCCTTTAAACAGACACACTGATAGTAAACACCAAACCATTGTGCTACTATAACTCGAGGGCATAATGGTTTGCTCAAATGTGCTGTATAAACTTTGGGGACAGTAACGGAAGCGTAAGCATTTCGCCACGTAAAATTATTCCGTGTTTCAAAAATACATGGATATTCTAAACACTTAAAACAGTTTGCTTATGTCGCGCATTGAACAGTTTCTGTGCTTTACAATTTAGTTAGAGTGACTTCAGTTTACGAGCTTATACCTTTAGCTGTTCACAAATACTCACAATTTTACAATGTTGCACGAAGCGAGTCATCATCAAATGCGAGTGTTTTAATGAAGCTTATTTCACTAGTTTGGCTAATATGGCTCCATTAGTTTAAATTTAGCGTGTTAAGTTATTGTCCGATATTTAAGGACTTCAGCGATAGAACTCTAAACGTTACTGGGGGTCTCGTACCCCTCGTTAAGAAAACGAATATTCTCGGTTCCCCACAGCGTCGTTAACGAGGATTTTCGAAACGATTCCGGCACTTTTAGGCAACGGGGTGGGCAAGGATCCCTCACCAAGTATCAATGCCCTCGGAGCCCCAAAACCACACTACTATAGGCTATTCACTGTAAACTGAGCACTTTTGAAAGCCCTCTTATTTGGAATAATAGCAAATAAATATATATTATTGTAGCCTTAGACGTTAACTCCCGAGTGCGGTGGAATATACACACTGTGTTTATTAGTTACAAAATAGTTAAAGGATAAGATATGGCAGAAGGGAAATGATAGAACAACGTGGGGCAGTGACAAAAGGCTTCACTGCTTTCTAAGATATGGGGCCTGCTCACGTATAAGAAGCATGTAAATTTTTTTAGTATTCGCAAATTTTTTATACAAAAAAATATGGTAAAATGTTTTCTGTGAGCGTGAGGTTCCTTGCTATTGCAGTATAGGAAATAAACAATGACGAAAGTTCTTGTATGCATAACGATGAATATTTCACAGCTAACGAGTTACGCTGTACAGCCTCCCACAATGCACGGAGGTCGGTCGGATTGGAATCCATGGTACACTCATTCCTCTCGATAACATCCCAGAAGTGTTCGATAGAATTGAGATCGGTGACCTCGATGGCCAGGCAAGCAACTTCCAGTTCGTGGAGTGTTTATCCAACCACTCGGTCACAGTTTGGGAGTCAGGGCAGTTGCAGTGTCTTGGTGAAGGTGCAGGTAGTCTACAGAGTGCTGCAGGCGCAGAAATTGATGCATATTGTAATGGTTGTTATTGTGCTGCACAATGCACCATACATATAGTTTGGGGCTTTAGCTACTACACTAATATTAACTGGTAGGAAAGTCGTAAAAGACATTGATTTAATCTGTGTTGTAACACAATAACAACATACAATATTCCAATTAATTGTGTGACTTTAATTAACGCAGGGCACTACTGAATGACATTAACCTTGTCTTGAAACTGCTAACAATTACGCCTTCTTGACTCAAGCTAATAAGGACAGTCCCCACCTGAATCTTGAGGCCGGAGGTTGAATCTGGCTCGTTCGGATCACGACGCGCGACTCACCCAAGGCAGCGAGCTCCTCGCTGCCCGACTACTTCGGCCGCTGTCGTGGAAAAGGCCCCGACCCTCGCTTGGCGTCGGCCTATATCAATCCCTTGTTTTGCGTTAGCCAACTGGCCTCCTTCCGCTTCATGCTGCCGCTACAACATGATTGAAAAGCAGATCGCTGTGTATCGTTCGCCGGTGAAGGACGATGGGCGATCTTTTTCCATGCGTCGAGCGTCCAATGATTGTGTTCCAGTGTCCCCGTTAATAGTAAAGCTTTGGGACGTGCAATGAGCAGGGGTACCCTATTGGGACGGCAGCTTCTGTACGTCATAGCGAGGAGATGGTCCTAGATGGTACGACTGATCGATCATAGGTCGTTGTGGTCCAGCACTGAATTGGTGAGTGATCTGCCGCACAATGGCCTATCTGTCTGCTGTTACCAACTAGCTGACGATGATCCCTGTCATCGATACGTTGTACGCCTCGGCATTTGTATCTGGCGGAGGTGGTTTTATCCGAATCCAGGAACTTACGGTACAATCTTGACACATTGTCTGCACGACTTCGGAGATGGAGTGTCCCATACGTCAGGCCCCAGAGATCTGACCACAATCAAATGTGCTGAAATCTAGTTTATTCTTCATTTTATGCACGACTGTTACTCAGACTGTTAATATAAGGTCTGACGAGATCCCAAATCATGCACGGCATGCGTTTACACATAGCAACCACTATGTGCCTGCTGAAAGAAAAAAAAAGTAGTTGAATTGAAGTGTGTTTGAAGCATCAAAGGCAGCGGGCTCTCGACAGTAAATTCTAACTGTCGTCGACGTACGTGCTCGCTGACGAAGAACAATGCGCTAAGAGGCTGTCGACGCGAAGGTACTAAGACCAGCTCCACTATTTTCCGCACTCAGGACGTCTGAGCAGTTTTTTTTCCTTACCAACCCTGTAACTAAAGAGTAGAATCGAAAGTTCGAGGTAGGGGTGGGACCTAAGTGCGTCTCAGGGAATACAGGGAAAGATATAACTACGGGCAGTGGCCTTAGCGGCAATACTGAGACTGGGCAAACACGACCGTAATTTGCGTCATGGTTAGCTCCCATAGTAACTAGCTACCCTAAACTAAAAATAGAGAAAAAAAAAAGGGGGAGGATTGTCACGGGCGCCGAAAAATACCTTTAGACACGAAATAATCAAGTATTCCATGCAATTTATGAAGTAGAAAATATAATTCTACCATAAATAGAGGAGGGGCAAGGGTTTATTAATTAAAACTGCTATAAAAAGGCGAAAGAGAAAAACTGGTTGGGATAACTTTTTTTTTTTCATTTAGTCACAACTGATTTTAATTTCAGGTTTAATTACGGCCACAGTTGTGTGTGGTAGCACACCTCCAGTGGAGGAAGTTGCGCAACTGAGCACGGCCCCTCACGTATCCCCAGCAGATACCCGAGGCGGCACAGACGGAGCGCTTCTTGTGGCCACGCCCCCAACTCCCTTCCTCCTCAGCACTCTTATGGTTAAAGTAAAGCTACTGCCTATTGAGCACTGCACCCGACTATACAATGTGAAGAACTCATAAAAAAAGAGTAGAACAGACACCAGAAAAATCGTAAGAAAAGTGCAATTTATGCTGTTTATGGAAGAAGAATGTATATATTTTGCAATATAATAAAATATTCTACTGAAATATATTTTTTAATGTAAAAAAATAATATATTATAGTACTTTATATTTTTACCAAATATAAGAATATTTCCATTCTGGATACTTCAGAAAGCAGAATTTTGCAAAGCAAATCTTCGCCATGGAATATCGTCATAATGTTTACTGTGATTGTGTGTAAGACAATTGTAATAGTAATGTAGGAAATAATTTGTATAATTGATTTTATGTGCGTCCATTTGCCTCAAATATTTATAGCCGAAACTGACGTAAATAAAGTCAATTATAAAATTGATATTATACACATTATTACTAAGATTTTATTACACATGACCACAGTAGATATTATGACGATCCTTCTTGAAGATGAAAATTCTGCTTTCCAAAGCATCTAAAACGTAAATGCGCTTTAATTTTGATAAAAATTCGAAGTATTTTAATTGACAATTTTTATTACATTTGAAATGTACATTTTAGTAAAATATTTTATAATGTTGCAAAATATATACATTCTTCTTTCATTTACAGCATAAATCAAACTTTTCTGACAATTTGTACTGTGTCTGTACTAATTTTTTACGAGTTCTTCACATTGTACGGTAAGGTGCAGTGCTCCATAGGCAGTTGCTTTACTTCAACCTTAAACTCCGCCCCGTGGAGCTCAGTGAGCTGGGCCGCGATTCTAATTCATATTTCCGCTTATCGGAGCCCAATTACAACAATCCGTGAGCATCGCTAGCCGGGCGTAGCGGAGTTGACAATATTTTGACAGGTAAGTGGCCATTTTTTCATTTCGTTCCACGACTGCTTCCACCACGCTTGTTATTTCCACGATGGGAACAGGCTTCCGTTGAGCGCAAATGTGCCCCTGTAAACGTCGGACATAACACATCAAACTTGATGCTTCGCTTCGCTTACTCATTGCTTGACGAGATCGAGAAACGTTTGTCTATGACAGTTATTTTACCCAGCTGTAACGTCCCCCACCCTCCTTAACAGGCAGTGTGTAATTGTGACGCTCTCGCAGAATAGTTGTACACTTGCAAGTATTAAACACAGAACAATGAAATTTGCATGAAAAATAAATGTCGAAGAAGATAAATAATAAGTTCTACTGAGATATTGCTATTGAAATCAGTGGTACTGCAGCGAAACATCAAATGTAATGATTATTTGAAGGGAAAGGCTTCTAATATATAGTTAGTAATATGTCTGCATACAATTCAGGATGATAAGAGACTAGACTCAAATAGTTGACCAGTGCTGTGGTTGCAAGCGGTAGCTTCGCGTAACAGTTGCTTGCCGCAAGTTATGGTCGAACAGTGGCCGATACGTCGGACCTTGCCGCTTGACGCTGGATCTGCTCGGCTCGGGGCGCTGTCACTCCTACGTTGTGGGGCCTCATGTGATCTCCTCCCTCCCACGTTTGCACTACGCCGGGCACCGCTCCATAAGCACTGTTCCGCTCTTATGAGCGAACTTTAGCGGCCCATACACGTACGAATTCGCGAGTTGGCTAGGCTCGGGTTTCAATTGCCAAAACTAGTAAGTTAAGATTGTAAATAGGCAGCTAGGCTACTAGAAATATATAAACGGACAGGAATCCAAAGTAGGACGACACTTTTTTCACGCGGTTGTGCGATAGGGCAGAGGTAAACATGTGCAAATTCTGATAAAAGTGCGGGAAGGTGCAAATACGTGAAAATTAAATTTAAAACGTACTGGGAATGTGGGATGTATAAGGAAGACAATAAATTAGCATGGAATACGCATTAAAAGTACGTTAGTTACACAAAGGACGGACACAAGATGGCGGGAGATCAAAACATAAATATGTTAGTTAAGATTGTAAATAGGCCGCTAGGCTACTGAAAAATATATAAACGGACAAGAACCCAAGTATTCACAGTCTAGTACTTGTCGATAGTGTGTGGGATATGACAAACCGGGCTCAGAGTCCGGCTAGCCGAGCCTGGCATGGCTCGACAAGGCCTTCGGTGGGGCTCGGGTCGGTTCGGCTGACCGCTGGTTCGCTATTGGCTCGTATGTGAGTGGTGAGTCGGAAACCAGATTAGTTTATCGACATGCACAGGTAGTATGATATTATTTGTTCTGTGTTGTACTATAGAAGCTGCCTGCTTCCTACTAATTTTAATCTTCATTCTGCCTTTAAATGCCAAACCTATCTTGCGTTTAAATGCAATTTAAAACACCTGGTGTTAAAGTTAAAGAAAACGTAAATCTCTGCAATAAACATATATAAGAGCTGCTATGTGTTTTCAAATAAATATGACTATAGGCTGTTCACGGTAACATGAGCACTTTTGAAAGCCCTGCTTAGGATCTACTTGTATGCCCGTTACGTATTTTGCTGCCTTATGTAAAATTAACATTTCCATGGGCTTCATCACTTCAATCATACGTCGGTTAGGCGAAACTGTGAAATTATTAGAAAAGCAAAGACTTTACAAATCTGCTCATTTTTACACCGATGAATTAAAAATAAAAGGAAGCGAAAGAAATAATTTCAGTTATTATAAATTGTTACCTATCAGTTTATATTTGACGTTAATATATTGAACTACTTTCCCTCCACCGTTAGCAACTTTACTGGGCGTGTGTCACTCTGTGCGCCCGTTAAAATATAGGACGTTAGTAGCAGTGACTTTTTTCTTAGGTTGATTTCAAAAGTGCTCACTTTATCGTGAACAGCCTTTAAACCTGTTGCCAGGAAGAAAAGTTAGGGGACACGGCCCTCCTACCCGGCGCTGGAGCTACAATGCAGATAGTTTTAAAAACATGGTTTCCCACGAAACCATTAAACGTGCGTCCAGTGTGCTGATCTACAAAAAGAACACACACTTCTGGCTAGGTATGTTGAGTGCTTTCAAGATGTTATACACATTAGGAACACCATTTCGAAGCACTGCAACATAGCTAAAACGGCCTTTTATAACCCGCAGAATCTCAAAATCAGACAGGCCCTGCATTGAACCTACCTACAGACTTTCCACTAATAGAATTATAGGGTCACCACTTAAAGTACCATAGATACAGAGTATATGCTGCGCGAAGAGAACACTGCATACCAGTTCAGATCCTTGTGCTAAGTGGCGATGGTGCTCTTAGTGTGTGTAATAGTGCAGCCCCTATCGCTCCCACATTTCCCTGCCTCAGGTGTGGAAAATAGCTTCAGGTGGGTAGGTCCAATTTTTGTTAATGGTTTCTATATGTGCACTTAGTGGTAAGATGCATTCTCCATTAAAATAATGAATCTACCGATGATAATGTGCATACGAAAATCTGATACCCATTGGAAAAATGCTCGAAATTCATATAATAAATTCATTATTCACTTCCCATTTCGGATGACAAGATAAGGAATGTATGTGAATGAAACCCCATATCCGAATCACCACACACACAATAATATACCTCTGTCCTATTCTATCACTCTCCAGTGCATACGGAATGCCTGAGCCTGGGCAGGGGATATGAGATGACACTGCTGTAGTTGTAAGAGTGCAGTGAGTATGGTATAAGAGAGGTTGGTGGCAAGGCAGTGGCTGACAGCCGTGTGTCGCTGTTGCAGGACAAAGACGAGCAGACGCAGCTGGAGATGAAGCACCGCAAGGAGGAGGACGACCTGTACCGCAAATTCGCCCGCCAGAGGGAGGAAGAGGACAAGCGCATGAAGGAGGAGTTCCGGGTGAGTTGCATTTTCTTCTGACATACATGTAGCACCACACTGCTCACACTTCTGGCTGACTGCAAAGGAGAGGAGGAGGACAAGCATGAGAGAGAAGTTCCAGGTGAGTTACACTTTCTCCTGGTTTTCATGTGGCACTGAACTGCTCACACAGACCAGCTGCCTGGTTGCCAGAGAGAGGAAGAGGAGGAGACAAACGCATGAAGGAGGAGTTCCCAGGTGAGTTGTGTTTTCTCCTGGCTCTCATGTGGCACCACCCTGTTCACACAGCTAGCTGGGTCGCCACCAGAGTAGAGGAAGACAGGGGCTTGAGGTAGGAGTTCCAAGTAAACTGGAATTTATCCTGGCTCTCATGTGGCACCACAATGCACACTCTTCCCTCTGGCTGGTTTCTAGGGTCAGAGGGAGGACACATGTGTGAGGAAGGAATTTATGATGATTTGCACTTTCTCCTGGCTCTCAGATGCCTCACACTGATAATACTGCTGCAGGGCAGGCCATCAGTGGCAGGAGAGGGACAAGCACAGGGGGAAGTTCCAGGTCAGTTTCACATGTTCTTGGCTCTCATGTGGCACCACACTGCTTATACTGTGGCTGGAATCCAGAAGAAGAAAGGGGAAAAGTGCAAGAGGGAGAAGTTCCTGGGGATTTGCACTTTTTCACGTCTCTCTTGTGGCACTGCACTGCTATTTCTGTTTGGCGTTCGGTTTTCTCTGTGTCCACATAATTTTTCACTTTCCTTTGCCTGTTTTCAAGCAGTATCTTTTTATAACTTTTATTTCTTTGCTGTTCCATCACTTTATTGTAAAGCTATGCCTTGCATAGCTGCGCTATTTTAATTTAAGTATTTTTTATCTGTAAGTCTTTCTTCCATGTTGTAACTGCTGCGAGAGGATGGGCCTGTGAACGAGTTTTTGACTTCAGTCTTCAACTCCTTTGTTGCACTTCTCCCTTAAATTTCCTGCATAAGTTTCCCTTATTCCATGGCGAGAAGATCTAGCAGGATTGCCCCAGCAATCACCTGAGTTGGATGTAGCTCTCTAAGCTTTAGTTATTGCTAGCAGTGCAGCTCTTTGAGTCTTTAATAGCAATCGCTGTGTATGCACTAATCGTACTCTGTCATGCCATACTGCTGCTCAGTAGTATGTTATTTCAAGCAATACACTTATATTTATGGTAAGCATGTGTTTTAAGCCAATGCCCTCATGATGATATTGATACTGTGTACATCTTGGAGAACAAGTTTACTGCTCTCTGCATCGTGTACTCGATGTGATCCTAGAAGCATAACTTGCTATCCAGGATCACACCAAGGTACTTAAATTTTTTTTTTACTGTCGCTCAGCAGAGAAATCCAACTTCACAGTTCTTCCCCAACCTTCCACTTTACTGAGTATATCGTCTACCTTCTCTTCCAACTCTTTTCTACTCCATGCTGACATCAATAAGTGTGCATCGTCTGCATATGCAAACAATTCACAATGCTCAGGAATTTGAAGATGTAGTAACATATCATAAAGAATGTTCCATAAACTGCCAAAGCATCTCAGGCCACCAGACATAATCAAATGCACTGCTTATGTCTAGCAATATTTCTAAGACATAAATCTGACTTGAAATCTTCACTTTCTCGAGAACATGAATGGCTGCTCTCTGATGATTCGTATTTTGTGGACACCATTAAATTTCCTATGGAATCCATATGTTGCTTTTAAGATACTGCGAATATGTGTATTTATCAGATTTCTCAGTATCTTTCTAAATACCGGTAATTAAGTTAACGTCTCTACTACTTTGCTGTGGTAAGGTATTTTTTTCCACCCTTATACAGTATTCTCAGCATCCCGTGCTTCCAGATAATAAGTAGCAAATTTTTTTTAAGCTGTTATTCATTAAATCAAGGACTCTTTCTTCTCTCTTTTGATGAGTTCTGCAGTGATACCACATGTTCCTGCTGCCGTTTTATTTTTGAGATTATTTTTTTATCATGCCTAACTCTTCCTCATTAAATTCAACTGTGGCTGGGGTGTTTGGCAGCTATCCCATCTTCTCCGTCTTCAGTAGGTGTGTTTCGTCTTCACTTTAAGCATTGTCCTCTGGCAAGCGAGATTGCACCATCTGTTCTGCATTTTCTTGTTGGTTGATAATTATGCTTCCCTGAACCTTCAGGCTTTTCACGACTTGGTTACATTTCACTTTATTTGCCAAGATCTTAGAACCTAGCCCCCATGGGTCTTCATTGCCCTGTTGGGTCACATAGCTTCTCTAGGATGCCTTCTTTTCTTCTCTTTACAAACCTGAGTACGCTTTACTTTCCCTCTGATACTCTATTAATGCTTCTGTTCTCCTCTTGACTGTTTTGGAAAGTTGTAAACCTTCTGCTAATCCGTATTACCTATTTTCTCTGTCTTTCAAGATCATCATCCCACCACCTTTCTAGAGGCATTTCTTGTTCAGATGTTTGCAGTGTCTTTTTGCAGGTGTCCTGGATTAGCTTAGTTATGTTGCACAATGGTTTGAGTCTTCCGATGACTCTTCGTGGTACTGTTGGAGGTTATCCAGAAGCACCTTGTTGAATTTCTTCCAATCCACACCCGAGTACTGGAAGTAGGGGCTCGCCAGAAATGTTAGTTTTGGCAAGTTTAATCTGTAAACAGGTATGATGGCTGTTTGGCAAGTTATACATACTCACTAGGTGTTAAATACGCTCTTCTAATCCAAATACCAGCCATGGGATTTTGTTAACATATGCATACAGTTTCAAGAAGTCCAATTTCTTTTCCATGGATAACATATGATTCTTGAATTGGTACTATATCAATATTTTGTTCCACGGTCACAGTGATCATCTCCGATGTAGCTACTGCAGATCTTTGTATACTGATCCGCCAAATTCTAATCTTATTGTTTTCTGTCATTCTTCACCATGGTCAATCTGTTCTAGTTCCACTCCAAAGGTTCTCCTATGAAAGGAAACCGTCACTCTTATGCCATCTTCGGGTATTAGCATTAGTTGCAGCAAGTAAAAACAGTCGAAGTCAGTAAAATAGTTAAATTCACAGTTTACAGTTAACAGTACACTAGTGTATAATTATACGATAACACTCGTGTGCCACTTATTAGTGGCACGAGGTCGGGGCCCTTTGACCTACGTCCTACATTGTTTGAATTTTACTTCTATATCCTTACTCATTCTGTGTCAGAACATTTGCAGTCCACACCACTTGCCTCTGCTTTTCAAGCCAGCAGCATTGCTGATTCGGCCAAGAAGCCACTGTCTGCATTGTCAGCAGTTGCCCCTACTTTAACAGTTGAAAGTGCGCCTGCTTCTGTCCAAGCACCTGACTAGCACGACCACACAAGAACAAAATACATACGCATGAAAAAAACGATAGTCTGCTTACCACGCACGCACTTCCAGCACATCCATCCTGTTCGGCATCCACAGGAGATGGCTGAGGAGGATAAGCGCATGAGGGAGGAGTTCCAGGTGAGTTGCACTTTCTCCTGGCTCTCACGTGGCACCGCACTGCTCACGCTGCCGCCTGGCTGACCGCCAGAGGGAGGATGATGGCAGGTTTTACATCTCGAAAATCAGCACACCCTCCATTATTCTGCACTGTAACTGTATTCGGATGAGTAAGACAGAGCACGACACTTTCTCCTCTCCTTTATTGAGGCCTTGACTGTTTTTAGTGCCTTTACTTGATATATTATCGGGTTTCCCATTCAAACCTGTCCTCCTCGCCAATCAGAAGTACTCTGACTTTACATCTTATAAAGCCATTTACCCGAATACTCCTTCAAGGGTCATTTCAATGCTCTTCCTGCCACTTGCCACCTTTTTGCTATCACGTTATACTCTTAGTGGCGAACTTTTGTCTTGCCATCTACTCTACAGATGTTACACAGCAAATATTGCACGAATCGGAAGCAGTGAAGCTTCGCTTCGAAGTTCCTATGCCGTATAAATAATTGTTTACTGTAGTGGTTCATGGTGATCCGCTGGGACTTCATCCATTCCTTGATACCTGGTATCAACTCAAAAGTTGTTCTTCCTTTTCCAGAGCTTGACCATCTCTCTTGCCACACTGCCATACCTTCATCTTTGTTGTTAAGCTATTCTTCCTTACTAAGCCTCCCATCCCGTGCTATCTAAACCGTGATCCCTCTCATTCTTACTAGCAGATCCACTGGCAATATTATAGCCAATACTGGGAGTGACTCAATGAACAGTATACTCTTGTCACAGTCAGCAGTAATTACCTCTGAGCACTTACTAGCTTTCTCTTGTGTCGTACCATTTCTGCTCTGGTGTGCCAAATAACAGCACCAAACGATGTTATGGCTTTATTCCGTGCTCTATAAATTGTCATCATAGTATTGTCAATGGCTTTATCATTTAACTGGCTATTTTAAAAATAGCATACTTTGCCTATGTCAGTATAAATACTGACATACATACCCACAAACTTATTTTTTTTTTTAGTTTGTGAAGTGGGTAGAGCAGCAGTGCCGATATTCATACTCAAGTTCAGTCCCCAAAGGAAGAAAACATCAGGATAATCCCTACCGTATGGTGTGAGGTTACCTTGGCAAGGAAGACTTCTGATCTCAGCAGCTGCATACGGACTATTGTCGGTGCGACCCAGGAGTCTTGGTCGCCGCGATGGTGGGAAGTGAGCGCCATGAAGCCGCCCCTCCACACTCCAAAAACCCTGATCAACCAAGCTACTGGACAGTTCCAGCTTCACGCCAAGTCATGTACTCATTTACAGTAGTTCCCACAATGTCAGTGGCTTTGTGTTCTCCCGGACAGAGCAGGGTGCAGCCAGTATATAGGGAGGGCTGAGATCAGCGCGCCGTAGAATAGTCAAGTCGCCAGGAGAAAATATTGTGTGTATCCCTGGATATTTGCCGTGCTGCCAACACTACGGTACTTGTATTGGGTGATTCAAAACACCTGTAGGTGCTCGCTCACGCCTATCGGCATTCGCTCGCCACTTTCGACACATGTGGAACAAAGTATGTAACGGAATTATGTTAGAAAATAAAGATTATTACGAATATTTGGAAACTATGCTAAATTTATAGGATGAAACCCATGTAAATGGGTGAAACCCAGAGACCCCAACGACCTCCAACAGCCAAGTACAAGAGGATGTAAAGGGCCATGATGGAAAAATGGCAAAGTAATAGAAATTATGGGACGAAATGAAAATTATGTTACATTAGTACGATAAAACTCATGAAACTGAGAAAAATCTTAGGTACACACCGACCCACAATGGTTTATTAAAAAGGCTCAGAAAACAAGTCTATTATGGCATAAATTTTAAAATTATCATACTAAAACACCGAAACTATAATATTTTTTTATAGTTCTGCGCATGCCATAATTTTTTTATAGTACTGCGCGTGCCATAATTCGGGACGGTGCTGTGGTACATGTGCCGTAATTATGGTAAACGGATGGAATGATGGTGTACTATTATGGTGTGCGGTTATAATATACCTCCGAGGACAGCAGGATAATATTTGAAGGGGCAACGTGTGCAGTGAATTGTAACTCCGTGGGCCAAACCCTGAATTATATCAAATCAAACAATCCTTCCCTCCCCTTATTCCAACTCCCAAGGCATGGTTTGCTACATGTCCCCCAAACTTTGCATTTTGCACCAAAAAAAACTATCGTTCGTGATTAATAGTAAGAAGAGTGCGGGGGTGCTACGCATCCTAAACTTAACGTTACCAAAAAAAAATGTTGTTCTCGAATAATATACAGAAATCAGGGCTCAGGCCCACGGAATCCGTGGGCTTTCTGTTGTACGTAAATCAGCGGGAAAGGGGCGACGAAGACCATGCGTACACAGGAAACGCAGTATCTTGAAGGAATGTGCGGGCAAAACTTTTCACGAAATTGTGGCAAGAAAATAAAAATAATGGAAAAATAAATGAAAAGTAAAATGTAGTTTGTCGTTGTGAAATATAGCTTATATTTCACATAAATATGTAATATAGTGTGTAGGGAGCTGTGAAGAACACACACAAGGCCTCCTCATTGCGATAGCCAATATGAGATATAATAATATCATATTCAAATAGATATGTGCTGTGTATGGTGTAGAATTAGCATACGCAACAATGGGACAACACATATAACACTTGAGTGACCAGGCTGCACAGCTGACGTGCAATAAATCAGTGGGAAAGGTATGGTCTTACCTAGGCTGCCTCTGTATAATTGCCCGGTGCAGTCCTGGGCCGGTAGGGGAACAGGTTTATTACCATTAGCATCCTCTAGAAACTAGCATTTGGCTCGTACATCATTTATGTACGTACGTCAAAATAAGGCAGACAATTGAAAACTCTAGTAAACGCATATTAAGACCCTGGGTAAAAAATAGGTTAACTTGACACTACAGTAGAGAAAACGACAAAACTGATACGCCCTTTGAATAAATTTCATTTATTATACTTTTCATTTCCTTTTGTATTGTAATTGCTTAAATCAGAAATAATTAAAAACCCTGATGGCAATATGAGAAAAACTATAAAGACAACACACTATCCTAACAATGCTAAAAGTGTTCATGCCTAGCCTACTTGAACCCTTTTACGGTTACGTGACATAGCTTGCCAGAGTCTGAATATACTGGTTTCAAAATCAAATTAATTAAACTGTTCTCTGTAGTAAATATTACGTTAAAACTAATTGTGTTTTCACTAAACAGCCTAGCTCTGGTAGAAACTACTATTATCACAGGTTTTGCAGTGGGCATATGTGTGCTGAAAATTTACGTACTTATAAAAGTCAAGATGACGTCGTTTGTGTACTGATGCTAACGGACATCGAGCTGAATCAAACTGTAAATAAAATTAGGTCCAGATGAAAATGTCAGATCTTTTGGTAGGTCTTATCTTTTAATTACCAAGCGGATTGAACGTAGGATGCTCTTGCAGGACTTGGCGTGGATACGTGGAGCTCCGCTCTACACGTACGTATACGGCGTGTTTGAACTATCTAGCTCCTGACCACTTAACCTCGCGAGTATGCGACTATTGATACAAGCTCCATTGCTGGTTACAAATTTACTTAAAAGTTGGTTCAGGGGCACGTCTACACATCCTAAAACTAATTTAAAGTCCTACCTCTCCGTCCACTTCAGACGGGAGGTCCTGCCCTACGTCTGACGTCGTTGGAGGCTGCTAACGAAGAGAGCGTTAGTCTCTGCAGGCTGACGCTAACTTAAGGGGGCCTATAGCGCCAGCCAATCAACAATCAGGATTTCAACCTGTGGGCCAATGGGGATCAAAACTATTCAAACCACCCACATGAACCACTTCTAACGACCTAAATTAAGAAAAACCAGAGAATACCTGATATCGGAACTGAGATATAATACAATAAAAAGTAGAAAGACTTACAAAGTTGAGATCACACCGAAAATAAATATTAATTTTATAAAAATAAATACACAATGAAAAATGAACTAGCCTATCAACAGTACACATGATTATTATTGCCACTGCACATCAAGTTTTAAAAATCTTACGTGTTAAGAAAAATATAATTAATAAAAATAAATAAAATTTCCATACGCAGTTGAAATCATATAAGTGACATGTGTGAGAAAAATTACCTTAATTCTTGCATGACAATATGTGTAGCAATAAGAACAGAAATAATAATATAAGATTGTAGATTGTATGCATAAACACCGTATTGTCATGGGTGTTACAGTTAGTAACGCCTGTAGACTCGTTTGCGTCTTTCTACCCTGGCGGTGCATTTAGACCCGTCCAGAGGCAGACAATTAAGAAAAGGCGAAGCCTAAGAAAAATGTTAAGGTTTACGCACACAATGGGGTAAAAAAATAAACGACATTTTCAACATTCAGGCGAAATAGGATGAAAACGAGAGAAGGGGACCCCCTTAAAAGTCAAGAATCAAAATGGCAGCCATGCCAAAAATTTCTAATCGCCTAAGGGTACCCACCTATGAAGGTTTTATTTTGGCGCGCAGCGCTGTGCCACGAACAGTTTCGGAGATACTCGCTTTCAAAGTTTGTCCTCTTCTCCCCCCCTCCTAAATCAAGAGTGCTCTACGTCCAAATGTCTAGCAATGGGACAGGGGAAAAAATGGCGTCCCCCTTAAAAATAAAATTTTTTCAAAAATCGCATTCAAAAGGAATACTTCTTGCCAAAAAAAATGCTCTATGCCAAATCTAAACATTATGTCATACGGTTCGGAAATGGCTAGCATTCCAAAATCAAAAGTGGCCCTTGTCTGGATATAAACTCTTAGGGAAAATTTGCAACAGTGGGTGGGACGGGGAGAGGGGAAGGGGAGGTAGGCCGCAGCGGGGGAAATCGAGAAAGAAAGGACGGTAGATTGTATCGAAGTTGGTCGCACACCAACTCCCAAGGGTGTGTGCTACGCGCCCTCAAGCTTTGTGTTTATTGAATTCAGCATTCATTTTATATGCATCTAAATGAAATGAATTCGATAAAAATAGAAATTGTTCCGTAGACATATTTTGCTAATGTTTCAAACAAATGATTTTAAAATCTGCACATAGTAAAATATAAGCACATAAAGTAGGCCTAATCTACTCAAACCGAAACAAGCAATCTTGTTTGTATGGTACATTTAGATTTTGCTAAATATAAGTGGTTTTTTCTACACCTTCAGATGTTCATATATTACTGTTTTATCATGTAAAATTTTCCATTTATAATGGTAGAATAGTTCTCTAGGTAATTGGAAAACTGAAATCACGTAACTACAGAACATGCCAAAATCGAACATTTTTGATGAAATTCGAGATATTTGGTAGCTTGAAAAGCAAAGTGGTCACGGTATTATAACATTCACTTTACATAATAGCTATATGATTCAGTAAATTGGATGTTATGGTAGTTGACTTTCGCATGGAAGTGAGTTCGATCTTGTGATATGACATCAAGGTAGCGCGAGTCTTATACCGCTGAACAGGTTAACTGAAGTCTTACCTACTTTTGGAAGACAGTATGTAAAATAAGTCCTTGACAGCATAGTTTAAGGTGCGAAAACAAATGCTACAGAAATGCGCCAGTCTGGAGAAATATTAGCTTGCGAATTTGGCAAGAACTATAATGTATATGATTTGAAGGGTAGTAATGCCAGGTTACTATGGTGCCCCCTCGTTCCTGCTCGTAGCTGGAGAAACTCAATGGAAGTTAGAACATTAAAACAGTCGGCCTAAAACTGCTTAATTTTTTTTTCCTGGGAATGTTAGCTTATAAGGAGGTTTTTCCATCAGCTTATGAGAAAACGAGAGTGATAGTTTCGTACATATTTGGAGTTTACTCCGATTATGTGCAGGCCTATACCAAGCATTCTACAGTGACCCGAGCTACTGCACCTGCCGGGTAATGCAGTTGTTATTATTTTACATTCCATATAGATAAACTGTTATCATTTATAAAAATAATAACATCATCTACTTGCATTTTTATACTTATCACTGTGCTAGCTCCCGGGGTATAATATTTTCAGAACTCGCCATGAGAAGCATATTGGTAGTAGAAATTTCCCGTGGATTTATAACAAATGTAAGTAAAAGAAAGACAGGTGGGCCTACAGGCATTGAAGCAGGACTGAGGGTCACGGCCTGGCGATGCTGTACCACTGCGGGATGTAGCAGCGAGACGCGTGCGAGGTAGTACGAGCAGTGCGTGGCACGCCAATGTCCTCGGCCTAGTTAGCCAGCCAGCTACGCATACCTCACTTCATTCACCTGCTCACACTCCCCAAGCTTTCTCCATCTTCAACGACGTGTATAGCCTATTCACAATGCCTTCGCACATTCTGAATCAAACCTATACAAAATAACCCCGTTCACCACATGTTCGGTTATTTCTTATATTAACCTTCGGTTATTTCGTATTTTAACCACGTCTCAATCTTTTTATATTTCCGGTAACATTAAAGTGCCTTATTTCAATGTTAAATTAAACATTCGACTAGTTTTTCGCCATTAATTATGATATTTCTTTCACAGTTAATACGAATTTAAAACAGTGGAAAAAGAGGTATGTTGGCAATGGCTAGTAAGAAGTAGTTCTTCTGTAAACTGATATTGAGTTGAGTTTTATTGTGTTCTGTAAAGAAACAGTTTATTTCTCGCATGTTTATATTTTCAGGTATCACTGTTGGCAAAATATTTCGTTGTTATACATAAAAAATATTTTTTGCTGTGTATCCAGCGCAACAATACTGTGCATTTTCATCTCCTCGGCTTTTCTTCAAGACTCGTTTACATGCAAGTCGTGGTACATACAACACACATAGCAGTTTCTGTTTGTTCTATGCACATAATAATAAAATGGGCGTTCTTGTACTTAAATGAAATAATTTCACTTTACTTTACTAGAGAATCACAAAACGAAAACCTCTGCGAGATTCCAAGAAAACTTGCAAAAAAATAAAGTTGCAAGATATTGAAAATTGTGCCTCGAGGTCTAGAAATGCGGGATCACTAAGGCCGACCCAGACAAGCTTCACATGTATCGCATGGTCTCTACGCGCAACACACTGAAATGGCGTACGGTCTTCCCCCCAGTCAACTACCCTCGGAGATCTACAGCGGTGGCCCTGTAATTTTATGGCCCTTTCATGTTTATTACTACGCCATGTAGTTCCATTATCTGTCAGTCAGAGGAAGTGAGTTGTAACCTCGAACCTCACAAAGTTATTTGATAGTGTTGTTGACGAGAGGCTGTTCAATGTCGGGACATGGAGACAGATTACTCCGCAGCTCGCATGCGCACTTGACCTGTCATCTGTACAAGTGCGACCAACCAATCAGCTCGGCAACCAGTGACTGTACGATTACTTCTGAAGAGGATGATGATCGGACAACATGTGCGCGCCGCGCGGCAGATGATAGGGTGTATTGAGGAATGATTTGCAGTCAAGTGTCACCTCGAACGCCTTACACGCTTAGAAAAGCCTGCAACAGTCTAGATGTTACTTAAATGTCCACTTTTTCAATGGCCACTCCTAACTAATTTTCAGACATTAATTAAAAACCCATTATTCTCTACAGTTCCCTAAAATACTGCCCAACTTGTAGACAATATGTCCGATGACTTCTTGTTAAATCGGCAATTCACAGTTTTTTTTGTCAAATGACTAAGTCAACCATACTATTTGCAACAGAAAGGACTACGGAAGATGGACGGTATTGTTGTATTATATTATCGGATGTACCTAGGAATAGTTATTTTACAAAATTTTAAAAAGAGCTCCAAACAAAGTGTATTCAATAATTTCCTTCAGTTTGAGCAATTAAAACAAAGTAATAAAGTTTCTTTCTGTGGTTTCATGGGTCTTGAAACACTTCGTGGTATTATTCCTAGTGGTGTTTGAATATAATTGTTTTATTTTGTAGGATTCTAAAAGGTTGCATTTAACACAAATGAACTATACACTGAAATAATGGTTCTGCAGATTTCACTAAATATTCCGTGAGTGTATACCCCCCAGAATGTTTATGTTGGTTATCAAATAATTGTTGGGAAGATTAAAAATGAATCCCCTTAGTAGGACAGTTTGAACTATTTGGTAGCATAATGGAGAGAGGAGCTGAGAGGCGGGTCTCTAACCTCGGGCGACAGTCAAGCAGTTGGTCAAAATTCACCTTTTTCCTATCAAACATTCCTGTTTTCACTCAAATTCACAAAAATAACCTTACGGCTCAATGCAGCTAATTGCTTGGTAACCCGAAGCCTCAAAACTAACAAAAGTTCTTGAAAATTAGTACATCAAGGCTTGTGGATTGTGACGTCAGGGCGGTGGGGCCCTTCTTGTGATGACGTCAGGGCGGTGGCGCCCTTCTTGTGATGACGTCAAGCACCCCAAAGTATTTCATTCTACCCGAAAATCACTTCATAAATGATTAATTTAACCAAAAATCACTCCATGAATGGATTATTTAATACAAAAGTTACTTCATAACTGCATGATGTAATCCCAAAATTATAAGCATCAGTTTACTGGGTTTTGAGAGATTTTGTGGGATTTGAGGCTTCGGGTGACCAAACAATTAGCTCCATTGAACTATAAAACTATTTTTTAGTGATTCTGAGTGAAAAACAAGAGTTTTTGAAGGGAGTAGTAGACACATTTTGACCAACAACTTGATCGACGACCGAGGTCAGTGACCCACTCCTCAGATTTTCTACTATGCTCTGCGCCACCGAATTGGCTAAACTGTTCCACTCCTTCGTTGTATGTTGTGATGAATGAGAACTAGCAGTGTATGTGGTCACAGCAGAATTTCGACTGGACTGGAAACTCTGCTCACTTTCGTCTGCCTGCATACTGTGTACTTTCACAGTAAAATATGAACATCAAGAGGATTCGTCTCAGCTGCCAAAACTATGAACAGTAGACTCTGCAAATTGCGCAATGGTGCGCGTAGCATGCTGTGCAGTAAAATTCCCTGGAGACCAACCAATAGACAATGTTTCATCTAACATTTATAATAAACAGAATAAGTAGAATTTTGTGTTTAGATTTTTACTAACAATTAAATAAAATGTTATTTTTTTGGCTACAATTTGCAATTTTAACCACATGTTCCGGTTATATATTTCTTGACTCTGGATTACTGGGAACATTGTTCAATCTTAACAAAAAAACCTTCTCGCTTTGTCTTCCATCGTCATTGCTAAAATATTAGAAAAAACTAATTACTACGAAGACATTGCACCCTTACAGGAGAGTAATGAAAAGAGCATAAAATGAGGGAGCAAGATGATGCGAGCCAGAGAAGCAATGTGGATGAGGGTGCCGACAGGTACTGTAGTGTTGCTTGCTGCTTGAACCTTAAAACCCCAGGATTTGCCAAGACATTCGTAATCCATCGCCTATGACTAATATACATTTTATGCATGTGATGAACTCTTTTTAAAAGAACATGAACCTTGCGAGACTGTTATTTAGAGTGACAGCATCAAGTATCTAGAAACACGAATATGTTGGTGACACTGTAATTCCTACCCTTATGTACATGAAACAAAGAGAAGTAGATTTAAGATGGTCTTTAATGGGAAGTTTGAGAGCTGGGACTACATTTCCTACAGATGCCGACAGCAATGGAAATTGAGCATACAGTGGCTACTGTATATAGCAGATGCGGTATCGGGCAGGGATTTTTAAATATTTGCAGAAGTTTAATTTCGTAAATACCAAACTAACTACGAGGTACATTCACTGCAAAAGTACACAGAGTGGTGTTTACAGGAGTGTGCAGTGAACATGAAGTAGAGAGTGCTTGCCGCTACTGAGTCCCAGTATTCAGCTGTCACATCCAGCTGCATCGACTGTTTACATTAACATGTGCTATAGAAACTTGTTATCTCGCCAAAGTTACAGTGTACGAGAGTAGTGTCATGAAATCAAAAGTAAGCAGCGATGTGCGCTCTGGATAATGGTAATGTGGTGGCCATGCAGGACGAGTGGGAGAAGGTGTAACCAATGGTACACTAACACTCTAATTCTTAATGACCTACCCAAACTAAAGATGATAAAATGTATCGATTCATGGACGTTATCAGAGTATGAGTGAAAATATAAATAATTCATAACCTGTTTTACTAGCTTTATCCAACAGTACTAGTAAACGCAGCAGTAACAATTATATATAATTGTTATTGCTGCTATATATATATATATATATATATATATATATATATATATATATATATATATATATATATTGTTGATATATATATATAATATATATATATTAGGGATGGGCCGATACCACATTTTGCCGATACCAACGATACCGATTCTCAACTGCCGATGCCACCGATTACACCGATGCAGATACCAGTTTTCATGAGTACACTCATAATTCCCAATTCCCAATATTTCGAAATACTTTGTATTACTTAAAATGAAGAATTCAGTTTTATGAACACCTTAAGCACTTTGTATTAGGTGTCGACAGCATAGAAATGAAAAACCACGCTAATTTTAATAATAAATGATACAACTGAAAATTTAACTAGGCAAAAAAATAACTTAACAGTGTAGGAAACAATGTTACCAGACCATAGAGTATTAATTAAAAACTGAGTTTATTAATATCAACCTTCAAAACTTCAGGCAATCTGATGCGGACTTGGATATTAGATCTGAGAAATATCATACATAACCTCAACATGCATGTTTGTTTAAACCAACACTATAAAGATGTATTTGAAAAGATTTTTTGAAACCAATTAGTATTATATGTTTACTTGAAACTAAGGGAATTATTTCTATTTATATAAATATTTTTGCTTAATATTCCTTCGTCGGCCGAGCCATACTCAATTCCTTGGTTAAATTAACAACTGATATAATTGCGACAATTTTTGCTAAGTATTTCTTTCCGAGTCTTATTCAGACCTTTAACACTCTAACCAAAACAACAGCCGACAGTTTACAATAAGAACTACACTCGTCAAAATCTTGTGTGTTTTCTGTCATTAATCACTTTCAATAACAACAGTGTTTTCATTGCCGTCAACCTACGAGTGTAGTAAACACATAAGAAGAATAAGTATACATGTTGCTTTCTCATTGTAAAAATGTCAGAAGAAAATAAAACAAAAAACTCTTGCTGGGTGTAAACAATACTATGGATATCACCAGTTGTCGATTAACTACATTGTATTGCATTCACATAGTGTCTAAAAATGAATGATGCAAACAATCTTTGGCGAATGTACCAACAGAAAATACAGTAAAATGTAAACAACCGGAACAAATCATCGAAAAACAATTGTTCCGAATATATTTTGGGTTTCGGACAGAATATATGATTGATGGATGCAGTAAATTAATGCTTTACGAGATGTTGCATGCTGGGTTATTTAACATTGGGTTAAATAAATTGGTGCTACCAATTGGTGAATAATAATCAGCAAATAATGTTCAGGTACCACCGATGCCGATGGTCGTGGTATCAGCCGGTTAATCGGTATCGGCCCATATATATAGTGAATCATTCCAAAGTATATTATAACGAGTCTTTTTTAATTTGCCATGGGAGAGATACATTCACATTAAAATTCAATTATAACACTCCTCTCTTTATCCACCATCAGCCCGTAATTTCCCTCCTATTCTCTAGCAAATTAACGACCACCATAAAAATATATAACAGTATCTTTGGGAAATGTGCAATTAAAAATACCCACTCCTCGCAGGATCAATACTAAGTGGGTTTCAACCGTAGAAAAAAAACTTACTGTGCTGCACAAATGAGGGCAGCAGTAACGAAGGGCATTTAACAAATTACCTCAAGAAGCAGCATTCAATGACTTCGGGCAAGGTAGGCTATGCGCCTTTATTAACTAAACCACAACCAAATTTAGAAAAAAGAGGGACACAGTAAAAAAAATTAATAGCGGCAAAAAATAACAGTGTTTACAATCGAGCAGTCATATATCACTGAACATAAATATAATCTAAACCTCAAAAGGCAATGTAAATTAACAGCAGACATGAATGTGCAATTAGTATTAATCCGAACACACGGCTAAAGAAGCCGGCGAAAAGCTCTGCCCAAAAATGTAACAATAATCTAAAGACTGCATGCTTTTGTGTACGGTACTGCAGGTAGCATTAAACACATATAGAAAAATGTATACTCCAATCAAGGGAGTAGGTAGGAGGATAGCATGACGAACTCGCAAGAGTGAGCAACATCCGAGGGCCAGACCTGGGTATGCATACTATCTTTCAACATCTCTTCCAGTGCGATGCACACTCCCCCTCAAGCGCACAGTGCGAAGTTCACGAACAGTATACCCGCCGAAAAGGGCGATGCAAAGTCACTGAAACAGCTTCTTTGTCCTCGGAAAAAGTTGCTATTTTTCATGAGGGTAGAATTGTGGAAACAAAATTAAGCAGTGGTGTGCACTCCGTCTGATAGCAGTGTGCACTCCGTCTGATAGCAGTGTGCACTCCGTCTGATAGCAGTGTGCACTCCGTCTGATAGCAGTGTGCTGGATGTGCAGGACAAGTGGGAGAAGCTGCTATCTTAGATGATAGTAGTGTCGTGGAAACAAAGGTAAGGAAAGAGCGATGTGCCCACCAGTTGATGGCAGTGTGATGGGTGTGCAGAACGAGTGGGAGAAGCTGCCATCTTAGATGATAGTAGTGTCATGGAAACAAAGGTAAGGAAAGAGCGATGTGCCCACCAGTTGATGGCAGTGTGATGGGTGTGCAGGACGAGTGGGAGAAGCTGCTATCTTAGATGATAGTAGTGTCGTGGAAACAAAGGTAAGGAAAGAGCGATGTGCCCACCAGTTGATGGCAGTGTGATGGGTGTGCAGGACGAGTGGGAGAAGCTGCCATCTTAGATGATAGTAGTGTCATGGAAACAAAGGTAAGGAAGGAGTGATGTGCCCACCAGCTGATGGCATTGAGGTAGATGTGCAGGACGAGTGGGAGAAGCAGATATATTAGACTAGGGGCCCAGCCCGTGACCTTTTTTTTTAAATACTGTCACATGCCTAGAACTGTTATGATGTTATAAATTTTTGTTATCTCACAAAGACTGAAAAAAAAAATGATGCGAAATTAACTCAACATTGGATATAGTTCTGTCCACTAAGCCACTGCGACCCCACTTGGAATTGCTCTATCCACTGAGCCACTAAGAAATCGCTCTATCCACTGAGCCACTAATGCCCCATTAGATAAATATATCCACTTGGCCACTGTGGCACCATTTGAAATAGTTATATCCACTGAGCCACTAAGGCCTCACTTGGAATCGCTCTATCCACTGAACCACTAAGGCCCCACTTGGAATCGCTCTATTCACTGAGCCACTAAGGGCCCACATGGAATCGCTCTATCCACTGAGCCACTAAGACCCCACTTGGAATCGCTCTATTCACTGGGCCACTTTGGCCCCACTTGGAATCGCTCGAACCACTGAACCACTTTGGCCCCACTTGAAATTATCTCAACATTGGAGCGAGACATTTAAAGTAAACAAAAATGTTATTCCATTACCTTCATATCTCTATGCCAAAGTCTCTTTGTATTTATACAAACTTTCATATAGGAAAAAGTAATTAAAAATGAGTTTTTATGGTAAAAGGTTATAATTGCGTAATCTGATCTTGCTGAAATTCGAACTTGACCTGTATTTGACCCTGAGAATTCGGTCTGTAAAATTTGAAGAATTTCTATTGTATTTCAAGGGACTTAGAAGTATTAAAGACGGACAGACAGACAGACAGACAGACAGATCCTTATCCTATATAATAAGTAAACGATATCTGCCTGTATGTCTGTTTGTCTGTCTTTATTGCCTCTAAGTCCCTTGAAACTCAACAGAAGTTCTTCAAATTTTGCAGAGCGAATCCTCAGGGTAACATACAGGTCAAATTAGAATTTCAGCAAGATCAGGTTATGCAATCATTACCCTTTACCCTAAAAACTAATTCTTTTATTCCTTTTTCCCTATGAAAAGTTTTGTATTGATTCATAGAGAATATTGGATAGAGATATGAAGGTAATGAAATATCATTTTTGTTTACTTTAGAATAACTCGCTTTAATGTTCAGTTAATTAAGTGGGGCCACAGTGGCTTAGTGGAAAGAGCGATTCCAAGTGGAGCCTTAGTGGCGCAGTAGATAGAACTATGTTAAGTGGGCTACAGTGGCTTAGTGGATAGAACTATGTTAAGTGGAGCCGCAGTGGCTTAGTGGATAGAACTATATCAAGTGCGGCCGCAGTGGCCAAGTCGATAGATATATATCAAATGGGGCCATGGGGCTAAAGTAGCTCATTGCATACAGAGATTCCAAGTGGAGCCGCAGTGGCTCAGTGGATAAAGATATTCCAAGTGGGGCCTTAGTAACTCAGTGGATAGAGAGATTCCAAGTGGGGCTGCAGTGGCTCAGTGGATAGAACAATATCAAGTGGCGCCTTACTGGCTCAGTGGATAGAGCGATTCCAAGTGGATAGTGGATAGTGGATAGAATTATGTTAAGAGGGCCGCAGTGGCCAAGTGGAAAGAGAAATAATAAATGGGACCACAGTCGCTTCAATGTTGAGTTAATTTCGCATCATTTCAGTATTACCTATATATATATATCCATGCAATATTTTTTTTCAGTCTTTGTAAACCAAATTTTTTAACATAGTTATTGTTCTGGTCTTGTGACAATAAAAAAAAAAGGTCACTGGCTGGGTCACCTAGTTATATAGAATGAGAGTAGTGTCAAGGAAATAAAGGTAAGGCCGGAGTGATGCGCCCACCAGCTGATAGCAGTGTGGTGGATATGCATGACGAGTGCGAGAAGCAGATTTATTAGATGAGAGTTGTGTTGAGGAAAGAAAGGTGAGGAAGGAGCGCTGTACCCACCAGCTGATAGCAGTGTGCTGTATGTGCCGTATGGGTAGAAGTAGATTTATTAGATGAGAGTTGTGTCGAGGAAAGAAAGGTAAGGAAGGAGCGCTGTACCCACCAGCTGATAGCAGTATGCTGTATGTGCAGGACGAGTGGGAGAAAGAGCTCGAGAGGCTGGCTGTGCGCTTCGAGCGTGAGCTTCTGACGAAAAAGAAGAGGCCAGACGAGCAGAAGGTCCTGACGCTGCGGCACCAGCAGGAGCGGGAAGACCTGGAGAAGAACATGACCCTTCGCAGGGACAAGAAGAAGGAGTCGTTGACGAGGAAGCTGCTGGAGCACGAGAGGTGAGTGCCTCATGTAAGTGGGCCAACCTATACCACGAGCCATTCCCGCCTTAAGACCCCATTCTCCCCTTTAATAAGATGATGTGTTCCGTTGCCTGTCCATCGTGAGCGTCCTATCCCTTACATGTTTGGAGAAGTCTTGTTCGTAAAGATTACCTTGATCTGGGTGAAGTAATGGTATATCGAGTAAATTAGATATATTGGAGTAATTTTTTCAATGTGCTAGTGACAATATAAACCTAAGTTTTCTTGCCACCTACAATTGTGTCCAAGTGAATTGAAATAATACCATTCATATTATTATCTTTTAACACAACACAACACGAGCACGAAGTATTATGAACTGTATTGTAGGAATTCATAACTCTAATGATATATGTGCACATTTTACTCACGTCTGCCATTCCTTGTTGATCCCCTCGAGAAACAACTGCCATCTCACACTACCAGCAAGACAGAGCGGTCAGGTGCGTGCTATCGCCGTTCTGGGCGCGTCCCATACATATATTATATTATTAAGCAGGGCTCAACCATGCAGGAACAACTGTCAACACGTGGCGAATCCAGGTGAAGTGGCTCGTCCAAGCCATTACACAGTGATCGTACGGACAGTTTCGTTCAATTCCATGTGATAAACGAATTCATGTATTCCTCCCAAAAGCACAGACTGAGTTAAAAATAGTTTCTCTTCAAAAGTACTTTCTTTTTTTCAATTGAACAATAGAGTATAGCTACGTATAGTGAATAAATACTAGGCGGCTTAATTTCTAAATATTTTATGGGGTTAACATAATTATGAATAATGATACATAACTACCGAAAAAGGCTTTCGTATTTATTTTCGGTGCGACAGCACTTTATTAATATTGAAGATATAATTTTATCCCTTAGAGGATTTCAAAAAAATTATATTACAATTGATTTGTTACACCATAATTTTGAAAATCAAATACTATTACTGGTGGGATGATTACAGGTGATAAAAACAGAATTCAGAAATATGTTTACCTTAATTCCTGTGTTTGATAATAAATCAAAAATATCGTTTCACTTTTCGTTTTAAAAGAATAACCTGACCAAATTCATTGTCAGCCGTTTATTAATATTATAATAAAGTATACACAGTGCATGTTTACGATAGTTAAAAAATTACAAACAAGACTTTGTAACACAAAGTCAAGACAACTACTCTTTACTATTTTAGATATTTACAATGTGTATATGAAAGCTCGTTAATACTTCCGAGTAGTGATTCTGTATGGAAAAAGATTATAAAAATGAACGCGACTTATGGCATACAGTGATTATTAAGGGAGATATGCACTATTTAAAATGTGAAATTAAAATGGCCCAGGTGAAAAAGAAGAGGCCAAACGAGAGGAGAGTAAAATTTATTGCAACTACTTGAGACTAAACAACTAATCTCTGGATAGTGTATTGCTGAACCAGTTCACATCATCCGCTTCGTGAATATAGTAGGGTGCTATGACATTTTTATCACGGAAAACACCATAAACCCTGAGCGACCGTCAGTAATGTAGACATGAGGTAACTATGTGGGGCGTATTTTAAATGGCAGTTGTGTGGCTCGGCGGCTCGCTTGCTTCGGTTCACCTCGGACGTGCTCGGGGAAGTCTTCGGTGAACCTCTGGAGGGACATATATCTAGTTCAACTCAGGATTGTCAATCGCACCCGAAGGTGCTCAGCAGATACGATCACTAACGTCATACACATCCGTTTATACAAGCCATCAGCCATATTTATTTCAAAGACATAGAGGTAGTGAAGATATTTGGGCTGCTCTTAACAGAGGGGTCTTCAGAGCCGATGAGGGCGATTGAGATTAGTATGGAGCAGCGCCGGAATGAAGGGGGCGGGGGAAACGAGAGATCCCCGAGAATACCCGCCGACCAACGGCATCGTCCGGCACGATTCCCACACGGGAAAATCCGGTGACCCGGCCGGGTTAAAGACATAGAGTATGCCAAATCAGAACGCTCTATTATCCAATTTTGAAACATGCATATTTTTTTTTATTCGGCAATGTAACTGTATGTAAAGCATATACGGTGTAAACCTTATGAAGGAAAAGGCTAGGTCAAAAATAATCTCTTCTTATATATAAATAACTATTAAATCGATAAATATTAATAATTAAAAACAAAAAAAAATTGTATATAATTTTTTGTTGTAAATTTTGTACCGAAATTGTACGTAGAACATTGCAGAATCCTGCAGAAGTCTCTTTTTCAATTGCTACATTCATATCAATTTTTTACTATAGGCTATTCATGGTAAAGCGAGCACTTTTTAAATCCCTCTCATTTGGAATAATAGTGAATAAAATTTCTTTTATTTTAGCCTTAAACGTTAACTTCCGAGTGCGGTGGAATCTACACACCGATTTATTACTTACATAGCAATATTCATTTAAAAAGGTGGTTAAAGGATAAAAAATGCGTGGAATATAAAAGTAACTAGGGCCTCAGAAGTGGCACTGTACCGTAAACAGTCTATAGCATATTGAACGTGTACAGAAATGCCGTAAGCTGATGACTCGAAGCGACTTACCGCTATGTGTTTTAAACTGGAGTGTTAAACTGATATTATCTTCCCTTGTTATTCCCATTATGGCGTGAGTGTCCGCACACACAAACGCAGATATTATACGGCAGCTGAGTTAGGCCTGCTGTGATGCACACTCTTAAGGAAAAAAATCTGTTTTCGCGAAAAGATCCCACGACTATTTGTACTCCAAAACACTTTGGTTCAGAACCAATATCGCAATTAGGTGGTTTTAATCCGCGCACGTCTTAAGTTTCTGCCAGCCAATCACAGATGTTAAGTGTCAGCATAACCTAATTCTGGTTGGCCCAGTCGCGTAGGAATTGTCTTCTCACATAGACACGAAGCCAGCATCCAAAGGAAATTTGCAAGCTTGCACGCAAGAAGTTGAAGTCTAGCTTGGGCACAAATCTTTTGGCAAAAAAAAAAAAAAAACAGGGGGCTCTAATAATTAGTCTAAAATAACATTTAAACAAAATGTTTATTATTAACTAGGGAAAAAAATACAAGATTGTTGAAAATTGGGTAGTTAAAAGAATAACTATGTCCTATACTTACCGATTTGATTTTATAAAATGCATTGATAGCCATATGCAGATTTTTTTAGATATATTTATAAATTATTCATTAAAAAAACAACTTTAAAAATTATTTGTATTTTTATATTTAATGTATATACTAAAGATAAGATTTTTAAAGAAGATTTATATGAGTCTTGGTATCGGAAGTATTATAATAGCATGTGTTTCAGGATTAAATTATATATAATAGAAATAATCATCTTCATAATCACAATTTTCATTAAGTACACTATAATCAAAATCATTAAAAATAAAATTGAGTTATAATTTGTTTAAAGTTTGAAATGGGATAATGAGAATGAATTTACCGTGCACATATTTACTCTATTTTAAATAAATTTTAAATTCTTTGAAAATTTATATATATATATTATATATATATATATATATATAGTATTCTTTTACAATTAGAAAAAAAACAACTATAAAATATAATTTAATCTATTACTTCATTTTTAGATAAGATTTTTTAAAACAATGTATTTAATTCTTAAACTATATAAAATAATTTTTCTGAATAATTTTATTTTTATTTTTAAAGATGTATTTACTGGATAATTGTAAAATTTTGTTAGGTATACCAGGATATGTAATTACTATCTACTTTTCTCAATAGTCTTTAATTTGATTATTTTATTTTAATTGGCTGTAGAAAGTTTTGTGAATGTATAATTACCTACTCGTACCTCTGCACAAGTTACAATCGTCTGCAATGGACAGTTTCAGTCACTGTGGCGCATTTTCTTCGGGTATCATCTGTTTTTATTTTCTTCCCGCTTACGTTTGATTTCGAGCTTCGGGTATCTCTAGAATGTTTGTAGTCTCAGATCGTGTTTTATCAACTTCAGTATAAGAAAGTTAAATTAGCCACGTGTAGTAACTGCTTGGGTGTTACCAAGAAGTCGAGTCCTTTCGCGATCGCTGCTTTTCTGAGTTCATCCTGTAGTTTTTCATATAGTTTTTACCAATTTTTTCACCTCATTTAGTGTGAGCATTGGTTTAAAAACAGTATTTTACGACTACATTTAAGTAATGTTATGAAAGTAAAAGAATATTTTTCGCAATTTTACTAACGTAGCATATACGACAGTCACACTTTTAGGTAGACATATAATGAATGTACGTGGTGCTGGCCAGTAAAGGCTCTTCACGGTAAAATTAGTACTTTTGAAAGCCCTGCTTAAGATCTACTTGTATGCAAGTTGTGTATTCCTCCGCCTTATGTAAAATTAACATTGTCACGGGCCTCATCACTTTATTCATGCGTTGGTCAGGTGAAACTGTAGAATTATAAGAAAAGAAAATATTTTACGAATCTGGTCATTTTTACAATTTGATGCATTAAAAAAACAGAAAGCGAAATGAATAATATAAGTTATCACAAATGGTTACCTAACACTTTTTATTCGACGTTAAGTTATGGGATTATTTTCTATCTATAATTACCAACTTCAATGGACGCATGTCACTCAGTGCGCCCATTAAAATATATGCAGGCAGGGACAGTAACATTTTTGTAAGGTTGATTTCAAAAGTGCTCGCTTTACCGTGACCAGCCTTCAACAAACCTGTGTATTGTTGATGTCGGCCGCCGGCTAGGACGAGGAAGACACCAGCAAGTGCGAGTTGGTGAAGAGTGATATAACTGCCCCTGCCACTACCGACGACGGCGGACGGTTGGCGGCTGGAGGCTCGCTGGTCGGGACACAACTCTTGCGAAAGTTGCTGCGAATGCCACTTTTCTGACACCGCAACTGCTCGCTTTTAACAAACAACTCTAAAAAAATGACCACGATAAGCGAAACTGTAGATGCTAGTTTGACGAAATTTGACGCAGGGCTTGTACACCGAGTAAAATGATCTTTAAATGTCCCTCGCAATTAACGAGTACAATTTACTGACACGCATACGCTGGAGGGACATTATCTTACAAATTCAAAGCAAAATAATTGTTCATGTTATTAGAATGCCATTAAATATATTTCTTGAAAATTTTTTATGCGTTTCGCCCGTACTATTTCAATTTTAACTTATTAGATAACATTTAAAGTAAAAATGGTAGGTAGTTAAATTCTCGCTGCAAGTTAACCAAGAATATAATTTCTAATAAATTACAACATGCCACTCCTGGGACTTCAGTGAACGTTTTACCTGAAACTAAATTTTGTTTTAAAATGACTTTTTGAACTTTGTACGAATCAAAATTCTAAGTAAAAATACTCATATTTACGCTATAAAAATTGTGAATATTATTATTTTTTAAATGACTTAATATATTAATCAAGTATAATGAAATCATATAATAACCTCATAATCTGAAGAAAAAAGTAGTTGTGGTTTCGAACGGTCTTATTGACCTACGGGGAAAAGAAAGGGAAGGGGGAAATACGACCTCATTAGTGTCAATAGTACTGAACTTAAATACCCATGTTTCAAGTCGCGATATGTTCTAAAACAATAGAATAGTTCTTATCAAATTCCGAATAAATGTTATGCAATTTTCATTCACTTGGTTAAAAGTTGCAGTGACTTTAAGAAAATTTCAATCAAGTTGTAAACGATTTACTAAAAGTTTAATTAAATTTGTAAAAAATTCATTCAAGTTTTAACTATTTGCGATGATATTTAGACACTGCAATCAAGTTGTAAACGATTTACTAAAGTTTAATGAAATTTATAAAAAAATTAATTCAAATTTTAAAATTTGCAATGATTTTAAGAAAATTTCAATAAAGTTGTAAACGATTTACTAAAAGTTTAGTGAAATCATATAAATGTCAAACGATTTTAAGGGGAAAATGTTAAAAGTTACTAAAAAACTTAACGGATATGCAAAAAAATTTCCTAAAAGTTTTAACAAAATAAAGCAAAAAAATTAAAAAAACCCTAATTTTTTAAAACTATTTGCTTACATAAACTCTAGTAGCGAAGCTGGTAGGCGTGTAACGAGACCTAAACACGCCAGGCTGGTTTAGCGGTAGCCCACTCCACAAGGTGAGCGCTGGGGTCCCTACCCCAGCAGGCGGCCGTATTCCTCAGCGAGCAGTAAGCTACCAGCTGGGCTGGAGGTCGGATATGCCGGTTCCTTCACCCTCATCGTGGAAGATGCCGGCAGAGCTAGCGGCGGCCGAGCGACTGGTGTCCTTGAACAAATCAAGGCCAGGCAGGCAGGTCCTAGAAGCGCGGACCAGTTCACAGGGTGTACGCGCAGTAGAGGGGAGATGTTGACCCCATGAAGTCAGAGCACCAAATGGCGTGCTGCGTGTGGGAATCCCTAAATTTATATTCCATAATTCGCTTTCAAAAAACATTAAAACGAACATATTATGTATTTGTTAGAAAATAGAGTTGTGGATGTCCCCATCGCAGGTTTCCTTCCAACGAACGGTGATTCCCTTGTGAGGTCTGGTGAGTTGGTAGGTGATTACTCCATGTCCATGCTCCTCTTCAAGTTCCTCTGTAAGACTGCAATAATCAAGTCTTCTAATGTTGATGGCATGCCACTGTTCGGGCGAATTATCTCACAGCACAATCATTGCATGCTATTCCTTCCCCAAAGCGAATGCCGAGACTGTTATTGAAAGTGTAGTACCAATGTCCTATATCGTTGCAGACATGAACTTGTAGATTACCGTCATACGGTTTACAGGACACTCTTCTGTAACCTATTTGCAGGACTTTGTTTACATATGTAGGGTCGAAGATTCTAGTAGTGACTGACGATTTAATACTGAATGCTCTCCATTATATAGCTGATGTTTCATCACTTTTTCTCATTTTCACCTGTTCTTGCTGAGCCAAATTTACAATTTCACATGCCACAGGGAGTAGTTAATTCTTGGTCACCGATGTACGTAAAATGTTGCTTGTTGTTACATTGTTCTGTCCAAACTACAGTCAGAGAGCAGCAACTACATTCCCTCTGCTTTATGTATTTGATGTATTCATTTCGAGCTTCAAATTCTAGTTGACTGTCCATACGTCGAAAACTCTTAAAGTATAATCAGGATTAATTAACAAGAAACGCCAATGTTCATCTCCGTTGCACATCTATATCTGTAGTGGAATATTTTCTTCAAGTCGAAACCACACTCGTGTGTATCCTGTAGTAACATTGGCATAAGGAAGTGATGAGTCCAATCTCTCCATCGTAATTGAAGCTCTGGTGTATCATGCTCTCTCTTTATATAGTTAAATTTGAGGTAATATTAGTTCTTCAACGTTAACTTGGTTAAATCAGATTTACAGACACAAACATTACTGTTCCAAACCTCACAGTCCCACATTCTACAAGACGACCTTTGAAGGCAGGTACTGCCTTGCATTTGTGTGATGTGTTCCTTATCATTACATGTTTCAGTCCATAAGGTGGTGCTGTCGTAAAACTGTCTACTCAATTTATATTTTATTTGATGAAAACCTGGTTCTTTGGTTATATCTTCACCTCTATTTTTAAAATGTAGGTCCCAAAAAGAACATGGCAGTTCGCTGTCAGGCTGCATATTAAAAACTGGACAGTCTTCTTCATAACACAACACTCATTCTGTATACATGAGTCCTCCTAAACCTTTTGCAAAATTCCAATGTTCATCTTCGTTGCACATCTATGTTTGGAAGTATATGTTGTCTAGAGACTGGAACCATACTTTTCTGTATCCTCGAGTAATACTGGATTACGTTTTCTCTGGGTTGAATTCCTCCATTCTTTTCGAAATCTTACACAGGTAACAAACCATTTTTCTAAATTAGTATCTTCATGCTTAGGTAGGATGCTGGTACAAATATTTTCTTAAAGCTTCGCTTTTGCATTGTGAACAGAACATTTTTTTTCTCACAGTGATTTGTATTACAGCATTTGACTGTTGAACTCTAACAGTCGTGATATCTTCTAATATTTATCACTTAAACATTAGTTAAACTTTTTCAAATTTCCTTCGTCAATTTTCCAAGTACATATACTGGATAGTGTTCGAGGAGCACTTCGTTCACACATCGGAAACACTCTTCAAAAGCTATGACACCAGAATCCCATTTTAGGTCATGTATCTCGTAAGTCTGTTCCCAAAACATCATTTTAACTTGAGGTTTTTTTAAAGTATACCAAGATATGGGAGGTTTGAAGCACAGTACTTTAGTCATTAACATCGGTTGAATAAGAAATCGTAAGCTCCTTAATTACAAAGGAGTTGTCTTGATAGTTTTTGAAATCCTGCTCGTAGCACATCATTTTTGCATTACTTCTTTTTTATATTCACAAATTATACACTATATACAAAAGAACTCACAACTCATTTTATTTATAAGACCGCAGGGCTCGCCTCGGAATCCACTTCATCGACTCCAGAATCGTCAATTACTACACGTGGAATAATTATAGCTTCAAGCAACTGTTCCAGTCTTCACGACATACAATCCTTCTGCATATGCTGTAAGTTATCATCATTATCAAAGGCAGACATGCCATAAGGACAGTCTTCACATGGCAAATAGGAGACGATATCCTCTTCAGCTTGTAAATGTTCAGCAAGGAACGGATATAATGGTGTTATTTTGTGTCCCACAAAATAAATTATTAATTCTTTCGGAAGCACTCGCAATTGGCAACAGTCTAAACTCAATAACGTTTTTGCTTTCCCATATGCTAAAATCGCATTGAATTCTTCAACACATTCCACATCGCAATTGTCACTGCGTCATTCTCGATGTAGACGCCTGTCGTTTTAGGTGTTGTAGACATTTAGCATTGTAGTAAACACCTAAGTCTCACTACTGCTAATGCAATGCCTACACATGCATATGCACACAAAGTGAGCTTGACAGTTGATAACATAACACTGAGAAAAAATTAATTTATCCCTCCTTATATAGTCAAAGGATTCAAAATGACTGTCATTTTATTTTAAATTTGATTCAATTTGGCCTTTTAGGAATAACAGTCGAAATTATGTGAAATTTAACAGATTTCTGCTTCGATATCAGTCATTTCAAGCTGGATACGTGCTATTTCAATAATATCACGTCGAAATTTGTTTTCTAGGGAAAACAATTTTTAAATAAGTTCAAATATATACACATTGTATAGTAGAAATTCTGGGCTAGGAAAACTTACGGAGAAATTTACACGTAAAATATTTAAAAATAGATGGAATATGTATGTTTTCTCCGCTATACGAATAAATATTTAAAAACAGAGTGAAAGTAAAAAAAACATTTACTTGTGTATTGCTTAAATCAAATGAGGCGTGTTTAAAAAAGATCAGTGTTCTATGTTTAACTTGTGTATTGCTTAAATCGATTAATACGTGGCTTTCATTACTTAAAACATTTAGCGAGTGAAAAATATATGTCTTGTAGTTAGTTATAGTTTGCTGGAAACAGGATAAAGTTTACAGAATTAAAATATAAATTTTTTGTTGGAATGTTAAATCTGGGGATTATCTTTTGGGGATTACAATATCGGGTAATATTTAGCTTCAGGGATATAAATTTCATCGGTGGAAGTTGTGAAATGTAATTTCGCTGGGAATACACCAGGCTCTGGCTTTGGGAGAAAGAGTTTTTCTCTTCGATTCAGTGTTCGAGCGAAAGTAACATTTTGTTGGGAAGAGGGCAGAGGGGAGTTAGCCAATGTCAGTTCAAAATCCTTTGGCCCGAGGGATGGAGCCTTCCCGATGTGATGCATAAAAGACTCGCTTTGACCTTGAGGGAAACCTCCGTTCCTGGCAGAGGCAGCTATCGTCTCGGAAAACACACACTCTGGGCTGGGGATTAAGGGTGGGGGTGCGTGGCCTTGGAAAAGGCAGTTCTCCAGCCAGCAGAAAACTCACGCTGGACTGTTGTAGGTGGAGGGGGTGCATGGTGCTAAACTTGTTTTAGCGGTGTTGGATTGATAGCGCCCGCTGTGGACCAGGGAGTTCTCCAGCCAGCAGAAAACATGCTCAGGGCTGGTGAAGGGGGAGGGTATCAGAGGTGCGTAACTGTGGACAGGGAAGTCTCCACCCAGCAGAAAACACATTCTGACCTTGAGCGGGCAGGTTTTGCAGACTGTGGCGTTGGATCGATAGCAGGAGTGCATGGCCTTGGAAAGGGCAGTCCTCCATCCAGCAGAAAACACACTCTGGGCTGGAGGCGAGGGGGACACATCGTCAAAAATGCGCTCTGGGGTGTTGTTGCGTGACCTTGGACAGGAAGCCTCTTTTTGGGCGAAAACGTGTTATGCGTTGGAGAGGAGGATGGGCTGCAGTCAGGACTGATATACACACTTCTAGCTGTCCGGTGCCATCTTAGTTTGACGCCAACACTTGTCCAGGATACACATATAGATCACTCTCTCCTTATTCACTGGGCGTGGCAGTCAGTGGGCTTCACCGCTTGTTGAGCGACTTTATATACGCAATTTAATATAAAAAATGTTTATAAGTTTTTTTAATTTATCAGAAAAAAATAATTTTCGTTTGATAAACCAATGTAGTGTGTTCATCGTGTAAATCCCGTTTCTGAGTTCGGTAGACGAAACTTCATAGCACTTTCAACTTTCGTTTTGGTAGCTAGTGCCGTGAATTTCACAGACTTACGGAAAAATTTGTAGTACGTCCGTTATTTTTAATGATTTTTCTTCGAACAGCTTTTGTGAATTAAAAATAACATATATTATGTTTCTATAAAGTGTTGCGGGAATAAGCCATCCGAGTCTCCTTACGCTTCGACGAAAAATTTGTGTTAAAAGTGAATTTTTCTTCTTACAATAGTGAAAAGTTCGTTAATCTTCTTCTTGCAATAGTGAAGGATGTAGCGTATTCAGAGTTTCTGTCATAAATTTCTACAAAGTTGCCTATTCACCGTTCTCCATGTACATAACAGCTTATGCCGGTACACGTCATACACTCCAGTCATTCATTCACCAACCTCCCAGGCGGACATATGTGTTTTGGGGGAGCTCCTGGTGCGATTTCATTTATTAAAAAAAACAGGATAGCTGGGTTCCGTAATTCATTTAGTGATTGTCATGTACTTGTGTTCGTTAGCCGTTTAATATATATGGAAACATTCGTTTTGTATTTTCGTTCATTTCCGAGTTTTTCACCTCAGTCTATAATCAAACGTAGGCCGACGCAGCTATATCCAAGTCAGTGCTGCAGCGACCTCCCGAGCGAATGGACGTATATTAAACGTTTTCTTTTTTATGCGTGTTTAATTTTTTTTAAATAATCGTCGTTTAACGTATGGATTGGGTTTCAAAAATTCTTCTCCAGTCTCACAGGCAGACAGACGTTTTTTTTAAATCATGTCAGGTACGCCCGAGAGGCGTCAAGTAGTGTAGTTTTTCAAATACCTTGTTATTGTGTTCATTAGCCATTTAATTTATAGGGACATTTTTGCTTCGTTAATTAATTCATTTCATACTTGAAACTCACGTAATTGCGATTGTTTTGCACTTGTCGACACTAGGTTATTCACGTAGTTAAAATTCTCTCTCGTGTTATTTATTCATGCGTAGAACTCATTAAAAATATATTTTTTTGAAACACTCCGAAATTTCTCTCATTTGTTAAATATATGTGATGTTTTCTCTTTCTGTTTAATTACTATTGCCAAAAAAGCCTATCTCCCAACACCGTCTACAAGCAATATTACTACTAACCCAGCAAATTAACACTTATGACACTCTTGCACAACACTCACCACAATATATATATTATATATATATATATATATATATATATATATATATATATATATGTATATATATATATATATATATATATATATATATATATATATATATATATATATATATATATATATATATATATATATACCCTTTCCCCAACACGCTACTCCTCAGTCAAGTTCGAGAGCTCAGAGGGTGAACATCTACCAGAGCTGCTCCCCAACTCCCCCGCCACCCAAAATAAAGAAAATAATAAATTTGTCCCTTAGCACATATTTGCACAAAACTATACACATCAATTCACACAAAATTCAAAAATAAAAAAAATCTATCTGCTTAAGAATTAATTCCATCGGATTGAAATTTCTTGATCGGATTAAGATCGAATTAAGGATTAACCCTTTCAATCAATTTGGTATCAAAGGGTTAATCCGATTAATCAAAAGCGGCCTAGGACCCCCACTTCCCTACTAATGTCGTGCTACAAGAACCTATAATTTAACTGGTGAAAAGTCAGTAAGAAGGTTCGATGGAAGACCATTGAGTAGTTTCGTATGTATCTGACTCATACATACATATATCTTGAGGTACAGAGCTTTGAAAACAAAGTTTATAGCCATTTTTGGGGTACTCTGAAATGACGTTTCCATTGTGCGTGACGTCTTAAAAGCACTCAACAGCCTTCATCTGAAGTGTGTGTTCTTTTCGTAGATCAGCACGTTGTACGCATCGCGAGTTTCGTGTAAAAACATGTATTTCAAGCACTTTGAAGCACATTATGCGGCCGCCTTAAGGAAGTTGGGGTAATTTTAGCTTTCTTTCATGGAATGCAATGACTTGTTGATTTTCGATTAGAAACAAAATGAACATTTCAAAATGCAATGTGATGACGTGATCACACATGTGGTCGCGAGTACAAGCACTGGTGCTCGCTTGCACCAAGATCTTCCCCAATCCGAGATCGAATGATCCTAGTTCTGAACCAGGATCCAGTTTGATCTTGGTTCCAATGTAAAAGTGTTGCACCATCGAAATTTCATGATTCAGGATCTCCAATTCGTCGATCTTGGTTCCAAAGTGAGAGATGGAAATTAAGTATAAGACAGATTTTGCTATTGGTTCGTAATATATGACCTCATTGAAGTAGGCGTATTTTTCACTATAGCTAGAACTAGATGTGCTATGTTTTATCTGTTTTAAGTGAATTATTGTTGTACGAATTTTACTGAATGATATTCAAGTGCGTTTAATGTTGTTTTAATTTCCCAAGAAAACAATCGAACGTAGTTCTATCTGTTGACTTATTTTCAAACTACATTTGTCGACGATGGCTGCTGATCTCGGATCGAGATTTCGAACCGCCAATTTCGGCGGTTCGAAATGAACTTTATCTCGATCTCCAGTCCAGCTGTGAACTCGAATGGTGCAACAATTTTCTGTGTCTATCTTAAATCCGGTCTCTGATCAAGTTTCAAACCACGATTTTGCAACCGGGCATGAGTCGTTCCTGGAACTCGGAGATGGTCGCCGCACTTCCGAACATTGTGACACGTGGGTAAGAACTAGCCAGTCCCAACTAAATACTTATCGGTGTCATTATTCTTCAATACTGCACACGCTTCTTCGATACGAGGATAAGATTGCGCAAAACTAAGGAAGCAGCTTATCGTACTACGAGCTGAATTGCAAAGCCTCACGCAGAAGGTTAGCTGTTCCGGGCGGGAAGCGTGTCTTTCTAAAAGCGTGGAAATCGAGCATGCAGGATACGTGACGTAATCGCGTTTACGCAACGAGACACACTTCCTGCTGCCCAGGACAGCTCGGGGCAATCACTCGCTAAGACTTCGGCGGTTGAAATGCAGGAGAAAGCTGCGACACGACGATGCGTGCCGCGCTGGTCAAAACACGGCCGCCTCTTCGCTCACGTCAGTCGACTGCGCGTGGACCTTGTTTCATATACTCTGTATTTCACTTTGAACTCTCCGTATGTCAAATAAAAACACCGAGGTGCTAATAGGGTACGGCTCACTTCATGATACACGTCTGTTTATGGCGTCGCCTACCGGTCCCTTGAATTGCGTTGCAGTATGTTTGAAACCCATGTTTTTTTTATACCAAACCATTAAACGTGTTCCCATTATACCGGTGTACGAGAAGAAAACACACTTCAGGCGACGTACGTACAAAAAAACAATCAAATTTTATTGTAACTTTATATTTTTCGAGCAGTGTCAATGTTGATATGTCTCGGAACATTCAACAAAGAAAAGAGGGAGTTTCAGCCAATGCATAACACTACAAAAACTACGATACAGCCAATTTTATATCTCACAACACTGTTGAATTCAGGAACTTGCACGGGGCACGATGAAGCAGCTTTCACTTTTGTGAGTTTCGTCCGACATCGTACTAACAGCATTTATCGTATTCTTCAATAGAGATATGAATTTATAACGTTGCTATGCTAGGCTACTTTATTTTATGAAGTTCCAGTACAGCCTGGATCGTGCTGTAAAATAGAGAAGAAGCCCTAGCACATTTAGGATAGCAGAAATATATCAAGAACTGAAGATAGAGCCGGACATTTGGCTGACTGCAGGCCATTGGCTTTTCCATCCCGAGGGATAGAGAGCCGCTCAACTGGGCGGCGGCAGATAAGAAACCAGCCAACTTTGTTCTTTTATACATCACCTCGGGCATTATTGGACTTATATAGCCGGGGCCATATATCCATCGCCATCGAAACGAGCTATGGCATTGAACTTTCCCATTCAGACGATTTTGAGATTAACTTTTTTGGCACAATAATTTTGATGGCTGTTGCCAAAATTAATCTTTTACATATTAAATACAACTTTAGGCATGCCACTGACAATTTTGCTCGTGTTAATTCTCAATAAATTATACGATTATATACCACGCTGTGGTGATCTGAGCGAGCCTTTACTTGATGCTCGCGTGAACCTAGCATCACATTCAGCAGGGAATCAGGAAGCCAGGGATTGCGACAAACTGTAGACAGTAAACAGTATGGCAGCTACTTCAAACACCAGGTGGATATAGGCGAGCGCGAGGTTCGTCGCGGGGCCAGACGCCAGCTAGACGCGTGAGACGCCGTCAGCCAGTGGCCGACCTCCCAAGAGGTGTACTGGGGACCGCCGCTGCCGATACGTCGAGGAGACGCAGCCTTCGGTAACAAGGACTAAGGTGAACTGGTTTCAAACGGTTACGTAGGAAAGACTTTAGTTTGATAATTAACACAAGTGGCTTTTACGTAATTGGCTAGAAGTAAACCATAATTACTCTCCCGTTTATCACAACGTAATTATTGTAAAGTGTTGTACTCTTGTGAGTTATAGAGATTTATATAATGTTGCTTAAGGAGAATACCGTTTTTGATATTATGCACGCCCCTAGTCACTCCAAGGCTCATATTGCACATGCGGAGTTGCCTGTACTACAAGGAAAATATTTCATATTTGTCTGGAGTTAAATCCAGAACAACGCCATCTTGGTTTCTTTCTCGTTAATTTTAATGTTTGTCGCAAAGTGTAGAATTCAAGCACGTACATAAATAATATTTTATTCGTTACATTTTTGTAGATGCATTATATTATTTTATTAGCCCTGAGTTAGCTCCAAATTCTAAGTCAAGAGTGTAAATAACAGTAGATTTACTACAGTATGTATCATTTCCTTTCGTTTCCCATTATATAAAACAAAGTTAACTCGTAGCGAGATGTTAGTTTTTATAATTATATTCTGATAACGCACTCGTAAGTCCCGTATGCTACAGTACAGATAGGCGAGTAGGATGCATAATCTGCCATGTCTTAGTATCATCTGTTCCGTAGTGCTAACAAAATAATTCACATAGGCCAATGTTACGCTATGTTAATTTGATTAATAATAGCTATAATTTGTTCGTTGTTTCACTATTGTTGACGTGATTAAATAATTTTTTTGTCAGGAGTGAACAGAGTGAGAGAGTTTTCCTGTGTATATAAACTAAGGACAGTAAGCCGAACTAAATGTATCGTGTAGTTGAACTATGAAAAACTGATTTGACACAAAGACAAAATTTTGTTGTGAAGAATGCCTTTTTTTCCCTCCATTTTGTAAATCACGCATATGCATCACTGTATTATACAGTGAACATACTGGTAATAAGATTGTTGTTTTTGTTAGGGATCACTTATAAGCAGATTATGAATAACTTTGTGTTAGAAAAGTGGGAATTTTCAAAATATTGTAAATTACAAACCACCAAAAATGCGTATGATTTTCCTCATTGAGTAAAAAATTTATTTAATCAACATTGCTATTTTATCTTCATTTTATAACTCCCAAACGCTTCACCAACACCGCAAAATTATACACGCTGCACCTAGCATACACCCATGAAAATGTTTTCGATAATTATAAAATTATATATATAATACATAATATATAATACTTATAACTTTTATATAATACACATAATGAAATAATTAAACAGTGAAAAATTAAAAGTAAGTGCCTCTTTCTTCAGTATATATTGCATAATATTTTCCGTCGCACATAAGTACAATATTTAATATAGTTAACAACAAATATGAACTATTTGAAAACCATTAGGATGGAAACCCTCCATTTAGCACTATTTTATTACTCCCGCTAATTCGGAACTGGTGACTACCAAACATCAAAACTGTATCGCAGGAAGCGTGATCCAGGCACGTTACGTTAGCATTTTCAGGTATACGGGAACAGCAAGGAGACGAGCTGATGTTTACAGCGATAAGATGAAAACTTCTCTCACAAATCCCTCGCTCGCGCGAAACAAGCCCTCAACAGCCCTTCTTTATTCAAATCCCATGTACATACCGTACACACAGTAGCAGGTAGTACTTGATTGTTGCAGCGTGCCAGTCGCTTATTTCCACCACAACACACAAAGATTTTACAAACCTAACAAATCACTAATACATAATTAAAATCTGTTCTCTACTCTCAAATTATCCATATCAGCATAAATAAATGTACGGGAACTGCATAAATGTATAAAATGAAAATGTAAACAAACTACTTGCACAAGAAGGTAATCGAAAAAATAGAACAGTCTCCAAACAATTCTAGCTAGCACGCATGCAAGCCACTTGCAAACGTGTTAGTCTGTCACACGATGCAAGTCGACTTAAACAAGAAAGGTATACACCTTCTGATACAAGAAAGTGAACCTTGTGTAACAGGCTCTTAACTTCCAGAACAAAGAAGACCTCGCTCGTGCTTTATGCATACATGGTTGCGAATGAACAATGTATACGTAAGGCGAAGGGTGTAAAACCTAACGTGTTACAGTCACTCAGGTACGAGGATTATCGAGATTGTGTCGAAAATTGCACAAGGGTTTTGGGGACCCAATATCTGTTCCATTTGCGTGCTCATCAAGTCTACACCGAACTTGTAACAAAGATAGTGTTGTCAGGTGTGGATGATAAGCGCTACATTGAGGCAGATGGTATATCAACCTTACCTTCGGGGCACCACAGATTACCTAATTAATTTTCTTTTGAATTTTCCACCCTACAATAGTTATAACACCACAATAAATACAACCCGCCCACGACAGCACAACTGCCAGCACCACACCACCATTGACGTCCATCTGCCGCCACCACACGCACCTCCTGTTCCACAACCAACTTCGCATCTATGTACGATTGTCTATAACATCTACAAATGTCTACAACTGTTTGCAGCGCCATCAATGCTGCTGCTACCTGTTTGCCTATCTGTAAGGCATGTCAAACTAGAGTATTAAGAATACAACTTTCTTCGATACATTTTACTATTGTCATCTACAAAATAAGAAGAATTCACAGCGTGGTAAAACATCATCTGGAATCTGTGTGCGTGTGAGTGTGTTACACCCTGTTGTTGGCATGTGTAGGTATCTGGAAAATATACTACCAGATGTGGCAAATGAACGCCTTAAATGTGCCTCTTTATGTAAATAGTTATTGTAAATAAATAAGAAAAGGATGTTCACCACAATGATGCAGTTTATTTGTAAATATTTTGTTAATAATTTGTTGTGTATATATATATATATTTGTTCTTGTAATAACAAGAACAAAATGGGATAGAATACTCGCCCGAGGTGCGCCGTAGCCAAGTTCCCTGTCCCAGCTGCTTTTCTGTCAAGACGGCTACAATAAACGATGAGATTTAATTACTGTTTATGTAAACTAGGGCTTTGAGATTATACATTCTTCCTCTAAACAATTTTGAATGCGATTAAATTAAATTCAAACTGGTAAAATATTTTATTCGTACACTGTAACACAAATGTTTGTAACTTGAGACGAGTGGGCGATGGTAAGATTTTGAGGTCTGGAGCTTCAAAATATTTAAAGTCAGGTAGCAGGTTATTTGTTTACTCACTTTCAAAGAAAAAAAATCCAAGTTACTCGTTTCCTTCTTGATGAGGGAGAAAAAAATTAAACTATAACATTTATACTAAGGAAAATTTAATAAAAACAAACTTTGAAGATCTGAGGGGAAAATTACAAAATGTTGGAGAAAATCGAACATGTCTGGATGAATGAATGAATTTGAAACGAAAGGAGAGGGAACAGAAGAGTATCTTCAGAAAACCTGTCGGCTTGCTGATTAACTTGAATTCTGGGGACTTAACAAAACTGAGAGTCACATGACACAAATACCTTTTTCAGGGCCAGGTAGAAAGACCTCTTAGCAACACACCACAGCTCCAAGGACATTTCCCCCCTTCCCTTCAACTCTACAGCAAGCAGTGGCATAGTCCAGCAAACTTAGAAATAAATAAAATTTTCTTCTCACAGTAACCAGATTACTATTACTGCTGCTAGGATTCAAAACGAAGATGTTTGCTGGTAAACATAATCATACGTTACACAAATTCAGAAAAACAAAGATTAAAAAAAAAATAAAATTACAATCTTTCACAAACATGAATTCTTCTTCTTAAAATAGTTAAACTTTCGTTAAAAATCTGGGATTTTTTTAAAATTATATTTTCGTTGTCTGTTTAACGTGGTAGGAAAATATGTTCTGTAATTCGTTTAGTCTGTCGTAATCATAGTTTTTGTCATCATATCAGCTCAGTTGCCTATTGCCCACACTCCCATGTATATAACAGCTTATAAGCCAATGCACGTCATACGCTCCAGTCATACATTCACCAGCCTCCCAGATTGACGGATGTGTTATGGGAGATCTTCTGGTGCTATTTCATTTATTAAAAAAACAGGATAGCTGGGTCTGAAATTCATTTAGTGAGTGTCATGTACTTGTGTCCGTTAGCCGTTTAATTTATTTGGAAACATTTGTTATGTATTTTCGTTCATTTCCGAGTTTTTTACATCAGTCTATAATAAAAGGTAGGCCGATGCAGCTCTCAACATAGCTTATAAGTTGACGTAGGTGGTATATCCAAGTCAGTGCTGCAGCGACCTCCCGAACGAATGGACGTATATAATATGTTTTCTTTTTCACATGTGTTAATAAATTAATTTCCTTTTTAATAATCGTCGTTTAAGTATGGATTGTGTTTCAAAAGTTCCTCACCAGTCTCGCAGGTGGATGGATGTGTTTTAAATTCATGTCAGGTATGTGCACGAGGCATCAAGTAGTGTAATTTTTCAAATACCTTGTTAGTGTGTTTGTTAGCCATTTCATTTATAGGGAAATTTTTGCTTCGTAAATTAATTCATTTCATACTGGAGACTCACACAGTTGTGTTCGTTTAGCACTTGCCGACACCAGATTATTCATAGAATTATAGATTATTCATTTATTCATTCATAGAACTCGTTTGAAATATATTTTGATTAAACACTCCAAAATTCCTCCTGTGTGTTAACTATATGTGATGTGTTCTCTTTCTGTTTAATTACCATTACCAAAAAAGCGCCTATCTCCCAACACCGTATACAAGCAATATCACTACCAACCCAAAAAATTAGCACTTATGACACTCTTGCACAAAACTCACCACGTATATACCCTGTCCCCAACACGCCACACCTAAGTTGAGTGCTAGAGCTCAGAGGGTGAACATTTACCAGAGCTGTTCAAAAAAGAAAGAAATAAAATAATAAATTTGTCCCTTAGCACATCTTTGCACAAAACTATACATTTATTAATTCACACTAAATTCGAAGATAAAATAAACTAATAAAAATCGATCGGATTAAGATCGGACTAAGAATTAATCCCATATTATAAGAAATTTTGATCGGACTAAAATGTGATTAAGGGTTAGCCCTTTTAATCAATTCGCTTAACCCTTTCAATCAATTATATACCAAAGAACCCGATTAATAAAAAATGGCCTAGGACCCCCACGCCCCTACTACTAACGATGAGAACACTGCACGCCAAAGCATTGCACATAGTGGCGACGGTGCATTTGATGCTTGTGGCAGTATCGCGCTAATGGTTCCCGCACTTTTCGACTTCAAACACTGGGACAAGCTCCAGGAAGACTGACTCATTAAATCGTACACGTTTACCTAAAAAGTATTATTACATTTTGCTTCCCCACAAATATAATCTGACTCTTCTTAAAATGACTCAACACAACCACATCTTCTACTCGCCTCAAAAACATGCTGAAAGTTCGTGGCAGTTGCAGGATGCTTTATTGTTCCTGACAAAACAGTCATCAGTATATTTATTTATGAAAGCTATTAAATATAAGTTATATGTTTAAGTTTTATTTTTAGCAAGTTCCCGCCTAGTAACATGTTGACTATGCGAGCAGACAAATACAAATCGAATAAGTTGTTCCCGATATAGTAATGCTTCATTTCATAAAGTTTGCACAAGTATTGGATAACGCTGACTGACATGCTAAATTGTGACTGACATGCTTTAGGCTAAATTGTAATATTTATGTTTCACGTGAAATTGAATTTAAACTTCTGATTTTATCTTTAATAATTTAATTTTTATGCTACTCTAGGCGAGTGATGTACCGAAATTGAAATAGTCACCGTCACCTCAGATTAAATGTTAATTTTTCCTGTTGATTCCTCATTCTGTTCGTCATATTTGCCGCACCTTCGAGTAGAAGACATCTCCGTTCTTTCATACAGTAACAGAAATCTCCGTTATTTCACATCTACACGAACCCGTGACATTCTTCTATTCATCTAATGTATTTTTCGAATTTAGGGCAAGTTTTCCGAGTGTCTGATACTTAAGTCAAAATGACTGTTTTCTGTAAACGAATCAAATCCAATTAAAAGCCTGGCGATAAAGAACAACACAACTTGTAGAATAAACCGGTAATAAAATAAACTGAAGGAATCACGTTTCGAGAGCGTAATTTTGGGTTTACAATTAATGTTAAATTACACTGTTTACTAAAATGTATCCAGTAGCTGAAACATTCTGAACATCAAAAGTTCGCAGAAGTCGGCATGCCTACAAAGTTTAACTGTGTAACTTTGAGTAGCTGATCGTTTTAGAATTTTTTCAGCATAATTATTTGAGTGATTGCTTACAACATTCAGACACGAAGTAAGCTGTGATGTAGATGTTTACACACACACGTAATGAATGAGTCACCGATGGCACAACACAGCCGGACCTCGTAACTCTTCACAGAGAACACACACAAGCACTGTCTTGAACACCAAATGTACTTCAATGTAACGAGCATCAGTTGTCTGTGGTCCCGAGAGGGACGGTCCACCGTGGAGGCAAAATGGGATAGAATACTCGCCCGAGGTGCGCCGTAGCCAAGTTCCCTGTCCCAGCTGCTTTTCTGTCAAGACGGCTACAATAAAGGATGAGATTTAATTACTGTTTGTGTAAGCTAGGGCTTTGAGATTATACGTTCTTCCCCTAAACAATTTTGAATGCGATTAAATTAAATTCAAACTGGTAAAATATTTTATTCGTACACTACCGGGTGGGTAAAGAGGGGGCGGGGAAAGTGCTGTCAAATTGAACTTGGGTACAATAATTGCATGCTGGAGGAGTATAGTTAAACTTATGCACGATTCAAGGACATCTTCCAACAGATGGCGTTGTATCATTCACTTTTCGTTACGTCATTTACTTCATTGCGTCGTGTCCGAAAACGCACCAGACAGTGTCGATCGTGTTCACCTGGAATGCTGAATGTCGAGCACGTGTATACTAGGCAAGTTATGGCCAGGCATCGGATACGGTTATATGCTGCCGTTGTGCACTTATAGCCGTTTGAAATGGGCCCCATCGCGGGACTTCGCGGCGGATTGCTGCACACGTTGGTCACGATGCATCTGTAGTGTGGCGATTTTATCAACTTGTACAGATGCACACCAAGGTCGGCGCGCAGCCAGGGCAACACTGACGGACAGCACCGCATTCACAGCGAACGTGGCAATAATTGTGCCCACACGAACCATTGGGAACCGTCGCCCCGCAGCAGGACTACGAGCACGTGTGCCTCTGGCCAGGCTTCCTCTTCTGCCACACCTCCATCGTGGCGTGAAATGATCACCTAGATAATGGAATTACTTTTTGTTGTGTTTAGCGATGACAGCAGGTTTTATCTTTAGGCAAGTGATGGCCGTTTATATGCGCGACGTCGATAAGATGAGTGTCTCTTAGAGAGTGTATTTGCCCCCGACATACTCGTCCAACTACTGGAATCATGCTGTCCCATTTGTCATTGGTATAGGCTATTCACGGTAAAGTGAACACTTTTGAAAGCCCTCTAATTTTAATAATAGTCAATAAATATATTTATTTTAGCCGTAGATGTTAACTTCCGAATGCGTTGGATTATATACATTGTGTTTATTACATATATGGCAATAATTATTTTAAAAAATGGTTAAAGGATAAAAAAATGGCAGAAAGGAAAAAGTAACTAGGCCATCAAAAATGCTCACTGAATGAAGGCATTTTAACTACATTATAAAAAATGTGGTTCCCCATTTTGGAGAAAAGAGTGTGAAATTGAAGATATACGTAACCTTTTTTATAGTTTTGGTATGCTATTGTAGGTGCAGAAAACATTTTACTCGTAGGCACATAATCCCAGAAAACTCCGCACTTCAATTCTGTCAGTTGGCGTCGGCCAATCTCTTATTGCTTTGGTCTTCTCGGGGTATTTTTTAATCCCATGGGCCGACACTGCATATCCCAAGAAATCTATTTTCTTTTGAAACACATGACGCTTTTTAGGAACCAGTTTCAAGTTGGCGGTGGCAACTTTCCGAAAAACAGAGCTTAAACGAGGCAGATGCTCTTCAAACGTCCTTCCTGTCACAACGTCACACAGATAAACTTGACAGATGTCTAAGGGCAAATAGTTCTCCATCAGGCGTTCGAAGACTGCAAGGGCATTTCATAACCCGAAAGGTATAACTTTGAACTGCCAGGTTCCTATCCCTATGACACAAAATGCAGTCTTCTCTTGGTCTTCTGGGGCCACCTCGCACTGCCAGTACCCATTCATGTCCAAAGTAGAAAACCATTGTGGACCTGCTAGGCTGTTTAATGTGTCTTTTATCCTGGAAGCGCAAAGGAGTCCTTGTTTGTCACATTACTAAGCTGGCGATAATCTACACAAAAGCTCAGAGAGCCATATTATTCTTAACAAGTACACTGGGCGACGACCATATGCTAACTGATGGTTCTATCACATATAACTCCTTCATATCCTTCAGAATATCCTCAACGCCTCATGCGAAGCTAGCGAAGTCGTTTTTGGTGGCTGCTTTATGGGTCTGGAGCCTCCTATTGACTGTGGTGGCAGGTAATATTAGTCTTTCCAAGGTAATTTGGTCCACATGAGAAGGCGCAGTAATTCAGAGACAGCCTTCTCCTGTCGCCAGTTAAGATTTTATTTTGTTCGTACTAGCAGTTCGTCCAATACTTCTGGCAGAGGACATTATATTTGTTCTACTCTATAATCTTCTGAAACATTTGGAAGTACCTGTGTCACATGCTTGCAAACACATATCATGGCCCCCTCCTCAAGACGAATTGCATTATAGGACAAATTTATCATTCTAACTGGAAAACTGTGAGAATTAGAAGAGAACAAAGTCCTTGCCACAACGATATTATCTGGTCGGATGCCAATCCTCTGCTGGCTCAATTAGACCCCAACATCTAAAAAACTTTCCTTGACATCTGCCTATAATGACAATTTCACTAGAAGTGGGCAGTACAGTGGGCGGAATGCATACTACTGGGCAGCTAACTGGGGAGAACAAATCATGATGTGTTGACACCACCAACTCTGTACTGCCTACCCATAACACACAAAGTCGAGTATCGATACATTACCCCAGCCTGCGTAGTACATCAAGTTCCAAAGACATTCATCCTCTGTTTATGCTATGTAAATTATCGTGCTCAATGCTAAGGTAACCAAACTCCAAGATCACTTTCCTCTTACCTTTGAAGTGATGTGGTCTGACCTGTTACTGTAATCAAATAGCATCGTTCTATGTTGTCATCGGGTGATCGCTGTGGGGAAGTCCTGAGGATGTCTGGTATTACTAATGCTATGGTCGCCCTAGTGTCGACGACCATCTGGCAAGGAACATCATTCAAGCTCCTCCACAAGTATTGCATCCCAATCCTGTTTCACCTACCGTACATTAAGAATTTGGCGACCTTCCCTCCAACAGTCACCGACCTTCGCACCCTAAGATCGGTATTTACATGTTTTCCGAATGTGCTGTATTCTCACCTGCCTCTCGCTGCTTCTTTTCTCGTTGCTGCTTCTGCTGCAGCTGCTGCTTTTATTGCTGTTGCGGGTAGTAGGATCTCAGGTGCCCCGGTTGTCCACATGACCAGCACTCTGGCCTTTTAGGTGGGGGGTGGCAAGGCTCTGTAGCACAGACCCTGGAAGCGATGTCCCTTATGGCCGTCTGCTTCTCCTTCAGTGTCTTCGTTAATCTGTCTTTGGTGTCTTCGTTCAACGTCACTGCCCGTACCAGGCGCTGGGATGTGACTCCCTGTCTTGCTGACTTCACCTCCAGTGCTCAAACCAGGGCGTCCTGCATGTTGTGGGGTGCAGCCAGACGTACCGCTTGCCGTATCCCTGTGTCGGCGATGGCATCGATGAAGAAGCAGACTGCGGTGATGTCGCGCGCCTTCTCAGGGCACCCCTTCAGAGATATGTGGGAGAGCCACACAATGTCTTGCCATAGCTCCTGCATTGAGCCGCGCAATTTCTTAACATAGCTCCTGCAGTCGCTGTTTGCGGCTTCGCAGCTGGGCATGATGGTCATGTCACAGGTACCGGTCGCTGAAACGCAACTCCAAGGCCGACACCAGTGTGGAGTACTCTGGTCGATGTTGCTCTGGCAAGGATTGTAGTATGCTCAGTGCGGTGCCTCTCAGTACTGTGGCGAGGTAGTAAGCCCGCTGTTTGGTTGTCCAGCCATTTAGGGTAGCGACTATTTTAAACTGGTGCTGGTACTCCCGTCATGAATTCTGGCAGTCGTAAGGGGTGGGTTTAATTGAGACACCCTTCCCCACTCCTAGTTGCGCGAACCACAAAGCCGCATATCTTCGTACTCTCCTACGAGGCTGCTGCGTTGGTTACGACCGTTTCCATAAGTTTCGAACTGTTAGTTACGATAAAATAATAGCAAGCACTATTCAGAACTAACATTTACTCTTTTGCAACATCTGAAATAAAAAATTACCGTATACTTTAAGGGGTTAAGACGTCACTTCGAGGTGAACTGTTGCAAGGGAAGCTGACGTTAGCTGTGTACTGTAGCTTGTTACCTACTAGTTTACAATTCCACCACTAAAACGTAGTTCGGCAGGTGACGCCACATGACGTGTATAATGGGGTCCCTTGCCTGCTCTTTGTGAATGATTGAAATACATTCAGTTTTCCTAGGTTCCACAGTGGTTATCGGTTTCTGTTGCGTGCACCGAGAAAGTACAGCATTAAGCAAGCATCAGCCTACCTTGCAACAGTTCGCCACATGCCACTGGTCCCCTCACCATCGACGCTTGATGGCCAGAAACTTCGGGCCAATCACAGTATTTTCTCTTCGCACCTATCATGGTGGTGTGACGAGTTCGCCCATGCCGAGTCTTCATTAATTGAATCATAAATACACTTGCAATTGGTTTTAACGTGCATAGTTTCATACAGTTCTCATTCTTTACCACAGTAAACCAGTACCTACTGGTGAGTTGGTAGCCCCTCCCAACCACTCCAGAGGAGCAGAGAGCGATGTGTGATGGAGCTCCCTAGAAGCACGTGTGTAGTTGGTGGAAGGAAACACGTGACTGGCCTCGGACCGGCTGCTTCTTGCAGTACTTGTGAGATTAATTACTTAGTTTAGGTCTGAAAGCAATCGGAATCAAAATACTGTCGAAACTGAGTTATTTGCTGTTCATGGGTAATCAAGCACTTTTGAATGCCCTGCCGAGGATTTACTTTTTGTCTAAGTATCGTTCCACCGTATGTAAAGTTAACATTGCCATGTTTATTCATGCGTCATACAAGTCAAATCTTGGAATGAACTGTTATGCCTGGTTCACATGTACGCCGACCATGCCAAACAGACATAGCATACAGAACCGATGGTTGTTCACATGTAATCAGATGTTCTGCGTAGCCATTTTGCTGTTGAATTCGTGATTTTTAACGCCAATATTCTAAAACAAAATATAGAAAACAAACTAGATGCTGTCGTCTTTCTACCCTAGTTTATTAATTTATTTATAGTGATACATGATTTTCAAGAGATTGTAATTTAATTTTTACATCGAGAAATATTTCACACTTAAGTGCTATATTTCGGCTTCAAATGATATTTATTTAATACAAATGTTGAATAAAACTAACGTTTATATTCACGTATTTCCCCTATACATTTACATCAATACACGTCGATTATTCAAGAAATTATTAGCATACAATATGTGAACCTGTTAACTCCAGTGAATTATCGGCTAAGTCCTCTCTTTTCGCGAGCAGAAAATATCGGCGTGAGCTCAACTGTTCTACCCAACTCGCGCGGAAACCGAGGACGGCTTCTGATTGGCTGTTCTGCCCAACTCGCGCGGAAACCGAGGACGGCTTCTGATTGGCTGTTCTAGCCTTCAGGTCTGTCTGTACTGCGTGATCAGCTTACATGTGAACCAGGCATTAGGAATGCAAATGTGTTACTGATAGGCTAAGTCGTACTTTGATGTGGTTAAGACTAGAAACGCTAACTTAGTGGTCACAAATTTTAACAGTACTTTCATAATAAAACATCCAAGTCTTTCGCTACCAACTTTACTTGAGCCTGCACGCAAATTTGAAGTGTAACATAGATATATGTAATTATGGGCAGTGATATTTTTCCAAAGTTGGTTTCAAAAGTTGATTTCAAAAGCACTCACTTTACTGTGAAAGGTCTTAAATAATGATAGGAAATAAGGTTTGTCTGGTGTCGTTAAGAATTGGAGCAGCGAGGTTGCATGAACTGTATGTGCCGCTAATTGGGTCTGCTGCCTGTGGAACACAGTGTGGCATGTAGCCCATCCACTATAACTTCCAACTTTTCTGAAGCCCTGCTAAATTTATTCTTCCAAGATATTCCTGCGCCTCGTGCAAACAAAGCTTAACCGAGTCTAGAAGATTACACCAAAGGGACAGCGTACCACGTTCTTGAGCACTCGGTGTAAAAATATTTCGCATAAGAACTATTTTCTTATTAGGCATCGCCAATACACTTATTTTCACCCAGATATTATTCATATTAATTATAAATAAAATATTATAATTTATAGACGAAATACAAGTAAATGTTCAAATTGAACAAAAATAAGACACTTTTATGTTAACACAAGTATAAAACATGTTTTATACGTTGCATATTTGGGAGATAACCAAACACGTCATACAAGGGGTGTTTTTTTCAAAGGTTTGATTCAAAAAGTGTGAACAAACCGCGACTAAAGGCTGTTCACGATAAAGTGAGCACTTTAGAAATGAACCTTAGAAAAAAGTCACTGTCCCTGGCTACACATATTTTAACGGGGGCACTGAGTGACATGCACCCAGTAAAGTTGGTAACGATGGATGGGAAGTAGTTCCATATCTTAACGTCGAATAAAAAATGTTAGTTAACCATTTATGAGAACCTCAAAAAATTAATTCTTTCACTTTCAGTTTTTAAAATGCACAGAAGTGTAAAAATGACCATATTTGTAAAGTATTTATTTATTTAATAATTCCACAGTTTATCTTGACCGACGCATGAATAAAGTGATGAGGCCCATAGCAATGATAATTTTTCATAAGGCGGAGGAATACACAACGTGTATACAAGTAGTTCTTAAGCAGAGCTTTCAGAAGTATTCATTTTACCGTGAACAGCGTATAGACCAGGGCTGCCACCAGCCCTGAAGCTGAAATCCTGGTTCCTGTATATAAAAATCCTGTAAAATCCTGAAATCATTGGGTCAAATCCTGTAAAATCCTTGGAATTAAAAAAATGGCAAATTACAGAAAAAAACGCCGATATGAAAGACGTTTACATATTTAAAGTAGTTATTTTGGTTTGAAATGTACAAATCATGTTAATTCTTTTCTCCAATCACACTTATAATTTCATTTATACGACTGTGATAACATTGCCTAACGCAAAACACAGTCGGCAAATTCGGATTGCATGAGTATAAATGAAAATTCGTGGCAAAGGTTGTTTTCAATAATGACCTTGGCCTTTGCATGTGATCATGCAGCCAGGAACAGAAATATGTAGATAACTGTATACCCACGCCAGTGAATAAATAAGCAAAATATTTTGGACATACACTAGTGAAGCAATGGCGTATGGCCAGTATATTTCGCTTATTTATCCACCTCCATTATAAAAATATTTCAAACAAATGCATCAGTGAAACTGACACTCATCGCTGTGGGTGCTAGAGTCGCCACTTTGAACAAAGTGCAAACAAATTTAATTTTTTTTAATTTTGTTTTGATTTGAACTTTTCTCAAGTGTTAAAAATTCGTGATAACGGATCAAATCCGTTTTTAACGGCAGGCCTGCTATAGACTATAGTCGTGGCGATGCGTAGGTGTGACGGACGTGTGTGTGTGTGTGTGCAGGGCGGCGACGGCGGCCCTCGTCGAGAAGCAGAGCCGAGAGATGCTGGAGCTCATCAACGAGAAGCGGAGCGAGTACATGATGGCGGAGAGCTTATACTTGGACGACATGGACGCCTACAGCCAGGACGTGCTGCCCTACCCCAGCCAGGCGCCTCTGCCTGCACGCGCCCGCCCTCTCCAAGTTCCAGGTCTACAACGACCCCATCGAGTTCTCCGACATCGACCAGATCGCCATCTCCGTGAGTTTCCCCTCCCGCTAACTCTCCCTCGTCATCACGCTCTTAACTCGCACTTACACTTCTTCTACAATCAACATTACACACCTGTGCATTGGAGGTGAAGGCCACTGTGTGTATTTTGCAAAATAGAAATTTTGACACTGTCTTATTGTATTTGTTGCGCGATATTTCCGTGTTGTAAAGCACTGCTTGGAATAATACGCGATTTAGCCAGTAGGATAGGCCATTGTGTGTCATCATGGTTTCGGGGTAAACAGCACTCCTGTAAATTTTCGCACTTGTGACATAGTAGTGCACAGTTATGTGCAGGTAATAGTAACTTACCTTACTAACAAATGCTAGGACTGTAAAATTGCTTGTTGCCAAATCATGCCAGTTGTAGTCATCTGAAACTTGACTTAACAAGTTTACCTTGTCTACTCTGATGAACTCGCTGGCCATATTATGAGAGACGTAGGCGATGCTGGAAGGTTTTGTTTAAGTTGAAAGTAGTGTTATCAGGGAGGAAATGTTGACAATAACTACTGTGCTGACAAATTCAGGCTCCATATCGTATGACCCCGATAGACATTTCCTTGCCCAGTTAAGTTACAGAGCTAGATCTAAGGACAAAATTCAACGACTTCCATTGCAGTATCCACACATCCTTAAATTGTATACTAAGGTTAATTGTTACTCTTTTTGTAAATTCTCTATGGAAAATGTTTCATAACATCACCCGAATGCTATTAGGACCATCTACAACACTGTGTTGAAAGTTTGCTCAAATCTCTATAACCAGCCTCCTCACTGCGCAAGCAGCTGTATGAATTGTCGCCCTGTAAGTATATATTTATCTGGCGAACCCAACATTTCACGTTAAATGGGACGGTGTTATATGGACCTAATTCGCAGGACTTCGCATGTCCCAGTTTTCCCGGCTCTTCAAGTCTATACCAGAAAGCTACGAATTCGGTTTTCGTATGATGATTGCTTTGTTTACACACGGTGCTTTGCACCGATTACATCAGTCAGGAAAGACGAATTTATGTAACCCATGTCACAATGTTCTGCTACTGTGTTCTAGTAGGAAAGCTGTGTAGGTGTGCTTGTGTAATGTGGTTTACGTTATGAATTATTACTAAATGTTTACACTTGTCGAATGTGCAATTTTTTCTCACATTGCATAGTTAAACTTATTTCAACCTTGGAGCAAGCTTCATGTGTATCAGCCCGTGTGCTTATAACAGTAGTATTGCGACAAACTGTGCGCTTGATAAATTTTGCTGTTAATTAACGGTATTGGTAACTTTAATTTATTATTCCCTGAATACTAGATGTGTACCTTTGCGTTACTATCACTTGCTTGTAGACAATTGCAAAATGAGTCCAAGTCGAAAAGCTTGTTACTAGCTAGCATGGATCTGAGAATTCTTTCAATAAACAAATATTACATAGATTTTTACAGACCGCTTTGGTCTTCAATATTCAATGTGATGGTTTATAAAAAGAAATGGTTGCTGAAGATACAATGTGTTTCCATAATATTTTTCTTCAAGAATTGTTTTCAAAATGTGAAATTGTATGGAACTTGCTGTAGGGAAGTGCAAGGCGCTTCGAGTAAAATCACCATTACATATTACACATATCACTTTCACCAAGTCAGTTTGTCCATTCAATGCACGTGATAGCACAAAGAGGTACATTATTGGAAAAATATCATTAGTTTCCGAAAAAAAAGTTAGGTGTTAAGGTGTTAGCTGGGTACAAGTTGTGCTAGTAAATGGTTGGTTCGCAAAGTTCTCATGGCTAAAACTATTAATAAGATTTCACTTACAGAGTGAAGTATTGTACAGTGGGATTCATAAGAGTATAATCCAGCCACTGTCTTACAAAAAGAAACACATTAGCTTGGTTGAGTTTGGGGAGAAGAGGGGTTCATTCTCATCCGTCCCACATGGGATGGGCGTGAGTGTGTTTACAAGCACATGCAAATAATTAGTATGTGTGTTTTTGTTTGAATTTTAAACTTTATTAGGTTTGCGAAAACACTGTCTTGTAAGTGAAGTAGTTATTATCTCAGAAGTTTGTTGAAAAGCATACTGTCTTGTAAGTGAAGTAGTTATTATCTCAGAAGTTTGTTGAAAAGCATACTGTCTTGTAAGTGAAGTAGTTATTATCTCAGAAGTTTGTTGAAAAGCATACTGTCTTGTAAGTGAAGTAGTTATTATCTCAGAAGTTTGTTGAAAAGCATACTGTCTTGTAAGTGAAGTAGTTATTATCTCAGAAGTTTGTTGAAAAGCATACTAGCCTAGTACAAGGTTTGTAGCAGAGGTAAGTTCACAAGCTGCATGAGTAAAAAAAATTTTTTATATCCAAGGATGCTGTGCTCCTGGGGTTCTGTTCTTTTAAAAAACAAAGTGTGTGCATACACATATAAATGTTTGTTTTCAAAGAGCCAATATTCGAGCATTGTTTTGAGGTGCAAAAAGGAAGGGGTTACACTACATTTCTTCAGGGAAACTTATATAGTATATCTGTGCTGAAGTCGCTCGCATTGAGCATCATAAAAACAGCTCAAAATAATTATGTGTGACTGTCATTGTAGGTAGCTCAAGAAGATCAGAAGACATTCACCGACCTCGTTCGTCAGCTCGTAGGTCGCTGCACATCGGATATAGAAAAAGCAAGGTGCGTTATCTTCTGCTCACTTCTGATCGCACAAATTTTAAAATTTAGAGATTTGGCATACCGAAATTAACTTTTGAATTTTGACAAGTGTAATGATAGACTACATAGTTATAAGTCGACGAAAGCTGGAAGTAAAATCGTCTATTTTATTTTTAGTAAAGGAACTGCAAAGTAAATTAAATTTTATTTATCTCGATGCCTATATATATATATATATATACATACATATATATATATATATATATATATATATATATATATATATATATATATATATATATATATATATATATATATATGCATTTGTGTGGAGTATGTGCGCGTGTATTACAGAAGGAAATTTCATTATTCTGAGAGGTGAAAGGAGAAATCATTTTAAACAAAAAAAAGTCCATATACATATGTGTCCTATCGTAAATTGATTTCCAACATAGACAGTGTCGTAACAACGAGAGAAAGGGCATACATTGCCCTATATTTAGTATAAGGGTGCTAGTATGAGAGTAATGGGCACCAACTATTTTTGTTCACTGAGATGCGCATATATTTTTACATGATCTCCAATGAATTATTATAATGTATCAATTATGATACTCATATACATATTTAGTTAAGTATATAGAATTTTATCTCTTTTATTTTACGTAGCATGTAACGTAGATTTTAATCACACCAAAATTATGTTTATAAGAGAAGCGATAATGTCTTAAGAGGGGCGTTTACAGGCGCGCTCCCTCTTAAGTGAGAGGGGGGATTTGGGCGGTTCTTAACCTTGAGGTCTCGAGAGCCAACGAGGGTGAAGCAATATGAGAATGGAGCAGCGCCGGAATGAAAGGACGGGAGAGACGGGAGATCCCCGAGACAACCCACCGACCAGTGGCATCATCCGGCAAGATTCCCACACGCGAAAATCCGGAAGTGGTCCCGCCAGAAACAAAATCCGGTTCGCTTAGGTGGAAGGCGAGTAGTCTAACCACTACACCGCCGTGGCCTCCCTCCTAATTGGGAGATGTTTACGTGCATCTGCACGTTCCTTTAATCGTGCGACAGCATCCATAATGCGACCTATCAGTTCATCATGTGTAGCAAACCTTTAGTTTGTACCCTCCGCCTATCATCCAACCCTATTAACAAAGGTCTGACGGGGATAGGTCTGAAGATCGAGGTGGCCAGTTAAAGGAGCCACCACGACCAATCCGCCGATTAGGGAAAGTACGGTCGAGATGCTGTTTAACAAGTCTGGTAGACTGAGGAAGATCCCCGTCATGCTGAACGTACACGGTCACTTGTGTGGTTAAAGGGATGCCCTCCAGTTATTCCTGAGGCCACGGTGGACCAGTGGCTAGAGCGCTCATCCCCCTCTCCCCTCAACAAGGCGAACTGGGTTCAATTCTCGGTGGGGTCGCTCCCGGCTTTGATCACGCGGGAATCGTGCCGGATGATGCCACTGGTGTGCGGCTTTTCTTGGTGACCTCCCCCCCCCCCCACCGAGGAAACTGTTGCATTCAGGCTCTACAGAGCTATATGTTAACAGCCGCCCAAATATTTCCACTCCTCTCCACTCTAGTTGCCCCCGTGATGTAAGCAGGAAAAACTCACAAATAGCTCTGGCCTGCCATTCAATAATCTAAAGTAAGGAGACCGATCAGCGTCTCATTAATCATAATGCGCCACACATTGGAACGAACTTGGAAATCTGTTTCCACTGATGTGTGTCCACGTGTTGCAATCATTTGCGACTGTTACACAGTGCTCATCCCATCCCGGGTAAATAAGGCTTCATCAGCAAATAGCAATGTAGGAAACTCTTCACTATTGCCAGTAAACCGGTGACAGAATTGGGGGCAAATAGCTCTGTCCCCTATATGAATATGCTCAAGACTATGGATGCAAATGGTTCAAGCCCTTGTCATGCAGTGTTTCCATACATATGTCCGTGAAACACCGAGGCGTGCAGAAAGTCTACACGTAGTTATGAGACTATGCTGAACCATGTAAAGAATACGTTCGTCGTGCTGCGCACCGTTTCGACGTCCTCGTTTTGATGGCGTGCTTACCACTTTCACGTAAAGTACTGCACACACTCTAAATTACTCTACGATCTGGAACCACCAACGATATTCTTCAACAACAGCAGGCGCCGTACCACCACAGACGCCGAGAGAACAAATGTACGGCGTTTTAGTACACAATTGTAAATTTAGTATGGACGACGGTATCACTTCTGCATGATACAACTTACATTCTTCAACTGACAGTCAAACCGAGCAGTGACGAGAGTGAAGGGCGTATTGCGCGTGCCGTCTGGCGGAGGTGATTGACGTAACGAGGGCTGGGAAGGACGAATACTATTGCACGCCAATTTCAAAACGTGTGTACAAAACACAGTCACTCTAAGTTGAAAACCATTTGGGATAGGACATAAATGCATGTCTACTATTTTGCTTAATGTAATGGCCTTTCTGCTCACCTCCTGGAATTATATATATATATATATTTTAAACAAATTAATTAATTTTAGCTTTATTTTTTGATGTATTATAGCGGTACAGGACAGAAAATCGAGTGTCTTCGGGTTGCACAGTAGTTGAACATATTTTTGGGAAGACGAGTTGAGTAAGGCGTTAATTTGTTTCTTTTTCAGGACGATATTCCGCTGGATCACGGTGAAGAACCTCAACACGATGCAGTTCGACGACAACCTGCGAGGCGACACTCCGATGGGGCTGTTGAGAGGCATAAAGCACGGCACGGAAAGCTATCATGTTCTCTTCAAACGTCTTTGCAGGTAACACGCGCAGTCAGACATTACTGACTGCATTGTTTTCAGTCGACTTTTCAGTAAAGGCCTCTGTATTTTGTAATTTTTTTTGACAAGCCGTATTGGGATTTCTGTGTGATATGTTTAATTTTTGAAGTCGAGTTAATGTCTGCATCATTGTGTTTGTGCTATATTCTTTTTGGGCACACAGAACAGGCGTATTTAATAAAAAATCTGAAGCTGTAAGAAATTCTGGCACGGTGGTAAGACAGATATGATTTGGCAATTATAATGGTCAGCAAGTAATTTATTTGAAAAACTGAAATATAATGGTTTTACTTGAAACACCGGGCACTGCAAATGTTAGTTCAACTAAACAAATACATTAGAAATCTAGTGTGGAGAAAGAACATGACTAGTAGGATTATGTATGTGCTGGCACAAGGGCGTGGGGCGTCGGAGTGGGAGCCGGCCCGGCGGCCATATTGTTACGTCACCCATCCGCCATCTTGTAATCACGTGACCTTGACCTTTGTTAACTGACCTTGACCCCGGTCAACTCTGACACCAAAAACCTAAAAAAAAATTCCAAAAAATACCAAAAAAATCACGATTAAAAGTTATAAAAATTATTATTAAAAACGTTATAAAAATCGTTGAAAAACTTATTTTAAAAAAATAAAAATCGTGTAAAATTATAAAAGAATATATATTTTTTATAAAAAAGCATTTAAATTAAAATTCGTTTAAAAGATTTATTACGAAAAATTTAATTTAAAAATTGTTTAAAAATGTATCAAATTATTATTTAAAAAACTTGTATGCATTACTGTATGCATTACTGTAGGTCGCCATTTTTGTAGGCGCATTCCACTGCAACGTTGGAATGCTCTTAACTTTCTTAAAAAATTATACAATATTTATTATGAAAATTTCTACTAAAAATCCTTTTAAAAATTAAAAAAAAAAATATTATAAAACATTTATTCTAAAAACTGTTTAAAAACTTAATTTAAAATTAATATTAAAATCTTAAAAAATTTTATTTTAAAAACTTTTCACCACTGTCACTATCTTGGTAGGTGCATTTGACCGCCATATTTGTTTTTCCTTTCGTCATTTGTTTCAGAGTTTGTCTCTCACCTTCGACTGCCATCAGACGACTAACCCCCTCAAATTAATCACTTTTGTCTGCTCCATTCCCTCCAACCTCCAATTACCTACTCACTTTTGTTCGCACCAATTAGTCATGTGCCCTCCCCCCTCTAATTAACTTCACCAATCTCTTGGATTGGATAATTGCTCACTTCGATTTGACCCAATATATTTAATTGACTAATTTCTCGGATGTTGTAAGAAACCTTCGTACCACCAATGTTTTCATTGGCTAATTAGTGTTTAGTCGGCAAGCCTCCACCACATCGGTTCCACCCGACCAATCAAATGCCTCTGTTCCACCCCACCTCTATTTTCCCATTGGCCGATTACTTGGGTGTCTTCGGAAACTTTCTTTCAACCAATCAGATGTGTTCGCTCCATCCCCTCTAATTACTCAGTTTTCGTTCTATCCAATGCTTCCCATTGGCTAATTACTCACATTCTCTCGATTGTCGGCAAGCCTCAACCACGTGCGTTCCACCCCCGTCAATTCTTCCCATTGGCTTAAACTCTGATTTTATAATATGCGTCCCCAGTTCTCTGGGAAAATTGGTTAAAAATGTACGCATGTTGTCCACGTAATCATAAAATCCATTCAGCTGTTTTGGCATTATTCGGAAAGGTGCGTTGTACGCACCTTGCGAAATTTCGGCCGTATTCAAGTATATACCAACCTACCTACAGTTGGAGGAAGACATACGTGACTGCCTCCCGTGCAAAGAGTGTTTCGAGGGCTACACTACCTCGGTTTCCGACACGCCGCATCACAGGGGCTGGTGCAAGGCCCGCAGAGCAGCACTGGAAGCGCCCACCCCCGTGCAAGGTTTATACACACAAGCTGTACCTACAGAAGATGTCCCAATGACGCCTGACTCCGTGCAGATTTTCTATGCAGAAGCTACACCTCCAGAAGACGTCCCCACGTCGCCTGACTCGGTGCAAAGTTTCTACGCACAAGCCATACCTCCAAAAGACGGCCTCGCAACGCCAGCCCTCCCCGTGGAAGATCCTGTGCAAGTTTTCCACTGGCAAGCAATGCCTGGCGACGAGGAATCAAACCCAGAACACAGTGTGAAATAACGTAAAAAATTTATAGTGTCTGTGAAAAAATGTTCTGCAACACCCAAGGGTTTTGCGCGCTGGACGCTTACACCATGAAGCAGTTTGCTATCTGATACAGGACGACGCCGAGCAAACCGAAATGTTTATGTTTTTACCACCATGCCAATAGAAGCACCTCGACCGCACCACGCAACGGGCATACCGCCTACAGATGCACGGGATTAGGTGGGCCGATGGAAATATTCCGTACGGGGACATTCGCCAAGTGTTGGAACAAGCCATTATTCTTAATTACCTAGTGTACGTTGATCACCAAGAGTCAGCGATGTGCAACGTTTGTCCCGTTAGAACAAATGTTGTGGATCTGCACAGGTATTATCGATGCCCACCATTCAGGCAGCTGGTAGAGACGTACGCCTCTAGGCCTCACGGTTGTGAAAATGGACGATGCGCATCATGCAATGCCCAAACACTAAGATTGTAGAATTGTGATAATCCGTGGTACATATAAAAAATAATACATGTATATAATGTCCTCAAAGACTGAAAAAAAAAAAAAAAAAAAAAAAAAACATCGTGTTTAATAAAGCTGCGGAGATGAAGCTTAGTATTAGTATTAGTGCGTGTAAATTTAAAAAAATGTGTTAAAAATATATTTTTATTAGTTATGTCCTGCTCACATAAGTTAAAAAAAAACTGTCGGTAATGAAAATATTTTGTATCAGTTAAAAAAACAAACATGGGTGATTAAAAAAGTACTTAAAAAAGTTTTATATCGGTGTTAATTAAACACACTGTCTGTAAAGTTATTGTAGGTCCAGTGTAAAGGAAGAGAGAGAGACTCCAGCCGCCACAAACATGTATATTATGTGTACAAATGTAATTGAATTTTATAAAACGAAGGAAGAGCAGATCCAGGCCGCTGCAAAAGTCGCCTCTCGCGTGCAGCTCCAGGCGGCTGTCATCTGTAGACGCGTGCCGGCCGGGAGATTTTCGTGTCGTAAGCAAGGTTTGTGCAGAACACCTGGGCAGATGTGAACTTCCTGTCAGCTTCGCACAGGCCGCTGCCGGAGAGATATGTACGCCTAGAAGAACTGTATTCACGCCAGTCAAGCACTAGAGCATGGAAATATTTCACAGTTAATGTCTGGAATGCGTGTATAGCATTCCAATAGACATCAACGATATATTAATTTACCATGTAATACGTTGAGGAACCTTAGCCCCAGTTGGGAGTAAGTACGGTTCACGTTCCACCCTCTGGTGCACACGTTTCCCTCAGAAACAAGACACGCTAGCCAAGAAAATTACACTGGTGGGGATATACGGGAAATATATATACATTTCAACATGTATGAAAAAAACACGGTACAGTAAAAACAAAAAAAATGTGGTACAGTACTGGGAAGAAAAATACGCTCCACAATACTGAACGGAAAAAATGCTACAGTACTGGCGGAAAATATATGGTGCAACATTTATGAAAAAAAAAAAAAAAATTACAGGCGGAACAAAAAATATGCGCTACTATATTGATGGGTGAACAAACTCAATTAAAAAAATATATATACACAATGAGACATAACATACGGGAGGGTAGGTTTGACATCTGGCCCAGGTTCAACACCTGGTACCCACCTGGTATAATACAAGCGGGGACGCTAAAACACTGCAACCAATACAATACATTTATGTACACCTATGCAAGAGAAAAAAATTATGCCCGCTTATGGCCGCTATGCACGTCACCAAGGTAAAATTTATAGAACACACACACACACACATACATATATATATATATATGTGCAAAAAGTACTTGGGAATCCCAAGGTGCGGAAAATATATAACTGTTTTTTTTTTTTACTGTAAACAAGTACATTCTTTGTACCCATGAGCGCATACAAAACAGCCAGCAAATATTGGTTAGTTATAGCAGGATTGTTATGACAAAATGTCCATCTTTTCGATCCAGGAATCATCATGCTTCCAGTGATCCTAAAATGAAAGGAAAAAGCGGCCATTACGTCGCTGCAGCACCTTCTCTACCAAGTACAGGTCTGAAATCTGTGTAGGCCAGATCTCTTCGGCATAAAATCCACCAGTGATGGGTTCACCACATAGGTCCTCGAGGTAAAACATGCGTGGGTACGCGTGTCGTATACGCACCACCTTGTACAGCTCTGCAGACCAGTTCTGACGGAAGCGTTTGTGGAAAATTCCACGTTTTTACGAAATCTGCACCAAGTTATCAATCTTAGCTTTAGGCTTTCGCTGGTCCCTCCTCTTCGGAATAGCATCCGATGTTCGAAGCAGGGAGTCGTTTTTCCCGTCTTCGGGATTCATGCGAGTGGTTTAATGAACAGTAGGGTTAAACTCGCATACAAGTTTCTGGAGTAGTGTCAACCTTTTGCAGTTTCCATTCGCCATGAAATGTCTCCATAGTTTAGGTTTTGCAGTCCTGTGAAAACGCTCGACGATGCTAGCCTTGAGCACAGAGAATGTGGAATAGTAATTGATGTTATGTTTCTTCATCAGTGTACAGAAAATAGCATTAAAGTATTCTTTACCATCGTCAGTGTGGAGATGATTTCGTACGCGCCCTTCGCACAATACGCTCGCCACAACTTTCGCTACATCGCGTGCATTCTTCGATTTGAGTGGTCTGGCCCAGGCATACTTGGAAAACGTGTCTATTACGGTCAAAAAGAAGCGGTGAGTCGTTATTTGCAAGAGCAACGTCTTGCATTTCGACCAGGTCGGATTTGAAAGTGTCGTCCAGCCCTTTCATGGCGTATTTTCTGCATAAGTAATTTATCCTAGCGCATTTGTGCAGCTCGTTGGCATCTCCACACTTGCTCATCTCAAAACGTAGCCCACCTCTGTGAGTTATCCGATGATAGAAATTATTTTGTTCGTGTGCGAGCGGTTTCCTGCAGACTGTGAAGCGACCAAAAGTCTCGGCCTATCTGCCAACTCGTTCGGATCATTCCAATACTGATAGTTGATTTTTCTCCGCTCTCCAATTTCAGAGTCAATCCCTACCCACCAATTTCCCATACCTTGGGAAACAGTCCGGCTATAATGGGAAATCTTTTGTGTGTCACGTCTGCAAATTGTCACGTTGAGGGGTTATTCTTTGCGCAATGAGCGCGACTGGTCTGTAGCAGGTGACGGTACTTGCGCAAATCCGATTCGGTGTAGTGTCCGAGGCGCCTACGAAACAAAAGTTCGCCCAACCCCTGCGTGATTTTCGCTTTGCGCTTGCTGATCTGTAAAAACAAATCTTCCTTGGGTAAAAACAAATCATCCCTGGGTAAAAACAAATCTTCCTTGCTTCTGAGAAACGTTTTCCACCACTTTTCTGCAAAACCGTAAGTATTGTCGGCAGTAGGTTCAGAGTAGGAATCGATGTAATGAGTTAGAAGAGTGCCAATCTCGGGTATCACGCTCCCATGTTCGTTTCCTTTCCCATGCATGCAGAAAATCCATAAGGGACAAATAATCTTCGCCACTAGTGATGCCACCTGCCGATTCGTTCAGTTCCAGACTTCTTTTCCGTTTATGCATTAGGTCAGTTATTCCACCTTGATTTCATGTTTAATTTCAGTGTGAGCATAGTCACTCAGTTTTTTCTAATTTTTCTAGCCAGAGGATAATAGATTTGATAGCCTCCTCCCTTCGAGTCTCGATAGCCATTCTGTTAGTTTTCGCGAGTAAGTATTTGGCCCATACCACCTCGATTGCTTGCTGGTTGGCTCACCAGTTCGGCTCGGTTATCCATCGTTCGCTGAGTGGAAAAGACTTTTCGTACACACACACGCGCGCGCGCGCGCACACAGGCACGCACACATGCGCACACACACAGAGACAGAGATTGAGACACACACAGAGAGACAGAGACTGAGATACACATAGAGAGACAGACACAGACACACAGAGACACAGAGACAGACACACAGAGACAGACACACATACACACCTCACCTTTGTTTGCAGCCAATTATTCACGATTTTCCGAAATTGCTTTATCAAGGTGTCCGACACACGTATACAATATACTCTGGCTATTCCTCGCGACATCTGTTTAGGTAACTAATTTGGACATTAAACATTTTTGTAGCTCCTTCAATTCTTCTTGTCTCTGTGCGTTCGATACGGCGATCAAGTTTGTTATCCGTGCCTCAGCACCCCTTGCATGCTGGTCGATAGCTACAAAATCTCCAACCACTTCGTTCTTCACACTTTCCAATTTTCGACAGATAAGAGAGAAGTCTTCTCTACCTGCAGGGGCGAAGCGATTCTGACCACATTCGAGGTCATCGTGACAATCAATGTCACCAAATTTGGAAATGTTTCCATGAGTCATCATTGCGTTCTAAGGATAAACTGATCGAAGCCACTCCTGTACCTTCCCTTTTGTAGTGGACAGTCCTTTACGATCACCAATATACCAAAATTGTCCTTCCAGCACAAGTGGCACATATCTTTGAATTCAGCAGATGTCATGACCGTATTGACATGATCGTCGTAAACGTGACGCAAATTCGTGTCGTCTATGTAAAACAGTACCAACATATTTGCATTATCGCGAAACAGTTGTTTGGGTACGTGCGAATAGGTCTGGCGGAAGTACACACAAAGTCCACATTTGCTTGCCGTCCCATGCTAAAGTATTCTTGGAAACAAGTTTGTTTTTCGCAGGCAATGTTGTCGAAGATAAATATTGAGTTTGGAAAAGCTTCGCTTTGCAGTACGACGGCTTCGTTATCGCTGCAGGGGAAATATTTCATACCTTCCACAGCATGCAATACACATGCCAGTCGCTGGTATTTCGGTTGCTGGAGCGATTTCGAATAAACATACATGTTCTCGAACCGAAGGCCATTCGTTTCCTCCAGCAGGCTCAGTAGGACGCATGTCTTGCCGCAACCCGACAGACCGCAAATGAGGCCTCGCACGCTAGTAAGCAACGGGCAACAGTGGCGTGATTCGTGAGAAATATCTTAATCTTCAGCATGAATGCATATGAGTAGAGTAACATCTTGCTTGACGACCTGTATACTATTTTCTTGTGCTTGGTTTATATCATACATTGCAGGAGGAGGAGGAGGCAGAGGTGGAGGTGTGGCAAATGGGGAAAATTGAGCAAATGGACCAAATTGAGCAAATGGGGCAAATAGAAGCGGAGTGGAAGGTAGATGCTGAGGAGGAGGGGGAGGCGGAGGTGGAGGAGGAGGTAGCATATTCAAGCCTCTTTATGACATTAAGCATGTTTTAGATTGTCTCTTCAAATCATCACTCAGGGAAAACTGTCTCTGGCAGAATTTGCACTGAAATGTCATATGGGAATATGTGATACGCCCGTGCTGATCCGAATCTAGACTGATACTGAAACAAAAATGTATAAAAGAAGAATATTTATAGTTAGTAGGTCAGTTTAATTCGGTTGATCGTAAGGTAAGGATAATGAAATCTGGTCATGGGATCGTCCATTCGAACTCCAGGTTCTGTGGAACCGAGCAAGACCAATGACACATGTATAAGCATGCTGGACAAGGTTGCTTTGGAAGCAACACCTTATAGCTTACTCCGCAAACGAGGATCTGGACACTAGGCAGACAAGGCCGAAGAAATGAGAAAATCGACAGCTACCTTATCCAACATCATGAAAGCCAAGGTGAAACTAGGCATGGATCTACATAAAAGCAAAAGGTGCCCTAAGAGCAAAGGGAAGAACAAGGTAGGTGGATTCCTGCACGCACTGATACCTGCATTGGTGCTCTGGCCGGTATCACAGGGGCAGTCACAAATATTGTTCGTGCTATGAAGTGGGCTTCGAACGATCGAAAACATTTAGAGGAAACCCGCCACCTCAAAAGAACGTGGAAAGTTATCGCCATGGGTAAAAAAAAAATGGCTAAGGACTCTATATTTGTCACCCATATCGAGGAAGACGATCAACTTCCGGGAGGAAAAAAATGGAAAAAATGGAAGAAGGAAATCAAAGTGTGTCTGCCGAGATGTCCACTGACGAACGGGGATTTGGAACTATTTGCGTAGTACAAATTGAAAATACCTCATTTTCGCCGAGTGTTTATGAGAGACGCTTTGCCCCCTAAACCCAAGATACACGAATGTCCTCTGCCCGAACTGCGCGAGTACCTGAAAAATTGAAAACTGACTTGAAACTACGAAACGGAGCAGATGCCCAACACGTGGAACTGAGCATAATCGTGTCTGCGATTTTTAAGCAGAGTATAAAAAAGGCTGTGCCAGCCATACCGATCTCATCAGTATGTCGGTGTACATAATTCTGAGTGGTAAAAGTCCGAATAAGAGCCAGATTCTACCCTACCTTGGAGCGGGAGGGGAAATGGTGTGTGGGGCGAGTGGACTTACGCCATATCCAAAATTGAATTAAATGTGAATTTGGCATTCTGGTACGTAGTAGCAGGAGATGCGAAAGAAATCGGCATTCCCAACGGGGAGTACGGGCTGAAGGATATGGATTGCTTCATAAATAAATCGCTACCGCACGACATTGAATTCGAACTGCACCGGAATCCGAATACCCTGAAGGCTCAAATGTTTTGCGTCGCAGATGTCGATTTCACGGAGCCTGTGGTCACCTACCCCCCACCCCCCACTCCACCGGTTGTGTTGCTATTGGTTACTGATAGAATTTTGTTGATAAATATTAATACTTCATTGGTAAACAATACGTATACAGCGTAAAAAAAAATAACTATTACGTCATCTTATTTACGGGTCCAGCCTACCTAGAAATAAAGTCGAGTATATAGGTTTTTTTTTGTATTCGTGAGCAAACAAGCACATCCTGAAGGGGAGGCAGGCTGCGGTGGGAGTATGCAGAGCATTATAGGCAGGGGGATGTACACTCGCTTATAAGCTTTAGTTTGGACGTTGATGCGCCATTCTTGTACTGCATCGCACTGCGAAAGGTATGTTTGCGAACATTACAAAGTGCTTCTCGCGTTTTGGAGGGTACACACAATGCGTGGGCTGTAATTGGTACGAAACAGATCCTAGGTTCTCTCGGCAACCGCACCCCTGTGTATGGTGCGAGGCGTGTTGGCCGGAGAAACGGGGTGCCCTGGTGCTGAAGGAGAATGATGCTATGCCGTGCTGTGACGCTTGCAAGAAGATGATGAATAATTTTTCTTGAGGCCACGGCCTATGGTCAACAAGTAATGTCACCGTGCTAGGCATTATCCTCAATCTAAGACTTTGTGCTGCGTCTATGGATATTAGCAACCATCGTCATGATGTCGATGGTCGATTTCTGGTCCGAGAGTGATGATGCTCTCCTAATTGCAGCGGGAGAGTTGTTCAAAAAGATGGATGCCTCCATCTCAGGACGACACCGCGCTGCACCATCGGAGACCATGCTAGAATCCGGCACTGCACCTATAGCAGCGTCCGACATCGCGATGGAGACGTTCTTCCGAAGCACCCAGACTACACCCTTCCAGTCCCTTACAGTCAACATCCATCCAGGTGGCACCCATCTGGAGCATCCAGTCAGCGCCCATCCAGGCGGTGTCCTTCCATGGCTCCAAGTCGCCACCCTTTCGTGGCTTAAAAACGGGTGAGTTGGCTATGTGCGACAACTACATCGCTGAGAGTTCCCTGCTGCTGGAAGCTGTCAACGTACTGCAGCGAGAAAGTAGGTCACTCGAAATGACTGTTTTACATCTGCAAAGAACAACGGAGACTCACGGAGTGACAGCCTCGCCTGCGCCGGTACGGCACTCTCAAGTCTCTGATATTGATTATACCAATACCAAAAGATGGGAGGATATGTGGTCTCCATTGTCTCTCGGTGCTCTCTCCCCCTCCCTTCGACCCGACGGTTACGTAGCAGTGTTACTGATGATGTGCTCCTAGAACTGTCTAACTATGTGCGTGTTCTTACGGAGGTGAAATGTAACGACTTGTGAAATTTTTCTACCGACGGAGAGTCCGCAGCTCAATCAAAACATTTATACAAATGTAACACAAATGTGATTTAAAGAGAGACATGCATTTATCCTAATCTATTTAGTGTGTTATTTGTATGTGGTTTTAGAGTTCAATATAACGACATTTTATTAAAATTATAATAACTGGGTGTGGGTAGTACTTTAATTTTTCTCAGTGTAAAAAGAAACGTAAATAAGTTTTAAAAAAAATCTGTACATATTGCGCTTGCTTTTCCCTTGGAGAAAGAGGGAAGTGCGTGCAATAGTTTTTTAAAAGTATGTTTATTGTACTTGCTTTCCCTTTGATAAGAGGCAAGTATGTGCAATAGTTTTTTTTCAATCTGTATATCGCGCTTGCTTTTTCCCTTGGTTAAGGGGGCAAGTACATGCAATAGTTTCTATATATATATATATATATATATATATATATATATATATATATATATATATATTAATTGAGCTTGCTTTTACCTTGAATAAGGTGCAAATATGTGCAATACATATTTAAAACAGTTCCAGTGGCTTGCAGTATTAACCAAACTTAAATTTGACGCACATTTTTTTAGCATCTTTCTTTGATACTAAAACAAATAACATGTACGACATTATTAACAAATGGCCATTTAATGAAGGGTATTGAGTTTTTAAAAAAATGTGCACTGCAAGATGGAACTGTTAGTGACCTATATTAATTACCGATGGAAAGTGTGTGAAGACGAAAGGGGAGCAAAAATGCTAACGAAGAGGAAGTGCTTTCGTAACGACGTTCATTCTGCCACGCCGCGCAGGGACAACACCAAACTCTCTCTCTCTCTGTATTACTCGCACCCAGCAGCAGCAGCGATACCTCGGCATTTTTAAAAATGATTTCAATACGAATTAAAAAATATTTCACAAATACTTGTAACCGAAAACTATCTATTTTACATCGTATACTGATACGTCGTACTTACAAAAAAAAAACCTTTATATATATACACATACATATATACTTACATCGTAGTAACAAAAAAAATTAAAAAGAAAACATACATAGAATGCATTTACACAAAACACTTGACAGAAAATATTTTACAAGAAGGAAAAAAATCTTTAACAAAACATGTGAAATAAAATATTTTTCATGATAAACCTATTTACTTGCAAAAAAAAAACAACAAAAGAAAAATTATGTGATGATAAAACATGTCTACATTTCTCTGTACGTAATAATAATTTTTCTTACCCCTAACATACTTTTCTTTCCCCATCCATACTATTAATCACGTACATCGATATGATATTTACACTGTAGGACTTGTGCATGTGTTTCTTCCACTACAAAAATTATTATTGGGGGAATGGGAGGTTTTCATCACCTGGATTTTTCTGTAGATAGAGCAAAGCTCATTTGCACAAGCACGCACTGTTCCGAAGATACGTTCAAGAGTTTGTCATAGTTTTTAATTCCGTAATTTTCCCTGTCGTACTTGGTTGAACGTCTTTCACCTGCAATTTCTTTTTTCATATTTCCAATGTTTGTGGGGAACTTTGTTTGTGGACGGCACAAATGAACCACACATTAGTCACTATCGAAATCTTGCACTGTTAATTCAAACGCCTTACCATAGATGATTCTCCTTTCGAGGAGGAAGAAATGGACATTTTCGTCACATCGTTCTATGGTCACGGTTGCTGACGGCTGGTCCGTGTAGGTTACGCCGTGCAGTAGAGGAGATATACTTGCGGATTTTTTCTCTGGATTAAATTTGTCGTCGGGACGTGCTTCATCTTTGCCAGAAGACTTGGTGAATGGTCTCGGCCTTGAGCGTAGGCACACTTCACATGCAAAGGGCGTGCAGTTGGAGGTCCAGTCCGGAAATCCTTGCCTTTTCACGACATGCTTATGTCCATCGCATTTTTTCCTGCAATTTACACACACAATTATTTTTACTTTTTCGGAACAGTTCGTACAGTACACTTTCGTATGTTCTTGCCTTGCTTCCGTGAACATTACAATTTTATTTCACCAACTCCTTTAGTGAACAAGGAAGCATAGAGTTGGGGCATAAATTGTAGACGTAACAGTTTTTATATTCACACGTTAATGTGTTCCGCACGTAACAGCCTTCGAACTCATCGTAGTAGCATAGCCAGTGAATTGCACCATTGCAAAATTGAATTTGCAGGATGCCTCTAGCATCTCAAAAACTTACGCGTCGGTACCCCCAATTCATTTCACTGTACTTGCTCGCATATTCTGCCCTGAATGGAGAAAATTCGGCGACGGTAATTTCTTAGATGTCGCTGTCTTCGAAGTCAGAGCTGGTGGGACTCTCTTCAAAGCTGGATGAGAATACACTGTATGCTGAATACGGGGCTGGTACGAGTTGACTGATGGACACCGGTTGACTGGCAATAGCAGGTTGTCTGATGGTAGCGGGTTCGTGCCAGTCGATGACATGGACGATGTTGCTCCTCGTGCCAATATCGTGCAGAAGAGCTGAAGAATATTACCTCCAGTGTGTTCTGTGTGGCTGATGGTTTCACCTGCACTTGACGACATGGCTGCCATAACAGGCGTTTAAAACAAAATGATCACCAGGCTCTCCTCTCAAAATAGCGAGGTCTAAATTTTCCCAGAGAACCTCGGTGACGCATCTAATAACGTGAGAGTTAAAGGGGGATGGAGGCTTGCCGACAGTCGAGCATTGGTGAGAATGGAGCGCACATGGTGGAGGCATGCCGACTAAACACTAATTAGCCAATGAGAACATTGGATCGATCAAAAAGTAAGTACTTGGAGGGGATGATGCAGTCTATGCGATTAATGTAGTATTAGGTCGCCGATTGGTAGGGTAGATTGTCATGTGGGTGGACGGGGTGGAACAGACATGACTAGTTGATCGAATGAAGATTTCCGAAGACACCCAAGAAAATTAGCCATTCGGGAGGGTTATTCACGTGGGCGGAGGCATGCCAACTAATTAGCCAATGGGAAATATTGGTGAGGTAATTAGCCAATGATAATCATGGCGGAGGTCAAATGGAGGCATCTGATTTGTTGGAACAAATGTTTCCAAAGACACCCCAGAAAATTAACCAATTAAATATATTGGCTCGAATGGAAGTAAGCAGTAAGCCAATCGGAGAGATTGGCAGAGGTAATTGGAGGGGATGGAGCAGAGAAAAGTGAGTAATTAGAAGGGGTTAATAATCTGCTGGAGGTCGAAGTGAGACACAAACTCCGAAACAAATGACGAACGAAAAAAACAAATATGGCGGTCCAACACACCTGTCAAAATGGTGGCCATGGTGGGGTGAAAAGATTAAAAATAATTTTTTTTTAATTTTTTAAATAAGCTTTTAATAAGTTTTTAAGCAGTTTTTAAAATAAATTTTTCATTAAATTTTTTAAAATGAATTTTAAAACAATTTAGGCCCAAATAAAATTTTTCACAGTACATTTTTTTTTTAAATTTTTTAAGAAAGTGAGAGCATACTAAGATGGTTTTGGAACACGCATACCAAGATGGCGGCCTTCAGTAATGCATATAAGTTTTTTAAATAATTAATTTAGAAATTTTTAACGATTTTCAAACATTTGTTTAGCTAAATTTTTCATAATAAATTTTGTAAATAATTTTTTTAAATTTTAAAATGATTTTTACAAAAATTTTATAATCATTTTTATAACATTTTTACTATCCATTTTATAGATTTTTAAACAGATTTTTATAACATTTTAAATGATTTTTACAAAAATTTTATAATCATTTTTATAACATTTTTGCAATCCATTTTTATAGATTTTTAAACAAATGTGTATAACATTTTTAATAAAAATTTGTTTTTATAATTTTTTAAGATTTTTTCAGAATTTTTTTAGTTTAGACTGTGTTGTTTATTAAGGAAAAGGACAATGTTCAGTTTGTTTTAGACTCTGGCTGTACAGATCATTTGGTTGGAGTGCATTTGAAGTAATATATGTCTGAGGTTAAAAATCTTCAACATTCCGTAAAAATCAAAGTTGTAAGTGGAGAGTAGCTGTTGGCTAAACAGAAGGGAACACTCAAAATGTACAAGGATGACCTAGTTGTTAATCTGGAAGTTCTTACTGTCCCAAGCTTAACGTTGAACTTGTCTGAAACAAAAATTATAAATTCTGGAAAGAAAGTGATTTTTCAAGAAAATGCTGCTGAAATTGTTGATGATAACTATCTGAAAATATTGTGTGGTTTATTAGGAAAACTTTACATAGTTGTTTTCTCACTGAGTAAAGTGGAAGCATGCAATCTAACAGAAGTAGAAGACCTATGGCACCGGAGGCTTGGTCATCTGAATCGCAAAAGTTTGAAGATGATGGCTTTGCCTATGTCAGAAAAAGTGTGTGATTCGTGTCGCCAAGGGAAAGTGGAGAGACAGCCATTTCCGACAGTCAGTGCATCAAGGTCTCAAAAAATTGGAGAACTACTACATACAGATGTGGGTGGACCAGTGAACCCCCCTACAATTAACAGTGAGAAGTATTATCAAACTATTATTGATGATTATTCACACTTTGTTGTTGTGTATTTACTTAGAAACAATTCGGAAGCAGCAGAAAATTTGAAGAATTGCATCAACGAGTTGAATTCTCAGTTTGGAGTAAATTCTGTCTGTCATGTACGGTGTGACAATGGAGGTGAGTTTACATCCAGTGAGTTGAAATCTTTTTTATCCAAGTAGAGGGATCAGGGTAGAGTACACAGCCTCATATTGTCCTCACAGCAATGGGATAAGTGAGAGGATGAACAAGACTTTGCTGAACAAAATCAGAAGCATGTTTGTTGACACAAATTTACCTAAAGCTCTGTGGGGTGAAGCGATTAGAACAGCTGCTTACCAGACTAATCGGTCTCCAACAACAGTACTGAATGGAGGGATCCCAGCTAGTGTTTATCATGGTAAGGTTGATCTATCCAAGTTGAGGATTTTTGGAGCTAAGGCTTGGGATGTGAAACTGCCTCAGAAGGGTAAACTGGAAGCAAGGGCAAAACCCATGAGGATGCTGAGTTATAGTCCGAATGGATTCAGGCTGTGGGATCCAGTTACGAATCGAGTAGAAGTTACACGTGATGTTACTTTTGACGACAAAGATGTGGTTTTTCGCGAAGAAAAAATCAGGCAACTTGATATTCCCACTGCCTTCCTGAATGGTGAGTTGACTCAAGACATATACATCAAAAAACCAGGAGGAGTTGATTGTGGTTCAGAAGTATTGAAACTGAACAAAGCATTGTATGGTCTTGAAGGTGCTCCAAGATGTTGGAATCAGAGGTTTCACAAATTTGCTACCGAGTCAGGATTGGAACATTCCACAAAGGATGTTTGTCTGTACCACAAGAAGAACGTACATTTAATCATTTTTGTGGATGACATCTTTATTTACGGAACCGTAGAGGAAATAGAGAAATTTGTTGTCTCGCTTCAAGCAGAACTCAAAGCAAAATATTTGGGACATTTAAATTAATTTCTTTGTATGGATATTGTGAAGGGCGACAACAAGATCACAATCACTCAAGGGAAACTAATAGAAAATGTCCTTCAGAAATTTAACATGGGTAAATGTAAGGGGATGCAGACTCCTATGACACATGATGCAGTTCCAGACTCTTCAGGGTGGATTGTGAATGTACCTTTCAGGCAGCTTGTTGGGTGCCTTATGTATTTGCTAATGGTTAGTAGGCCTGACATCATGTTCGCTACTTCATACCTAAGTATATTCCTTGATAGACTAACAAATTGTTTGTGGAATACAGCAAAGTGGATCCTACGGTACCGGAGTCTCACTAAAAATCATGGACTAGTCTTCAAGCAGCATCAGCAGGAGAACTTGGTTGCTTACACAGATGCTGTTGGGCAGGAAATAAAGAAGATCGGAAGAGTACCAGTGGTTCAGCAGTATTCTATGCAGGAAACTTACTCTCATGGCAGTCTGTGAAGCAGCAAACTGTTGTATTGTCGACAGCTGAAGCAAGTATGTTGCAGCAGCTCAGACAACCTGTGAAATGTTGCACCTTCATGGCTTGCTGCAGAGTGTATCTGCTAGTGATAGTGTACCAGTGTTGTTCTGTGATAATCAAAGTGCTATACACATGATGAACAATCATGAAAACTCAAAACGGTCAAAACACATTGACATTAGAGTCAATTTTCTTAAAGATGTTGTTGCAAAGAATCAGCTTGTTGTTGAATACATAAAATCTGAAGTAATATTGCAGACATTTTTACAAAGGCACTGTCTATACAAAAATTAAAAATGTTCAGGGACATTATGTCTGTTTTATCTGTAAATTGATGTTTGTTTATTTGTTGATGCTTATTTTACATGTAATTGACAAATTACTTTACCATTGTTTGTGTGTAAGAAATTTAAAGTCATTTGCTTCAAATTAGCTAACTTTAAATTGAAGGGAGATGTAAAGAATGTTATGAAACCATGTTATGAAACCAGAAATCATGTTGGTAATGATAAAAGGAACTTTATCTGTGTCAAGTTGGCAATAGTGATTCTAACTATTTTTGTTAATAACCAAGTGTCAATTTTGTTCTGAGAGTCAGTCTAAGATGGAGGAAGTAAACATTCAAATGTGTGTCTGGAATCCAGAAGTTATTTGCCTTGCATTATCATATTTATGCCAAAATCTTAATACACTCAACTAAAAACATAAATATTAAAGTATTAATTTTTATTTTATTTAAACTTAACCATAAAACCTCCAGGAGACAGGTAAAACTAAGATGAGTGTGAATGTGGTCACAGAAATTTTGAGACATGACTCTACAAACAAGAAGTTCATGCCTATGTGCACCAGATCATGTAGGAGAGAAATACTGTGGTTTAGAAATTTAAGGCAATGAAGAGCACCAACTTTCAGATGCAACTGAAAACATTTGATTTTGAGACAGTTGTGGTAAGGTACGTACTGAAATGGGGATGAGCACTTAGAAGTAATAATCAAACTATGGTATGGTCTGATACCCCTAACTTTGTCCATCGTCATTGTCGTATTGCTGCAAGCTGTGTTAGCCGGGGCTGACAAGCGATGCTCAAGCACCTGGGATGGTGCGTTCACGAGCCCGGCTGTTATTAAAACAATCCCCCGTCAAGGAAGGTTGAGAGGCTAGGTGGAGTAGTATATAAGGTTGGAACGATGGCGGCTAGTGGCCATCTTGCGCCCGAGGGACCGACAAGACACCAGCGAGGAGGACCACCAGGCCGTGGTCCCCGCTTTGACACCCAGCACTGCCACTGTTGAGGAGGTCTCACTCGACACGCCGACATGACAGCCAAAGGGTAAATATAATCCCAGTAGGGTGCCAGAGGTTGTGCAGTCTTAGGCTCCTTGTCCTAACTATTAACACTCCTCAAGTCGTGAGTACTTATCCTAGCGTCGTTGCTAACAGGTCAGCAGGACCTGCTGAATTAATTGCAATTAGCTGAGTAAATTAATTGATTAATGTAATGTAAAGAGAAGAGCATTTTGTATAATATTTATTGTAAAGCTGTGAGTGTATAAAATACTGTATTTTATGTAAGAGTGCTCTATCATCTAGTTACCGACATCCCCCTTCCTTGCATGGCCTGGTTCATCCTCAGGACAGGTCACAGCAAATGGTGGAGGCAGTCAAAGCTTCCGACGTCCCCTTTTAGTGCACTCACAGTGTAAAGTAAAGTAATTGGTGGAAGCTAGCACTGTTAACATTGCCACGAGACTAGCCCCTTATAATAATTAGAAATTCGCGGACCGACTTCCACCAACCCATGGGGTTACATTCCCTGACAAAATCATGCAGGTATAAAATATAACAATATAGTCAGGAATTAGTACACAGTGAGGTAACGGGAGTTTTAACTTCATTTCAATTCCCATCATTGTGACTACTGATCAACATAAAATACAGAACCACCTCAGTATCCCAACCACCCAGGGTTTTACCCCCTGTCTGAAAGCTGAAAATCCAACGGCCCACAATAACCTAAAGAGACTCGTAGTAAATAGTATAGTATAGTGAACTTGTACTCCCATTGAAAGTCACAACGTGTTGCGAATTCCTGCTGCACCAGTGAGAATGGCTGGCAACAACAGCTTGCAGTTTAGTCAGTACGCCAAGGCGCCCATAGTAGTATAGTAAGAGTGTGTGTGTGCTTGCGCTTGTAAACCTTAAGCATGAAACATCTCGGCTGCTTTTTGGACCGAATTGAATTTTGCTAAAGCAAAATTCCACAAGTGTGTTGCAAAGTGGAAACTATATCGTAAAGCCAGCTTATGAGTGTGAATTATAGACATTAAGGACTCATGTTACACTCACACACAGGACACAATACTTTATGACGGATCCATATACCACTTCGTTTTTGAACACGCGACCATGGACTTATCCGAAACGCAAAAGAAATTAGCTGCAAGGAACACCAATACAGTAGATACGTTTCAGAATCTAATTGACTCTGTGGAACAACTATTACAAGAGAACCCCGAGTTAATGGATCAATTCAACACAATTTCCACACACATCACGCACACTTTAATTAATGAAATCACAAGTGGCCTTTTACCATCAACACCACCACTTACTCAACAAAATATTGCACCACATACATCGGACTACCTAACACCAGTACACATTTACACAAGCACAAAAAAGTATTCTTACAAAAATTCCACATTAGCGTCACCTCTCGAACCAACACCACAGGTTGACAACATGACGAACACCCCACCCATGAACATAATTGTTTAACAGCTGTTACACATACCAAATTTCACAGGGGACGGTAATGAAAAATGGGTGGACTTCATAGACCAATTGAATTAGGCAGCTGAAAACAATAATTGGGCAGATGATGACAAATGTAAAAAGGTCAAGTATTACCTAAAAGGATCAGCCAAACACACCCTAAAAAATTATCTACATTCACAGGCGGGAGTGGTTACATGGCAGGGTATTGTTAATAAATTGAAAACTACATTCTCAACACCTGCGACAGAAGAACAATTAAAGCAGCTCTTGTACACTATGAAACAAAACCACATGAGAGCGCACAAAAACATATAGAGGCACTGATGTGTTACCGCAGGAAATACAACCCCACAGTCACGGACAGTGACTTCATAACCATTGTGTGGCGCTCTTTATTACCGTCATTAGCTGACAAAACTGCGGCACTGAAAAATGATATGTTAGAGCATATTGTTACAAATGTCCAGCGCGCAGAACGTGGCCTCTTCAAGTACAACAAAACAATTACAGACCACCAAACACTGTCCGAAGCAGACTCCTTTAGGGGAGACATTACAAAATTGAAGGAAGAAATCGACAATATGACGACAGCAACTCGAAAACAGTCACAATACTACAACCATTCCACACAACATCACCAGAGTTTCAACACAACCCCCTACGACAAACACTACAACAAGGTGCAACATTATCAAACACATTACAGGCAGTCAGGCCCCTTAAGGGCGTAACCAGTCAACAGACAACAACCCCAGAAAGAGGAAAGGCAAAGGCATGGTCAAACACACAAAATCAGGCAGGTTCCTTAACGATCGCACGTGAAAAACAGGAATGCCAGCGGGGCGATAACAGTCACTATCATGCCCAATACAGACACATCACACTGGAAACCAAAGTACGCAGAGTTATTAATGCATGCCAAGCCATTATTTGCCAAACGAGTTCCTCACCGCACTTACGCGGAAACAGCAATCTTCAATTCTTGTAGCCTCAAGAACACATTCCCCAGCAACAACAGACAACAGAACATAGATCTCAGACAAAAATTGTAAAACGTAATGGAGGGACTTCTTGCATTGAATTCCGCGACCCACAAACCAGGTCCACGCATAATACAAAGCATTAATGAAATAATCACAAGGCCGGGACAGGAGTTAAATAGATCACGTCGCCCAGGATACATGAAACTCAGTGTATTGCGAAAGTGCAGGTGAACAACAAGGCCACACAAGTTTTCAAATAACATGGGCCAACAGTGAAACGCGACCCACACGCAAACAAGGAAGCGGCGGCCCCTGTCCAGTCTGTAACTGGGCAGGAATGCACGACACAACAGAAGCATGACATCAAGGAGCCAAGGCCAGCGTTCGTCGGGCTGAGGATGGAAATGACGTCAACATGCGTGCTGTCTTTGTACACATTGCATCGTGCCGAAAACTGTCCTTTTTTCCCCAATCAAACAACACCATTTCAAACTGACATTACAGCGCACTTCCGGAAATCTAAACAAAAGTTCGGGATTGGCGCAACTAGAATCAAGTTGCTGCGCATGGGAATGAGTGGGGCTGTAAACAATAAAACTGTACCAGTTGGCAATGATGAATGAGGTCAGCAAAACGTGAGCCACTGGCCGTTGATTGAAGCATTGCATGAGGAAACCAGGTTGGTCATCAACGATGAGTGCTGCGGAAGTTATGTGAGAGTACAAACACTGCATGTCATTGTGCGACTGGCTGGGAAAACATACAATGCATTGTTGGATACAGGCTGCTCTCATTATTGCATGGCAACAACTTTAGTTAGCAAAGAAAAGCATCAATCAGTAAAGGGAATCTTCTATATGGAAGGGGCAATGGAAGACATTGAGATTCCACAGTTTAAAACTAAAGTGAACATTAATATACATGGCCATAACATTTTGGAAGAATTCTTGCTCATAGATAATTTAAAACTAGACATTAATTTAGGAGTCGACTTTATGAAAAGATACGAGTTGTACCTACATTAAATAAAGATATCATGTTTATCCATGCATCAAACAACAACAAAATTATTGAGATACAAATTAATACAAACTACATCGAATACGATACCGGCAATTGCATCGAATTTCACATAAACAAAATTACCACTACAGAAGACAATAAACAACACACACTGTTAGGTAATATTAATCTTGAGTCAACAAGTAAACAGAAAACAGAGTTACATTACTGAACGAATACACTGATCGATTCGCCAGTTCCATTCAAGAGTTAACAAAAACAAATGCATACAAAATAAAACTGGATTTAAATACGGACAAACTCATACATACACGGCGTTACCTCATAAATCCAAAATTACGAGAGGATGCTTTAGCACAAATACAACAAATGCTTGATTCCAACATTATCATGCCTTCTGATTCTGCATACGTCGCACCATCATTAGTCATGCCTAAACACCAAGGTGTCATTAGGTTTCTTACGTATTCTGCTTATTAAACCAACATCTCACAAAAATCCGAATATCCAATTCCGAGGACAGAAGATATAATTACAACTTTACAAAATTCTAAATACATAATGTCTATAGACATGTTTAGCAGGTTCTACACAATTCAGTCCGCAAGGAAAATAGGTACAAATTGGCCTTTAGTGTGGATGGAATTGGACTTTACAAGTATGCTTGTATGCCGATGGACCTCGCCACTAGTCCTTACTACTTTCAGAATTTCGTTGATATTATGCTAGGTCCGCTCCGATGGAACACGGAACTGGCTTATATAGATGATATCTTTATCATTGGTAATATGTTTGAGAAACACATCAAAAACATTCAGAAAGTTATGGAGAGATTAAGGAAATTTAACATTAAAATAAATAGTAGGAAATGTAATTTCGCTCACCACAAAATCAAAATCCTGGGTCGTTACATAATTCCTCGCGATATCCAAACAAATCCAGAAAAGATACAGACAATCCCACAAATGGCGCCCCCCAAAATAATATAACAACCTAGAACATTTCTTGGACTTACATCATATTTAAGACAATATGTACTGAATTACGTCCAAATAGCAGAACCCCTAACTGAACCTTTCAAACACCTTTCAAATGGGGTGCTAAGGAAGAAACAGCTTTTCAAAGCCTATAAACGGTGCTCAGTAACCCGCCCAATCTAGCCAAAATTGAAGAGAATAGGGCAACTATATTAGCTTGTGATGTGTCGTAAACCACAATCGGGGCCGTGTTGCTACAGGAAAACCTCACGACCTTTGAACGCCAATTCAGAGCCTTCACTTCAAAGAAGCTATTGCTGAACAAGCCGAAATGGTCAGCTATGGAGAGGGAACTATCGGCAATAAAATACTTCATTGTTTATTTTAAACAATTTCTTTACGGACGAAAGTTTGTCATAGAGACTGACCACGCCAACCTCAGATATTTGAAGTCCATGGCCGAACATAACATACGTATTCAGAAATTGGCCATTGCGTTAACTGAATACGATTTTGAGGCTAAAATCATAAAGGGCAAATTAAATACCTTAGCAGACTCCCTCAGTCAGTAGCGACAGCTTACAAAATACCAGTTACTGTAAACTCAACACAATACCAAGTCAAATGCCGGTTCACAACATGTACATCATTTTACACAACATTAGCTGAAATGCTCTTCCAAAACCCACAGAAGGACGCAGAAATAAAAATATCAATTGCAAAATGCATTACTAACAACTGGCTCAATATTAAACCATTAATTAAATCAGACTTTCACACAACAGATAAAGCGCGAATTGCAGAAGCCATTATACAGGAGGAATACCTGCCAATGCACGCAGTTGCCAAAAGTCTTCCATTATTTTCAATGTCAACATGGAGATCATTCACAACAATAGTTCACTTAAAGTAATGACTACATGCCTAGACTGGCATTTGAACTGTTGTATTCTAATAAAGGTTGAAAACAATGAAAATATATTTTATCTCCCTGAATATATTCACGAGCAGGAGTACATTAAAGTAGATTATGATGCTCACCTTTTGTTATTACCTCTTCTTGATCAACAGGTATCACCGTTTTTGGCAGAATACGCTAACGACCCGCATATACAACAGTTGAAATTATTATATCAGATCCGGACAAAGTCACAAATACCGTCACATCGCCAGATACTACACTATTTCTGGAAACAGGGAAATTTGTTCCGAAATATTATGTCCCAGAAATTATAACTGCCCACCACGACACTCTGTTAGGTGGCGGGCACTTTGGGCAGTTCAAAATGCTAGAAAAAATTAAGAACGGGCATTACCGGGATACAATCGACAAAGATGTTAAGGAATATGTTAAGAACTATCTCACATGTCAGAGAATTAAGGCACGTAACCAAAAACCCTCTTGTAGAGTCTTGAGGTTTTGATGCGAAAGGGTTGCTTCCGACATCAGCACTCAGCAACCAATACGTGTTAGTAATGACTGAATGTGCAACACGATATGCTGTTGCATGTCCAGTAAAATATATTGATGCTCCTACATGCGCTAATTTCATTAAAGATGTTATCTTAGCTTTGGGTTGCCCAAAATCGATCCTCACGGACAGAGGAACCTCATTCAACAATGAGCTCATTGTGGACGTATTGCATAAGCTGCAAATAAAGAAACCTCAAACTATGGCATACAATAGTGCCTATAGTGATTTAATGGAGCAGGTGAATAAGATTCTAGCGCAACACTTAACTTCCTGGGCCCAAGTGACGATCCAAAGTACTGGGACGAGTACGTAAAATATATAATTTTAAAATATAACACAACTGTCAACCATAGTGCTAAATTCACACAGTTTTTCCTTATGCATGTGGTTGAGGCCACCCAACCGTCGCACATTATAAGTCACACATATTCCCCCGCGCAAATGACTCGAGTTAACCTGATTGCGTCACAGTTGCAACAAAAACAAATTTTTGACCGTTCACACCGACTGAATGACGTAAAAGTAGGACAGTTCGTCAGGATGAAAATGCGCGCAAGACAAAAAGCATTTTCATTCAAGTACCAAGGTCCTTACGAAATAGTAAAAATCCTAGGGCCACAGTGTCAATACATAGACATGGGTGTGACAAAATAGAAACAATCAGTACTAGGAATGTGAAGCCGGCTAATATTTGAAATTAACACCCGCCTTTATGTTACAGGGAACGAAACTACGGATTTTTGAAACCAGGATAGTGCAATTCCACGATGTACCAGGTGACCTGCTGCGCCTTGCTACAAGTGCTGAGCCCTACAGTGACAATGCCTGCAGTGCCGATGTATACGACACACGACGGAGTCCCCTTTCTTGCAGCTGATGCCGCACATCAGTAGACAGCAACGGTGCCGTCACGATTTCCGCCGCTAGGACGAGCTTGCGCTGCCGAAAAGGCTGTCGCTATTTGTATACGGTCATGCCAACAGCGCTTTCTGTTAGCTGAGTTCATAAACATTTCGCACATGTTGACATGTTGCACTATGAGCTGTTGCAATTAGTTCAAAGTTAGGCGGTAGAGCACAGCAAGGTGGCAAAACACCACAAGGATACGCTTTCACATCACTTTTTTATAGATTATCAGGCCTGTGTAAAAATGTAAATAGTGTTCAATATTAAGTGTGTAAATTTTCACATACAAATAAGTCTGTTACCAACAATAATTGTCACACTGAAAACTTAAGAATAGCTTGAGATTTTATGGCTCTATGGTGGAATGTGTATTGTTTAAATTGTGCACGTGAACTTTCTGAACTCCCTTAGTGATCGGCACAGAGGAAGTATTTGTTCTCGTTTCATTTTAAAGGGGTAATTTTAATTAGTCACAGCTGCGACCAAACTTTCCTACCCTCCCAATGATCACACGAAACCATAGTGGCTACATGAGTATGGTGCTGGCACAATGTAACACATTAGTATGTTCATTGTACTATATATACACATGTTAAGAGGTTAATATAAAAGTGATAAAGTATTCATACATTTTTACTCCCAAAAGCATATAACTGTTTCAAACATGTTGACTAATGTAATAAAATATGTAGAGGTAGTTCTTGTAAAGACCATTGGTTAGTAGAAGCAAGGAGTATACAAGAAATAGCACTAGGTAATAAAACACAATTGATGTAAATATATATTTAGAGTCACAAAAACTGATATATTAGAGTCACTAAAAAGATGGCAATGTAATTTATAATTTTCTAAGTACTAAGATATTGAAATCCAATATAAAAGTAAATTGCTATACATGTTTTTCTTTTTAAATTCAAAATGTCAAATATTATACGTTTCAAATATGGTATAATCATGTGCTCCTTCTTTTATGAAAATGTAAATGAGACCCTACCCTCACAACTGACAGTGCCTAAGGGGAAATTAATAAAAGTGCGCAAAGGACACTAGTTACATAAAAAACCCTCTCAGCTGCCATTCCAGTGAAGAGAGACCTCTTCCAGTGGCAGACCTCAACCCTTGATTGAAGCTGACGACTCACCCTTCGCCATTGAGCTGCCAAATCATTCTCTGGCCTAGCCTCTACTCTCTGCCTTCCACACTTCACTTGAGGAACCGTAATCATGTGAGGATGCATAGATTTTTTGGAGAAAGGCTGTCTTGTTGCAAGCAGTGTTAGCCGGGGCTGGCAAGCGATGCTCGAGCACCTGGGACGGTGCGATCACTACGAGCCAGCCTGGCTGTTATTAAAACAATCCCCCGCCAAGGAAGGTCGAGAGGCTAGGCGGAGTAGTATATAAGGTTGGAATGATGGCGGCTCGTGGCCATCTTCCTCCTGAGGGACCGACGAGACACCAGTGAGGAGGACCACCAGGCCATGGTCCTCGCTTCGATGCCCAGCACTGCCACTGTCGAGGAGGTCTCGCTCGACATGCTGACACGACAGCCAAAGGGTAAATATAATCTCAGTAGGGCGCCAGAGGTTGTGCGGTGTTAGGGTCCCTGCCCTAACTATTAAGACTCCTCAAGTCGTGAGCACTTATCCTATATGTCGTTGCTAACAGGTTGGCAGGATCTGCTGAAGTAATTGTAATTAGCTGAGTAAAGTAAATTGATTAATGTAACGTAAAGAGAAGAGCATTTTGTATAATATTTATTGTAAAGCTAAGAGTGAATAAAAGACTGTATTTTATTGAGAGTGCTCTATCATCTAGTTACCGACATCCCCCTTCCTTGCGTGGCCTGATTCATCCTCAGGACAGGTCACAGCAGTGTGAGTATGAGATAGGATCCTGCGAGGTACTTAATACAGGCTATCATTATATGTGTCTCTTAGCCTCCTAAAGCAGTTTACGGCAACATGTGATAACATTTCTGACACCTCTGTTAAGACTACTCTTATTCAGTGAAGATGTAAACAAATTGATAATTTTTGTATTTTTAGTAATTTGTGATTTGCTATGTTACAGTTTGGATTCGGTCTGCAGTCATTTTTCCACCATTCGTATAACAACTCATCAAAATTTTAACTGGAAGAAATTTTTTTTAATGTAATGTTCATAATATTTCCTAGAAGATATGGAAACAGTTTAATCCAAAATTGCAAGTCTGACAAATCTGTAATAGTGATAATGATGTTAAACTTTAATTAAGGAAACAACATGCAATTATTTATTTAGGAAAATGTTAATTATGCATTCCTATGTATATTACGTAGGTTGAACTTGATGCTGTCCGATTAGGCCGTGGAGGGTGAAGGTGGAATTTTAGGTTAGGAGTGATGATTGATGGTGTTACCCGGTAGACGCCAGGCATCATCACTGCGATGCTATGAAGTGTTGATATATAAGACTCTGGTGATCTCTGGATCGTAGGCTATTCATCCAGGACGTAATTCTCCATGGTTGTTGATAATCCCCACATGAAGATATTAAGTAGATCAATGAAGTTGTGTATGGCACAGTGACCTCTTAAGGTGGGTCACTCACCTTGGTTAAACTGTGGAATTAAATATGTTGCGTACATAGTAGTATTGATGTAGTGTATCAGTCTGGCTATGAACCGGTGGCCTATTGGGGCTGACTAAATGCCTTTATTAACTTAGTTATGCAACAAAACACACACATGTACGAGATTGACACAAATCATATGAACACTTGAAAACTACACAACACTGATGGCTGGGTTATAAGGGCCTGTGTCCTGAAAAGCAGTGAGGCTACACATTTAAATAATACCACTTTTCTGCTTCTCCTTGCAATTGACTGCCGATACAACTGGTCCACTCATCTTCACTCACCCCGTAGTGTTTCAGACATGATGTGCACTCCTTTAAGAAAGTGCTAGGATTTTTGCTTGCCATTCAAAAAATGTAGGTAGGTGTTGAAATTGTATCGGTGTGCGTTTCAGGCCACTGCAGTGTCTCTGTCTTGTCTTGGTTCTCGTTGCTGTTCCCTTTCTGTTTGCCAGTTGCACATAGGTTGTGGACTGTATCTATTGGTGGGAAAAGATGTTATAAGTGTCGGTGCTAGAAAAGACCTGGGAAAGATGCTTGGTATTTGCTGTGGAAATATTGGTGTTGGTTGGTAGGCAAAGAATTGAGGTAGGTAAGGTGTCATGAGTGGGAGTGGTAGAGGTAACAGGGGTAGGGTTGGCAATGGTTGCGAGCACTGCCCATGCAGTGCCAGATAATTGACAGGTGTCACAGGAGCCCCGCCCACAGGTGACATGTGATTGTCTGTATCCTCAACGTTGCAGTGTACTACCTCGACTTGCGCTCCCTTTTATTCTGTTCCTTCACTCTCGATGTGACGTACAGTGTTTACCGTGATGATGCAATCTCTGTTTGTTGGTGCTGCTTGCGCATTATTCCCCAAACTGTCTTCTGCTTGGCACACTGTAACACTGGGCTTGAGTAAATTGGTTGAAATGTTGTTGATCCCTGTTTGTTTCATCTGTTCTATGCACACTCATTGCAAATAAACTGCAATCCAGTTGCAGTGTGTAACTCTGTGTGGCTCATGCAGTCCTTGTGCACGTGCATGAGGCACTGTGCACATGTGCTCGGTGTGGTTCCCGATCCTGAGCATAACAATCTCCCGCACAAATGTAACTGTTACGAATTTTGAATTTTCTTAATACTGTATGAAAGTTCTGTCATCTGCTCTTCCCCACGGTTGCTCCCGAAGCGGTTGCAAGCTGGGCTGGTCTTTCAATTGCACTTGCAAAATCGAATCTCCATTTTGTATCTGTCTACCACATCCAGTGGTTTTTGACGCAGACACTGCAGACACAGTGGTGCCAGTGCACCGTGCTACACCTGGCTAGCCATGGTGATTTGACAACACTACCACATGAACATGGTGCGGTAGACCTGTCGGCGCAGCGCGGCATGGTAGCCCTGTCGGCGCAGCGCGATGCAGGGGTCAATGGAAGGTGGGCTCAAAGTTCACTGCCGGCGTGCGGTGAGCGAGTAGCACCAGAGGGAGGAACCAATTTCATTTCATTTCTCCTCTTCCTTCTTGGTGCGTGGTGGTGGCTGGGTGGTGACACAGGTGGTGGAGAGGTAGCACAGGCATGCTCCCCTGTTCTTCTGTCCCTCTGCTCGGCGACGGGTTGTTGCGCTGGTGACGTCATGCTTCCTGCTCCAAAATGGTCGCTTTACAGCCTTTGTTTGTCCTCGCCGGAGCAATGGTGAGTGCCTTTGTTGTTTTGGTGCGCTTTTCCCCGCTGACTACGTGCACCCTTCCTAATATCATGTGGGTTGCCTGGTTGACCACACCGTTCCCTCATTGTGGATAAATCTAGGTAAAATGGTGGAAAATTTGGAAAAATTTGGAAATGTATTTTTAGCATGGGAAAATTGCAAGAAAAATTGTTCAGATTCTAAGATGAGGATTTGCACCAAAGTTGGGTTACATTTGACGTTTGTCTAATGCACAGAAGGCTGGCAGATAGTGCCAAGGTGTTGGTCAATAAGGATATTGGTTAGGCGAGGAGCATTGAACGTATTTTGTAATCTCTGTGGAGATAATTACCCAGGATGTTAGATATTGTTGAGTTGACAATATCGTGAAGTTGGAGAGTTGACTCGTTCCTCAGTGTTGTTTGGCCTACAACCATGGCAAATCCTCACAAGTCCAGTTGTCTCCTCGTAGCATAAAATTAATACTGATTGAATAATTTCCATACTTGTTGCGTTGTAGGAGATCTGGACTGCCCACATGCCCATACGAAGCACTGTTACTTATTACACCGACTCGTGACCATTTTAAACATACTGTAAATTACATTTTAAGAAATTTGGCGGGAGAAGGCCTGTACCTTAAATGCTTTGTGGCGAACTGGAAATAAAATCACACATGGAAACTCGTCACTTCTGAGATCTATTCAGTTACGTTGCTACATCTCCGTAGGAGAAAACTTACATTGGTGCTGTTTAGTAACCCATCCGCTCGGGTAATACTACTAAACGACACGTGGTCACATAAAATAAATTAGTGCACTTTAAGCCTACCCAGGTGATGTAAACACTGGGTAGGTGTAAGGGGCAGTAAAGTCTTGGAGGTTCCGGTATATTAAATAACTATTGCAGTGAAGTGATTAGTCCAACATGATGATGGCTGCCCGAGCACGTGAAACACGAGCCCCGACGTGATGCGGCACACCCCTCACAAAGACGAACGACTACTGAACTTTCTCCGCGCGGCCTACCTGCCGACTTGGTTGGCTGGCACCCTGCGCTGCACTACTTTCGTACACAGAACATTTGCAAATTGGACACGTACCCTGCATGCCAGTTGTTACACATTGCTTACAAAAATAACCCTGTAAATAATATTCATTATGATATAGCAGTACAACTGTGTGGATGATGTAACAATGAAAAACACGTGAATGAACATTAAAGAAATTTGCAGAATGACACTTTGAAAACACTGAGGGCTTTAGGGCTGCGAAGGCATGCGTCTTTATTAGTTGCACCCCCTTGCGTGAATTTACCTTGTGCCCTTTAATTGTACAAATTAATTAAACAGCTATTTTACAGGGTCTACTTTCAGATTCCTGCTCCACACGCATATGGTCGCAGCTTGTGCTGCTCTGTATTTGCATTGTCCCTTGCCACACTGCACTGCATTTGCGCTCGTAGAGCGTGCACACATGCTGCATTACAGAACCTGGTGCGGCGGGCAAACGGGCTTAGGGGAAGGGGTTATCATGGGCACATGTTAAATTCCATTCACCTTGTGACAAGAGATGTGTGCCAATTCTTTGTATTGTTTGCCATGAGCTGAGAGTCTGATTAGGATACCTTTCACCATACATGTGAATGGCTTGTTTGGCATTTCCACCACACTCAATGTAAATAAGTAGAGCATCCCGTATTGCATCATTCATGAACTTCATTGCATACATACAGCCACACACTGCAATACCACTTACCATAACAGATTATGGGTACTGGTTCTAAGCTGCTGTTAGGAAGCGGTCCTGCCAGGATGAATCATGGTGCATGTTGCTTGCGTACAGCTGTGAATACAGGTCCACTGCCTCATGCTACCGGCCCACCTACCTTAATCATATTTGCACGTTATTTCTTGATGTTTCTGTGTTTTTTTCCATTGCATATGTTACATCACTGAATTCCTCTTTGTACATACTTTCAGATGCTGTTGAAATTACTGTATGTTTCTCAGGGAAAAATCATATGCGATTTAATTATTTCTGTTAACATATATGTTATGAATAGTCACTTTGTGGCAAATTACTTGCCCCCATATGTAATTTCATCTAGCAAAAATTGCATTTCGTGATCTGCAATGGTTCTGGAAATTTTGGGGTTGTCCACGTTAGGCAGACTACCCTGTATGTATGACTATATAATGCAAGCATGACTATCAGTTAGCTCCACACATAGACATGGTGTGAACAAGGGCCTGCTGCGACTAATGGCAATTCTAGACGTGTAAAATTATTTCTGGGAATTATATCTTGCAATTCTGATGTGCTAGTTCTCCAAATTTGGTGCCAAACGAAACTCTGAAATATGTAGACTTCATCCATATAAACTAAGTATTCATTTTGTTACTTTCATTTCATTCCTATATCCCTATGAAAATATTGCCTGTCAATGCCGGGATTACAATGACTTCACATTACATGGAACCTGCATTATGCTACACCTAAACAAATATTTAATACTCTAGCTTTACTTCTGTTCTTTTGTCCCCATTTTCGGAAGAAAATTATATGTGCGGTAAATTAAAAACGTAAGCAGATCACACCACGAAAATAAGAACAAAACTATGAAAAACAAAGATTATAACATTGTCCTTATTACAATTAGCATGTAAGTTCATGTGGTTCATGGTCATGTATAATATATTTAGCAAAATAATAATATTGACAAGCATTTCTTTATGGAAAGTACATTACTCGTGAAACTCTCGTAGTAGGTCTAATTTGACAAGGTATAGCTGGCTTACGTGAACGTGTTACATTAAAAGTGAAGAAATGGTAATACTGACCTAATACATACCTAATTAGTCACTTAAAACCATTGGCCATGTCCCCGACACAGCCTTACTTCAATTTATGAATCATTAATATTGCAAACGCAGTAGTGTGCAGATTCTTCATCAGTGATGAGCTCTTCTAGTGGAGTTACTTTGTTTCTGTTTTATAAGGTGTACTTGTGAGGGTGGGTGTCACACCATACTTGTACTCACTCTGTCTCCACAAGGGGGTCTGATAAGAGCACTGTAAGAATGCACCGGTTGCAGCTACGCTGGTCTACACTGCGTCGTCATCAAGGGCTACTCCAAGTCAGCGGGCTACCAGCCTGGAGTGCAGTTTGAGGACAACCGTTTCCGCAACTCGTGGAATGCGGTGTACGTGGCCGGCGCCTGGAGATTTGTGCAGTGTAACTGGGGAGCACGCCACCTCGTCAATGCCAAGGAGGTGCCCAAAGCCGGAGCCAAGGGCAAATCCGACAGTCTTCGGTATTAATTCTTACTTTCACTGATTCTATTTCTTTGTTAATTAGTTTTATTGTAACTGTCATTAAACAGTAAGATTTTTAATGTCTGACTTGAATTAGTAACCTTATTTTATTATAGCTTAGTTACATTTATGTATGATGTATCTAAAATACACGTCAAAATTATGTGTACGTATTCAGGGAATGTAGAGGAGGCAAAAATGTCACTGAACATAGCTGTTACTGTGTGCAATGATAGCCGCTGGATCTCTGTTATGTAAATTGCTATATCGGCGGTCGTGTGTACGTTACACAACACACCAGAAGTGCGTACAGTACCTACTGGGAGTTTATGAGTTTGGTGTCTGTAACTCTGGATGTAATTCCATGCAGTTAACTAGTGCTTGCACAATTGTATCATACCAGTCGGCATCCCAGCCGACACACAGCACTGCTGTGCAGAGCACCGAACAGGTAGGGTGAAATGTTGTGTGTTTCATCACGGACTAGGTTATGTAACAGTATAGATATTCAAATGTGGAGCTGAAAGATTCTTTATTTTATGTATGGGCTAGCAAACAGTAATATCAGTGAGGCTCAATGTTTGTATTGGGAAAGATATTGAGAATCACGGTGTCCAGAAAGGATGACGTTCGAAGCACTCCATCACCATCTCAAAGAACACTATATGTCCTGCACCACTGCTGCTAACCGATAGAGACCTAGAAGGATGAGAACACCACAAATGGAAGTGGCGATTCTGAATGCTGTTGAAGAGACACTCAGTGTTAGCACAGGACAGTTAGTTACAATGAATTATGTTGACCACATGACGGTCTGGAGAGTGCTGTACCAAGTCCTGTTTTATCTGTACCACGTAAAGCATGAGGTCTGGTCAATAGCTGATTTCCCAGCACGACGTGTGTTCTGTCAGTAGTGCGTTCAACAATGTGACAATATGGACTTCATTGCATCCATGCTGTTTACAGCTGAGGCGTCCTACTGGGATCATGTTGTAAATTTTCAAAATCAGCACATACAGACATTTGAGAATCCTCATGCAAGTGGTCAATCCAATAGTCGGAACCGCTTTTTGGTAAATTTGTGGGCTGGCATTGTTGGCATAGAGTGAAGTGGAGAGTATTGGGTGGTCTTGAGAGGGTATTGTTGGTGATAAGTGGGACCCTATGTTCTTCCATCCAGGCTCGACAAAAGAAAGTACCATGCGTTCTTGAGGAACACTTTGCCTGCTCTGTTAAGTGTCCCATTAGCGATTATGACAAGACATGTAATTCATGCCGGATGAAGCTCCTGCTCATTACAGTCGCTGTTTTTGTAGGTTTTTCAGTCGACAGTTTGGTGACCACTGGATAGGTAGAGGTGGACCAATAACTTGGTCTCCATGTAGTCCTGATCTAAATCCTCTGGACTTTTACTTGTGGGTGCATTTGAAAGTAATTTTGTATGCAACCCCATTACAAAATGTTGGGAGTCTTCATCACCATATTGTGAAAGGCTGCGAGACAATCTGCATATATCCAAGGTTACATGAACGCATCCAGCAGTCATTGCGACATGTGGACGCATGCATCCGTGCTCATGGTGGACATTTAGAACACATGTTATGAGACACTTACTTTTGAAGTCTGCTCTTTCCTGTGCTATACTTGCATACGTTTCACAATGTTTATGGTGTAGGTTTTCTACTGTCATGATATTAGGGTTCTGAGGTGGTTTTCTGCATAATGTGCCGATATGGCATTCCACACAACAGGGATCCAGATTGTTTTATTGTACATGGTAACAGCTCTAGCAATACACAGATGGGTTTCTGGACCTATTTTCATTGACATTTCTCCTCTATGTGTCCAGAATACATACTCATAATTTTGATCGTTATTTATAATATCATATTATAATTTCCAAGTTACTGTGGAACGTTTAAAACCATCCTTTTTTAACTGTCACATTATCATTGGAAATAATTGCATTTTGAGAATCATTAATGTTTGGATTATGTTGTGCACTCACTACTGCAATTGTTATGTAGTTGTTGAACTGTAAAGTTTGCAAAGACTTGGTACATCATAAGACACTTTTCTACAACCACATCTTCTGATTTTTAAGCCTGCAATAGTTTACAGGTGTGTGATTCATTAGGCATGGTTAAAATTCAGGATGTTCAATGTAATGCATAAGCAATCTCAATGGAAGAGTATATTGAGTTAACTGACAGGAACTGCAAAATGCACACCTTGATCACTCAGCTGTGCAGGCTGTAGATGTTCACTTCACTGCTGACACACACTCAGTTAACTGTATTCATTTGCCTAGTGAGTTTTTCTGTCAATTCATTATCCTGTTTAATGCACATATTGTATGTATTTATCGTAATATAAGATTGTGTTTTATTCTACTATTTACAGTCAAAATATTAATGTTATAGACTGTTCACGGTAAACTGAGCAATTTTCAAAGTTCTGCTTAAGATCTACTTGTATACCCATTGTGTATTCTTCCACCTCAGCGGTGGAAGCGGAAATCTGAAATTATTAGAAAACTAAATATTTTACACACCTGCTCATTTTATACTTCGATGGATTAGAAAAAACAACAAAAATATAAAGAAATAATTAACTTTATCACAAATGGTTACCTTACACTTTATATTTGACGTTATGATGCAGAACTACTTTCCGTTCATCATTACCAACTTCAATGGGCGCATGTCACTCAGTGCGTCCATTAAAATATATGTAGGTAGTGGCAGTGCCTTTCTTAAGGTTAATTTTAAAAGTGCTCACTTTACCACGAACAGTCTATATATTATTTTACTCTATGTGCTTGGGTAACCATAAGTGATGGCCCCATGTCTTTTAATTGGACATAAACAATTTGTTCATACATTACAAGCTTTGATTTTTTGTTTAATATTTTCTGAGTTTGGAACAATGCATTTGATCCTCACCTCAGTGTCAAGTTTTTGTTAGAGTAAATAATTACAGTTAATTTTTTCATTACTTTAAGGAAAAGTATTTTAAGTTTTCCTGAAACTGACCTGTTTCTTTACAACCCTGCACCAGACACAGCTAGTGAGGTGTTCAACAGTTTCATGAAGTATCTTCTTCGACCCTGCAAGGAGAGGGCAGCAAGTACTAGCCTAACACTAACTCTAAAATGTACCTGTGCAAACTGTTTTCGTTCATGCTACAAATTACATTTATCTTGCTAGTTTACTTTATCTCTTACAGAGTAAGTGCAGAAATACAATTTTTAAGATATTTCAAGTGGTTAAGACATACCCTCAGGTATCAAAATAACTTTCGCAAGGCAGTTACAGTGTTGTTTGATGCACATTTCCTACAGTGTTTGACGTATTTGTTTTGACGTGCTTGCAGGTATGAATATGATGACCATTACTTCCTGACAGACCCCCGTGAGTTCATCTATGAGTTCTTCCCACTGCAGTCAGAGTGGCAGCTGTTAAAGAATCCCATCACACTGCAGGACTTTGAGGAACTGCCCTTTGTACGCTCACTTTTCTTCCGATATGGCCTCTATTTCCCAGACACCAACACCAAGGCGGTTATGTACACAGATGCTACCGGTAGGTGCTTGTGCATTATCTTGTTGCTTCCACTGAGTTACAGTAAAATCCTGCTTCACATTGAACCAAGGAATTTTCACTTTTATACTTAAATACTTTACACAAATATGTATTAAATAATATGACATCTGGCAGGAATTTGAAACAAGTTACTCACTTTAAATTGAAAAGCACACTAGAGTGAGGTATTTTGTAATAAAAATATTTGAATAAATTTAGATTCAGTGGTGTATGGTGAATAAGCTGCATGTTATGAATTTGGTGATGTAACACTGTATCAGCTTGAGTGAAGAGTACAATTCAGTCTTAATAAGTAATTTTCAAACATTTTTATTCCAACCACACCATCATACGGAAAACGGCGAGACCATGTGTCAGAAGGTACCCACAGTTCGGATAAATTTTATTGCATGACTGACACAGAGGAGTCCAAATCCAAAATAAATTAACACATTATGTATTTTTTTTGTAAAAATTATTTTACTATAGGTATGATGCTCCTAGCTAAACCAAATGTTTTATGGTCTCTAATGAAGGAGTCCCCAGTTGACACCCTGGTCAGATTACTTGGCACTATATCCAGTCTCCAGCCTTAAAGCTAGGCTGCTGGGTGTGAGTTGATTAGAGGCTCAGGGGTTTGGAGTGGTTTTGAGGATCTTGGGTACTATTCATGAGTTACAGTTCTCTGGAACCTCGGTGGGCAGAGAGAACAGGCTGCAAAAGGTGTGGCGATTCTTTTCTTCTTCTTGAGTTTGGCCCTGAGTTTCAGCAGACTGCATTCACTTGATATTTGCTTCCTGAATGCAGGGCTACTAGCCCTGCTGAGGTCTCTCAGTGTGGGCACAAACCCTGGATTGTTCTGGCTGGACATCTTCATGAGTTGGGGGAAGAGAGCTTGCGGCTAATGTGGAGGCTCTACACTTAGATTCTGGCATTCTTGCTGTACCTTCTTTCACTCTGTATCTCAGATATAAGAGGTAACCGGGCCTGTCCTGCTGTTTTTTTTCCCTGGCTGCCTTTTACTATGCTCTTATGTTCTCTCCCTCATCTGGAGAAAGGCATTGGCAGGGTTGTATAGGGTATGGTGAGATAAATGGCATTTCTACGGAAGGTGGAAGGCAGCTGGTCGAAGAGGTCCCAGATGAACGTTCAGCATCTTGAATACACTTCCTTCTCACATATGAGTCAAGTGAGTTGGACGATTCCCTTGTCCTCTAAATCTCTGCCCCCCCATCGGGTTAGACATAGTGGAATGAACAGAGGTGGGTAAGTAGGGTTTGGCATTTTCCATTGCTTCATCTGTGCCAGGGACATTTGCTGCACTGCTCTCACCCTTCAATCCTGCATCCCTGGTGGATCTAGACTGGCAGAGGTAACAGAGGTTGGTGAGTAGATACATGGAATACAGTTCCCCTTTGGGAACTATTGTGGGCTGCCAGGTATCATGCTTGTCAGTACTGCCCAAGTGACCAGAGGTCCAGTGAGGAAAGTCGCAAGGCACAATACCAGATGCCAGATGTGGTGGCAACCCATATGTGAATACAATCACCCAATCACCACTGCTGTGAAATGTCTTGTGGTCCTATCTCAGGTTTATTTCCCAGCCAGCTCCTTTTATTATCTGCTGTTAAGGAGAACAGCGGTCGAGGGGTACAATGGAGCATAAGGGCTGGCTTAGCATTGCTAGTTACGTAATACCCAATGATTTGCTTTGTATTCCAAAGCAGTAGAGTAATGATTTTGGTAGCCGATGAATAACTCAAATTTTTTGAGGTCAGCTTGGAGCTCATACCCCTTTGGTAGTGGAACGCTGGGCCAAGGGTGGACAGAGATTACTGTATTTGGAATAACACACTTATCACCACTCTGCTATAGTTGCACCTGTATGATGTGCTTGAGAAGGGGTGGCTGCAGGTGGTAGTTGAGCCTGGTCCAGTGTATAACAGGGATGAAGGTTTGTGGGGTGGTATTGGTGCATTGTTAGAGGCAATGCGTGCCTACTCTTCCAACCTCCTGTTCTTAGACTTTCATGATGGAGGGTAGTTGTATGGTTGCAAGGGCATCTCAGCTCATGGGAGAATGTATCTTGTGCATCATGTGAGAGGATTTTATTTTTAAAACTTGAATTGATAAGCTAGTTACTATTTTCAGTTTATCTGGTTACTCTGAGATGGCAACTGATATCACAGTACACTTTCATAGTTTTATTGAAAGAAAAAATTGTTGTTACATGTTAAAATATTAAAGTGTTATTCTTCAAGAACTTATGATGTAGATAAATTGTGTTGATCGGGGCTTTTAAGATGGGAGAAAACCAGTTGGTAGGTATATTAACAGAACTTTGAATAAACCCTCACACTATTAGGCTTTGTTATTACTGTAGGCATGTCACAAGGAAATGCAAAATGTGTAATGCCCACTACGGTATGGTTACCCAAGCAAGGTGGTGCTGTAGTAGTTTGCCACTTTCACAATCACTATCTTTACCACTATAAGTAACACACCAGGAATCATTTTCTTGATAATAGAGTGTACCTCTTCGAGCAGTAGCACATTCTGTATTTCCATTGCACTGTTACTTGTAACATGCTGGCACAGAATAGCAGTGCCAGTTGGTGATGCAGTGAGATTGAGTTACACATCACATGTCTTCTGCTACAGGGCAGAATAACCCTTCCCTACACAATTCAAAGTAAAATTGGATTTAAAAGCTTCTCTTATTAGGACACATTGCCTTCATTAACTGTGGCAGGAAGATAGTGTAGAGAGCATAAATACAGAGATACAAGGGTGTAAGTCAGGGGTTGTATTATGTTTGCAGCACAACTGCATGATGGTAGGTGGTGTGTGACAGTGAAACTAGCTACACAAAGGGAACATAGAGCTGACAATGTGGTATTGGTGCAGGTGCTGCAACAGTGAGGATAGCAATGCCCTCACACATGCAGTCCAGCCTCATCTTCCACTACAACCTCAAGTTCTATGACAGCGAGGGTGACAGCTTTGATGGCGTCAGCCTCAAGAGATTTGTCATGCAGGTAAAATGTGCTTCTCAGCTAATACATTTTAAATAAGTCACACTGATGATGTACATTAAATTAATCAGTATGGTCATCACTTTAGTCTTCGACTGACAAATTTTTTTCTCCATTTGACCCTTAGCATTCGTTCTTCCAGAGGAAATTTCTACAAAATTAACATTTTGCTTTCTTCATGTTATCGATCTATCCAGGTCTTGGTCTGTATCTCCTTCCTATATGAGTTTGCCATTGTATTACCTTTTGTGGTAATCATCTTGTTTCCACTCTTTCAGTATGCCCTCACCATAAAGCATTTCTTTACATGTTTTTGTTTGAATTGGTTTACCCTTCCACTCCTTCATTACTTTCATTATCCTCTCATTGTTCATGTTTTTCCTTTCTAGATATTCTTGCACTTATTATGAAAAGCAACCTATATCCATTACACCAAGCTTAGTTTCTGTTCTTCATAAAGATTTGCCAAATTTCTGATCCACACAAAGCTACACTTTGTTCTATTATGTAAATGAGTCTGTCTTTCGTTCTTATTGTCATGTTCATGTCCCATAATATTGTGTTGAGAACAACTCTGACCCTCTGTCCTTGTTTTAGATGTTCGTCCTCTTTTGTTTTATTCTTTGGTATTCTAACAGTGCTACAATATATTCCGTTTTAGATAGCTTATGTATGACAGCTCCTGTCTCCATTGATGGTACATAACTCCTATAACTTACTTTGTTTTTAAAGCCTTCAGTTATCATATTCCTCTTTAATATTCCTAATCATTTATTTAGGGTTTTCCTCCATCTGTGTTATCAATATATCACCAATAATGTATTGTATTGTATTTCGCTACCAGGGGTCCCAAGTCTGACCGGCTCCATGCCCACCACGCTATCTGGATATAAATTAGACAGAATTCCTGGTTGGCAATCAGCTACTGCAGCTAACAAGGTTCAAACTATGAGATCTCAGAAGTAGGGGTGTGCGAATATTCGAAAATGTGAATATTCGTGCAAATAAATATTTGATTTGATTCATATTCAAAACAAAACTAAGTATTCAAAGTTTTCAAATATTCTCATTTGTTTTCAACTACTGTGTACTGTCACAGAGGAAAGAAATCGCACTTTCCTAAAAGCAATTTAGTGGCTGGTAATATTAGACCTGTGCTATTCTTAGCACGCATAAGAAAGGTCATAAAACTATGTAGATATTTATGTTAGGATGCCATCAACATACTTTTAACAACACCGAAAAGTAAACAAATTGTAAGTTTGGAATGTAGGCAGATCACATGTGGCAAATAACTACCTGGAAATTACCGTATTTACCTGAAAGGAAGATGAGGTTTTTTAAAGGAATAGAAAAAATAAGGGGTCCTCTACAATTCGGGGTAGTCGTCAATTCAAAATCTAGGACCACAAATACCATAAATGTGTGACACTGCTAGTTCAGTATTTAAGTTTATGTTACATTCACAACATTACTACGGCTTCTATTCATAATTTTTTACTGAGAGAGCAATTAATCCTCCAAAATTGGCATGCCATGAGACAGAGAATTTTGACAAATGCTTTTCATGCTTAAATACCATATGTCGTATGGTTGGCCGAATTTTTGTAGTGCTGAAACTGTACCTGTCAACTTTGACGAGGATCCACTTATCTGATGTCGCCCAGAGACACAAACAGCTTGAGTAGTAGGGAAATGTGGGTTCTAATTCACTAGGCGAATGACATGTTGATGGGGATTGTCTAAAAATATATTTTGCAAATCAATAGCTAACCCGATTAATTTGCAAATGGCTGCAACAAGGAAGCGCTTTGCTGGGAAGCAAAATGGCTCAAGTCATGAATATAACACCCATAAAATTTTTGCAGTGTAAGAAAGGTGCTGCTACCATACAGTCAGGTTAGACACACCTATTTCATTGTGATTAGCTTTTCTTTAAAAGTAAATAAAATATATCATATTATTCATATAAGAGCATTTCTTCTTGAAGGGTTTGTCATAAATTCATGCAAAAATACTTTTAACCTAAATTATATTTTCAGCACTTCACAGGGGTAGTCTTGAATTCTGGATTAAATATTTTTCCCTCAGAAAATACTGTTTAGGAAGGGGTCATATTAGATTCAGTGTCTTCTTACTTTCGGGTAAATACAGTATGTTTTAACAGTATTACATGCATTTATTTTAATTTAATTTATTAATAGTATTTCAGTGATGATAATTTTTATACAATGTTTTTTGAGACACATTGAAACTTTCTTATGATACAAGGAATAAAATGTCTTTAGTGCCAAAAACATATATGTAGGTATTATATTTGTTACAATTTTCCACTAGATGATGACTCAAAGATGAATAACTATTTATTACATAAAGTTCCAAAATATTCGCAAATTATTTGGTATTAGAGAATATTTGCAAATATTTGATTCATATTCAATTTGCAATGAAAAAGAGACATTCGCACAGCCCTACTCGGGAGGCATTGATCATTCAGGCAATGTACCTGGAAGATACATGCGACAATTTATTGAGCATTTGGCTACTTTTGCATACACAGTTTTGTTAGGAGCTACTTGTTTGACTGATTACAGCCTCTGATACTACCTATTTGGCCACAAAATTCTTCAGGTAAAGCACACTTTTCCTCCATGTGAGCTGACAGTTTCCTTGCTAGCATTCACTTCACACATTAAACAGAAACTTGGTTTTACCTGTGGCCCTTCTTAACCAATAGATGAACCTACTCTAATCCCTAAGCTACAAAACTAATACAATAATTAACTTAGTCTTACGTGTGACACCATTGTTAATATCCTTGGATGTGGCAACATTCGCGAGGGATGGAGGCATTAAAAAATCTGATTACTTAAATTTTATATAAAATGGTATTTCGAAGTTTACTTTCACTCACTACTTTACTGTCTTTATTGTGTATTGACACATGCTGTTTTTGTCGTTCACAAATGATGCTGCTCTCCTTAGTTCTATTGACTTATGGAGGCTCTGATCGGTCCGTGGCGTTGCAGGTTCTTTCGTCCTGCAATTACACATGTCTAGAGTAGACCTAATCTGCGATGGAGAGGACAGGTAATCCTCGACCTTGTAGAAGATGTAATTGGCTACTATGTGTGAGTTGCTGGACTCGCCTCCTTGCAGTCGTACAAGTTGACAAGTTTCTGGTAGAACAGGAGATGAACCGGCTGCCAGACCACAACTCTGTCATAAATCTTTTTGTTATTTTAAAGTGTTCTCATTTTGTCAAAATTCATAGTACAGTAGCTGTTTTAAAACTTAATAGTATTTCATGTTTCAAGGAGAAAATTCATAACAAATCAGTTGTATCAAATACTCATTACTTATTGCCTTTGTTTGAAACCAGAATCCTGACCAAATCAGAATTATTTCAGGAGTTGAATAGTGCTTGTATGAAGTAGGAAGTAATGAGTGGGTGGAATGTTCAGTTTACAGATGAAGGGTATATTTGTAATTTGTGCGGTTATGTTGCCAGTCTGTTGTTGGGAACATTGTTGCCTTCCGTGTCCACGCCCCATGCAGCGGAGCATTCCTCCTGGACATATTTGCAAACGCAGTGACACCGAAGGAGTACCTCACGGGAGACCCCATGAAGTTCAAGAGCGTATGCAAGTTCAAGATAGCGTGTGAGGAACTACAGACGGTGATGGTTCCCTTGCCCGACTGCGCAAGTGGTGAATGGGGGCCAACCAAGGCAACCCGCTTGTTTGGTCTAGTGCCAATCACACACCAGGTATGCATGTCACCTCTGGTCGCACTGCTTTTGTCATCTAGCTTGCTTATAGAGTGTTGTGTACTGGTTGCCTCGAGTTCCAGAGGGTGCATCAGAGCTGTGTAAGCAATCAAGTAAATTCATAAAAAGTATAATTTTATTGCCAGATGGATGTAATTACAGTAACACCATTCATAAAAATATATCATGCATGCAATTCTAATGTATGTGTGGAGGAAATCGTTTTTACATTTACTATTATAGTGCAATATCTGTTGATTTTTTTTGACAGCATTACGAAGTGGTAATTGGTCAGGAGTACATTTTTAAAATTTTTATATTAAAGGTTATTCTTTACCTTTACACATAATAATGCATGATTTGTTTAAAAAGGGAGTATGTTAAATAATTCATGATATATTTTCTGCTATTACCACACAATTTATACAAGTTGTATGTGATGCCAGCTAACAGCTAGCGGCACTAGAGCCCGTGACGGCGCTCACCATGCACGTGTCACGTGTACATGCACGTGCGCGAAGAGGCTCTAATCTGAACTTTCCTAACGGAATATTATTTTTGCAGTGTAAAATGTGTCTTGTTATTATATTTTCAGGGTTTGAACTGTCTTAAAATGTTTTAAAGTATTTGTTGTTATTTTGAAAATGTTTAGTTATGAACTCAAAGTGCATGCTGCACAGAGATTAAGAACAGTAATATTCCGGTGTGAACGCCGTCGTAAAGAGACACTGAAATGATACAGGAAATTAACAAGAAAATTATAAAATGTTAAAAAATATTTAAATTATTCATGCCACTTTTATTTTCAATATATAAAAGTTTTACTCAGTGTGCATAGCACTTCCGCTTATGTGAACCCCGCAGGCAGCCATGGTAGGTCCGTGCGACGCTTGCCTCTTGGCAGTCTGTCTATAAGAGCTGGCGAGGTAAGACGCTGTCACATACGCACTACAACTTTTGAACACTGATGTAGATTTCAATAGCACTTTTAGTATACCGGTTAACCTGTGCTTGCATACGTTTTGCCCAGAAATTTCCCCAGCATTATGCTTCCACTTACCTAATTTATTTCTCCCTTATGGCATTTTTCAAATTAATCGAGAATAAGGAGGAGAAAGATGTCAGAGAAGTCGTACGACCCGCGAAACTTGAATCAGTTGCCATCTGCTTCTACTAAAGGCGTTCCATCGCAATTTCTGTGTTATTGTTGCATGTAATTTCAAGGGCTTTGTTTTAATGTATGTATTTAAGGGTATTTTTCATGTTTGTGTGTTTTTCGGCCATATCACGTACAACCATGTGGTTAACCGCTGCCAAGTCTATATCCATGCCATCCTTGTGCTTAGAGAGCTTATTTGTGTAACATCATGTGTGCAATAATTTATTTCAGGTTTCTATGTATTGCCATTCAGGGTTCCATGTAATTTTCACTTAAATTGATGCTTTTGTGTTTGACCACGCAGTCACTTCAATGTTTGCTTTTGCTACCATCAAGCCTACTATAAGCCTGTAACTGCTTTAATCGTAAAGAGGATAATTTTCCAACAAGAACAAGAAAAATAATTTGTCAGAGTTTAATTTGCCATTTCCACAAAGAAATATTGCAATTCCACCTGCACCACGTGGTCTGCTATGAACTTTATCCAGCGGCATCTGCGCCATCTAAACTTGTTTTCACGCATGTGAGTGTTTATTGTGAATACTCATCTCGTGCCCCATCATCTTCTCAGGGTATTTATGTAATTTTGTATTTGTGTACGGTGATATTACTTTCGTCCTAGCCGGCTGTGTGTATAGGCCGTCACCACACTACCCACATGCTGGAGGGCGAGCCCCAACGAGTTTGCGCTAGTGATGCCAAGTTATTACACATGTTTATGTATCATCAGTTGATTCATTGTGTAATTCACAGTGTCCTGTTTTCAGGGGATAATCGCCAGTCCACCCTAGCGGCTGTCGACTCTCTTCCTGTGTGATGATTGTGTTTTTATACACCACTGTGAGATCATTCATCTAGGTGTGCGCTAGAGTAATAGCGGGCTGGGGAGCAACCAAGCGGAGTTCGCTAGACACGACTGAGTTGTATCATTCAATTTCATGGCACGTGATTTGTAAGCATGGTATAAATGAAACAAGTCTCACAGTTACTCATTATTTTATTTTGTAGTGATAGTGTCCTTGCACCTGTGTATTTCAAGTGTTAAAAATGTAAAAATGTGCTTGGGTGAGACGGACACACAGAACCCACAGCATCCCTGAGAACCCTGATTCTCAACAGTGCGGTAATTGGGAAGCACCGCTGGCGCCCATATCATCAGTAAGTAATTTGTGTCATCGTTCGTCTTGTGTCTCACCCGACGCCATCATACGCAATTAAAAAAAGCTCTAACATGCCAATGGGAACACATTTACTGTTTCAGTATCTCCAAGTCAACATAGGGCGCAATGATGAAACCTTGAAAAAGTATTGAATTTGTTATTTGTAAAAATGTATTCTCGTATAACGGATTTTCATGGTAAAGTGAGCACTTTTGAAAGCTCTCTCATTTGGAATAATAGTCAATAAATGTATTAACATTGTAGCAGCCCTGCCTCCTACTGACCTATCCATTAGTCTACACTTCACTCTGTATTCTAATCCAATTACTGTATAACATAACCTACTGCCTAGGAGGAGGACTATTCAGGGGGTACGTAAACTCTTGATGGATTGGTACACCAGAATTCATTAACACAACACCTTTCATTATGGCAATAATTACACATTCTGTGATAACCATAGAATACACACATATTAATGACACGAATATTGATTTTCAACAATTACAACAAATACAAATTATTGTAATTACAAGACTCTATATGGACTGCCTAACGTTACCAGAGTTATTACGTTAGAAAGATGGCAATGGGGACTCAAGAAGTAGCGTTATGCCTATCTGCTACTCGGACTTATGCTCACCAATATAGCAGACTGCAGAATGGCCTAGAGCTCCTCTAGGCCTGGACTGTAGCGATTCCCTCTGCTTCGTAGTCGACTCTGACAAGTAATATACTGACTGACTTCTTGAAGTTGCAGTGACCGTCTGTGGGAGACTGGGGGAGGGGGGTAACGTCCTGCTCGTTGCTTAAATACACAGCAGCTCACTGGCAATGTGGAGCATGTTTTCCAAACAATTACCTTGCTCCACAAGCTATACTCTGTTGAACCTTAGGCAGTTCGTGTGCGACGCCTTGGTTGCCGCTACAACGTTGTCTGGGCTCTAGTGAGGGGCGAGATGCGCCAGATTTCAGATAAACCCTGGTTCATGATTAAAAGTTTAGAAAAGATGTTAATAATATCAGTAGGGTGCCAGCTCATCTACACATGGTGAGCACGTGGACACTATTTCTCAGGGCAGTAGCGGCTGGACAGCCACGTGGCAATCCCCTCACGAGTCACGCTAATTAAGAAAGAGTTCATACATTACATAGTTCTACACACTTGAGCATGTGGTTCCTGGAGTGGGCCAGGTCCCGAAGGTACTTATGTACGAAAACAAATTATTAAGACTCGGATCCTCTGAAAGTGTATATTGGCAGAACGAGATTACATTCAGTACACAATACACATTGACCCTCATCTGAAGAGGGCATGACATTTAGGCCTGCCACAGGCCGAAGCAGCAAAAATGTGGTTAAGCACGTGGTAAACTTTAAGGTAGTTGAATATCCGGGGTCGCGAGTCTGATGAAGATGAGGAAACTTATGCAGGAGGAGCAAAATGATTAAAAAGGTTCCGGTGCACTAAAAACTTACTATTGCAGCTAACATGATGAGACAAAGTAGGTTGAAGGCTCCTGTGATGCGACACGCATGTATCCTCATAAGCCTCTGCTGCACCACTATATTCCATAAACATTGAGAGGGAAATCAGGTAAAATATACATTTGACAAAATGTACACTCTTAAAAAGTTAAGACATACCTGGGGGAATTAATTCAGAAATTCTGACAAGTAATGTTTGTTACTTTCAGTTCGAGAGTTCATTATTCACTTTGTGTCTGGAAATAATATCTACTAAAGCAAGCCAGAGTGAGCCAACAAGGTATGTAGAAATCATAACATTAAAGTTCAAAGCATTTAACAACTACACAGGCACTTGAAATTCTGTTAAAAATTTATGAACATAATTTAATATGAAGTGAAATATTTTAGTTTCAGGCAAGTGACATGGCGGATACCGGAACTGCCGGTATCTTTTGCATTACGATTTAACACAATTCAAGAAAATAAAGTATCCCCTTTTTAGAAACTAAACATAGCATAAACATTAGAAAATTATGCTAGGACTTATGAGTGTCTCAGGTTCGTGTTTAGTATCAAAACATAAGCCACATGGTTTCGCACTCTTAGGATGATTATGCCTCACTTAAGGGGAGCAAAATGGTGATAACAGTTTCACGTATGAATTCTAGACTCTGTTTTCAAGGGCACAAATTGGAATTTCATTATGCACACTCAGCCGAGTTCTCTCTGGATAACACTGATCTGACGGGTCATGACCCGGTTCAAAGACCCATTTCTGCATGAACGGCAGCGGTGACCCATACACGGGATGCACAGTCATGCATGCCTGGTGCATGAGCAGGGCAGCAGTGGGCTGTAACTTCTAAGTGCGGTGGAATGTACACACTGTGTTTCTTACTTACATGACAATATTTATTTAAAAGAGTGGTTAAAGGATTTAAAAAATTGCTGAAAGGAACAAGTAACTAGGACCTCAAAAGTGCTCACTTTACCATGAACGGCCTATAATGCTTATTATTACTTATTTCAGCTATACCTATTCTTTATGATGGTATGTCACATTTATGTAACCTGCTGTATACATTAGGAGTATTGCCACTTTGGAGTTCTGTTTGGTCCTGCTTCTACCATGGTTGTAGTAGAACCACAACTGATTCAGCCTTTCTACATTTAATGTCGTAAATGTTGAAAGGATATGGAATAATTATGTTGTGTGCTGCAGGATGCACTGGTGTTTGCGGCACGGGAGTTGGAACTGCAGTTCCGCATGTCGCGGCCGCTCACTGACTTCATGGCAACCCTGCACAAGAACGGAGTGGAAGAAAAGCGGCTGTCAAAGTTTGTGTCGCACTCTGTGGATGACGATGTTGTCACATTCCTGATAAGCTTTCCAGAGGAGGGACAATATGGTCTGGACATCTACACGCGGGAGATGGGTGGCACCCACAGCATTGAGAAGCACCTCCTCACACACTGTTGCAAGTACCTCATCAACTCCTCCAAGAGGAACTGAATGCCAGCTCACAGCACACCGACTGTGCCTTCTTCACACCTCCCGTAGCAAGTCCTGCCTTGTTGGGACTAACCCTGGCTGCAGCACTTCTAGCTCTGTAAATGTCTTCCATGTGGTTGGCCGCCAGTTCCCTGCTTTGGTCTTTCATTTGCTCACGAACCACTAAGTGCGGGTAAGTGATCTACTCCATGGGTGGAAGAAAATGTTAAGTGACATTCTGGTTGCACATCAAAGCTGACATTAACAAATACCTCAAGTGTTGGGACAGTGCTCAAACATTGTCACTGGTATAAAAATTTTCAAATGGAAAGCATACATTCAAATAGTTGATGGAGAATCAATTGCTATTGGTTTAACAAACCTGGCAAAAAGTTCTTGTTATAAGCATGCATTGAAAATTATTTTTGTGCTGTAAATTATTATACATTGATGTATTAATAGCTTAGCAGAAATCTTTAATATTTAAATACATTATCACCTAAAAACTTTGTAAATGCTAATTTGAAACACTGATTTACATTTGTCACCGTGCGCTATAAAATTATTTAGAGAAATTTTTCAGTTTTTGACTAATTTTCTATTGATATGATACATGTTGACCACTTTGACAAAATAAACCAGTAGACATACTGCTATTAACAAATGAACAGGTAAAATTCAATAATGTAATTTTACACCCAGTGAGTTCGTTTTGAAATGTTCACAGATTCAACATTATGCCAACTGACTGCAGAACAGTCTCTTCAAAAGTCAACCACCTGACCTAAAAACATTTGTAAAATCCGTGAAATAAATTATTTGGTTCTTGTAACAGAAATTCAAAACACTGGTTCAAGCAGTATAATAAAAAGAGCTTCAAATTTTTTATATTATACTCTTTCTCATTGGAGGAAGCAAGTGGTTTAGCACTGGGTTTATGAGGGTAGATCACTCGAGATCTAGTTTGTTTGTCACAAGCACTTACAGATTCATATTCTAGCAAGTTTCTAGGTTTGAAAGTTTAGATCATGAAATATTTTTCTCCCTCATCTTCTAGTGTACTCTATATTGGCTTAAGTACGAGATTCTGTTGTTTATTTTATTTATTTTTTTTTACTTATTCCTGTTTTTACTTGTAAAAAATGAATGGTCATCTTAAATTTCTACGTGCTAAGAAGTGTTAGGTCAATATTTTTACTAGCCATAAGTGATGGGCAATATGATTTAACTTGATATGTATTTTTGTAACAGTACACACCAACTGAGAAAAAAATGTTTACATTCTGAAATTTATAAGCAGTTGGCCTAATACAAGTGTTTGGATGAACTAAAAAAGTATGAATTTCTTTGATTGGAATATGTTAGAGTTATGTTACTAATAACTGCTTATGATTACTTATTTAGACCCTATTTCTTCTCAAATGGCTTTTGCCAACAATTTTTTCTTAAAATAGCCTATTTTTGAGCAGAGACAATTGTAGTCAACTGCCACTTCAATGTCAAGTCTTTCCGTCACTAAAATTATACTTTGTTTGATTTTTCACCTTCGACATCTGTGGACAGACATGTTGAATGTTTATTAAAGTTGCTAGATAAAAATTCAGCTTCATAACCTGTCCAAGTAATTTTTGTGAAAATCGATTTTTCTTGGATGTAAAGTAAAAATGGGAGAGTTAGTCTATTGTTTAAATCATCTTGTACTAGGTAAATATGAGTACAATTTTTTTTAGTGATAGTCACTTTTCATACAAGCAAAATCACAATTAATAAAATATGCCGTTTTGAGCATTTGCTTTGCTGTTCAGTAGAGCAACATTATTATATTTGCACATGAAGCTTTAAATTATTTTTGCTGTTATAAAGTATCACTTTCGCAATAGTTAAGGTTGAAGAGCTGAAAGAAATACATACAGATAACATCTGTTTTTCATATCAAGTGTTCTGTATTAAAATGCCTGTCTACCTGGAGATATGTCCTGCTTTTGAGTCAAGGCAGTAAGGAATCAATAAGTGTGACACTACCGCGTGCATCACATACTCTACGCATGCAGAAACTCTGTCAAACATAATTTACTATGGCAGTTTAACCATTGATTCTCTAATTTTATTGATGAAAAGTTTCTAACAATGTTCACTACAGGACCCTATAGGCCCTATTAGTTTTGCAAGTACCGTAGCTACATATTCACTACCCAGAGTATTTTAAGCTATAAAAGTTTTAAAATGTAGTTTTTGGCCATATTGTGAGCTTAAAAGCAATTTTTGTGGTAGACCCAAGCACAATATGTTGAAAATTGTATTCCATCGTAGTGTGTAATGTGATTATTTTTTGTATGAAAAATGTATTGTGTATGTGTGAAATAGTGCGTTTTAAAAGTTTGTACTTATTACAAACATGCTGCAACCCATTTTGCATGCCAGGTAGATGGGCAACTCAAGTTTTCAGCAAAGCTATATTTTTTTCAGCAAACTTACCTAGCATAGTCTATTAACTATGTCACCTTCATATCATTAGTCAGTTAGTTATATTACCTCTGAAATTCTAACGACTCATAATTTGTTACAAAATTCTTATATGTATATTCTTTATGGGACATATTTCCCTTTGGTAATTCCCTCTTGTAGGTCTACAGTAAGTATGTGATGATATCCTGCTACAACTGCATGTGGAAGTCTTCTATATGTAATGAACATGGATCAGTATCTGCAGTTGCTTACTTTAGTTGAGTGTTCATCTCATTAGCATGTTCACTGCCTGTAGTGCATGCACACATACCGATACATGCAACAATAATTGCACAAAAAAATTACATACTGTTGTTAAAAATTAATAAAATCTAATTTAACATCAGCCTGTTTTTGAAAATTTAAGATATTATGTTTGTAACTTTTGAACACCATGTTTTTGTAAGCAGTGTATATAATATATACGCACACTTGAAAATGTACCAAAAGGTGAACAAACTTTATGTAATTTAATGATGAGCTTCATATTGCATATGTACAATTAATATTTATTAAAAAAAAAAAGAATATATTTCACAGAAAATGTACTGTAACAGCTTTACTGTTATTACCATAGTATTTTTTTTTACATTTGGAACTGATACATATGTGAATATTCTCTTTAATTAGTGCATTATTTGTAATACTATTTAACATCAGTAGACTTAAATTTCTATATTGTAGATAACCAGAAGTATTGTAATGACTGCATTTTAGACATCAGATACATATAATACATAGTAAGTTTGTGATTTCTACCATGCATAACCTTGTACAAGTATGCAACCACCTGACTTTGTTAGTGACAGTCCTGATTGTAAACATTTACACTACAGTGCTCAGATATGAGTTGAACATTTTTGACAGATATCACTTAGTCAACCTGCTCATCGTCTACATGAATTCTACGTCTTTGATTGTTGTCTTCTTTGTGTTCATTTGCTGTTTTATAAATGTACATTTGAAAAGAGTTGTTTTCTTTCTGTTGTAACTTGTTGCTTTTAATAAAATATTTTTAAATAATTTATTGCATTTGTTGTATGATAACTAAACTTGCACCCAATAAGTAAAGAAGAAATAAAAATTTTCAAATGATAGTGTAACAGTATAGGGACTAGCGAGATACTTATATCATTGAAATTTCTGCAGTGAATAGTTAGTATTTGACTGTCCAAATATATATAATATTTCACATGTTGGAGTACAGATACTTTCTTACCCAGGGACTCGTGTCATGTGGCACATCAACTGTATTTGATTTTAAATACATTCACAATAACCAGATTCCACGGTCAAAGCTAAGATGTCCATAGTAAGGTTCTGGAGCTAAGCAGTCTGTGTCTGTAATGCAGACAAGATCTCGTTCTCGTTGTAGTGAAATGCCTGAACAGAAAGCTTTTTCAGGAGAAACTTGCCTGGAACTGCCTTGTTAACATTCACACAGTTCTTTACAGAGCATTTGCAGCACCAGTTCACCCCGCGTGTGCAGTCATAGGAGTATGCCACCTGCCAAGAACTCTGATGTGAGTGTATGTCACAATGATGATTATTTGTGTTTGTTTTTGAGGTTTGTTTCGTGCCTCAGACTTGGTTTCCTGTGAGGACATAGTGAAGCGATGGTATATGTATAAAATATTTCACTTAATCAAAAATGTCACTGCTCCTACTTGAATATATTTTAATTGTCACTCTGACTGGCATGAGCTCAGTAAAGTTGACAACGATGGAGGGAAAGTAGTCCCACTGCTTAAAGGCTCTTACACAATTGAAGATTTTTAACATTTGACTTTACGTTTGCTTTCCAACATGTTGTTTCTTATGGAGCTTGACACAATGGGACTGCCAAAGGTAAAGTCAAGCACTTTTGACTTTACGATTTCGAAAAGATGAAATTTAAAGTCAAAGTCAAGCAGCCATTTTGCCAAGAATTTAACAGAGGTTATGTGGAAAATGCCTTATTTTATTATAGGGCTATTTTAATCTCAGTATATTAAACAAAGCTTGTCTTAAATTAAATAAATTGCAAACAAGTATAATGAGAAGAAGAAATATATGAATTTACATATTTTAACACAGTAAACAAATGAGTTTTTAGTTTTGAAATAAACTTTTAATATAAATTTTAAGCCTATTTCTAAAAAAAGGTACTTAAATGCATTCCTCGATATTGTCGTGTTTATGTACATAACAAGATACACATTTTTACGAAGCTCGCAGAACCGATGTTCAATTTTCCAACCTCTGACTTTACAATTGTATTGTGTATTGGTGGTTTTGTCAGAGGAAAGGAAACGTAAAGTCAAATGTTAAAGTTTTGAATTGTGTAAGGGCCTTAATGTTGAATTATAAGTGTTAGGATAACGCTGTCCACGGCTTCCCCTAGACCCTTGTTGACCCTCGCACACCATCTGTTGGTCAAGGTAGGAACTATGCAGCTTAGTTACTGGCCGCATGCCGCTTGACCAGAGGCCACGTGCCCGAACTCGGCCAAATTAATAGGTGCAAATACTTTTAATGTCACGAGGCGTAACTTGCTAGAAAGTAAATAAATTAAGCGAAACACTACTGCATAGTTACAACAGTAATTAATTATCATGCAGAAAATGAATGCAGTGCAATCCCTGCAAAAAACACGTAACATGAGTGTTACAAAGAGCTGACCACAAAGTCATTTGTATTTAATTAATCCTTTGATATTACGTACATCTAAATATTGCACTGTGTTACCCATAATTAAAGTATTCAGAATTTAGTACTCATTACTCATTAAAAATGCAAAGCACTATTAATTGAAGTAAGTGTTACGATGCCGTTGGTGGAACACTAAAACTTTAAACTTTACCACACAAAATTTCATAACACAAATTTTACGTAATTTCAACATTAATTAAAGTGTGCTTAAATTAATGTTAAATTGATTATTAAGGGTTTTCAAGTGTTTGTGTATTTCTCTTACAGGAACCATGAAAAGATCTTTATGGAAAATTCTCAAAATTATATAATAATTAATGCACTTATGTATTTTTTTCAGTTTTGTTTATACTTCCATAATCTGCAATGCATGCAGTGCAATTTATATTTAATCAAAAAGGCTTCTATATCTCATCTTATTCCTATCATTTTTCGAGTGAGGGATTTTCTGTTTTGGCGGGCAAGCGTAACTCTCGGTAGCATCGTGACGCAGATCCCTCCTCAGTCTGAAATCAGCGGGCTCAGGGCAGGCCACGTACGTGACGCGGAAGGGAACTTTTTGTACTTATTATTTAACTGAAAAAGACTAAATATTTTGAAACCTTTTCAGCTAACTTCATCGTGCACCACCAAGGACGCCTCCCTCTGGAGCAGACTCCCGGCCCCTCCAGCATAAGATTCACTTTAATATAATTTTCCATGTCCATTGATGCCTTTGTCTAGCAGCGTTAGGGGCCACATTGGCTGAGCGATTAGCACGTTCGCCTCCCACCAACGTGAACCGGGCTCAATCTCCGGCCGAGTCACCGGATTTTCGCAAGTGGGAATTGTGCCGGATGATGCCGTTGGTCGGCAGGCCTTCTTGGGAATCTCACGTTTCCCCCGCCCCTTCATTTTTGTTACACCGCATCTTGAGTCCTCAATACACCTAGCATGTTCTCAAAGTGTGTGTCTGTGTACAGTTATTCCCTCCTCATGGGGAGTTTAATGGTGATGGCCCTCAAAACTGTCAAACAACCTGCAAGTGTTTATCAACCACATAAGTTGAAGTGTATTATGTGTATTTATTTTTGAAGTGTGTACATCAGTGCTTGGGAAGGCATGCTGGGGAGTAACAACACCCCAGCGCGGAGTGTAAGTATCATGTCAACGTGCATGACAACTTGCAGTAAAAGTATTTCCACAACGTTGTTATTGTTTGTTCAGTCCAGGATACCAGTTGTTCCACTGTAATAAGTGTGGTACTGTGTTTACTAGTAGGGATATCCTATAAAGACATACGAAGAAGTGTAAAGGTAGTGTTTGTCGATCATCGGGAAACAATTACAAGTATTGCAGCAATACATTTGCGACTAGGTTTAGCACCAGACAACATTAAGATAGTAACTGTTCATTTGCCATCAGTTATAAGACCTATACATGTGTTAAATGTAATGCTTGACGTGTTCCAGACGTCCATGTATCCCTTGTGCCCGTTTGTACTATGACAGATGCATCAATCACAACAGCAACACCCGACCGACTGACAGTAGGTCTTGATCAAGTACAGATAGACAAGAACGGCCGGTTTACCCTTGTCCACCTGCAATGCGTGGTCTGCGAGCCACCATATTGTAATAAATTTGTCACAAGCGGTTACTCTTGTAATAAGTTGGTATGTGGTCTCGAAGGGTGTTTCCCAGAAAGAATGCAGATTGTGGAAAACTCTAGTAATGTCTCGTGGAACTAAACAAACGTATCCCCCCCTGGTCCTTGTGCACAACTTATCCAATAGTCCTTATATAAACTATTTAGAATTTTTATGTTTCTTCTATTTTTTAAATCAAATTTTTTTTTTATTGCAGGTGATTTTGGAGGGGGAAATTGTAATTGCAAGTATACATGCCATGAATAAAATGTATTTTTTCAGTGATTTTTTCGATTAACTACTTCAATTTATTTTAAGTAAAAAATTACACTTTTAGGTGATTGTAATTTTTATCCTAGTAATAATTTGTTGGTACTAGCAACTTCAAAGTGCTTTACCTTCAGTCTCGACAAAGTTCAAACAACATTGCTTAAATTTCAGATTACCGGTTTTCGATACATTGCAGCTGGAAAATAAAAATGACGAACGTACGAGTGATAATATGATTGAATGCAATTCTAAATCACTCATTGCTTGCTTAAACTAAAGACTGTAGATCCATGTGCAATCATTTCAATACCGATGTCAAGTTCGTAGATCCCAAAACCAGTGTTATTAAAATAATTCCCTGTAACAAAGAGCCCGGCAAGGGGTATTCCAAGTTATGATAGGTACTTGTGGATTTGCGGTTGTCAATATACGAAAATTTTAATTTTGCAAATTTGTACGTCAATTGCACAATATTTTCCCATTATCCGTTCAATTCAAAGGCTACAAACGCCAACGATCTGACATAAAGGAACTCATTTGAGGAAATCACGTATGACTGTGATCCTCCACACTAGTTAAAATCCTTTACAAACGGCAGACCTTTATGCACAATACCAACATATTTCGAGGCTACACATGATGATTTAATTGATTTTGTACCAATCAGACTTGATTATCTAGATGCAAAATTCAAATCCAAATTCATAGATATCCGACAACGAAAAATATGAGATCCTTGCAAAATTGATGCCTTGTCTGGCGAACGGATTCTCAGCGATAAGGTCGACTCGTGAAACTGGAAAGGCACAATTGAATGTTACTCGTTTGATTCACGTTACATCCCTGTCACTTTTGAGCATGATTACCTGCTCAACAATAATGGTCGATTACTGAATGGAATCAAAGTTTCAAATTCACAATCTTCTTTATTGGTTAGCGAAACACATACCACCCAAAAAAAATTAATCATATAAACCCCTAATTGGTTATGCTTTCAAAGTTGAAGAGATAAACATATTTATTGATTTAGAGTTTTTAAGAATTCCTAGTTATCCTTTTGTCACCACAACAAGATCCTTAGTGTCGCTGGTATTTTTCTACCATGCTCCTACAGAAGACCCTAATTATCCGCCCATTAATAAGTTGTCTGAAATTGTGGATGTAAGACCTATATTCGTGCGCTACGAATTCGATAATTTAGTCAATACCATTGTACCCAATATTAAGAGATCCCGTTTTGCATTTTTTGGCATAAGGCCATTTAGAACCAAAAAAATTCCTACATGGGGCGAAATTATTTACACGTTAAATTCTCAAGATCTCGATTGCCTATATTGGGAAAATTTAACTGATTATTACCACAAAAATCGCATTGAACAATTTGACGAAGAATATCAGCAAATGTGAATTCAAACTATATTTCATACCCTCGATGTTGACACGCCTCGATGGAAACAATCATCTAACATCACAAATGCTCAATCCGAAAGATACAGGAGTATTTATTCACGGCCTGTCTAAAACTATAGCATACCCGATATCTTTGGATGAGAATCTCGTTAACAAGTATCGTGCATTCATTTTTCAATATTCTCTCGAAACATTTCAGTTCCAATATGCTCCCAACGTATATCTCAATTGCGACGTTGTCTACAATGATGTAGTAGAGTTCAATGATGAATTTTTCCAGGATATCAATGGACAATGTGATTTATCGGCTTTGACTGAAAAATCTCAATTCAACTCTTATGAAATCGTATCCCACAATAAAGTCAACTACCAGACAAATTTTCTTTTTCAATTAAGTCAACCGGTCCGGCCATGAATATTGAAAATTCTCTTCTGTATGTATTTTTTGACTTGCAAAAAAGAATTACACCATCAATGCCTTTGGTTACTTTAAAAAACGACAACTGGGACTATGTTTTACCAAAACATTTTCTAAAGTTTCACCAACTCATGAAATAACAAAAATTTTACAGAATCACAATGTATTTAAAAATTGGGAAAAAACAAAAACCACTCACATCAATTTCCTCACAATTCATTACTGCGTGTGAAATAGCGTGGCGTGGCTGTTTGGTGATAGTTACGCTGAATCTGTGTGTGCGTGACTTCATATATTTGATGTGAGCTATTTATACGTTTTAAGTGTAAACTGTTTTATGACGAAGTTACTTATTTACATCCATGTATGTTTATTTATCACAATGTTGTACGTTTGCCCTGGGCGTTTGAAACACAGTTGTATAACGTGATTTACCACCAATCTCAACAAAATAACCAAGCGCAGCCCCAATAAATTTCAATAAACTTAATACATAGCAAGTAGCAATACATATAAATATAAGTGGAATAAAAGTTGCAGTAGGCTTATTTTAGTGCACGTTCTCCACTATATTTTAAGTTTCTATAACACAAAATGAGCGACACGAGTTGCGTGCTTGATTTTATTGTCGTTTTTTCGTTGGACTGTCTATTCGTTCGTTATTTGAACTGAGGCCGTCCTTTTAAATTTAAATAAATAACCCAACACATATCAATAACAAAAAGTTAAATACTACAGTTCATTACAGTTGTAACAGTGTTTAACACAGTCGTGGCAAAATATTAACATGCATTACGTGTAACGTGCTATGTCGTGGAAAACAAATCTGTTAATGTAACATAACCGTATGAACTATCGTTAATCCAGGCATTTTTAAAATGTCATAAAGCTGACCTAAATAATGTTATAGGCCTAAACAGTGAATATTCGTACAAAATGGTTTTTGAAATAAACCTAAGACAAAATTCTTTGAAAAGCTGTAAACAGTGAACAACACATTTGACAGGTATAAAAGTAGAAGTCGCATTTCAATGTTTATGTTTAGGTATAGCGAAAGTATACGAACACATGTACACACACAAATGCATGTAAACATTGATTTTGACAGATGCTGCATGGCAATCACATGGCAATGTTTGTTTACATTTGGCGGAAGGATACGAAACGGGCCTGCAAGTAGATATTTAGCAGGGCTCTGAGAAAGTGGCTTCCAGTGGCGAATGGACTATATAGACTATTTGCAACAAATATGTATACTCAGAGTGGTTTGGATTTTCTACTGCTTTGTGTTTGAGAACTTGCCGCTGAAACAAACTGAAAGTTGAAGCGAAAATTTTCTTTTAATCAATTTGCATACATGGTAAATTATTGCTTTTTAATTTTTTTTAGAAGAATGTTTATTTTATTCATTTGTAGAGAAAAGGAATCCTACCAAAGTGGAGTCTGACTTGCAAAGATTGTTTCTGGTCGAAATTGAAACAATGAAGATGACGATTGCAAACTAGCATCCACTGCCAAAGAGTTTCTATCCAATTTGATCAAATGCGAATCATTTTGGCAGTATTTTGCATATCCGAAACATTAACCAGACGTTAATTTCGCCGTTTAGAGCGATCGATTCCTGAGGTTGGTTCGCGACTTATAGATCGAATATCGCTCCAATCGAAAACACATTGGTTTAGTTGCAAAAAAATGAAAAAAATCGAAAACTTTGTTTATCATACGCTTTTCTTGCTATTGTGTTACTTTAGTAAATGCCATCCTTATTTTCTAATTATTCAATGTCCTTTTACCGACTTTCACTTGTCGGAAGTCGAACAATCGGTAATGACAAAGGCATATATTCTCAATATATTTCCTTTACAAAGGGGTTTTGTTAATGTAAAAATAGGTGACGAACCACGAGAAAATGGAACTTTGGTAATGTTCGTAACGCCGACGCATATATCGTGTTTTGGACAGAACCCTTTGAAACCCAATTTAGAAGATTTGTTTACTCCATCATTTTTAATTCGAGCCAAAGTGCCAAAAAAAAAAAGATTGGCGAAGGTGGGGATGGTGGTAACAAAAGAATATTACGTGTTAATAATAAAACTTTTTTGGATCCATGAGTGGGTTTCGTGTTTGCAAATGTGAATTTATGGTTTTATCACGATGATATAGAAAATGATGTGGAAAATGCTCTCGAACATACCATTAGCTCGCCCATAAAGTTGTCGAAAAATAATTGTGATGTGAAGCAATATTTGAATAAAATATTAAATATCGAAGTGGTAAAAATACAACTATACAATCTGGTAGTCACCTCGACACTGTCTTATTTCCCAATTAAAATAGGTATGTTGCTTGGCCAAGACTTAAAATCGGAAGACAAACACAAACGGTTGTTGGTTTTGTACGATAATTACCAATCCTGGGTGAATCCTCTCATTTCAGCACTAGTTCATTTGTGAATATGATAGGTAAGAAAAAATATAAAATGTTTAAAATTATTTTAATGGAATCATATTTTTTTACACACGGTTTACAAAGGAATTCCAAAAATCAAAGAGCAAGTGCACCTGACGGGATGAATTTGATAATTTTCAGTACATGTGGTTCTTTTCAAATATTGTCCGGGTAATAATTCCTGGACTGAATCGTAACGAGGTTTTAATATGTAAGAGTTTTTAATTTCTTAATTTTCTTCTGGTGTAAATTGGACATCTTTTTTCAAAATGGGATAACACCAATTTTCGTTGCGAACAAAAACGAGCAGTCTGATGGTGTTGCATACTGATGGCACAATAGATTCGAGATCCAGAGTGAATTTTCCATGCAGTTTTTCCATCTTGTCTCCACTATCGTCATCGAAGACGTAGACTCGATGGACTTAAACAACTTCATTCACAAATCCATCTACTTCGTCGTGAACACAGTTATTTCTTGGTATACCCTTCATCAGTACGTAAATCATCAAGTGAGTATCACCGTAAGCAGTATCAGCTATAAATTTCAAAGTAAGTGTGGGAAACTTAGTCTGGTTCCTGTGGTAAGTTCGAATGTATGCAGACTGGGATTTGTAGGCGTCCACTGCCTCAGAACTCACTAATAAAGCGCTGTTGAAACCAATCGTTGTGGCACTGAATGATACACAAACAGTCGGCATATATACAGTAAAAGATTTTTTTATTTTGCTCTTGAAAAAAAAACGAAAAACTTTCTAGATAAAAGATTTCTTTTATTTTACTCTTGAAAAAACATTAAATAAAAAAACTCTCTCTATAAATACAACACCTCCCTTTTAAAATATTTCAGTTCTTCTGTGACCATGCACGGGGAATTCTTCTTTTGCTGTTACTTGAATCAGTTCAACGACTCTGTAGAATACTTGACTCGTAAACATAATGTGACTTTTCAGCCATGTCTCAAAAATACAATTCTCAAATGCAAACTGATTGGCATATGCGATATTCCATCGTGTTCTCTTTTAAATCACGTTTATTTGGACTTCTACCATTATCACGACTTGAACTATACGACTTGTATAACCTTGGAGGATCGTCATATCTTCAATATATTCCCCGTGATGCTGGGATCTTATTTGGATTTGAGATTACTCCATCATTATCGCGGTTATTGTGATGGAATCGAAATTGCATTATCACCCTCGTCATCATCTTCACCACCTCTATTGTTATGTGAATGTGTGATGTAATACTGTATGGTGAAAGATTCTAAAAAGAGGCGATTAAACATGGAATATTATTCGACGACAAATTCCCAAATTCACGGTTATTTCATCGAAAATGGTCGTTTGTGTTGGGTTCCCTATATATTGACGAATAATCGCTAATTGCCGCACATTCGAGTGAGCCGAACACGCACTCATCGCTTTTGCATTAACAAACAGAGTTAGACAAAAAAAAACATTAAGGACATTGTTCCGAACTGATTTTACCTGTGGGTAAAGAACCGTATGTGTTTGTTCACCGTAATCCTGAAGGTGAAAACTTTGAAAATGATCTCGATTTGTGTATGTTACGCTCTTTTGAAGTGGATGACAAATACATTGTCTACTATCATCAACTTTTCGGGTACGTATTAAAACAATTTTTCGGCTGTATCCGGCCCATTGATAGTTTCTCCAATAAACTAATTTTCTCCCCATCGATGTTGATTCGGTTGATCTTGTATGCATTCGACAATAATGATGAACAGGCAAAAATAGTTGTGACTGGCAATTTGTGCAAGCTCATTTCCATGACGAATACAAAAAAAAAAAATCAAACTTGAATCGTAAACCGTTGACTCCTCAGATCGGCAATCGAGATTTCTTTGAGCTCGTCGTCAGATCTGTACCAAAGAACATTGACACATCCACGATACCCACAGATTATTTGGGATTTTTGTGTCTTTTCGAAAAAAAAATGCCGCCATCAATTCGTTCCAACGTGTTTAATCCCTGGTCTCTGATGTGAACCTGGCCATGAGCACCGATTCGTGCAGGATCGACAAACTGATTTCCAAACTGATTGCTAAAGGGCACTGGTTGCCACTGGACGAACACGATATTGCTGATATGAAAAACAACACTTTTACTGATCGCTTGTGAACGTTCAACTCGATATTTCCCTTGAATTACAAGTTAAATCCTAAAGTGAAATTGAATAAACTACGCTCAATGATTCGACGCTGGTTTGGTTTCATCGAGGTGCTTGTGTTTGAAGGTATATTCAACTTGAATCATTTTCAAGGTATGCCATTCAAGACATTTGTGGACGAGGTGACGGGGAAAATCTGCACCAAATCCGCGTTTGAATTGACCGTGGACGGCGATTGGGAGCATGTTTTGACTCTGAATAATTGTTTCGGACCACACATCACAGAGCAAATACGATCCACATTCCAATATGGGAAAATGGCCAAGCTGTGCACCGCAATAAACTACTTGAAGACGAAACTAAACACAAAACCCCTTGTTCGTTTTTTCGAGGTAGGCATAGAAAACGTGGGTATTTAATTGGAAGTTGCGGAACGGAAATCACGGGAAGGCGAAGGCGAACATTTTGAGGCAGAGAGTGACGATCCGAGGTTCCTGAAATTAAAAACGGTCCTTGCCATACATCCGCAACTCACCGAAGACGGGTATGCGATCAACGCCAATAAAGACATTCCGACCGTACATAGTCACCATTTCCGTATGATTTTCAACCACGATTCCAAAGCCAGTTTTCGAATTCGCTTAAGCAAGTACTCGGTGCCCATATTTCTACAATTTAATAAATCCGAGACGGTCTTTGTCCAAATGCACGTGTACTGTAGCGAGGTTCTTTCGACCGAGCTGCTGGAATATTTAAATAGCCCACATTTTAACGTAAGCGTGTCGACAAACACGCACAGAATATCGTTGGCAGTTGAAGTTAACGACATTCTATCTCCGTGTACGAAAATCGAACGAGTAAAGACGAACGTGTATTTCGTGCATAATAATCGGCTCATTTTCGAGGTTGTTGTAGAGCTCTAGCATCGATTCTACGATGGTTTAAAATTAAGCAGTACATCATCGCAAAAGGGAATAGCCGTGCCTATGCCCATGAAAGATGAATATATCGATTGCATGGCTTCGATCGACTAGGTTATTGGTCGATCGCCGCTGATGCAGTTGAAAGAAATGAGTATTAATAGAGAAAAAAAATCCCAACAAATATATTTTGCGGCAAATCGTCGACGGCGGTGTTGAAAAACATTGCATCTGATTGTAAGAGCATTGGTTTTATGAAATTCGACAATTTATCGATAAACAACTTGCAGATGAACGGGTGCAATGCTGCCATTCACAATATTCTCCAGCGAGCCTATTCGTCAATAGAATTGTACAAGTGTTAGCTGATAGCAAACAAGCAACTACTCCAACTGTTTCTGAGGTTGAAAAAGAATGTGGAATTTACCACTACGAAATATGTTTCTGGTAATCAAGTTTTTTTTTTTTTTTTTTTTTTTAGTGTAATGTGTTGTTGTTGTGAGCCCTGGAGTGTTCGTGTGGGAAAAGCCCCTCCGACCGGGAGGTACATATGGGCTTGTTCGATATTTTTCTTTCGCACATCACCGTAACAGATCCTTTTTGAGCGAAACCGAATTAGCCACTCATCATGAGTTGGACACGTGTGGTCAACGCGTATTACAAACAAATCACTTGACAGAAGTCAAGTGTTCTAAAGTATTAGATAATGTATTCTTCAGTGATAGGTAACTTTGTATACATTCTTCGGCATTTATTTTAATATTAATTTATTTATTAAATGAATATCCTCCTAATAATAAACAATAACTTCTATAAGTAGCCACATTTTGCAATAAAATATATTAGTCCCATTACGTATAATTTTTAAACTTTTTATATGAGTTATTGTTACTATGATATATGAAAATAAAATAAAAAACTAACAATAAATAGATTATTTTATATTAGCACATGCTGCACTCTACTGGTAGCCAAAGTGTTTGGGTATTAGTTTCGAATTTTTAGTTTCGGGTTAAATATAAAGTATTTGTGGGGTAAAATACCATTTATGAAAATCATCTGTTGCCCAAATATGAAAACCCGCCAAAATGTATCCACTCTAAATTTTCCTTGAAAGACTTTTGTACTAATCTTTCCGATAATATTTACTACCCAACTGCAACAGGAACATAAGGATCGACGCAATAGGCCATCAGGCAATGACGCCTTGTGGTGGGACGGTAAAGGGTTAAATGAGGTTTTGGGGGCGAATAAGTTGACGTCTAGGATGTGATTATACCCTGTTGGCGCCAGACGCCTTCAAGACGACGTCAATGAAGCTGCTGAATCTCTTAACCTCGGGGTTGCAGGTGGTACACTCGGACCAATCTCCTCGCCGACGATGTTGTTGACCTCTGCCCCATTGATTACTGCTCCAAATGAATGATGTTTGCTAAACGGTAGCCCGTCGGTCGACTACGTACCATTGTTGATATAGCCATTAACGTTCGTGTACGTGGATTGCCAGGGCCTCCCAAATGCCCATACAGTGCATAACAATACTTATGAACACCTGCAGATTAAAAAATTTACAGTAAACTTAGTGAGTGGGTACTGTAAGGGCCCGTCCCCTGACTTGCATGATGCGACCGTAAATAAAGTATGTACCGTTCAGTTCACAAACGAATTTATTACTATTAATTATTAATTACACCTTTCTCTATGGAGAGTACTTTACACACAACATTAGTGGCTATTTTGACCGGCCAAGCTGTGAAAATGAGAAAAGGTCCTGCGACAGACAATGATTACTGCAAAAATTAAAGCTCCCCAGAGCAATGTTATTCCCATGGGGAGATAAAAGAAAGGTTCCGAATTTACTTTAGAGTCTATTGTAGTTAATGTCCAGATGCAAAAATTGAAGGCCACCTGGTGTGTCCGGGAAAACGCCGGAGCCCACGACACGCACTCCACCTCTGTTCGTTGCTACGCGCTGATTGACTTCCCACTCAATGCGTGGGCTCGCCTCAGCTTACCCATGTGCCGAAGCGGCACTACTTTCTTTCATGACTTGCATTTACTGTCCTTGCAACATGCTAATAATCAAATAGACATTTTAAAATCACAAATATAACCCTGCAATACAAAACTCGGCGCAGCGTGTGCAGCCCTGCTGCGATGTCAATGCAGGCTATGGCCGGACAAACGATCTCGGGGGTGAGAGAACGTGGTACACATCAGCTACAATAGCATTTCGACGCCTTCCAGATGCCTGTAGCAGAGCACCACATTGTGTGGGGATAGTGTGCCATAACATCATAGTGGAAGCCATTGCAATGACGGTAGTCAAAGTGCCAGAAAGGCAGAAGGAATCTGTCACACATTCGGGCAGCCACTTTGACGTGTGTCAGGTGTTCAGATGAGGGATGACGTTAAGTTTGAAGAGCTGTGAACATTATATTTTGGAAGGTGTGGGCTTCGGAATTGTTATCTGGTGCGCCAGAAATTATTTACCAAATAATGTTCGGTATAGTTGATTCGTTTTCCGAGGGTTTGTGCAGCCGACGACCAAAGCAGAATCCATTCATGTATTGTGCTACTTCTCTGATTAATTATTATGTTTCTTCGCAGAAAGTGGTGGGATATTTGGGCTCCCCACACACACATATGACACTGTTACTTACTTTGCAAACACATGTGACTCTTAAAACACTTTATTATACACTTGCATGGACTTTGATAAATTGGCGGGAGTAGGCCCATACCTGAAATGCCTTGCGATGACCTTAATAAAAATACAATTTATATTTTCCTTTTTTAAGTATTTTATTAGGAAACTTCTTTACACTTCTCTGATGGACACAACTCACATTTCAGCTGATCTTGGCCCGTCAGAATGGGCGAAACAGAATTGCAGGCACTACGTCACAAATTGACATGTGCCACATTCCCTCAACCCCTAAGACCATTTGTCCGGCCGCTACTTGCATAGGAACCGCATCAGGGATGTGCGCTCTACTGACCAATGGACCGTGCACCATGTCGTTGGTGCGCGACCAAGTGCAGTCCAGTGCAGTGTAGAGCAACATGAGGCCATATCGGTGTAGCGGAACCAGTGGTTGTCAACGACGCCTACAGTAGAGACTCCACGAGGCAGAGTGGTTCAGAAGTAGACCCTAGAAATAACTGGACCTGAGTACGCAGGGCCTACACCATTTACTATATGTAGTTACATTATATTAAAGGATTTATTGTCGAATGTTTTTCCTTGTTTCTCAATGTATTGTTGAACTTGTTTTCATGTGTATTTCTTTAATCACTCATTTATCATTATATACAGTATCATTCATCACTGTTTTGTATTGGAGAGTTTTATGTATAATTTTCAACATAAGTTTTGGCAAGTAGCATGACATAAAGCAGGAGGTATATGTCTGTAGCAAAAAGTAGTTTTGTTCTGGTGCGTGAGTCAGCCGAGACCCGCCCGCATGTCTGGCGGGAGAGTCAGTCAGTGAGTAGAATTGTATGAGGGTGGTGCATGTGTCGTGAGCTCCAGCATTTCCCACGTGCCGGGCGGCTTTAATCATTTTTTTAGAATGGACATTTAACTGCTATAGACTTCATTTTCTGGAACCTTTCTAGTTTTAGCCTCCCAGAACACCACCCTCACTTCCCATTGGCATAGCATCGCCCTGGGAAGCATTGAATACCTTAAGTTCATCATTGTTGCAGGACTTGTTTTCAGCTTAACCACAGTGGTCAGTATTGTGTAACCACACTTCTTCGCATGTAAAATGTGTGTCCCTGACAGGGATGTGCAGTGACATCAAATAAATGCCACTGAACTGAGTATTGAGTAGGTTATTTCGACCACCTTGTTCATTTAAGGGGACAGGCCCTAACAATACCCGCTCGCATCATGTCAGTAGCTTTTAATTCTACCCAGTCTTTTCAAGTGCATATGCACTATCAAGTTGTTCAGTATTTTATGGGTGTGTGTTTGGCCCTAACAATCCATGCACGTAAGTGTTAACGTTTTGTAAGTTTCCCTGCAAAGACTGGTCAGCATGGTACATAGTCGACCCATTGGCTACCATTTAGTAAATACCAATCATTAATCTAATTCGAAATTGCATTATCAGGGCAGAGGTCAACAGCAACATCGGCGAGGAGATTTCGTCTGGGTGTACAGCCCGTAATCCTTAGGTTATCAAAAGTTGTCGTGTTACAACAATCATCTACCATCTTGGTATCGCGTTGACAATGTCTGGCGCTTAGTCGGGTAAACCACATCGTAGACCTCACTTTCACCACCCCCAAAACCCTTTCCAATCCATTTCTGACACAGCGATAGCTATCAAAGTGGCTGCCCGAACATGTGACAGTATCTTACTGTTTCCTTTTCACATTTGACCCCTTGGCACTCCATTCCACTTCGTCAAAGTGTCGCCCCTCTGTGTGGCACATTCTCACTGCAAAATTTTTTCCTGCCAAAATTTTCTGCAAGATTTTCTATCTTTTTTCTACAATTTTCCAGATTACTGAACTATTCCTGCCTATTTCTGCCCGCCAACGACGAGAGGAAGATGAAAAGGCACCAGCAAGGGCAATGGTAACACCGCAATGTCTTGGGGACGCCATCTAGATGGTATGAAGTGTGTCATGTGTCAACAATTGGGAAAAGCGGGAAACACCACAACTCACACCACACCTCTTAGAGGAGGAGCAGGGAGTAACTGTGAGAAGGAGGAACAATGGGGTGGAGGTTACCCTCTCCCCTGCCCCCTGCGCACTCCTCTGCTACCGGCAGCCAGCTGACCATTCGCACCGCGCTGTGCCATGTGGCAGCTGAGCACGCCAGGTCATTGAACCCTGCTCCATGGGCCGAGCAGGGACACCCGCATTGTGAGAGGGGGGACGCCTCCTTCCCCAATCACACATATCTGCATTTATACATCTGCATTTACCACACACGTGGCGTTGTTGACCAACAAAGCATGGCTGGCAGGATTGCCGACAGCACACCGGTGCTGTGGTGTCTGGAATGTTTGTGCCCCATGACAGGAAGCTCCCAAACAACATATGAAAGCAGTGATACTTGTCAATGCCATCGTAAGTCCAACCGTGTCGGTGACATCCGCAGTGCAGTGAAATACAGTGATAGTGTAACAATGCAGAATATTCAGTATCAACCAATGCAATTTAAAGTTGAAACTGACAATTCTATAAATTATAATTTACCCAAATATTGTGGAAATATTTTGTGTAATGGCCAGGCCATTTCCATGCTCAAATGCACACAATGTAACATCAGTTATCATTCTACAACCATTTACACATCAGTACTGCCAACTAGTCACAAAATTTTCCAAATGTCCCGCCTATAACTCCATATCCGACAAATTGCATGGGAACAATGACACCTCAGCCTGTGGTAACAGAAAGCGCAGCATGGAGCGGAACCGCAGAGTCCAATCAAATCCAACCACTGCCAGGGCCGACCAAGGCTTAAACACCGTCCAAATTACAGAAGTTGCTAACATTTTCCGGAACACCAACAAAGGATCTGGCAGCATTCCAGGAGGACTTCGTATCTTGCCTTACCAGGTATGGTGTCAGCCAGGATGAATGGGTCAGCTCGGAGTGCAACTCCATGAAGAACTCCTTAAACCTCTACGGACTTCAGTGAGAGGAGTTCTGTTGCTCATTTCAGAGCCGGTTCAGAGGGATTTTTATCTCTTTGCAAGCCCAGAGCAGGCTGATGTCAACAATAGATGAGTCACTTACAGCCTTCATTACACGCAAAAACCATCTAATTAAATACTTCCATCCACATTTACCAGAACATGAAGTACTAGAAGTGATAGCGGAAACAGCCAGATGGAATTCAGAGCAGTTTTTTGCCTTTACTTAATGGTACATTAGAAGACCTCATGAACGCAGCTATCATTTTGGAATGTATGCACGAGTTGCCACGCCGTAACTCAAATTCTGTAAAATTGCATCATAACAATGGGAGGGAAGTGTAAACAAAAACCATAATTCCATCATGCCACAAGAATTTTTACAACCCTCACATAGTTTTAATGGGCATCAGCATGAGGAAATTTACAGGCAGTATCAGAAACAGAATGGAGCAACCGGGTCCAGTAGTTAGAAACCACCCAGTAGGTGCCCAGCAGGACACGGCCGTAGGACAGGCATTAGTGTCAGTTCAAGCCTGGGACATAGAAACCAGTACTTCAGCTTATGGAGCAGAACACCATTGCAGAGCCAACAGTGAGACATATCAATTTTGGCGCAAAAGAGAGACATACTGTGTATAATCTAGACCACTGTCTGACAGGTAGCTTACCCGAGGTGTAGTTAAGGGAATTTGATAACCAGGTCCTGCCAGAATACCAGGTTGGATTTCAGCGCATTTTTGACAAACACCGTGACGTGTTTGGTAAAAAAATATATGTTGAAAAGCAACACCGTCGCCGAGCATGCACCCTAATACCAGGGTTGGGCTCCAGGTAGAGGTTTTCCCAGTGGTATTTATCCCCTTAATGTAAGTCAGTATGAAATCGAGTGATTTTCTAAAGTGCTAACCAACTTAAGAGAGGAATTTGGTGATTTTATCACTTCTCAGTTAGGGAAGTGTTATTTACCCCCTTATAAATTCTCTTTAATTGACAATGTCGCTGTCCGTGATCATCATTTTAAGTGCTCTCCTCCAAAATTGCAGGCATACCGAGAGATTATAGACTAGCCTTTGTAAGCCAGAGTGATTGTCCTGTACACCTCGGGTTATTGTTTGCCGGGTTTCTTTGCCCATAAGGATAGCGACAAATATTGTTTTGCTGTAAATCATTCCCTGGTCAAAAATAAAATCAATAAGGACTCATTTACCCAACCTACAATACTTTGTGCTTTACAACATATAGGAAAAGCCTGTGTATTTTCAAATTTGATATCTGAATAATAGCTTTCGCCAATGTTTGTTGGATCCCTTGTGTCATAAGTATATGGCCTTTAGTACACCTTGGAGCCAATACGAGTTTACTCGTATTCCAATGGGCTCCAACTTTGTCAGTCAAGCCTTGTCCCGAGTGCTTGACATTATTTTGTTGATATTTAAATTTGAATTTGTATTTAATTATATTAATGGTATAATAGTTTACAGTCAGGATTTGGAGTCTCATTTGGTTCATTTGCATAAAGTTCTTCTTAAAATGTGGGAATTGGGTTTTACTGAAACCCTGATAAGGTTATGCTAGGTTCCAATAAGATGAAGTTCCTGGGGTATCTTCTTAGTGAGGGTCACTTGATGATTGATCCCAACAGAACAGCTCTGGTGGTAAATTTTTCACGACCTAGAAATCTTAAGGGAGTTCAAAAATTTCTGGGGATTATCGGGTATTACCCCAGGTTCATAGAACACTATTCATAGTTGGTAGCACCACTGAATTACTTGAAGATGAAAAGTCTATCATTTGTTTGGCACCATTGGCCTTTGCCAGCCGTATATTACAGGATAGCGAGTGAAGACTAGGAATTTATGAAAAGGAGACCTTGGTGTGCAATTCCAGGCTCGAAAAATTAGCTTTTTATATCGAACACGATGAATGTGATTTATATACTGACAACCAAGTGCTGAGCTGCATTTTGAACCATCCTCAACAGCTTGGAAAATTGAATCGGTGGGTTTTACATCTTTCCCACTTTAGGTTTAGAGTGCATCATGTAAGAGGCTCGGAAATTCAAGTGGCTGATGCCTTATCATGCATGTATGATCGAGAGAATTTTAAGATCACGAAACCTGTTACCACAGAGGCTTCTCTTTCTATTATCCAGGGTTTTCCCGGGTTTTTATGTCAAGCTGCATCAGGCTCAGGGCGAGGACACCTTTTGTTCTCAGGTGTGGAGAGATATAGATGGGGGAAGTGCTCTCCATTACATCGTGTAAATTGGGATACTGTACTTCACAGTCAAAAGTGGCCGAGCTAGAAAGAATTTAGTCCCCACTGTGTTGAGACATGCAGTTTTGTCCTACTTTCACGATTCAGTGTTTGGAGGACACTTGGGAATTCATAAGATCTTTAATTGAATAGCTTCGACTATTTCTTGGCCATCTCAAAGAGGAGATTTATCAGAGTATGTGTGCACCTGCGACCTGAGCCAAAGGTGTAAGCAGGGTCGAGGCACGAATATTGGCCAGGCTGTGGTTCAGATACCTCAGGCTCCCTGGAGTGGAGTCCATCTTGATGTTTTGGGTCCCCTCATTAGATCCAAGAAGGGAAATCTATCTGTTTTGATATTACTGGACACCTTTATGAAATCTGCTATTCTCTTGCCCTTGAGAAATATGAAGGTGTCGACAATAGTCAGAATTCTTACCGATCAAGTGTGGAAGGTGTTTGTGCCCCCATTGAAATTTTTACAGATAATGCTAAATATTTTACTTCTAACATGTTTAAAAATATGTGTTTCTGTTGGGCTGTCAAAGATTTTACTTCAAGTCCCTATTTTCCCAAAGGCAATCAAGTTGAGATATTCAATAAGAACTTGATGGCTTACATAACAATGTTTTACAACCAAAATCATTCGTTATGAAACCAGTACTTAGATTTCATTGGTGTGGGTTTTAAGAGTTCTGTTCATGATTCCACTAGGGTTACTCCTTCCCTTCTGTTTCTTGGCCATCCTCTTACCCATCCCCTTTTGAATATTTGGAATACACCCCCTTTTCCTTTCCTCTTATTGGCACTGACCAAGACCGCTTGTCGGAGGAGGTCTATCGTAGACTCCGCGCGGCAAAGCTAGAGGTGACCACAAGATTGGACAAATATAGGAGTCCTGTAAAGTTCAGTGTAGGCAAAATTTTGTCCCGGTTGATTCGAGAAATAATATCATTGGTCAGTAAATCCCCAAGTACAGAGGGCCTTATAAAATACATAAGTTCCTTAACCCAAACACTGTTAACCTGGCTTCTGTAAATTCAAAGCGTTTGTATAGGAAGTGTCATGTGTGACATTTGAAGCCCTATCAGCAGAGATGAATTTGAATTTCCTTTAACAGGGTCTGATATTTTATGTTTCCTCCTGTTTGTTTTTTTTTCCTTTCCCTTCCTTTCTAAGGTTTTTGTCTTTTGTTACACGAACCTCTCCATTCCCACCGAGCCAAGCTGTGTTGACCCATATCTGTAGCAGCCTTCTTTAGAGTGATAGGGTCCTGGACTGACTGCTGGGCTTATTCCTTCGACATCGGAACCCCGCCCTTTCCCATAGGAACTTGGTCAATTGTGGTTTGGTGACCCGAGAAGAAACAACACAGCACAGGTACTGGGTGTTATTCACCTGGTTACCCACTGTCCCCAGGGACATCACCACTCCCTTGATGGAGCCTTCATTGGAAATGATTTTGTCGTTTGTGCTGTGTATAGACTGTTATGTGATTCTTCAGTGTATTATTTTCTGCCAAATCTTCGTCACCTCTTCATGTCTCTACACCTTCTTCTTTACTGGACTTTCTTCTTCTGTGTGCAGTGCTACTTGTTTGGACTGCAGATTGTGGTTGCCAGGGTATAAACCTTTTAGGGGTGATGGTTGCAAGAGCACGACTGTCGCGAGCCTGGATATGGCTCGAGTTCTGGCTAGGCGATCAGCTCCGTAGTCCGCTTGGTTCCCCTCTTTCGCCTTCCCCCCTTTACCCTCACTCCTTCTCCCTCCCCCTCCTACCAGTCAAGCCCAGGTGCAGCCGAGTCTAATGCCATTGTTGGCGAGTGAAACTTTAGTCACAAGAATGTCTATAAATGCTCTGGTATTTGAAGAACACATTCGTTTTAATCATTAGCACATGTTTGTTTAGGGCTTCTACATGTTATGGTTTGCCATAGTAAATCTATTCTAGTCAAGAGATTGAAGCATAAGTTTGAAAATAAGAATGAATTAATCAATGCATTGTAGGTCAATATTACTAGTTTGTATTAACTTTTGTAATATTATCAAGGCATTTGCGAGTAATTTTTGGAAGCTCGTGCTAGATTGTACCTGAAATATATAGAATCCTGCACTAATTGGTGTGGTTTCACGGGTAAAATTATCATGAGTTAACTGGTTTGAATTAACTCTAGTTTGTATGGTAGTGGGAATGCTGAATGATATTAAATGCCCGAGTCTTAACTGGAGGTTTAATTAGGCTTGATATGTAACTGGCGCTACATGTGTTCGAAAATTTTAGTGTGATATGTTGTTGCAAAAACCCTTTGTGTATACCTAAACAGACTATACAGACTAATATAATTAATATACTGAAGTACCACAGAATGCTTATAGGCGACTCCACCATGTAGTACTTCCTCTTGAGAGCTATAATTACTTCTATACTTGCTCATATACTTGGTCTCATCAATACAACATAATAATTCACTATAGGATGGTAATGTGGGGGTAGCAATTACTCCTATACAATTAAGGCAGGCGACATAAGTTTTTATAAAACATTGCAGATTTATTCACTCAATTATACAAAATCTGGACACTGAATTATCGTCTGATTAACACAGTGCAAACTCTACACAATACTTAAATTTGATCACTAATTTGATTTCTGGTTCCTCTCAAAGGAGTCCCTAGCCTTAAGTGAGCTGATCGCGCTAGTGACTATAAGTACCGCCTTAAGAATTATCTTGGCCTAGCCTGCACTGTAGTACATGAGTCGTCTTACCACTGTGTATTATGTCGAATGGGCAGAAGCTCCTCTAGCCCCAATTCTCAATGGCAGATGTCGTGCAGTCTTCAGTGGTCTCGCCCCCGGATCGCAGCCCTCTGCTGTTCTGCGCCATGACACCTCCGTTGGACTGCAGCAGCCTCGGGAGCTCGTCATCGGTGAGAGTGACAAAAGGTGGGGGTGGTGCCCTCCCTGCCTCTTATATATGCTTGGTGTTTAGAAAACTACCTTGCCGCTTGTTTAATGGAGTGTCTTAGAATGCGAGGCGGTGGTTTCCTCTACTGTAACCACTTTTTCCGAAAAAGCAGCTGTCCCAGCTGCTACAGGCTGAGATTGCAGTGAAGTCGGACTGAACTATCCACAGGGGTGGATCTGGTTTGAGGTTGATGTGGCGGACGAGGAGCCCGTCTTCATCCACGGAAGTCGCACAGTGGTTATAAGAGACGTCCGCGCCAGAGAGAAAATGTTTTATCAACACTAGGGTGTAAACCTATGCCGGAGAATCTGTTACCCTTATCAAACTGGTACTGAGTTGTAAATTTATAGAATATTTACAATTTTCTTGGCATTAATTATAAGGATTAGTTATACAACATTATTTTAATATTATTGATTGCTTATTAATTATCAGTAGTAGTTTTACATGACTGCCTGTTTGTTTGCTTGTAGGCATGATGAAAGTTATACAATTAAGGTGTATAATAGCTTATCAGTAAGCTGAGAATTGCATTAATAATAATATATATAATGCCTTTAGGTCTATTATCTCGTTCTACATGTCGTTGGTTCGTGTTACCACAGGATAGGTAAGGAATTGTGTGCAACGCCACATTTATATTTTAAGTTATTATGCAAAAGAAATTAAGTAATAAAAGTTAATTTCCCCCTGTGTGTTGAACACGGGTTTAAGGGAGGGTGGGATTTTTGTGCACATGTGGTTTTACACTCTGCAATGATATGCTATTTATAATTCATGTGCACGTTCATTTACCATTAACTTTTGTTACCATGTGATTTTGGTTTACGTTATTTGACTAGTCTTTGTTTTGTTTCTTAATTGCAATGCCTATTCTTTACTTTTTCTACACTCATTTACTGTGTGGCTGCTCACAAGTTGGTAGCCCTGGGAATACGGTGGCGTTGACAGTTTGTAAACTGCTGTATTGTTTGTACATTGGACGATCTAGTGCGTGGCTCCACTGCTTCTAGATGTCTACTTGTAATTATGTTTTACGACAAATCGTTGGTGCTTTGACCTTATTGACGGTGCACCGTCAAACATTCGCTACTGCACTTTTATGCATAGTGTTGTGCTACATAATTGATGTGTTAACTAATAGTTTTATACCTGCGACTGTTTTCGTCATATGGACAGTAAGTTCTTGCCCTTTATAAAAACATAGAAATATATACATGCTACATTTGCTTAAGAAAATAACTAACAACATTCTTCTGACAATATAGTATCCCTTTTACCTATTTAACTATATATATAGTTAAATAGGTAAAAGGGATACTATATTGTCAGAAGAATATATATATATATATATATATATATATATATATATATATATATATATATATATATATATATATATATATATATATATATATATATATATGCAAAACTTTATTATAATTTTTGTTTGAATAATATGTTCTTGTCTTCTCTTTTTGTTTAAGCACTTACTTATTTACACTGTGCATCCTCACTTTCGTGCTGAAGCTAATAGATACCTTATACTGCTGTTCCCTTAAACAGCGCCGTAATTAATAATATTTACACTCTACACTAATACAATTCTTGAGTTTGTGTTTGTGTTTCTTAATACAATTGGGTCTGCATCTATCTCCATTACATTACTTAAGTATCTTACTCTATTTATGTGCCTTCAACTGTTTACACATATATTTACAAGGGAAATAAACTTTTACCTCTCTTATGGACTGTTAGCCTTGTTTGCGGTCTTTAATTTTATGTCGTTATCATTTGAACTTATAACTTTACTAATGACTGAAGGTACTAATTATTCAATAATTCCAGTGATAAGTTTTGTTCTTATAGCTTATCTATTTTTCATGTTGATTCGTTTACTCTGATAAGTAAAAGTGACATATTTAGCATTTTTATATATAGACCCAGCATTAAAATTAACATTACGGTAATTACCTGCTGGCATGGATAGTTCATAATATCTAGTAAGATTGTCGTCTAGCACTGGCTGGGTAGTATCCTTTGTCTGTCAGTGGTTGTCAATTGCTGAACTGACATTATGAAAGTGAATTCCTGCTGTCATGGTATTACTCTGTGTTCAAGTGGAAGTTGTGGGGTCCTGACATTACACAATTGTGTTGCTTCTATTAATATTAACTTATTCGCTACTAACTGGCATCCACAAGGGATGTGTAACTCAATATTGCCTACATTTTTTTACTGAGAGAACCATTCATGTAGACTAATTGAAGCTTTTCTGGCGGTTTTGTGATAGCAACTGTTTGATTGAGAAACTACTGTCAGAAGTGCAAGTGAATTTGCAAGTATTGAATAATGCGGTGACATTATTTAAGGTAATGGCTTCCTTTATATAGTCAAACTTACGACCTGTCACTGTTTCCTTAGGTATGTAAAATTCATTTACCTTAATTTCTGGAGAATCGTGGATATCTTTAATGTGGTCTTTATTCTTGTCAATAGCAATTAACGAGTTAGGGATTTCAATAGTACATGATTCATTAAGAAATCTGTATGTTACCTGTATTTTTTTTTGTAAATATTCCATGCAGATTGAGCCTTTTTAATTGGTACTTGCATTTCTATGATCATTTAACCATCTGAAAAGGAGCACTTGGTTAGTTCATTGCTATAGTATTTCATTATCTCATGTGTAGGAATGCTTAGCTCTGAGAATAAAAACAAAATTAAATATGTAAATTTTTCGTACTTCGCGGGTTGGCACTCGTCGCCATTCAATACAGGTCGATAGCACTCTTGTGGATAGTAAATTATCTCTGGCGGCTGATGTTCGAAACATGAGTATAAGTGCGTTCTAGTGGGCAAATGTTCGAAACATGAGTATAAGTGCGCTCTAGTGGGCAAATGTCGAAAAACCATAGACAGTAAATGTAGTACGTTGAAGAATGGGAGGGTGTCTAGGAAGCCGACTAAATAACCAATGGAAAACATAGTGGTGGGGTGGAGGCTTGCCGAATAAACAATCAATAAAAATTAGCTAGGGTCAGTCGTCTGATGGGCTTAGTGCCGGGAGTGACTATGCTCTGCCATGTTTATTAGAATCGAACACTGAGAGTCACACACGTTCAATTTTGTTCTTTGTATTAGTTATGCAATGTTTTTCCTCGGTATCTTTTACGATTTTTCTTAGTTTATTTTGCGATTTTTTCTCGTTTTTTTAAATTTCAAAGTCATTGTGGTCAATGTCACGGTCAGCAACAACCAACGTGGTTGTTGGAGTCATCAATGTAATTTTTTTCATCGATTTCTAGAATTGTTTTTCGATTTTGCTATTTTTCTCGATTTTATATAATTGTGAGTGGGTCGGCGAAGGTGGCAAGGGAGGGAGGGGGTGGTTGTTGGTTAGGGTGTTGGGGTCGAGTGGAGGGAGGGTGTGGTAAAGTTAGAATTATTTTCGATTTCGCGATTTTTGAAGATTTTTGACTGGGTGGGCGAGTGGGGCTAGGGGTAGTTGGTTAGGGTAAGTGGGAGAGGGGAAGGTAACGATACACGTCCCTTGATTTTTAGATTTTTTAAAAATTTGTTTGTAATTGCTTAATTTTCTTTCGTAATTTTTTTTGGGTTTAAGTTATTGAATTTTAAGGGCACGTGGTCAAGGTCAAGGGCACACGGTCAAATCCAAGGTCACTCAGATGCAATATGATGGCCGGGTGACATCGCAACATGGTGGTCGGTCGGCTCCTGCCTTCCACTCCCACATTCTCTTGCTTAAGACTTCCCCAAACCATTCTACTAATGTAAAATGACATTAAATGCATATTTGGCAAATATTCTTTAAATTTACAGTATTTTGTAATTCACATCTGCTCAGTTCTTTAAAAGCAAAAATTTCGCGACCCTCTCAAGTCTAGCACCTGGAGCAGCTACTCCTACTGCTTCGCTGTAGTTACACCATTGTTTGTCACTACATTTTGCTTGATTTCTCATCTCAGCTACATATAATAAGGATTTATGAAATTCTTTCCTCTTTATTTTTTTCAATATCTTCGCTTTTTTTCCCCCAGATACACTTCAACTGTTTCTTTTATTTAATTTTTTTAAAATGTATAATACTTTCCAATAGAATGTGCAATTTAACATAATTTTAAAGTACACTCCACAAATTTTTTTTTTTTAAGCTATTTAATAACCTTATCATACACATGTTTCCCATTGAACAATAAATCTGAAAGGAAACTTCTAATTAAGAAGTCTCGTTACAAATTAAAAAAATCCGAGTGACGGGCTTTCCAGCTGGGACCGGTAGGTGCCTGTCATCCCTGAACGTAACATGAAATGAGACCCTAGGATGGAGCGGCGCTGGAATGTAAGGGCGGGGAAAGCGGTAGTACCCCGAGAAAGCCCGTCGGTAAGCGGCATCGTCCAGCACGATTGCCGCATGTGAGGGTCCGGGGGCGGACCCGCCGGGGATCGGGCCCGGATCGCCTTGGCGGGGTGGGGGGGCGCTAGCCACTGCGCCACCGCTGCCCCTATTACTTACAAATAAACTCTGTCGATTGTACTGAAAAATATATACGATATAAAAAAATGAAAAATATAAAACACTTTTAAAATCTTTTCAATACTAGAAATGGTCTAATAACTACTATTTGCCATTATAATAACAAATTAATTTTATTTATCCTAAAATATTTTAAAACTACTGGAAAGCTGACTGAAAAATTTCGAACGGTAAACTCACTACTTTTAAGTACAAATGGCCGAAACATTAAACAGTTGTAAAACTCTATATGAAAAATAATTCTCATAATTACTAGAATGTTATTTATTTTATTTAGTCTGTGTGTATTAACTCAGTATTTTGTTCTTATAACTTAGCTGTTTTTAAGAGCGGGCCGGATTGGCGATGGTTTTCACATTTAAGGGAATAATAATCCAGATGCAACTAATCAATAAAAAATAAGAGCGAATAAAGAGTATGAGTAAGCTGATATAAACTGACAGTGAGTCAGATTTCTCATACATCCGCTTGCATATTCTAGGGCGCGATCCGTATCGGCTTACTAGTATTGAGATCACTGACAATACATTAGTTCGTGGTAGCAGTAAGCATGCAGTAAACCAGGGGTGTCCGACCCGCGGCCCGCGGGCCGAATGCGACCCGCCGTGTCATGTAATATGGCCCGCGGGCTTAGGCCCGCCATGTCATGTAATGCGGTCCGCGGAAGGCTTAGTTATGTATGAAAAAATTTGTGTTTCAAAAGTAAACATAATTTCACATGAGTCATTCTTGTATCAGGCGATCAGACGAGTGGTATGTTACATGTGATTAATAAGTGTTTGACTGGAAACAATCCACATGGTCCATTGAGTGTTTACCCCGCATAGGGTCAACGCGACCTTGAAGAGTTGCAGCGAGAAACAACAGGTGGCCGGGAAGTCCCCAAATCCTTCCAAACAACCCGCTTCCCCCTTTCTTTCACCCACCCCTTTCAATAATCCTCGGGTTGCACGTCAGTCTCGCCTCTTATGTGCAAGTGTTCGGTCTTAGCTAATGGCAGTAGTTTTGTTTGTGCAATTGACTTCCCATTGTGATTTGTATGAATGTGGGACTGTAAGCTGTCTACATTGGTAAGATGCTTACATTTATTGAACTGTACTAATAACGAGTAATTACTGGTCATGGTTTCCATATCGAGTAAGAAAAGTAAAGTTGCCGACGAATGTAAGACATTTCAAGTGCAGTAGTCGAACCAATATTTTTTACTGAAATTAAGAACAAATCAGTTTGTTTGATATGCAATGAGGCGGTTTCATTTTTCAAGAGATTTAATGTTAAGAGACATTACGACACTAAACACGCATTTGTGTTTGACAAGTTTAAAGGTCAATTTCGTGAAGACAAAGTGTCTGAACTAAAACGTAAACTTTCCGGTCAGCAGTTGCTTTTCAAGAATGCATCCTCCCAGTCGGAACAATTGGTCAAAGCTAGCTACGTAGTAGCTGAAATCATCGCAAAAAAATCTAAACCTTTTTCAGATGGTGAATTTATAAAAGAACGTTTTGAGCATGTTGCTGACACAATATGTCCTGAGAAAAAGTCTCAATTTGCTAAAATAAGTTTGTCACGACAGACTGTTGCTCACTGTATTGATGAGTTAGCCACCAGCATAGAGAGCACTTTAATATCAAAAGCTTCCAATTTTGTGTAGTATTCACTGGCACTGGATGAAAGTATTGATGTGAGCGACACACCCCAATTAGCAATCTTCGTTTGTTGGGTTAATAAATATTTCAATACAATGGAATAAATGGTGGCGTTAGTGCCTATGTAAGGTACCACAAAAGCTAGTGATTTATTAGATAAGGTAAATGCAACTTTGAACCACCTTGGCTCGAAGTATACAAATCTTTCAGGTGTAACGACTGATGGAGCCCCAGTAACGGTAGGGAAACGAGAGGACTAGTGAAGTTAATTCAAGAAGAGTCAACTAAAGTTGGAAATGACTCTCTTATACAATACCATTGTTTAATTCACTAAGAGAACTTTTGCGCGAAGTCCCTGAAGGCTGAAGAATGACAGCCGTTGTTAAAATAGTGAATTTTATCCATTCTAAAGGTTTGTATCCCAGGCAGTTTCAAAACTTCTTGAACAGCATGGAGACAGAATTTGCAGATGTAGTTTACTATTCTGAGGCCCGATGGCATAAGTCGTGGTAAAATGCTGAAACGAGTGTTCGAGCTAAAGGACGAAATACAAATATTCAGGGAAGGAAAAGGTAAACCAGTGGCGGAATTTAATGATGATGAATGGATGTGTGTCTTTGCATTTATAGTAGACATAACTACCCATTTGAACGAGCTGAATTTACGCCTCCAAGATAAAGATCAGTTGATAAATTATATTGTTGATCACATCAAGGCCTTTGAAAAAAAATTGCTCTTTTGGGAACCACAGATAAAAAAAATAACTTTGCACACTTCCCAGCTCTGTAGAAGCATACTGTTTCCGACTCTAAAAAAAAAAGACAGAATTTTATCGGAACTTATGGAGAAATTTGACACCAGATTCCAAGACTTCAAGAAGAATACTGCAAGTTTCTGCCTCTATTCGTGTCCATTCTCCATTAGTATCATTGACGTTCCAGAGGACCTGCAAATGGAGTGTGTTGATCTTCAGTGTGCGTCAGACTTGAAAGATAAGTTTAACAACTTTTCTTTGTTGGATTTCTACGAGAAATACGTCTCGCAGGAAACTTATACTAGAATTCACAAACATGCCATTTTAATGACTTCATTATTTGGTAGCACATATTTGTGAGTAAGTCCTCTCTAGGATGAAGCATGTTAAGTGCACGTCAAGATCGCGAATCAGGGATGGTCATCTGGAGAGTTCACAGCGTGTTACAACTTCGTCGATAATGCCTGACATTGGAAAACTTATTGATGGAAAGCACTGCCAATTCTCACATTAACATTTTATTTTAGAGATCTGTTTAAAAACAAGTTCTAGATTTTAAGCCTAATTCCTTTCTATGTGGAATTTTTTGTAATTAGTATTTTGAGTGTGATGGAATAGTGTGTTTTATTAATAAAATTATATCACTTGTATTTTTTTCTTCAAACTATGTGTTTGAGGTTATGATTTTTTAACTTGTGGCCCGCAGACAAGTCCACGTTGAGAGTTACGACCCTTTGTACAAAAAGGTTGGAAACCTCTGCAGTAAACAGTAAACATTTTGTTCATTTGTAAGACTTTTTTTTTTTTTCAGAATGCTCGGCTGTATTATTCATTAAAATTAAGGATAAGAGGTTAAACTATGAATTTAATTATTATCTTTTGTTTCTGTCTTAATTTGAAAGACTACTTATGTGTAACAAAACAAACTGATACTTGTTTTACCGGAGAATATAAAATTCTAATAACATTATAATTTATTTTATGATTTAAATGTTGTATTTAGATTGTGGGGAATTTCAACAAGAACTATTCTGTATGAAATTATGCTACCGTATGCACACCTGTAAATATCTCTGAGATAAAACTTGGATCACCTGCCAATATATTGTTTCACAGACATTGCAGGACCGTTTTAGCTCCAGTAAAATCAGTGCTTTCAGTAACGAATGCAACCTCGCGCAGGCAGCCACCCAGCGACACACGGAAACGAGTGCCAGTGACCAGCAGAATCGGAACAGTAGCTGACTTTAATGGAACAACTGGGCAG